>OX632359.1:19621081-19641584 GCA_951751655.1 Ophion costatus | reverse complement strand
CACCACACCGTGGGGTGCGGGCATCTCAGCCGGGCGTGCATCAATTCCCAGATCGGCCTCGTTGGCGGCTTCCCTCGGCTGGGATTGCTCGGTACGTTGAGCGCTACGCCGCTCGACCGAGTTCCGCCCGCCAACTTAACGCAACGAAACGGAATCGAACAAACAAAAAGACGAAGCACAAGGGGAGAAAGGCCCTTCACAAATCGTCACGGTAGCGACTCGGGCAAGTGCACGTAACTCACGTGATCGGTAGCGGATCTTGTGACGCGATTACGAAAAATCACGTCACAATATATACAGGGTGAGGCACTAACTGTTGCCACCTTGAATATCTCTGTAATTATCGACGTCACGAAAAAATATTTGAAACAAAAGTTGTACCGTACGAAAGGGGTCATCAAATGCGACTATTTTTTTTTATCTCAGTGGAGGCGCTTTCGCACAGTAACGGACACCTCCACTTTTTTAAATGGGACGGTACATTTTTTTTCAACTACCTTGTAGAGCATCGACAACTGCATAAAAAACATTTAGGGGTCAAAGTCGTTCAAGGTCATTTCAGCTCAAAAAGTGACATGCATTTAATTTTTATGTGAAATTACCTTTATTTATAGTAGATGTTCAAAGTGATTGCCATTGGAATCAATGCAGTATTGCAATCTCCTCATCTCGGATCGTGTAGAATTTCTTATCAATTCGGCACTTATCGAATCACAGGCTCGACGAATTCTCTCACGCATATCATCCGGCGTAGAGTTGGACGTTCTTTATAAACAAGAACTTTCAAGTATCCCGACAAGAAAAAGTCCAGAGGCGTTAAGTCTGGCGAGCGAGCCGGCCACGATACAGCCCTTCCGCGTCCAATCCAACGATTTGGAAATCTCTTTTGCAATTAATTTCTAGCTATCAGCGAAAGATGTGCCGGGCACCCATCGTATTGATACCACATTCTCTTTCTTGTTTCTAAAGGTATTTCTTCCAATAACGGACCTTATGTTTCTTGAAGGAATGTGGTGTACTTCCTACCATTAAGATTCCCTTCGACGAAATAAGGGCCTATGATTCTATCCCCAATAATCCCACACCATACATTAACCGACCACGGTCTTTGGTGTGCAACTTGCCGCGGCCCATGTGGATTTTCAGTTGACCACAAACGCATGTTATGCAAGTTAATATTTCCATGATTCGTAAATGTTGCCTCATCAATAAATAAAATCCGATTAATAAATGAGTCATCTTCCTGAATCTGGCGTTGATAATTCCAATGGTAATCACTTTGAACATCTACTATGAATAAAAGTAATTTCACATAAAAATAAAGTTCATGTCACGTTTTGATCTTAAATGACCTTGAACGACTTTGACCCCTAGATGTTTTTTATGCAGTTTTCGATGCTCTACAAGATAGTTGAAAAAAATATACTGTCCCATTTAAAAGTGGAGGTGACCTTTACTGTGTGACAGCGCCCCCACTGAGATAAAAAAAATGGTCGCATTTGATCACCTCTTTCGTATGGTACAACTTTTGTTTCAAACATTTTTTTGCGACGTCGATAATTACAGAGATATTCAAGGTGGCAACAGTTTGTGCCTCACCCTGTATACACACACACACACACACACACACACACACACACACACACACACACGCGTGGAATTTGTTTCGTAAGCGACAAAATCACACGTTCGTTAATTTTGACAACTTTTTCTTTGGAACAAACTTTTTCCTGTTTAAGATTTTCTTGGTGCGCGGTTTGTCGCATCCTTAACCTAATATAATAGACTATCGCATAGGAAAGAATATCCGAATCATGTTCCTGACAGGGGAACGTAGAGGGGTATCTATCAAGTACTTTGTCAAGCGTCAGATTGAAGACGTCAGCGCTAGAACAATATTCTGCGAAAATCGATTCGACATGCCGAATAAGGTTAAAAAAATTATAGTTCGCGTGAATAAGACCGCCGCGTAATTTAATGTCAACCAATTGAGACACGGAAGGTCCGCAGCTTTCATTCAATTTCGCGGCGTCTGTGCACGCGGAGCAGGAATTAAACCTTTTTAGCACCTGTTTGCAAAGGTAACCTGGACATGATATGAAAAAATTTCGAAAACAAATTTTAACAAAGTTTCCTTGGACCTAAAACACCAAAACTCGTATTTCATTACAACACATATGATGTATACTAAGTAAGTACAGATGAACCATACGATATTTAGCACAGTATAGTAAGCGTTGGTGTTATTGAAATGTCTATCTACGTCAGTGCAGCCAGATCGCGCGCGAAAGTTACCCTCTCTCTAGTCCCTCGCGCGCCCATCACACAATCATAGTAGCGCGTGTCCGTGAGCGAGCGACGCTCGGACATCTTCGGAAAGAGCCGAGTGCCGTCGAACTGTCCCGACCTCGCCTTCGGCAGCTACACCAACACATAGACACGCTGAGCACGTTCACGTGCGGCCAAGCCGAACGAAGGCTTCGAGGGAAAAAGCAATCTGAGCACGGCCCGCGCGTGACGTCACGCGACGGCACGCGCGAGACTTTTAGATGATTTCAATGCTTATTTAGCTCTTGATTCTCTGCGTTATTAATGTATACAAAAGAATTGTATCGCGCACTCTGAACGCTTATTTTTTTAGTTCATACGTTAATTTAAATATAATAATAAATCTGAATTACAACTCATTTATCGTCTAAAAAATTGTTTACGCTTTACTCACACCCGTCCTTATGCCAAATAAATTATAATTCAGAAAAGTAAGTGAAAATATATTTATATTCGTAGTATTATATTAATTCTCATACTTTCATCAAGCGATAAAGTATTATCTCCAATAACAAATCAATCATCCATCCGGCCGCTAATCGTAAGTGCCAGAAAATGCATCTTTAACACAAGCGATAGGATGGTCCCGTTGGTAGCGTTCCTGGCTTCGGTCCGTAGGGGCGCAGGATCGTTCCTCACGCTCAGCGCTTTTTTTTTTTTAATCATGGTTACTATTAAGGATCTTGAGTCCCTATAAAACATGTTAATGTTAATTGTTCAATAAATAGCTTCTTAATCGTCATGAAATTTTTACACGACCTCCTGAATACTTCATGTAAAAACATACCAAATTTTCAGAATTCTATCATCATTACTTCAACCTCCTTAAGGGTTGAAATAAAAAATGATAAGAAAATTATGAAAATTTGGTATGTTTTTGTATGAAGTATTTAAGAGGTCGTGTTAAAATTTCACGACGATTAGGAAGCTCGTTATTGAAAAATTAACATTTTGTTAAGAACAATTTTTAAAAGAAATAAAAAAAATGTATCAATAAACTTCGTTTTGTTTCCGTTGCTTTCAGTATATTGTAGATATTACAAAATTGAGAGGTCAAAAGAAAAACTTATTGCAAAGTTACATCAGTTTCCATAAGACAGCATTTAATTTGTGAATGTTAATTGTTCAATAACGAGCTTCCTAATTGTCGTGAAATTTTTACACGACCTCTGAAATACTTCATACAAAAACATACCAAATTTTTAGAATTTTATCATCATTTGCGATTTGGGACCCAACATCCTTAATTCTTATTTGATTAGTTACTTTTATTAGTTATCATATTTATTTTAATTAGTTATCTTTTAGTACCGAAAAATTTATCGCGCACTCTGACCGCTTATTTTATTAGTTTTTACGTTAATTTAAATATAATAAATCTAAAATACAACTTATTTATCTTCTAGCAAAATGTTTGCGCTTTACTCACACCCGACCCTATGCCAAATAAATTGTAATTCATAAACGTAAGCGGAAATATATTTATCTTCGTATTATTATATTCATTCTCATATACTTTCATCAAGCGATAAAGTATTATCCCCAAAAACAATCATCCATCCGACCGCGAATCGTCAGTACCAGAAAGTGAACATACATTGACACAAAAAATTAAAGGAGCAAGAAAAGTTGAACTTTGTCAAAAGTGGTCGTACAAAAAAAAAGGATTTTAAAGCTTCAAGTTTCTAGTTTTAGATCCGACAATGATTTTTTTTTTGAGAATCACTGATTGCGCGGTCGGAAGAAATATCACGGCAAAAAAAATTTTGCAAATTTTTACGTTTTTCAAAGTTCTGCACGTGTTTTGGAGATTTTTTTCTGACTTTACCAATATCAAGGTCATTGAGCCCATTCAATTCACTTCAATTTGCTTTTTTTTCTCCGTACGACCATTTTTCGCTGAGATATCTCAGGAACTAATGGTCGTACGGGAATTCGATCGGTAGTTTTGGAAACGTGAATACTCTACAAGCTCCGATTATTATTGTGGTGAAACTTTTATTTTTTATTTTTGCCATTAGTTTTAGAAAAGTACAAAAAAACGATGTCTTCTTGGTTTTTATGAAATCCACCGCTACTTTGCAAATATTGCGATAAAGACTAATGTTTATGGACGGTCATTCAGCTCAATATGTCCCCAAGAGCCATGCAAAATTCCAAGTTGATCCGATTATCGGTCTTTCTTGCCCGATTAACCAAAATTTGAAAAAAAATTAAAGGAGCAAGTTTCCTCCTTTTCAGACATCATTTCATGATTACTAAGAGGAAAAAAAACTTTTCATTACTTTTCGTACAATTGGATATTGAGTACGCATTGAATGTTGGAAAAAACCGTGAAAATCATATTGACTAAAAATTTTCGAAAAAAAAATTTTTCATAAAAAAAATATTGAAAATTTTTTTTTTTATAAAAAAATCAGTTTCGAATTTTTTTTTTTAATGTTGATATTTTTTTTCAAATCAACATTGTACCGCCAGCATCAGAATTACCCAAAGCATACCACGGGGAGGTACGCTTTGGGTAATTCTACGTACACTTTGGGTAATTCTAATGCTGGCGGTACAATGTTGAATCGAAAAATAATGTCAACATTAAAAAAATAAAAAAAATCGAAATAGATTTTTTTATAAACAAAAAAATTTCAACATTTTTGTTATTAAAAAAAAAAAAAAATCGAAAATTTTTAGTCAATATGATTTTCAGGGTTCTTTTCCAACATTTAATGCGTACTCAATACCCAATTGTACGAAAAGTAGTGAAAAGTTGTTTTTCCTCTTAATAATCATGAAATGATTTCTGAGAAGGAGGAAACTTGTTCCTTTAATTTTTTTTCATATTTTGGTCAATCGGGCAAGAAAGACCGATGAACGGATCAATTTGGAATTTTGCATATCTCTTGGGGACATATTGAGCCGAATGACCGTCCATAAACAATAGTGTTTATCGCAATATTTGCAAAGTAGCGGTGGATTTTATAAAAAACAAGAAAACATCGATTTTTTGTACTTTTTTAAAACTGATGGCAAAAATATATTTTTTTAAACCTACAATAATAATCAGAGCTTGTAGAGTATGCATTCACGTTTCCAACATTGCCGGTCGAATTCCCGTACGACCATTAGTTCCCGAGATATCGATGACTGAAGACAAAAGGACGTTTTTTCATTCAGGGGCCGACGAGGAGGCCGATATCAGCGAAAAATGGTCGTAAGGAGATAAAAAAAGAAGCAAATTGAACTGAATTGAATGGGCTCAATGACCTTGATATTGGTCAAGTCCGAAAAAAATCTCCAAAACACGTGCAGAACTTTGAAAAACGTAAAAATTTGCAACATTTTTTTTGCCGTGATGTTTCTTCCTACCGCGCAATCAGTGATTCTCAAAAAAAAATCATTGTCGGAACTAAAACTAGAAACTTGAAGCTTTAACATCCTTTTTTTTTGTACGAACACTTTTGACGAAGTTCAACTTTTCTTGCTCCTTTAATTTTTTGTGTCAATGTATGTTCACTTTCTGGTACTTACGATTCGCGGTCGGATGGATGGTTGTTTTTGGGGATAATACTTTTTTGCTTGATGAAAGTATATGAGAATGAATATAATAATACGAAGATAAATATATTTCCGCTTACTTTTATGAATTACAATTTATTTGGCATAGGGTCGGGTGTGAGTAAAGCGCAAACTTTTTGCTAGAAGATAAATAAGTTGTATTTTAGATTTATTATATTTAAATTAACGTAAAAACTAATAAATTAAGCGGTCAGAGTGCGCGATAAATTTTTCGGTACTAAAAGATAACTAATTAAAATAAATATGATAACTAATCAAATAAAAATTAATAGTAACCATGATTAAAAAAGAAAAGCGCTGAGCGTGAGGAACGATCCTGCGCCCCTACGGACCGAAGCCAGGAACGCTACCAACGGGACCATCCTATCACTTGTGTTAAAGATGCACTTTCTGGCAGTTGCGATTGGCGGCCCGATTGGTGATTGACTTGTTTTTGGAGATAATACTTTATCGCTTGATGAAAGTATGAGAATTAATATAATACTACGAATATAAATATATTTTCACTTACTTTTCTGAATTATAATTTATTTGGCATAAGGACGGGTGTGAGTAAAGCGTAAACAATTTTTTAGAAGATAAATGAGTTGTAATTCAGATTTATTATTATATTTAAATTAACGTATGAACTAAAAAAATAAGCGTTCAGAGTGCGCGATACAATTCTTTTGTATACATTAATAACGCAGAGAATCAAGAGCTAAATAAGCATTGAAATCATCTAAAAGTCTCGCGCGTGCCGTCGCGTGACGTCACGCGCGGGCCGTGCTCAGATTGCTTTTTCCCTCGAAGCCTTCGTTCGGCTTGGCCGCACGTGAACGTGCTCAGCGTGTCTATGTGTTGGTGTAGCTGCCGAAGGCGCGGTCGGGACAGTTCGACGGCACTCGGCTCTTTCCGAAAATGTCCGAGCGTCGCTCGCTCACGGACACGCGCTACTATGATTGTGTGATGGGCGCGCGAGGGACTAGAGAGAGGGTAACTTTCGCGCGCGATCTGGCTGCACTGATCTACGTTGTTACTGAAATGTTTACGTACGTTGTTAGTAAAATTTCTACTTACGTTGTTAGTGTAAGATAGTAAATCAAAATCAAAACCCTGCTACGTAGTATGTAATACAATCGAGGATAGGAGGAAGGGCATAATCATGCTCGACGGAAAGCGGAGTAATACAGCATCCACCTTCTGCTGAATATTCTGCTGTTACTTTGCACTTTTGCATTCGCGATTATCGCCCTAAATAGCTTTTAGTTCCAGGGCCGGATTTAGAGGTCTGGAGCCCTTGGGGCAACATAGAAGTGGAGCCCCCCCCCCCCAAATTATTTTCCAAATAAAATGAACAATTTTTTTCACTCGAGTTTTTCAATAAATAATTTATTGTGAAACCAAATAGATTCTCTTAGCATTTAACAAACATATAAATATATCCGAAAACGAGAATTATCTGAAATCAAATTTTAGTGTTAACGAACGGAACCTTCCAAGCTTTTTTCGCCGAAAAATCGTTGATGATTTCGCTGAAATCCAGTTCCCGAAGTAAATCACTTTCAATGCTTAGGAGCGATAGTTTTGATAGACGGTTTTGTCCAATCGTGGTTCGCAGCCTATTTTTTATAATTTTCATTTTTGAAAATGAGCGCTCTCCAGTGCAATTCGACACCATCAAAACTAAATACATTCTCAATGCAATTTCGAGGTTTGGGAATGTAGCTCTGAAATTTCGGTCTTCGAGAATTTGGTAGTAAAATAGCTCCGGAGATTGGTCTTTTCCATAGTCCTTTTTGTACACGTCGATCAAAGATACAAATTGAACCAACTCATTACTAAGACTAAGTTCTAAATCATCCTTGTACACTTTCACCAATGCCTCTGCTGCAGCGTGCAAATTTTCAGCATCCATCTTCTCAATGTGATTAAGAAATCCAAATCTCGAACGTACAGCTTCATATGCGTGCAATCTTTCAGTCAGACGAAAACACACAGCCATTGGAATACTCGCTCAAGATGGGGCGTATATTGCAAGAGTTTTTCAGGGCCATTTGAGATTTTGATATTTTACTTATTGCTTGATTGAAGTGAACAAATATAGATTAATCGTTTTTTTAAAAATTTACGAATAATATAACCATGTTTGTACAAAGTACATAGGTGAAGGGAAAACAGCGAAAAAAAATATCAAAGGAACAGTTTTTTATTAGTGTTTACTAGTTTGCTCGTCGGAATTTGAAAGATTTTTTTTTCCGAAGTCTCCATTGTGGAGGCCCCGGGACTGTAGCCCCGGCTGCCCTCCCCTAAATCCGGCCCTGTTTAGTTCGTTCAGAGAGATCAGGGTCGTCGGCTTGATGTTTGACGATACAGTACACTTTCCTATTTTGGAGGCTTGATAACACTGCACACGGACAGCAGCTTGTACAACTGTAAGAACGTAGGACAGTTGGGGTGGTCATTGCAGCCCACGCCGTATTATCCCGAAAAATGTCTAAATCCAACAAGGACAATTTATTGTGCAATTGGTCGATTTTTTTGCAAAATAAGAAAAAAAATAGTCCAAGACAAATAGAAATTACCTCCAAACTATCCTGATTGAGGTTTCCAGTCAGTAGGTATTGAAATTCGAATTCGTCGATGAGATAACGGCAGAGGTCCTTCGTCAATCGAAGAGAGATTCTGAGAGCTCGCGATGTTTCGACGGTCAGAAACTCTTCTAGAGGGATATCTCGATATAATACATTTGTTTCCCATTCGTTCGATTGCTGTGCCGAATTCTCGAGAATCTGGCAAGAATTACGTAATAATTCAACAATTTGATGTGGCTATCACCCTATTTCATTTTTAATTGTGCAGTGCCCATTACTTATGTAGCTTGAAGTCATTAGACTGCGGCGTAAGTCCTTTATTTGGCATTTTTCGATTGAGCGCGTCGAATAGGTTATTATAGAATTTGCAAAAAGCAATAGTCTCTTCACACCCATTAACGTCTTTGCATCCGTGTGACAAATAAAACTGCAGCCCGTGAGTAACAGAGTTGCTGAAGATCTATAACACAATACGCACTTTGTTAATTTATCCATCACATTTAAAGTTATGCGAATAAATACCAACTCTCTTCATTATAATGTAAAATGTGAAAGCATTAAAACTAAAATACCATCTGTTTCGTAACCTACTAACGTACCTGAGTCGCCAACCTGACGCGCCTTTTGGAAGTGGTATCCAGCACGATATATCTGCGTGTTATTTTCGGACATGCACGGGCATTTCCCTCGTAGTTTTTGTCCAGATCGTACAACGCTTCGAAGTAGCTCCAGCGCACGTAGTCACTCGTAGATTTGAGCTAGAGAATAATTTATTTAATCAGTCTTTGTCATTCAGAAGTTAATGTTGTTTACAAAGCTCTAAAAATTTCTTTATTATGGTGTTAACATTAAATTTGTACACACACCCTTAGGATATCTAAAGGGTGCGCGAACCATGTTTTGGTATGCTCCATCATTTACGGAGCTTTTCGAAGCAAACACTGCTATCGGCTGTGTGTACTGAGCAGCTAGCGGCTGGAACATGAGTACGAGACTGTGTGTTGCCTGCTCGTTAATGTCAATCGACTGTTTCGAATCATTGCCAAGGTCCGTTAGGCCCAAATATTAGGTTGATAAAAAAGTGTTCCCGCAAAAATTTTCAAAATTTTTTTTACGTATTGACGCAAATGACATCGAGCTATGTCGAGAATATTCTAGAATGTTTTCTACTTTTCCGCGTGACAGGGTATAAAAGGACGAGCACGCGTCCTTGTGGACAGAAATAGCTTCGATCTCGCAGGAGCACCTTCGAGCGATCATATTTTACGAGTGGCGGCGCGGCACGAGCGCAAGCACAACTGCTGAAAATATTCAGGATGTATTCAGCGAGAACGTAGTTTCTCATCGAACAGTCCAGCGTTGGTTCAATCGTTTTAAATCTGGAGACACAAGCCTTGAAGATAAGGAACGTTCCGGATGACCGTCGACCATCGATGAAGACGCATTACTCCGCTGCATCAAAGAAAAACCGGAAGCAAGTACGCACAAGCTAGCGAGAGAACTTGGCTGTATCCAACCGTCAATAGTTAATCACTTACACAACTTGGGATACAGGAAGGTTCTAGCTCAATGGATACCACACCGTCTCACCGACGCCAATAAGAACTGCCGCGTGACCATCTGCCAGTCTCTCCTGCTTCGCCATAATCGCAAGGAGTTTTTAGATCTTGTGACGGAAGATGAAAGCTGGGTCTTGTATGATAACAGAACGCGTCTAGCCTACTGGCTTCCTATCGGAAAAAAACCGCCACACCAACCGAAACCTGATCGTCACTCACAAAAGATTTTGTTGTGCTGTTTCTGGAACGCAAAGGGAATGCTGTTTCACAATTTTCTCCCTGTAGGCAAGAGGATCTCCTCTACACGATACATCGAGAATCTCCAGGAATTGGCAAAAGCTATAAGAGAAAAACGGCCAAGACGCGCGACTGTGCACCTTCTTCACGACAACACGAGACCCCATGTCGCAAAGGAAACCCACAAAACAATCACTGAGCTTCACTAGAATGCCGTTCCTCATCCACCATACTCTCCCGACATCTCGCAATCTGACTACCATTTGTTCAGACATTTGAAGGCATATTTGAGGAACAAAACTTTCAAAAACGTCGACGATCTCAGAAGGGATGTTTAAAATTTCTTTGAATCCCAGCCACCGCAGTTTTGGGCAAAGGAAATAAATGAGTTGCCAACTAGATGGTCGAGTGTCATAGGAACCGATGGCGAATATATTGTTGATTAGAAATGTTTTGTATAAGATATATAAATAAATAAATGATATTGAAATTATTGCGACAAAACTTTTTTATCAACCCAATATATAGGTCTATGTGGTGGCGCTGCTGTCGCTAGTATAGGATGACAGAGAGAACTGAGAAAAGAGAGAGAGGAGCGTATTTCAGATAGTGCGGTAATATATGTATACCGGGCTTGATACGACATATAAATGTGCAAATTTTATATTTGATTTCCAAACTCAAGAAAAATTTAATTACGCCTTAAACCAACCAAAGGAGTACGTTCGAGGTGTAATCCTCATTGTGTTTATATCCCCCTCATAAAAATTACCATATTGTAAATTTTGTGTTCGCACGTGACAGTATGAACGCTAACCTCACTTTACATAATTCCCGAATTATTACAATCGCAATACGTTTAAAAAATTATTAATTTCATTGAAAATTCTATGTACTAATAACAAAAATACCGTTTTCTTACCCATTCGTTATGAAATGTGGAACAATCAGCTAACTATACTTTTTCGCACGTAAGAAAACGGAAATTACGTGTCGGTGTGTAAACAATAAAGCCCGGTGTGCACGACGCTTGTTTTGCTGTTAGATTGCTTGCGGGGACTCGGGATGGCTGCTGCGTTGATAGCGCTGCGAGAAAATCACGTCACTGCTGGCATCGAAGCGTGTTCGCGTGTTGGATCTTGGTGTTAGAACGCCCAGGTAGCAAAATGTTATCCACATGGCATCCGAAAGATATGAGAAACGGATACGGATAACTTTTTGGTTGTCCAAAAAGACGCCGTTTTGTATTACAAAACGTATCACTTATGTCCGCTTGGCAGATAACTTATGCGTGTCCGATAGTTAACTATACGGCAACTTTTAATGGTTAACAATGTGTCAATAAAAGGTTATCTCTTATTTGTTGTCGGTAAGGTAGCATAAAGTCACCAAATCGATATATTCGAAAGATATCCTCTTAAAAGCACGAAGATGCCAAGATCCCACGCCATCTGAAAGTCGTCCGATAGGCATCCGAATAAGGTTGACAAAACGACATCCAAACGGCATCGAAGAGTACTATCGAAAGGATATCTATTTATTGACCATATACGGATATATATATACATAATCTATCCATTTCATTATAAAAATTAACTTATTAATAGTCTAGAATATTTACTATAGCTCAATATTACCGATTTAACATGATTATACGATAAACATATAGATTATAACAGTTTTTGTTACTTTCAATACGAACGTGCGTACAAATATACTCGTTCGTATTGTAAAAAAGAACTCATCAACTATGCTTACCTAATAATAATTAAAAAAGGGTAGTATTAAGCTATATCAAATATTCTAGACTGTTAATAAGTTAATTATTATAATAAAGAAATTGATAAGATATTGTCATGTCGGTTTTGAAGTGGGCTTAGTCATTATAAATAAAACATAACCTAATTCATTATAAGTGAAATATAATTTAATGTTGTGAAAATAAATTTAATCGTGAAATGTAATATGTTCAAAATATGTAAATATGTTTAAAATATGTAAATATGTTTAAAATATGTATACATATGGTAATATGTTTAAAAAAAATTATGGTACTATGATTGTAAGATTTGCCGCTTTTATGCGGTCCCCCCCTCGGCGAAGCCAGTCAGCAGTGCGAGCTTCGATCTCCTTCAACTTTGCGTCAGCAAAAACGCTTCTTACGACATCTGAAAAAGAATATACACAAATATTATCAATGAGATATTATTTAACGTGTGACGACTTCTATACAGCGAACTACTTCACAAAATATTAAAATAATATCCTATATATTCATACATGCGCACACATTGTACGTACCAATAATAATGCGAGGAAAATGAAATTTCGATGTCTTTGGTTTGTTCTCCGTCCCAAGAACCCATACGACTCTCTGCGCCAATTCGTCATCGGTGAGAGATTCCAACGAATGTTTTACGATCTTTGGCACCGTTTTCCCTCCAATTTCTTCAATTTTTCGTCTAGAACATACAATTTTATAAATAAATTAGTAAACAGCCACTATAGCAGCGTAGCTTCAAAATATCTGTATACATACAAATTGTTTTCGCATCTCCTCAGTCTCTTTAAGATCGTTGTCGAACCGCTGCAAGGCCGCAACGTCATGGAATGGCATTGGCGCTAGGAGAGAGAACGTTTGACTGCGTTGACCCGGACTCATCCGATTTCCTTGTACCGTTTCGAGAAATTGATTGATTTTCTGGATCATTAAGGTCTCGAAACGTTGCCTCTCATCACGACATTCAGCTGAAAAATGAAAGAGCAATTACATGAAGATCTAAATAGGAAGAAAAAATGACAATCATATTACGCAGTGCGTAGCAGTAAGCACTGCGCTATGCCGAACTGCTTTAAAATGTTTCTTATACCTACCACAACATAATGCTGAGTTGTGTACGCTTTGCTGCTGCGGATGATCGTGCAGAACTTCCTCACCTTGATGCGACTCACCCCCATCTTCCAGGCATTCTTCGACTTCGTCTTCCGTGGCATATTCATCTGCGGATAAAATATATTTATGTTGGATGTATTCCTCTTTTAAAATAACACCAAAAAGTGATATGAATACCAATTTTACCTTGCTATATGAATATCATATTCATATTCATATAGCAAGGTATTCATGTACCAATTCATATTGCTATATGAATTGGTATATGAATACCAATTTTACCTTGCTGTTCATTTTCTAAAATCACTTCTTGATTGATTGACAAAGGTGGCGACTCTTGGACGGCAATTGGAAATCTTGTAGGATTTTGCATCTGTCGAAGTGAATTGCCGTCAAGCAGCTGGATACCCGATTGTGCCAGGAAACTGCTGATGTCCCCGCTCTCTGCAACAAATATTAATTCTACACATTTTTCACTCTGACGACTGAAAAATATACTAAACGTGCAATTGTGCTTTTGCGAACTTATTCTGAAGTAAACATTGAAAGACCATTTTTACGGTATAACACACTTTAATATTGTACTTTCGAAGCCATATCTAAATATTGAGTCATTATTTTACTAGAATTCTTAGCATGAAATGGACACTTGCAGGTTGAATCAACATTTTGCTTGCCACTAGCGTTATTTGCACCCAATTAAAACAGAATAATAGTATTTACATTTAATAAATAATTTATCTATTTAGGTGTGATAAATAATATACAATACCTATGAAGTTGTTTGGCGGAAGGCACATAATCTTTCGATTGGCTGTGAAATTTAAATAATAATGTTAGATATCATTCTGTGATGGAGAGAAATTCCACGCTGCAGATATACACTTACATATTTCTTGTAATCCTTGCATTGCATTTGGTCGCTTCCCTTTATTCCTATTTGCCGTATTCCAATTTTCTGTCATATTCTGAATAAATTACAGCAACAGGTTATATCAATGGAGGAAATCGTGTTCAATTTCTCACTGCTCACATGGAAAATAACCGCTAAAAAAGAAACAAAATTACAACCGACAGAGAGAAAAAAGGATAATTACATCAAAATGCATCAAAAGCAATTACAAAATTGTCCAATGCGGCAAACCCAAATCTATATCAAGTAGAATAAAAATTAAGTGACATGTAACGTTCCATCCGTACATATCTAGTTCAAACCTGTGGGAAAACCAGTGAAATATGAGGACGTGTGTCATCGAATATACGGTGTCTGCAAATATGGAAAAGGAGGCGCAGATAGGCTCGATTATAGCGATTCCGCTGATTTAAGGACTTAGAGTGTCCCATGATGGTAAATCTAAATGCAGAAAAATTATTAAAGTAGTTTAAATGTTGAGGTTACACAGAGAACCCATCCAGAAAAATCATTCACAGCGGCAGTGTCAAATAGTGTTCAGCGTGGAGCAGGACTGGAACATTAATGGATAAAAGGCGAGAAGATATAATATCTTTTCATGCGTCGCTGTGAATCAAAGGAAAAATATACATGGAATCAACATTATGTGGAATGACGAAGTCTTTTCTATCAATCTCATCTACGCTCCAAGTTTGGGATTTGAAAAGCTGTCGAGCACAAAAAATGCCCAAATTTCGAGAATCACACGGATAATTCGGAATTGGGTCAGTACTAATGAATTTGCGACCAACGATGACGGCGATGCCTTTGTGGTAGCATATGTGTTCTAAAAGAACAATGCTCTTATTCGATAAATAACAACAATTGTTAGGACTTTTAGTTTTAAGGCTTTCACGGCTCTTTATGTAATTCGAAGAGTATGTGGCTTCCGGATGGAGGCCGTGTTGAAAATCAGCGTTGTGCCGACGTTTCGCAAATGTTACAGTCTGCATCATCAGGGCTGAGAGCTCCGATACTGAAGCTCCCGTGTCTCAGGCATTCCTTATATAGTTGCAGTCATCGTTCCAGATCACTGCACCAGCCAATCAGATGTTTTAATTGATCGGCCGGTCAATTGAAAAACCGGGAAGACGGTGTGCCAAATGGGATTGACGTGATATCCACCATCTCTGTTTAGATTGTCCGGATGTTTTCGGATTTCCAAGCCTTCTCGGTGTTGCCTGGAAAAATAGCTGTTCGATGGGGCCAGACTTTGGGCTTTATCGAACTGAATGGCATGACCAGTCTCTATCCAATGCTCGGCCAGGGCTGATTGTCCAATGTGGCCATATTTGATACACCGTTGATGTTCTTTGATCCGTGTACTGATCTTCCTCCCGGTTTCTCCTATGTACACTTTACCGCATGTGCAGGGTATCTTGTACACTCCTGGTGCACTTAATGGCGGTCTTTGGTCTTTTGCACTCGTAACCACTTGTGCTAGCTTCTTCTGAGGTTTGAAGATGACTCGCACGTTATGTTTCCCAAAGACCCTGCCTATGCGATCGGTTATTCCCTGTAGGTATGGAAGGGAAGTTGTTGCTATTATTTGTCCTTCATTCTCCCCTTCAGGTGCTGTTACCGTTTTCGGATCGGCTATTTTTCTTCTTAGTTGTTTGATCATTCTTTCGATGCTGCCTGGCTTGTAGCCATTATCTCCTAAAGCTTTGCGTAGGTGTTCTAGTTCATCCTCGAGAGAGTTCGGTTCGAAGATCGCAAAAGTTCTGTAGACCAGAGAGCTTATGACCGATTGTTTTTGGGAGGGGTGGTGATGGGACGTAGCGTGGAGATATCTATTCGTGTGCGTCGGCTTCAGGTAAACTTTGTGGCCCAAAGTGCTATCGTTTTTCCGTTGAACCAGTACATCCAGAAAAGGAATTTGATTGTCCTGTTCTATCTCCATGGTGAATTGTATATTGGGGTGCTGGGAGTTGAAGAAGGTTAAGAAATGACTGAGGTTTTCTTTGCCGTGACTCCAAATGACGAAGGTGTCATCGACATATCGGAACCAGGTTGAGGGTTTAAGGGGTGCTTCTTGCAGAATTCTGTTTTCGAAGTTCTCCATAAAGATGTTGGCGATGATAGGGGACATCGGGGAACCCATGGCTGCGCCTGAAGTTTGTTCATAAAACTGGGATTGGAATTGGAAATATGTAGAGTTTAGGCAATGTTCTATGAGGGCTAGTAGGTTAGGACCAACTTTTTGGGATTTTCTGACTATGTCTAGTGTTTCATGGGTTGGGACGTTTGTGAACAACGATACAACATCGAAACTTACTAGAATGTCTTCTGGTTGTACCTTGATGGACTGGATCTTATTCACAAAATCCCGAGAGTTTTCGATATAGGAGTTGTTGAGGCCTACGAGTTCCTGCAAGGGTTTGCACAGAAAACGTGCCGAATGATATGTAGGGCTGCCTATGTTGCTAACGATGGGCCTTAGTGGGATGTTGTTTTTGTGTATTTTTGGCAGACCGTAAAGCCTGGGTGGTAGGGATTCCTTGGGTGTAAGGACTTTGATAAGGTTCTCCGATAGGCCAGCCTTCTTTAGAAGTGTTGTTGTTTTCTTTTCTACACTTGATGTTGGGTCACGTGGTAGTTTCTTGTACGTGTTGGTGTCCTCGAGCAGGTTCATCATTTTCCTGCAGTAGTCCGTTCTGTCCATGATAACAGTAGCATTCACTTTATCAGCTGGTAGTACTAAGATGTCCTTGTTTTTCTTCAAATTTTGAAGAGCTTTTTAATTGACCGGCCGATCAATTAAAACATCTGATTGGCTGGTGCAGTGATCTGGAACGATGACTGCAACTATATAAGGAATGTTGATGATGCAGACTGTAACGTTTACGAAACGTTACAGTCCCAAAACGTTACAGTTTAGTGCATTAAAATTTATGAGCTCAGGTGGACTTACAAAATGCTTGATGACCACAGGGCCTAGATACAAAAGAAACAATCGCAATTCTGTTGCTTTCCAGTATGCAACGTCTTCTAAAGAACGTGGATCTCGTGAAAATTCTACCGGGATAGATTTAGCTAAACTTTTATAATAATTATTGACTAACTCAAACTTAGCCAATGCTTCCATAGATTTTCCCATAGCCCTGACCCAGAGTAAAATAAGTTTTTTCGTGGTACCTAAACACAATAAATGCATATAATCCAGAGGGAATTGCTTTACCATATCACAACCCAGAGTTTCGAACGGAGATACAATATTTTGATGTGTAACAGGCAATCCTTCTCTAAAAGTTGCATTGGTTCTGGGAATGACATCCAACTCTTCAAATATTCGTCGGTTGTGTACTGTTTTGCCAGTTTGAGTACATTTACCACAACGGCTGTTATGAGCCGGAAAGCATGTGATGAAATTTCTTGCAGGTGTATCGGCGATGACTGCATTTAGCCGTACAAAATAACGTCGATTGTTACAAATAAATCCCTCGTTATTCAATTTCACATATTCTTCGACGAATTCTTGAAGATATTGAGCAACGGAAGAAGGCTTTCGATTTCCATGAAATAATCCGATAATAAATGGTTCAATGAATTTACTTCCGACAATTTTACCTAATATGGGCCACAATTGACTCTTCGAACTTTTTGACAGTGTCAGTCCATCAACATTGATGTTAATTTCAATAACCGCAGCGATTTGTGGGGCAGCCGTACCGTGTGGCAATGTCTTATCCTCGTGGCGCAGCCTTTCCCTCAATGCTCTCTTCAACCCATAATGCGTATAAGAACCTCCAGCAAGGTCGTGCAATTTAATTTTGATCGCTGATTGGCACAAAGTTCTAGCATCAGAAGGGAGGTCAGGGTGACCGAATTTCTGCAATCCTATTAGAAGATGATTCACAACGGATTGGGAAATTTTATTCTGGACCGTCCACCGAGCGAGAAACGTTCGAAGATCAGGTGTGGGATTAATCGGTTGGGCCTCAATCTCTATGCCAAAGTCAATGTCTGTAGTGATGGGGGTTACAGGTCGATCCTTTTGATCGACCGGCGCACTGACATTTTCAACATCATCGAAGCGCTCTGGGTTATCGAAGAACCGATTGGTCTCATAACGAACATCAACAGGAGTTCTTGGTGGTGATCGGCGAGGTTCAGTAGCATTTAGCGCAACAGCATTCGGATTTACATTCACACGATATATTGAATTCATGTCACTTTCTAACGCAATAGATACTCTCCGCATTTGCTGTCTCTGTGACAGTTCAAGAAATGGCTTCAACGGCGGACCCATAATTTTTATATAGATAAACTATCTTTTCACTTCTTCAAACTTCAGTATCTTCAAACTTTTTTAATATTATTGAATACATAGAAATATAAAGTAGAAAAAAGTATACTTACTCAAATTTTCAAGCCCTCTGTGAAAAACATCTGCTCCAAACGGTCCCTTGAATATCCTGTGAAGGGAGCATGTGCTTTTAGAATATAGAATGGAGGTTAATTAAATATGTATATGGACTGAACACATGTATTTCGGAAACAACTATTTTTCAATGTTTCTGCAATGCAAATCGACAACCCTAAAGTAGGATCGGACGAGGCTTTTTACGGCACATGCATCTTAAAACCATTGGTGACACAGCGCACTTCGCGGGTTAGGTTTGACGAGTGCTTCGATACGTGCATGGAGACTAGAGTAAAGGAGCCCGAACGCATATGGCGGAATCGTCGAAACGTGGATCGCGAAAGTGATGAAAGATCTTGTAGTTCGAAAAATATCCGCAAGCGATACTAGCTCCAGGGACCAAATAGGATAGGTCCGTGAGGACCGGCTTAGCAGTGTTTGTGACATACATACAATGACGTTTTACTGTCAGTTACTATGTATGTGAGCAGTACATATATGTCAGTTACATCCAGTTTACGCAGTTTACTGTGTTACGCATAGTTGACTGATATTTCGGTATTAAACGTATTTTTACAATCAAAACAGAAAAAGACCATCCAATAAAGGTAAGAACTGAACCTTAATATTATGTTTATGCAATTAATTCGCGAATTAGCCAAAATATTGACAAGTATTAGGATCGGCATGTGCAACCACATCTTGATTCATTTTGTCAAATCGTTTGTATTTTTTTAATTGCATGCTATCGTCGCCGAACTTAATTATAATTGCCATTAATTTTAATGCTGTTAGAGATTTCTTTGATATACAGCAAAAATGTAATACATGATGCTTGCACACAAAAAAACGTTTTTTAGGTTAAACATGCGAATCCTTTAATATAAATACCCCTCGCTCCCATTTCGTTATAATGTACGATTTGAAAAAAATATTTTTCTTGGAAATCCAGTATGCAATATTCACATTATGGCTGTTTAATCGTACATCTCACCGTATAAAAATAAAACATTCACAGTATAGATCTTCCCAAGTCAAAAAATTACTGAAATATTGTCATTTCATAATTTAAACAAAAGCAGATCAATATTACTCTTCAGTATTGCACGCTGCGCTAATAAGAAAGAAATATACGACAAATTGCGGATCGACGATTCAAAATCACCGCGCAGACGGAGCCCGCAGTGGTAGTGCCGCCAGGCGGGTACAATCCGCGGATCGTTCATCGCTTTCACAACCATTTTGCCAGCATTGCGTTTGGGCTCCTTTACTCTAGTCTCCATGGATACGTGCCTCAACAAATTTGCATAGAAATAGAATAAAATGCATAGAAAGGCGAACTATAAAAGAGAATATTTATAAACTTACTCGAACTTTGAAGTCGATACTCGAAGTATTTACCTATACTTCACCCGATCCCTTCGATAACCTAAAAAGCATCTAGAATAAAAACATAGTACGTTGAATAAATATATAGACAAAAAGAATAATAGGATGAAAGGCGCTCACATATGTATATTTTAACAGTTGTATTTATTCGGAGAATCGATGTTACACACAATTTTTTGCCGGTGAAATGAAATATGACACACGCTACATTCGCACTATGATAAAAGTGACCCGTTGAATGTCATCTTAGGACAACATTTGGATAACGTTTTACTATTTTCCGCCGATACGGAATATCTTAAAAGACATCATATTACCGATATCTGAAAGATGTCATGAAAAAGACGTCTTATGTAATTCGTCTTTATCGTTGTCCTTTGGACAACGTTGAACTAGATACAATAGATAACATAAAATAGATAACTTTTTGATAACTTAAAAAAGTAATCGATTGGATAATATTTTGGGATGCCTTTTAGACATTCGTGTTCATCGCCGAAAGATACCGTAAAAAAGATAACTTTACGGCAGCATTATACGGGAAGTCATTTGAAAGATGCCGAATAGTTAACTTACGGTCATGTCTTAAAGGTAACCTGGGAACGGCAACTTATCGACGTCAACTGGACATTT
>OX632359.1:19506687-19620881 GCA_951751655.1 Ophion costatus | reverse complement strand
GAGAGAGAGAGAGAGAGAGAGAGAGAGAGAGAGAGAGAGAGAGATGAATAAATCGGTTCGTTTCGGTCTGTTCCGTAGACTCTTCCAAAAGAGTTAAATTGCTATAAGTAATTACGATATAAAACAGGAAGAGTTTTTTTAGTACTTTTTATTTACAATGTACAACATTACTGAAAGTTGATCGAAACAAAATTCAAATTCAAATATCAACTAATTGCTTATTATGTACAATTTATACATCGACTTACACCATTTGCTACGCTTTGCAAATATTTAATTTCCTCACTGAATAGCGGTGTACTGAAATGGAACAGTACCCGCAGTGTTAAAATACTCACAAAATTTATCCGGTCACTGCTTCTACGTCTATACGATCCATGGCTGTACCAGCTATACGTGCATGGAGACTAGAGTAAAGGAGCCCGAACGCTGTACTGCGGACGTGGGCTATGAAAGCAACGAACATTTTTACTGAAATATCCGCTGGCGCTGCTGTACTCAAGATAGAATGGCAGAGACAGAATGAGAAAAGAGAGAGTAGAGAATATTCACAACGGAGTTATACGCAAAACAGATAAGAAAAACAGTAAATTTGTTCGTTCGTCGATTAATTCTGTCATCGTGCATTTGTTAATTAGATGATATTTTTGGGCAAAATTCAAAGCCAAGTGAACCTAGGCCCTAGAAAGATTTCTTAATAAATTATTTTTATACAATGCGCGATCAAATCCAAATGAATTTAACAAAGAACAACAAAATGTGCGCATATTTATTATTTCATGCACAATATGAATGTGTTTTTTCGTACAGGTAGGAAACAAATAATTTTAAACAATAAAACATTAAAATAGCTGAACAATCAATAATATTAATAATGCGATAAATTGTAAACCTGGAAATAAATCGATTTGTACGTAGTCGAAGTTCATTCGAGAGCGAAATTTTCATCGGAGACCCTCAACAATTATCGCATTATCATAAATTTTCCAGCGCTGGATGGCCCAACGAACCCAATTGTTTTTCTAACCGATGCAACGCCACTAATATTTGTTCGGAGAATAATTTAAATACACATAACTCGTCAATTCTCCCCATACGCACAATCAGTTTTTGACAGCTCAGCAGTTATCATCAATTGGTTTGCCGGGCATTAATGACAGGAGGGCGAAGCAGGAGATCGCGATTGCCGTCATGGGTGGTATAATCCATTGATAGTAAGCGGGTCTTTCAAGAGCCGCTGTACATACTATTGTTAATGCAATAATTCGTATAACGTTGGCACAACATTTTTTACGATTTCTCCGACAGCGGGGCTCGCTAGTATTTCGACGAGGCCGAGAAATTTACAACTCACGAGAACGAACCAGCTGACGTGCATTGTTGAATCTTCCATCACTAAATAGAATTTGAACCTGTAAATATCGGTCAGAATCGAGAGCGAGGTGAGTAAGGCAGAGTAGACCGAAAGTACGAAAGCGTTTTGTGCATCAAGTTTAAATAAATATACTATCTCAAGTTCATGGCCCCAGATCGACGAAACCGTTGAAGGTCATTGATTGACGGTCAAAAGTAACGTTTTCGCTGAGGGACATTTCGTCGACGAGCAGTGCACCAGTAAAAACAAGAGCTTTCATGAGAGATATCTTCCATTATTCTAACGAATTAAGGAGTTTCGGTACAGAAGTCAAAATTGGAGTGCGAAAACACACATTTTTTCAAAATTTTCTTCTACTTATCGAGTAATAAGCATTAAAGCAGATTTTTTCTGCCCCGAATGTATACCTACATATATGGAAACGCTATGCTTATACACGTGAACTTTAGTGTTAAATTACTCGATAACTGTATAGAAGAAAAATCTGAAAAAATTTGTATTGTCAAATTTGGCACTAAAGAATATGTTCACCAAATGTTATAAAATTATGAACTTTTTGAATTTTTTTGTTTTCAACGTGGTTTAGCATGGCAACATTGTATCGCCTATACCGAACATCCTTAACTGCCCAAGCAAACTCGCTCACTTCGACACCCTGGGTACGAACAGTATTTCCCCATTGTGCACTCTGCAACAAGAAATAAACTCAAAATAAAATTTGTTATTCCATATAACAAAATATGAATTCTAACCTCACTTTCATGCTCATTCGATTCAACGCATGAAGGATAATTATAATGTAAGGGGAAATAAAATGATTCAAGGAAACTTTCAAGATGGAGTATAAATTTATTGGTCGGTATAAACGTCTATACAGCACGGAATCTCGCGTCGAATTCCTCTCCTGGTACCGCTTCTCTCTCGTCGTCGTCAACAATACTCGAGTCATATTTACATTTGTAATTTCTGTTTTTCTACTCCGCCTCGTCATCGTGGGTAACACCCGAGTCATATCGCTACTTATAATAATTTGGCGGGCTGGTATGAATTTTGGCGCTCACAATAATATAATATTGAAAATAGGAAATATCGTTTTCTTACTTGCTTATATGAAATGTGGAGCAATCACTGACTGCACTCCACAGCACTGATGTTTATCGCAATAAGAAAATCCTTATAAATCTTGTTGGTGCGTTCAAAGACGCAAAGTCAAGAATCAAGAATGACGTAATAAATGCAAACCGGAATAACCACGATTCCTCCAGTTCGTATGTACGGTCACTTCATAGCGCCGCCGATGCCATACTTCAAATCCTACCGTCCCTGCACTAGCGCCAATTGTGGCTGAATTTAGAACCACAACTTTTCGTCACTTTCAGGGTCCACGTTTATAATGATTTTCCTATACGCGTTCGGGCTCCTTTACCCTAGTCTCCATGAATACGTGCATGGAGGCTATATGGAGGAGGTCGAACTCTTATGGGAGACATATGAAAAATATGACCACAAAATCGTTTGATATAGTGAGGCGCAGCGATCGCGCTATTGCCATGAAGTTAGTTGCGTGCGAGAGAGACAGAATAAGAAAATCCTGAGAAGTGAGTTGTATGTGACAGAGATGGAAGACATCAAAGCATATAAGAAAATTGATCTTATTCATATTATTATTTATATTATTGTTAAAACTAAGTAAAAAGCAATCATACAGCAATAATAGTGTGAATATCCTTGAAGCTTTGATGCCAATTCTAAGCAAAGCCGCAATTGAAATACAACAATTATAACATTAAATTGTTATAGGCACGATAGCTTCGGGGATAATGCTCCTGCTACGAAAACGTGGTGGTGAGTTCAAATCCTCCTCGGCGAAGTTTTTATTTGCCTAATGAACTGCACGAACGGGTTGACAATGTTAAATTCTTATTGCAAATCAAAGTGTAATAATGTGCACAATAAAATTTTTGATCATAAATTTTCATTGCAAAGTGCCGTGAACCCTCACATGTGCCGAAATGAAACAGCGTAAGAAATGACTAAATGAAACAGAGTAAGAAAGACTTGAAAAATCAAATAAAAAAGTGTGACACGATGAAGGTGTAACTGGACTATAAGAGGAAATATGTGATTTAAGTGGATAGTACAAATAATAATCAGAAAACGGCAAGGACTGTGCAAGGAAGATGAATGAAAAAGATTGACCTATGAAAACCTATGAAAAATGAGAGAAACTGAGGAAGAACACAGAGGAAACAAAATATAACATGCAGTACCTTTGGCACCTTAAACAATGTCAATTGTCGTACTGAACGCATATCTCTATCAGCATTGTCATCATTGCTGCCGCCGTTACAGCCTGTTACAGCACAAACTTTACCCATCCTGTTTCAGAATTAAAATTATTAATGACATGATAATATTATTAAACTTGAAAAATGTATAATAACGTAACTTATTGCTATGTAAACAGCCAAACAACCATTAGTCACGAAGGACCCATGTGCAAGGTTATGAAAATTTCAAACAATGGAATTGGAGATTAAGGGTTTACCCCCACTTGCGATTTTGAAAAAATCGATTCTTTTTATTGCATTTTTTTGAAGTATAAGTATCTGAGAATATGTCCTGAAAATTTCAAGTCGATCCGAACAAAATTGACTGAGATATGAGCGTTGCAAGAGAAGAATCCGTTGTGTAAACGACCGGCTAGTCTGCCGTCTGGCGCGCTCGACCCACCCTCCGACCTTCAATGCATTGTTCGCAGAAAAGGGTCGTATATCTGGCATTCACAACGTTCATATAATAGACTGGAATTTATAAAAACGTATTTTCGTTGTCTGTTATGGTCTAAACTCGTCAGTGTAGCTCGAAAGTTCGACTATATAAGACGTATATTCCGCCGTTCATAATATTATAAGCGCAGTTTTTATTCATTTTACATTCAAAAATGGATCGAAAAAAAGGTTCGCGACAAACAAGAAGCAGTGATAATGTACGGAAATCTCGACCATAAAAAAGGAAGGGTGTTTTTAACCCCAACCTGGCCGAAACGGACACTGAAAGTTTCAGCACGTCTGCGAAGAAACTAAAAAATAATATTGATATGACTGTGAATCAAAGTCCTAATATTGAATATCGGATTTTGAACTTTTGGGTTGTGTTTGCTGCTATTTCAAATTTAGTGAAGTGCAAAACGTGTAATGGAAATATTACATTTGAAACGGCAAGTGCAAGAGGATTAGGCTTCAAAATCGTTGTGAAATGTGACTCGTGTGCAGATAATTTGATACCATCTTCTCCTTTTTTGGAAGATTCGTATGAAATAAATCGTCGATTTATATTCACCATGCGAGTTCTCGGCATAGGATTGGCTGGAGCACAAAAATTTTGCGGACTTATGGACATGCCAAGGTTTCTTACCGAGACTACATATTCAATAATTTTGAAAAGTATTTATGAGTCTGTGAAAACATGTGCAGATGTAATATTTAAAAAAGCCGTACGAGAAGAAATTGAAGATACACCTAATGCCGAAGGCGATGCAACTCCTCAATTAACAGTTTCCGAAGATGGATCCTGGAGGAAGCGAGGATATACGTCGTTGTTCGGAGTCACATCAGTCATGGGCTACTACAGTGGAAAAGTACTTGATCTTGTGGTAAAAAGTGCGTATTGTAAAATGTGTAAATCGTGGAAACATAAGCTAAATGATGCGGACTACAAAGAATGGTACGAAACATACGAAGATAACTGCAGTGCAAATCACTAAGGTTCCTCGGGAAAAATGGAGGTGGACTCGATTATCGAAATCTTCAAGTGTTCAATAGAAAAATATAATGTCCTGTACCGTTACTATATTGGAGACGGAGATTCGAAAACGTACCCTGGGCTAGTAAATTCTCATCCGTATGACGACGTAGAAGTTATAAAAAAAGAATGCATCGGTCACGTCCAAAAGCGTATGGGATCCCGCCTTCATAATTTAGTAAAAAAAAACAAAAAGCTTGGTGATAAAGGACAGCTGACAGGAAAATTTATTGACAAGCTCACTGTGTACTATGGACTTGCTATTCGACACCATTCTTCTTCTGTTCACGATATGCATGAGGCAATATGGACGACCTTCGATCATTACAGTTCAACCGATGCAAATCCACACCATGAGAGATGTCCAATCGGTGAAGAATCGTGGTGTTCGTATCAACGAGCTCAGGCGAGACACGAGGCTTTCCAACACGATTACAAACCACTTCTATCAAATGTATTGGATGCCATCAGATCTATATACAACGATCTGAGTAAGGAAACTTTACTCGAAAGATGCGTTGGTGGCTTCAATCAAAATAACAACGAAAGCTTCAACCAACTGATTTGGAAAATCAGCCCAAAAATCGTATCGAGTGGAGCAATCGTTGTAAATTTAGCAGCTTATATTGCCGTTGGACTATTCAACGAAGGTTCAAAATCATTATTATTTTATTTGAACTCAATCGGAGTGAGCTGTGGACACAACGCGCACGAATACGCTGATATAATGGACGAAGCACGGATTGCACTGGCAGAGAGACGTGCGGCCGAGAGCACTCATGAAGGAAGAATATTACGAAGGCAACACCAAATTTCCGTTTTGCAAGCGGCATCGTCGGCGGAAGAACTTCTGTATGGGCCCGGAATAAATGACTCTATGTAAGTTTACAAAAAAAAATATTTTCTTCGTGTAAACTGATATTGAAACTTTAAACGCGTTTTTCTCAAAATGGCATTTCTGAAGTCGGTGACCAAGATTACTCGAATACTAATGAACCGATCTTCTTGAAATTTTGCAGACTTATTTAATACATAAAAATGTAGTCTTTAATCGTTGGATTTTTTTTTTTCGAAAAAAATGGCCGTTTTATAGCCAAAAAACGGCCGTTTTTTTCGTTAAAATCGAACCATTAACTTTGACTGTCCGTCATTTTGTGAAAAATGAATATTTTTTAAAATCCTTCGACTAAAGACTAGTTTGTACTTATATTTGACTAAATCCATCCGCATTTTTTTTCAGATCCACTTCGCCGCAATGTTGGTCACCGCAAACCGTGTATATAAAAACATTATTTCATTGACGGCCATTTGCCACTAAACAATGTAATATTTTTCAATAAAAAAATTACTGAAAGTTCTTCAGGATGTGTTTTTTAAGATGGTATATTGATCGATTAAATTTTTTTTGTAGTTTTCTTTTAAAAAATTCATGAAAAAGGCCTTTTTTGCGCTACAAGTGGGGGTAACGCCTTAAAGGCGTTACCCCCACAAAATGCTTACCTCACGATACTGACCTTGATATCGATGCGGTAAAACGTTTGATCTGATATAAAAAGAACACTCAATTCTTTTCACTTCACGATTAAAAATCTAGTTTATAAATCACTAATGCTGATAGTCTGCTTTGTCTCCACTGTTCGCTTTGGAAAATGCTTTGTCTCCACTGTTCGCTTTTTTGTTTGGGAATATAGCACATGAAAAAATAATTATTGCGTACTTCCGTTACGTCTTTCATCTCTCTCATACGCAATTAACTTCATGATAACAGCGCGATCGCTGCGCCTCACTATATCAAATGATTTTGTTGCCATTTTTTAAGACACAGTTTGGACTCCTTTATATAGCCTCCATGAATACGTGCTTGGCTATAGCAACCATGTTCACCATGGCTTTGTACGCATGGTAACCAACCTAGCAGCAAGCATCGGGTAAAGCCAATATAGCAAAGGAGCCAGGGAGACTAGAGGTAAGGAGTGGACACAGCATAGGCCAATACGTAGTTCCAGCGTCTTAAAAAATCCGACTTGCAATAGTTCCAGTTCGTGCCACTAGCAGCTCTCCTGACGATAACGTCTCAAATAATTATAATAGTCCAAACTCAACGCAGCGCACAAATAATAAAAGAATTTGATTTCGATGTGTCTTTGTGGTCCGCTTTGAGGCTCATTTTTAATATTGTGTTTTGTAATATTGAGAAAATCTACACGAAATTGTTTTCTTCGAAGCCCAAGGTAAGATTATTTTCGATATTCCTCCCAATCAATCGTCATTAGGGTTAGCCTTCAGTTTCTTTTTTCTTGCATGTGGTTCAGTTAATGCGAAACATAACCTTTACGCTTCATTCTCCTTGGAGTAATAAGCATAAAATGGAGCATCATTTATTAGTTATTTTCCTTGCAAATACAACCGCAATTTTTTGACATGTTCCTTTTTTCCAGTGGGCCCTGACGCTGCCCCGTAAGCGCAACTACTTCAGAAACGTTGACGTCGACGTCTGCCTCCACTTCCTCCGCCTCATTATCATTGCATGGAAAACGTCGTCGTGACACACGCATTTCTTCTGTTTTTGTCTCAATTCTAATTAATTTTGGAGATTGATAATTATTGGATTTCCTTTCGGTCGGTTATATTCCGCGAGCAAGACGCTTCCGCAGATCGTGGCAGTGATTCTTCCAGCAGGACTTTCTTCCGTTGGTTCCATTTTCATTGGGTATGTTTTCTGTTTTGTTCGCCTCAATTCTGATTAATTCTGATTAATGATATTATTTATCAATTGAATCGTTGAAAGATATGAGAAACGTGCATATGCGTATATGAGAAATAAATATAAAAATTAAAAATTCAACCTCGCTGTTTATCGTTCAAAGACGTTTTCGATTTATTATTGTATTTTCACGATGTAGGTGAAAAATAGAGTACAGAATTCATGGATATAATAATTGTATAAGGGGAAAAAAGCTTGTAAGAAAAAACAAGATTTGAACCCCAGTATCGTCGTGTATTATCCTAGCGCGCTACCCGCGCGCGCGCTATAATAAGATGTAGGTTTCCATTATTTAAGTTGTGGCTACGCTTGGGGTTCATATTCGGTTTGGCGGTTTATTTAGTTGGTTCACCGCTTAATTTCATTAATAATGAGTTGCTATTATGAGCTTGAAACAATAAGATAGCGAAATAGGAGAGGTAGACGCAACAGTTGGGTCCCCCACCACGAATGTGCTGTCACAGCACCGAGAGCACTCCAAGAGCATGAAGCCAGTAGGCGAAGCTAATCGATCGGACACATACGATCGCAGCGCCTCCTTAATAGCTCCGTTTTTGCGGTCGTGTCGTAAACACTGTGTGTCCACTCCTTACCTCTAGTCTCCCTGAAAGGAGCCATCACCGCGCCCAGCGCCGCAGCCAACTTCGAACCCAGCGGCAAGATCCAATGAGCCATCTAGTAGCAAAACAAGCGTCGTGTACACCGGGCTGAAAAGACATATCCTTATTTCAGCAATGACCGAGGGTCGATGACGAATACTCCTCACTTCATGGCATCACTGAACCTCCGTGAATTTGGCCCCCCGATATGATAATAAATCATTCTAATTAATGTTAATCGTTTGAGAATCGTTTGAGAGAAAAGAAAAATCGTTTGAGAGTTTATAGTTTCTCCAAAAAAAACAATTTAAATTTTCGCGTGAATTTCGACCGGATTTTTTTTAATCCGTAAAAAACGACCTTTCACATTTTTTTTTAATCGCTTGAGAATCGTTTTAGAGGGTTTGAGAGTTCAAAAAAATTACTCTAGAGTTCATATTTTATGAAATATAAGAATTTTTCCAAAAACACGACCAACCGCAGGGCCGTGTCACGCATGAGGCGCACCCAGCTCATCATTAGCAAGCAGAGAATATGAAAACTTGCCTAAAGTGCCTAAAATGTAGCACAAATAATAGAGAATCGTTAGAGAGGGTTTGAGAGTTCAATGAAATCGTTTGAGAGTTCATATTTTATGAAATATAAGAATTTTTCCAAAAACGCAACCAACCGCAGGGCCGTGTCACGCATGAGGCGCACCCTGCTTATCATTTGCAAGCAGAGAATATCAAAAGTGGCCTATAGTGCCTAAAATATAGCACAAATAATAGAGAATTGGTAGAGAGGGTTTGAGAGTTCGATAAAATCGTTTGAGAGTTCATATTTTATGAAATATAAGAATTTTTCCAAAAACGCGACTAACCGCAGGGCCGTGTCACGCATGGGGCGCACCCTGCTCTTCATTCGCAAAAAGAAAATATGAAAACTTGCCTACAGTGTTTAAAATGCCTCGCCTCGTCACCTTCCAAAACAATTCGATTTTTGACAGATCGGTACCAGGCACTCTAACCTCGTACATTCGGTCAAAATAAATTAAATGCAATGTGCAGTAGTGTGTGATAGAGTGGAGTTTGTTTTTTCGTCGCGTTTTGGTGCATTTATTTTGGTGAGAAGAACAAAACGAGCCCGGTGGTCGAGGACGACGCGTCAGGACGCCGGCATACCACCGACGAAAAATGCCGAAAACGAAGCCCGACAAAGAAAGAATCGACGAGAAAATCGTTGCGGCCGATTACAAGGCGAAGAAGATCGGGGAAAATAGCGACAGCGAGAAGCCGAAGGAGAACGGCGAGGAGAAAACACCGGAAGTCAAGGTACGTGCATGCTATCATACTCAACGGCTTTGGGGATATCAAGGGTTTAAAGGTGCTGAGAAAACCTGAGCCTCAACTCGCAGAGGGTGAAGTGTTTATCCAGTCAAAGCATGTGCCCTCAACTTCCAGGCTGCTATGAGACGTCAGGGTGTCATCAGTTTTCCACCGAAAACTCCGTTCATCATGGGCTCCGAGTGGGCTGGTGATACCCAGGCCGCTTTGCCCGATCACGTAGCCTGGTCAGAGCTCATTGTGGTGTACTTGGATGCGGCAACTATCATCATGGATTACGCCGTCGTTAACATACTACTATTCAAGCTTGCAAGTATTACGCCTGACAAAACTTCTAATTCACGCCACTGGCGGTGATGTAGGCCAGGCAGTCGTTCATTGCCAAAGACGAATCACGGCATCATAATCTTTGGTTTTTACAGCCCATCGAAAAACGACCAGCTCCAATTGACCAGCACGATTGATCGTGTCCGTGCTGACCAGCACGATTGATCGTGTCCGTGCTGACCAGCACGATTGATCATGTCATTGTCATCATGTCATCATGGACCAGCATGCTTGATCATGTCACTGATCAGAGCGTGGAAGCGAATACAGGCATGAAGCAAGGAAAATATCATCGGGGGCCGTGCCTTGCGAAAGACCATGGGAAAATATGTTTTCTATGGCTATGGCATTCTATGGCCAGGTCGTAACCAGCCCAACAGACTTTCTTCTCTGTTGCCCAATACTGGAGGACGATGGACAAAATATTGCCGATGAAGCTCTTCGAGGAGAATAAGACACTGTTCAGGCTGTATCTCCATCGTCTGATACATCAGCACTGTCTGTATACCTTTGTGAGGCGAGCAGTGGACAAGGTGTATCTAAATAATACTCGAGGTATTTGTTTAAATTTATTTCAAAGGATGGAAAGATGGTGACCTCTTACCATCCTTGGAAATAAATTTCCTTAGCAGCTCGGAAGGTCCAGATTTGAGTTGTCAAAAATTATTGAAAACATTCAATTTTAGGGACGCGAGCATTCTATTTCAAATTCGTCCAGGTCAAACTGACCCAGAGTGCAACGGAAGGACACCACTGACAATGCCCATTTTCGATCGTTATCTTTGAAATTAAAAAAAATCAATAAAATACATAGTTACAAGAACGTTTACACTTTATTAGGTATATATTAAAGTATGTAAAGCAGTTTATGTGTTAAAAGAATAGAAAATGGCGGTGCACGAGTCGCTATATATTCACTGGTTTTCAGTCAACTCTCTCCATGCTGTTGAAGTTTGCATCGTTGGAACGCAACGAAAGGTATTGCTTATATTATATTTTCCATATTTTTTATTGTTATCAAATTTTTTTTTTAAATTATTTCTATTATCGATCGTTAAATGAATAGATATCTTGAAAAATGGTTGCAGTATTTTTGTAAGCAAAGGTTGCCAAAATACTAATTTTGATTGCGTTCCAACAATACAAACTTCAACCTCATACCCTCTCCGTGAAACGCAGTAGAACTATCGTAAATTTAATCGTGGAGCTAAGAGTAAAATATTTTCGTTAATTTCGTTAGTTTTAGCCGTTAAGTATGAGGGCGATCATAAGAAGCGTTCATAAGAAATAGCGGGAGAAAAAAATTCCAAATTTGTTTTTTTTTCAGGGGTCCACGGACTAAGAAATTTTGTTTCAGTTAACTCAATGTATCGGCCAGTTACCTTGTTTATTCAGCTTTAATTTGGTTTTTTATCCTTACGTCAATTTTTTTTGCTGGGATATCCAACTTTTAATGAAAAAATATAATTTTGTCTTTGATTATCGATATCTCAGTAACCAATTATCGCAACAAGAAAACTGTAACAGACAAGCAACCGATTGCCTCAATGAGCGATTACAAATACAAACAACGAGATTTTTATGAATAAATATTGCGCGAAAACAAGAGTGTACTCAATTTTTTAATAATGGTCACCGCTCATCCCCTTGAAGAAGAAATAGTCACTTTTATTCTGTATAGCAACTTGTATCAGAGTTGCAAGGAACTAATTGAAGATAATGGAATTGATTGCAAAGAGTAACAGGATGAGAAAATAATAAATTGAAACGCTCATTCAGTGCCCGGCTCCCGAATAAACAAATAAAGTTCAACGTCCGACGGATCAAATACGATAAATGTCGAAAAAAAAGATAATTTGTATCACTGGATGGTAAATATATGGAGGTGGAAATACGAAACGCAATTGTCACCTAATCATCGATACTTTACGGAAAGAAAATAAAGGATATGTTTTCGACAGTAGTGAAGTCCGACCGCTTATTTTTCTCTTGTTCCCTGGTTTCTTTGTCAATCAGTATATATTTTTTAATGGTGTTATAAAAATGTAACACGAAATATTTGTAGTTGTTTTTTTTTCTCTTAAAGTAAATACAATTCAGAGACATTGCAAATTTACAATTGAATCGTGCCAGTCGGTGTTGAATCACATCTATCTTTGACCATTTTACCGCCAATCGGATCAATCGTATTTATATCGGAAGCCCCGGATGCCCCGATTGTCACACAAGTTGGTCGGTTTTTTTGTGTATTTTACATTTTCGTTTCGATCAGTTCGCCGCTCTCTTACTACGAGGATACAACGACAGGATTGATTTCATTGATATCATTTGTTGAGGTTCCGTACAGATACTTGGCGACTAAATGTTTTCTTCTTTTTTTATGCACGTACGAATGTTGCAAAAGTTCGAGGACTCTTCCCTCAAACGCAAACAATTGCGTTTTTATTTTATTATTTTCGTTCCTTAAAAAAAAAAGCGACGCCCGTGCACTGACTGACAAGGCACATCCCTCATGTGTCCGCCTCCGATTTTGTTGAAACTCATATATGTGATGGAGCATCGAAAACTTTGAGACACGTATTTTTTTTTATCGGCAGAAAATCGGATTTAAGGGGGGAAACCGCCCCTCAAAGAAAGGCGTGTCGAGGGGTGATTTTGCAGTTTCACCCAGAAGCAATCCACCGATCTGAATGAAACAAAAACGAAAATTCTTCTAATGAAAAGCGATGAAAAATCATCTATGAAATTGTTAAGAAAAAATTGAATTAGGGGGTAAACCACCCCTCAATTTGCCTTTTTTACCCCACACTTAAGAGGGTTGTATGCAAATTAATAAAACAGGTATCATTTTGAAGGGCAATTAAAATTAAAGTTGACGGGTTTTTGCGTTTTGGCGGCATAGCACATTTAAGGGGGTAAACCATCCCTAACATAAATTTATTTATCACGGTCGTTTTTTCTGTGTTCAAAGTATATCCGCTGAGTTTAAATATTTCTATAAGCTACAATTTAATGTTTTATCATATTTCAAAATCATTACATTCGTCTTAAGGGGTAACTACCCCTCTAACGAGAAACATCATTGAAGTATCCGCTCTCGATTTCGTTGAAACTCATATATGTGGTAAAGCATTGCAAACTATTAAACATGTTTTTTTGTATCGGCAGAAAAACGGTGTTAGGGGATGAAACCACCCCTCAAAGTTTCTCCCACAAGCAGTCCACCGATCTGAATGCAACAAAATCGAAATTTCCTCTAATATTAAGCGATGAAAAATCCACTACGAGAGTGTTGATTAGAAATATAATTGAGGGGTAAACCACCCCTCCATTTGCCCTTTTTCACCCCACGCTTAAGAGGGTTGTATGAAAATTAATAAAACAGGTATCATTTTGAAGGGGAATCAAAATTCAAGTTGGCGCGTTGTTGTGTTTCAACGGGACAGCAAATTTAAGGGGGTAAACCACCTCTAACCTAAATTTGTTCATCACCGTCGTGTTTTCTGTGTTTAACATGTATCCGCGGATTCAAAATATTCTCCCGCGTTTTTAAATTATGACGTTTTTAAATTTTCACATTTTAAGGGTAAACTACCTCCTCTAATTGCTTTTCGTTGGAAGTTTCGCGAAAGGTTTCACGAATTTCGTTAAAACTGTTTTCATTTCATCGGTAATATCAATTTTATGTTTGTGTGTGCAGGCATATTCGTTTTGAGTTTTAGGCGCGGTGCTTTGGAAGTGGGGACCTGGGGCTACCCCTTACTTATAAGGATAATATTTTCATATTTTCATAATTATATTTTCGTACCGAAATGATTCGTTCTCTAATTCAAAAGTTTTGATGAAAGCATCTCCCATGCAACGATGCAAAGCAGTAACAAAAATATATTAACGATACTATTAATAAAATTCAAATGGTATATATAAATATATTTGGTTTTTTCGTTTTTGTTATTCCGCGTAAAAAAAATCATACGCACATAAATGTTTACTCTTCGATTCTTAAATGCGTAATTATCCAGAATGCTCCCGTTCGGAAATCTTTTATCTCTGTGTATGAAGTTATACAATCAACGAACAGACCGATGTTTATTTGCCTACGTATCAGCTTTTCTCGACTAACTGCAATAATTCATTCTTCCAGCGCGAATATTCTTATCGCGTCATGACGCGATAACGATATTTGCGCAAAATTTGTATTCTACGCAGAATTTTTACACTGGGCAAATATTAAACTGCACGCTATTATCATCTTGAACTGCAAGACGTTAATCATACATTACCCGATAATGTGTTCACATTTTCGGATAATGTGTGATTGGCCTCTGGCAGTTCAAGTTGTCAATAGTTTGCAGTTTTATCGCTTGCTTTATAAGACGGTTAGCATTCGGATTCTTCCATTTCACGTTAAAGTGAGCTACAAACAGTGTACTGTGTATTGGATAATACAAATTTCATCAGCCATGAAAGTCAACCCAATAAACGTTATCAAACTTCTACTAGCTACATTTGAAGCTATGGATATTTCACAAACGCCGGTTAACAACGCGGAAATTGAACTTGCGGACGGTTTTGAACAAATATTGATCAGTTCCATGCAAGACTATAGTGGAGTTGAAATGATAGAGGAAGAAACGCTCGCTTTTCAAGAACCATTTAAACAGTACGAAGCCAATGCTGTAGAAGATACCGTATGGCAAAAGGATACTGGTGGTAGTGATTCTGACGCCTGTTCCAGTGATGATGAGGTGAACTACGATTACAAAAATAAAGCAGTTCAATACTGGAGGTCTGGTAAGACAAAAAACTATAGCCTCAAAACCGTCCAACAGAAATACAAATCTGTCAAGTCTGAAAGACAATTGCGGCGCTGGGCACATCAGCTGAATAAAGGCGGTACTTATAAAGAAAAGCTAGCGCAAATTTCTGAATATACATTGAAGAATTTGAAGACTGCTCTAGATGCTGGTGTCATAATACATGATATTGATCTTCAAAAGTGGGCGCTACAAGCCCAAAAGGAGATAGGTTTCAATGGTCAATAGGTCAATGATGTGCGATTTAAGGCCTCTCATAATTGGCTATGGAATTTTAAAAAACAGCATCGCATTGTATCCAGAAAAATCAATAAATTTGTAACGCGCAAAACTACGGGAGAAGAAGAACTTCTACGGAAAAATGCAGAAAAATTTGTCGCCGATGTTGCACCACTGATAAAAAAGTATGGATCGGAAAATGTGTATAATTCGGATCAAAGCGGTTTTCATATGGAAATTCATTCGGCGCGAACTCTTGCAACGGAAGGAGAAAAGAAAGTTGAATGCGTTGTACAGTCAGTTTCTTCAATAACTCACAGCTATACAATTCAGCCTACTATAGGCGCTGAGGGGAAATTACTTTCCCCACTTTTCATCGTTTTAAAGGAGACGAAGGGTGAATTCGGACCACGAGTAGAGAAAGAGCTATTTCAAGCAGAAAACGTCCTTGTATTAGCATCCAAATCTGGAAAACTTACTTCTGGTACGTATGCTCACATATTATGATGAATGATTTTTTTTTTAATATGAAATGTAATTGATGTCAACATTAGTATTTTTTTTAAATATTGAATGTGTTTTGTGTTAACAGAGCATTTCAAAACTTGGTTGGAAAAGGTTTTCTTTCCTAACGTCGGGAGACATAGCGTATTATTGATAAACTCCTGGAGTGGACACTGCCCTAATTTTGTTCATAAAGCGACACCTCGTGATAAGAAGATAATCCCAATGATTATTCCAAAAGGTACAACTGGAAAAATTCAGCCGCTCGATGTATTTGGATTCAGAGTGTGGAAAAATTTCGTCCGACATTTTTCAGACAGTGTAATATTATTAAAATCTGATATGAATTTGCACTTGAGGAATAATATAATTAAATTGCAATCACTTACACACAATCAACTCTCATCACCGCGGTATTCTAATCTTTTTAAATATTCATGGTATAAAAGTAATTATATATCTAAAAAACCAGAAGATTTTGAAAATCCTGTTACCTTTGGTTTTGGTGAATCGAACACACATTGTGAAATACCCGGTTGCAATAATTTGGCCATTATCAGATGTGCATGGTGCAAAAAGTCGTTCTGTTTAAAGCATTTTTTTGACGACTATCATTATTGCAGGAATTATGAGCCATGATTGTTGATAGTTATCATATGAAAAAAGTATATGTCACGAGATAATGATTTGACGGCATATGACTGCGATACTTTTCACAAGTACTATTAATTAAATCGGCTGATATGATTCCCAAATGAAATATGTCAAAATATATTAAAAACATGTTCGTTAACCTACTGTAAAACCCTCAGTTGCATTAATATGTTTAATTAAATAAACAGTAAAATAATAAAAATATACATTCCTCCACAAAACTACGTCGCTGGCTATATTATCGCTTGATCCAGGCGCATCATCGTTCCAAAATATACGAAGTGAGCCTTATAACTTATTCTGGAAATTATTATAATTAATGATATAGTAGAAGTGTATATTTATTCCTATGGAGATGTTTAATGGATGTGCATATTAAAATCGGAAGCGTATCGACACGAAAATATGAGTCTTATCAGTAACGGGTAGCCCCATGTCCCCACTCCCAAAGTTCCGCTCCTAAAACTCAAAACGAATATGCCTGCACACACAAACACAAAATTGATATTACCGATTAAATGAAAACAGTTTTAACGAAATTCGTGAAACCTTTCGCGAAACTTCAAACGAAAAGCAATTAGAAGGGGTAGTTTACCCTTAAAATGTAAAAATTTAAAAACGTAATAATTTAAAAATGCGGGAGTATATTTTGAATCCGCGGATACATGTTAAACACAGAAAACACGACGGTGATGAACAAATTTATGTTAGGGGTGGATTACCCCCTTAAATTTGCTGTTCCGCTGAAACGCAAAAACGCGGTAACTTGAATTTTGATTCCCCTTCAAAATGATACTCGTTTTATTAATTTTCATACAACCCTCTTAAGCGTGGGGTGAAAAACGAAAAATGGAGGGGTGGTTTACCCCTTAATTATATTTCGAATCAACACTCTCGTAGTGGATTTTTCATCGCTTAATATTAGAGGAATTTTCGATTTTGTTTCATTCAGATCGGTGGACTGCTTGTGGGAGAAACTTTGAGGGGTGGTTTCATCCCCTAACACCGGTTTTCTGCCGATACAAAAAAAACATGTTTAATAGTTTGCAATGCTTTACCACATATATGAGTTTCAACGAAATCGAGAGCGGATACTTCAATGATTTTTCTCGTCAGAGCCGTAGTTACCCCTTAAGACGAATGTAATAATTTTGAAATATGATAAAACATTAAATTGTAGCTTATAGAAATATTTGAAATCAGCGGATATACTTTAAACACAGAAAAAACGACCATGATAAATAAATTTGTTAGGGGTGGTTTACCCCCTTAAATGTGCTATGCCGCCAAAACGCAAAAACCCGTCAACTTTAATTTTAATTGCCCTTCAAAATGATACCTGTTTTATTAATTTGCATACAACCCTCTTAAGTGTGGGGTGAAAAAAGGCAAATTGAGGGGTGGTTTACCCTCTAATTACATTTTTTCTTAACAGTTTCATAGTGGATTTTTCATCGCTTTTCATTAGAAGAATTTTCGTTTTTGTTTCATTCAGATCGGTGGATTGCTTCTGGGTGAAACTGCAAAATCACCCCTCGACACGCCTTTCTTTGAGGGGCGGTTTCCCCCCTTAAATCCGTTTTTCCGCCGATAAAAAAAAATACGTGCCTCAGAGTTTTCGATGCTCTATCACATATATGAGTTACAACAAAATCGGCCGCGGACACCTGAGGGATGTTCCTTGTGAGAAATAATTTACCGTGAGATAACGTGTCTCGAGAGCGATTTCGTTAATGTAACCATAGAAGAAATCTTTTGAGCGGAATATAACAAGAATGAGGATGTTCGGGCGGCCAACATTTGTTCTTCTCTCAGAATATGGTGACGAACCGAGTTGCACGTGTGATACGAATGTGAACTCCTCGAACGAATAGATCGCTCGTTAATAAGTCAACAAATTCGAGTATTAATGTCTCTCTTCGTTTTTTTCTCGATCGGACGTAAAATTTCGGCGAGTTCTCCGTCAACCTTAACGTACGATAGTAAATTGAAATCTACGTATTTGGAAAGTTTGAGGCATTCACAAGAGCAACGTAGTAGATCACTATACAATTATCGATTAATCTCCAACGGGTATTCGTCACTTCGGGAACGAGGGAAGCCTTCTCGTACTGAATTTATCGCGATTTTACCCGATTCTCAACCACCCGTTTCTCCCCGAAACTTTTTGGGTGGCCACGTCATTTGGATAGGTCGAAAACTGATGAGGTGACATTGAAGTTTTCTTTTTAAACAATCACTGAACTTTGTTGAAAGTGTACAATCGATTCCTCAATTTTTCGCGAAGATGAGTGCAAACAGATTTTGAAGGTTTTTTTAAACACAAATTGGCGGTGCACAGTCCGAAGCCTTTGGGGTAGAATCTTTTCAATTTTTCGAGCCTGAAACAAAGTACCAGAGCGTTTTGAAAACTAATCGTCAAAATCCCCGTGGCAGTTTTTGGCGTGGCACGATAGATGTGTCGCTTTTTTTTTTAATCGTGCGACAAACAACGGAAAGCCGAAAAGTTCGGACGAAAAATAGATTGAGATCGGGCGGAGCATGAACTCCCTTCGCCTCACGTTCCTCTACTGCTTTTTACGCCGTAAAATCGTTTTTTCAAACCGAGCCATTTGCAACAAAAAAAAGGAACAAGCGAAAGAACTCGTACCTAAGTTCGTCGCGATCGAAGGAGACATTTTGCCGCATGAGAATAAATCGAATTGCGACACATCAATTTGCTTTTCGTTTCTCCTTCGTTTGATTGAGTCAATTCGTTAGCAGTCAAGGAAAAGAAGAGCGTAAAAGTTATGCCACGAATCTTGTGACCGCAACGATGAAAATTCGTCTACTGAATTGACTTCGCGTATTATCTACTAAGTTGATGTCAAGGTGCCGCACGTACCTTCCCAGCCATCTGGAACGGAATTCGAGTACTCGGCTATTTGACATAAAGTATGAACAAATTCGGATACATTGAACTCCTTATGAACATTGATTTCGAAAAAAAATACTAAAAAATTAGTAACATTTATTCTTGACGAATATTCGTTGACGAAATAGGGATTTTTTCGTCTTCGCTCTGGATGACTTTGATAATTGATCTCATTATTGGAGAATCTTTTCGCAATTTTCTTGCCTTTTGGATTTTTTGTTTCAAAGTTCTAAAAAATGAATAAACCGTGATTTTTTTGTAGGACGGCCATAAGAATTCGACCATAAGAATTAAGGACCAAAGACCTCAAGGAATTTCAGGACCTCGAGAACCCCAAGTTTGACAAATGGATAAAACGTGATTTTATTTGTAGAAAGACCTGGTCTCACAAACTTTGATAATTGAGGACTTTAAAACCTTACGAATTAAGGACCGTAAGAACCGAGGACGTCAAGATCCTTAAGAATTAAGGACCTTAAGATCCTTAAGAATTGAGGACCTTAAAAACCGTAAGATCCAATGGTCTTAAGGAACTTAAGGAGCTCAAGAACCTCAAGGATCTTAAAGGCGTGAAGTTCTGACAAATGGATAAGCCGTGATTTTTTTTGTAGAAAGACTCGGTTTTGGGAACCTTTAGAACCGTAAGAATTAGGGACCTTAAGGATCTCAAGAACCGTAAAAATGAAGGACCTTAATGATCTTAAGAACCGTAAAAGTTGAGGACTTCAAGAACGCTAAGGTCCTTAAGAACCTTAAGAACGTAAATCACCTCAAAGAGCTTCGAAGTAAACGAATAATTGCGTAAATAGAATCGTTAGAAAAACTCGATTAGAGAAATTGAAAAAGACCGAAAAAGTCGAAAATGCCTGAGTATTCAATTCTACACAAAGAAATATTCTTCGCTAATGTATTGTTTGTCCAATTTAAAAAATATTTTTCTCGTCATAATTATAATACGGCCTGAATGTTCCCATAATATTGAATACCTCTGGATTTGTATCATATTTTTGTCGAATCGCCAAATACCGAAATGCCAATCGCCTCAAACTTTTAAGCGGGAATGTATACGTGTCACATTCTTAATAGTGATCGGGCAAAAAAAGCGGTGGTTTGACAGCTCTTATTTTTAAGCTGTTATCGAGGCTCGATGTCGATAGGTCCTCGTATTGGTTCATGGCTATATTTATATGTACGAATCAAGCGGTGAATTCTTCCAACAACGAATGCAATGCCCGAGGTCCCGGCTCGCTGCGGGTTTTTCGCTCACTGTCGAGATTTGCGGTGTTCAAACGTGTAGCTTGCTCAGGTCCGGCCGGAACGGCTTTGGCGTTATTGTGTGTGAGGATCCTGAAATGCAGAGGAAAAAATCATTACTTTCGTCTGATTATGAACCCAGGTTTCCAAAGTATCAGTTTTTATATGTCAACGCACGGACTATGACCTCCCAATTTTTCATCGCGATCGTCACCTCGCAGGCGCAACGTATCTCGGAAAAGCAAACCCCACCGACGATGAAAACGATGAGGCGCGGAACTTCATTCAGTTTGTTGGCCCTTGTCCTTGTGCCTGCACTGCCTGTAACGCACGCTGCGAGACAAATTTTTCACTTTTGAGTATTTGATATTAGAAGAAAAAAAAATGAGTTATCGAAATTCGAAATACAAATTAATTTTTGTTGAATTGTTCAAGTTTGGATTTGTTTGGGTGAATTTGCTATTGAGTATAAATAAAAAATAAAGATAAATATTACTTGCATCGTTGGAATGCAATGAAAATTGATTTTCGTTGAAGTGCTCAAGTTTGGGTTGATTTCGGGGAGTTTCGTTGAAAAAATATTTATATAAAAATTAGGAAGAATATCGCTTGCATCGTTGGAATGCAATAGAAATTAATTTTCGTTGAATTACTCAGATTGCGGTTTTTTCGGCGAATTTGGTATAGAAAAGAGTGAAAAACGAAACAGATATTCTTTGCATCGTTGGAAGGCAATGGAGATTAATTTGCACCGAATCGCTCAAGTTTGGGTTTGTTTGAGTGAGTTTTGTCTGAAGAAATAATTAAAAATTAAAAACAATTTTATTTGCATTATTGGAATGTAATGAAAATTGATTTCCGTCGAATTGCTCAAGTTTATTGTGTTAAATTCAGTAGTGAAAAAGAAATCAAAAGATTAGTCCTCGAGCTTATTTGTTCAAATGAATTAAAAAAGCGTGCGAAAATGCCGGTACCCTTCCACAAGACGAGTCTTGGTGGTAGCCGTTGTCGAAAAAAGAGTTTCGATGGTATTTGCATATACAATGTAAAATGCAACAAAGTTTCACCGCTCTCCTGCCGAGCGGCGCATACTTCCAATGCAAGCGTACCATGGTCGCTACGCATAGTTGTGTGTATTGTGTGATACACACATAGATGTAAGGTGTTTGCGTACGACCGAACGGCGTGCGAGAATGTATTCGTTCATTGAAAAGCCATGAAATTGGTTTCTCTACAGAATTCTGTAGAGCGAGACTCCTTCGATCGTCATAGCTAGAAAATTCGATCCCTGGAGATATCTGCCGAAGATAAATCCCGGCAGAGAGAAAAAATGCTAAACGTATTTTTTCTGCAGTAAACATAAAATTTACCACTCTTTCGCAGAGTGAGACTCGTTCATCTCGTTCGCTCGCGAATTTGGGCGGCCGCAGACACCTGCCGACCATAAGCCATGGCAGAGAAAGAAATGGCGACCGCAATTGTTTAAACAAAGAGCATTGTGAAATTTTTTAAGGTTCAAGGATTTTTTAAAGTGCTTCCAATAAAACGATTTTACGAAAATTGTTAAATTTTTTAAAAAATTCTTAAGAGCGATAAAATTTTACTATTGCGAATTGTGTAGAGGACACCGGTGTAAAATTTTCGAAAAATCGTTTTATTGGAAGGACTTTTAAAAAATCCTTGGAACCTTAACAAATTTTACACGGCTTTTTGTTTAAACAATTGCCTTTAGAATTTGTTCTCTCTGCCGGGATTTATCTACGACAGGTTTCTCCAAGAATCGAATTTTCTAGCAAAGACGATCGCAGAAGTCTCGCTCTACAGAAGAGCGGTAAAATTTTACGATCGCGAATTGTTTTCAGAACACCGGTATAACATTTTCGAAATATCGTTTTGTTGGAAACACTTTTAAGAAATCCTTGGAACCTTAAAAACTATAATGCATATTCGTTTGTAGCTGAAAAAACAATTATAAAGAGGTTTGCGAGCTATTTTTTAAGGAAGTCTCCGGCGCTGAAGTCCGTCTTCGGCTGTCATGCCGTTAGGCGCAGTTCTCAACTCTTGTAAGCCTATTGTGGGGACAAAGTCACCGACTAAAAGTAGTTTTATTTTCGAGCAATAGGCGTCTGACTTCATCTGACTAAGAAACCGTTGACTTCAAACACGTTTTCCTCGAAACCACGTTTTTGATATCGGGACGTAGCAAAAACTCGAACAATTTTCGTCTAATCGTCTTGAAATTTTAACTAAAGCTTCTTAGATTGCTTTAACAGTCAAGGACGAGCGCTTTTTTCGATTAACTGAAAATTGTAAAAATTATATCACTTTTTATACCCTAACCCTAAAAATGAAAGAAGCAAAAAATTTCTTCACTTTAAAAAATGTTTTTTGAAAGGCTGCATCAATGTTAAAATTAGTCGTATCAAGATGAAAAAAAAAAAACAATTTACAGCTTCAAGTTTCTAGTTTGAGATCTTTTGGCAAAACAATTTTGTGAGCTACGGTTATCGAGCAATGATGAGCGATAGCGAGAACATTATTTTTCCAATTTTTTTTTCAAGGGTTTTTTTCAGTTAAATCGATGCATAGGTCCGTTAACTTGTTTATCCAGCTTCAATTTGGTTTTTGTGGTCTCTCTACGTCAACTTTTTGCTGAGATATCCGACTTATAATGAAAAAAAAAAACCTTTTGTCTTTGATTAATATCTCAGCAACCAATGATCGTACAGGAAATTGATGGGCAGCTTTAAAAACTTGAATCAATTTCGTACAAGACCCTTTCGTCGATTTTTGAAGGAAAAAAAAACATGTTGTTCACCATCAATCTTAATTTGAAAAATAGGACAAAAATAAAATTCAATGGTTTTTCAGTAAATCTAGTACTTTATTACAAATATTGGTGGAAAGACTAATGTTGCCACGTTTTTTTTCAACTTAATGTACCCCCAAATCCGTGTAAATTTTCAAATTGATCCATCGACCCGTTTTTCCGGACCGATCTATCAAAGTTTTGCAAAAGAATTAAAGGAACAAGTATATTGTCCCTAAACATCGTGTAATCATGATCAAAATGAAAAGACCCATTTTCTTCGTCTATTTTTAGAACTTTGCAGTAGTTGCTTGTTGAATTAAAGAAAAAAACTGAGAAATTTCAAAAAATTATAATCTTCAATTTGTAAAACTTTTCAGGAAACAGTGATGACTCATTGCTGCCACGCTTCGGCTTTTGCGCACCATAATTACACTCATCTTTAATTGCATTGATTAAAAGTTGATACCCCCAAGCTGTATTCACTAGTCGATTTGAGAACTTGGATGCGATTAACTCTCGATTTTTGTTGCGAAGGTTATTAGAGATACACAAAACACTTTTTTTCAAAAACTAATCTTTTTTTTGGAAGAAAAAAACCAACTAACACTTTTCTTCCAAAACTAATCTTTTTTTGGTCAACTTTTTCTACGTTTTGGTAAAAAACATTAATCTAATGTTTTTGTGAATTCATTTTTTTCTTGAATTTTTTATCATGCCTAGTTTTGAAAAAAAAAACCTTTCCATAACCCTAATAACCTTCATAGAAAATATTGAAAGTTAATTGCATAAATGTTCTCAGATCGACTACTAAATAAGACGAGTATTGAATTTAATTGATGCAATTAAAGATGAGTGAAATTATAGTGCGCAAAGGCCGAATCGTGTAAAAAATGAGTCAGTATTGTTTCCGGAAATATTTTTCAAATTAAAACAAAAATTTCAATCTCTCAAATTTTTTCTTATATTTAACAAGCAACTAGTGCCAAGTTGTGAAAAAGTGGAAGAAAATTAGTCTTTTTATTTTGATGATGATTACACGATGTTTAGGTATAATACACTTGTTCCGTCAATTGTTTTATGAAACTTCGATCAATTTTTTATGGAAAACGGTTCGATGGATCAATTCGAAAAATAAGAGAGTTATTGGGAGTACATCGAACTGAAAAAAAACGCGGCAACATTAGTCTTTGCATTAATTTTTCTAACGTGGTGGTAGATTTACTGAAAATTCAGAAAAAGTAATTTTTTTGTCCTTTACCAAATAGAGGTTAACGATGAAGAAAACATTCACAAAAATCAATGAGGGGCTGGCAGGAAATGTATTCAGCTTTTCAAAGCTGCCGTTTAACTCCCGTTGCGATAATTGGTTGCTGAAATATCGATAATGAAAGACAAAATTATCTTTTTTCATTCAAAGTCGGATATCTCAGTAAAAAAATTGACGTAAGGATGAAAAACCAAATTAAAGCTGAATAAATAAGGTAACTGGCCTTCGGTATGAGTTAACTGAAACAAAATTCCTTAGTCCGTGGACCCGTCCGTGAAAAAAAAAACAAATTTAGAATTTTTTTCTCCCGCTATTTCTTATGATTGCGCGATAACCGTAGATCACAATTTTTGCCAAAAGATCTCGAAATTATAATCTTGACGCTTCAAAATGCTTTTTTTTATCTCGATGCGACCATTTTTGCACATAGATACAGCGCTTCAAAAAACGCTACAAAATTAAGAACTTTTCTTTTCCGGTAATTTTTGGAGAAGTATATAAAAAGTATGATTGAAAGCACGAACTTTTTTTAAAACTCGTCTCTTTTTCAAAATTATTTTCAAGTTTCCTCTCATACTTAACGACTAAAACTAACGTAATTAACGAAAATATTTTACTCTTAGTTCCATGATTAAATTTACGATAGTTCTACTGCATTCCACGGAGAGGGTGTGAGGTTGAAGTTTGCATCGCTGGAACTCAATCGAAATTATTATTTGTGAATGCCTTTTCTATATTTTGGCAACCTTTGCTTACAAAAATCCTGCAACCATTTTTCAAGATATCTATTCATTTAGCCATCTATAATATAAATAATTTTTTAAAATATTTTCGATAACAATGAAAATATGGAAAATAAAATATAAACAAGGCCTCTCGTTGCGTTTGAACAATGCAAACTTCAACAGCATGGAGAGGGTTGACTGAAAACCAGTAGTGCTATAGCGACTCGAGCACCGCCATTTTCTATTCTTCTAACAAATAAACTGTTTTACATACTTTAATATATACCTACTAAAGCGTAAAAGATCTTGTATTTTATTGCTTTATTTTTAAAAGATTTCAAAGGTAAGGGTCGAAAAAGGGGCAGTGTCTGTGGTGTCCTTCCTTTACACACTGGGTCACTTTGACCCGAACGAATTTGAAATGGAATGCTCGCGTCCCCAACGATGGTGACATCTTACCATCCTTTGAAATAAATTAAAACAAATACCTTGACCATTATTCAGATACACCTTGTCCACCGCTCACCTCAGAAAGACATACGGACAGTGCTGATGCATCAGATGATGGAGATACAGCCTGGACAGTGTCTTATTCTCCTCGAAGAGCTTCATCGGCAATATTTTGTCCATCGTCCTCCAGTATCGGGCAACAGAGAAGAAAGTCTGTGTTGCACTGGTTACGACTTTGCTCGAGCCATAGAAAACATATTTTTCCATCGTCTTTCGCACGGCACATCTTCTGCTGCATTTCTTGCCACCAACGAAATCGAAAACACTGGCAACGGCCCCTGACGATATTTTCCTTCATGCCTGTACTCGCTTCCATGCGTTAGGACATTATCAATCATGCTGGTCAATTTGAGCTTATCGTTTTTCGATGGGCTGTAAAAATCAAAGGTTGTGATGCTGTGAGCCGTCTTTAGCAATGAACAACCGCCTGTGCTACATCACCCCCAACGGCGTGGATCAGAAAAGTCTTGCCATGAGTAATACATGCAACCTTGAATAGTAGTATGTTAATGACGGCGTGATCCATGGTGATGGTTGTCGCATCCAAGTACACCACAATGAGCTCTGACCAGGCTTCGTGATCAGGCAGCCTGGGCAGCCTGGGTATCACCAGCCCACTCGGAGCCCATGATGAACAGAGTTTTCGGTGGAGAATCGATGACACCCTGTCGTGTCATAGCAGCCTGGAAGTTGAGGCCACATGCTTTATCCTGAATAAACACTTCACCCTCTGTGAGTTGAGGCTCAGGTTTTCTCAGCACCTTTAGACCCTTGATACCCCCAAAGCCGTTGAGTATGATAGCATGCACATACCTTGACTTCCGGTGTTTCCTCCTCGCCGTTCTGCTTTGGCTTCTCACTGTCGCTATTTTCCCTGATCTCCTTCGCCTTGTAATCGGCCGCAACGGTTTTCTCGTCGGTGGCGTGCCGGTGTTCTGACGCATCGTCCTCGACCACCGGGCTCGTTTTGTTCTTTTCAGCAAAATAAATGCACCAAAACGCGACGAAAAAACAAACTCCACTTTATCACACACTACTACACATTACATGTAATTTATTTCGAACGAATGTACGAGGTTAGAGTGCCTGGTACCGACCTGTCAAAAATCGAATTGTTTTGGAAGGTGGCGAGGCGAGGCATTTTAAACACTTCAGGCAAGTTTTCATATTCTCCTCTAGCGAATGATGAGCAGGGTGCGCCCAATGCGTGACACGGCACTGCGGTTGGTTGCGTTTTTGGAAAAAATTCTTATATTTCATAAAATATGAACTCTCAAACGATGTGATCGAACTCTCAAATCCTCTCTAACGATTCTCTATTATTTGTGCTACATTTTAGGCACTATAGGCAAGTTTTCATATTCTCTGCTTGCGAATGATGAGCTGGGTGCGCCTCATGCGTGGACCGGCCCTGCGGTTGGTCGCGTTTTTGGAAAAATTCTTATATTTCATAAAATATGAACTCTAGAGTAATTTTTTTGAACTCTCAAACCCTCTCAAATGATTCTCAAGCGATAAAAAAAAAATTGTGAAAGGTCGTTTTTTACGGATTAAAAAAAATCTGAGTGCTAACTTCACGCGAAAATTTAAATTGTTTTTCTTGGAAAAACTATAAACTCTCAAACGATTTTTCTTTTCTCTCAAACTCTCTCAAACGATTAACATTAATTAGAATTATTTTTTATCATATCGGGGGGATAACTTCACGGAGGTTGGCCTGTACGGCTATAGTGAGGTCTGACTCCATTGTTTTGCCGTTGCGTGTTCGTATCACTTCGGGGTTGTGGCGGTCCTGTTAGTTCCACCATCTCACCGCTACGCGGCTTACACATCGTTCCAGCGTTTCTCACAAGCGGTCGCAGGGGCATGCGTTACAATATATACAACCGTCTTTCCCCTAGATCCTAACACCCAGCGCGTGTAGGGCAGGGTGCAGTGACACAGCCCTACTGATGAGTCTGTCACTGTACCCGAGACGAAACGCACAATCTTTTCCTGCCTCTTCCTACCTTACCGACTTTACAGACTGGACAAGCCGCGGACAAACAACTACAGGAGTAGAGAGAGCCACACAGACCGAATCTCTACATTGGTGACCCCGACGTGATACGAACACGCAACGTCAAAACAAATGGAGTCAGACAACACTTAACCGTACGAGCCAATCAACGAGCCAGCCAACAGAAACGACGCACGGACGCTCACACACACGCACGGCCACGACGCTCACAGCTCACTAACACGGCATAATACGCTCAAGCTTCGAGAACGCCTCATCCGCACACTCCTCCTCCAGCATACTTCCCAACGCTGTCACTGGGGGGCTACTGTGGCGGTCCTGTTAGTTCCACCATCTCACCGCTACGCGGCTTACACATCGTTCCAGCGTTTCTCACAAGCGGTCGCAGGGGCATGCGTTACAATATATACAACCGTCTTTCCCCTAGATCCTAACACCCAGCGCGTCTAGGGCAGGGTGCAGTGACACAGCCCTACTGATGAGTCTGTCACTGTACCCGAGACGAAACGCACAATCTTTTCCTGCCTCTTCCTACCTTACCGACTTTACAGACTGGACAAGCCGCGGACAAACAACTACAGGAGTAGAGAGAGCCACACAGACCGAATCTCTACAGGGTCACTAGTGTAGAGATTCTGTCGGTGGCTACGTAGCCGCGGACAACTAATCCCGTAGTCATGGTCCTACATCACGGTCTTACATACAGGCCTTGAAACTCTGGTGGTGGGGGATGGCCTCTTATTGAAGCACCGAATGTTTCAACTCTTGACCACGAGTGTCGCTGCGATAGAGTGATGCAGGCTGTGCGAGAGAGATGGAAATCGATTGTTGACTCATAGGAACCTAACCTAGCTGTACAATTGGCTGGTATAGGCAAATGATGATATTCAATGTTAAAAATGCATAATGAACCTAAATACAATTAAAAGTAACTTTATCGTAAACCTGGAAAAAAAACAAAAGACTATAGTTATCCAAGTGGGTACAATGAACATGAATGTTTTTTATATAGGTGTCAATGTGAGCTCGTGTTGGTCGAGGGGTTCGGTGCAAGCTTCGTAATGCTGCTTTCCGGAGTTCGATCCCTGTGCGTTGGATTTTTTAAAAACATGTTTTAGCTTTTGTAAAAAAAAATAGGCTTTACGCGTTGTTTTAATTGACCGGAAAATAAATGACAACTATTCCAGACCGAAGTGGAATCCAGACCGAAACACTTGCAGGATGTATTTCTTGAAAATGAAACAAATACTTAAGAAACAGTGCTTCTTTTGCAATTCTTTATTTCCTCTTCGAAAAATTTTAATGCATGTCCCAAGAAACATTTTTAATAATCTCTACTTTGCAATTTCTGAAACGGTGTGCGTTGGTAAATTTAAAAAAAAACCTCTTTTCCGACCTTTAAGCGAGCGACTCTCGAGTAGGATAAATGAAAATAATTCACTTACTTTGTTTTATGTTTTCCAGCCTGGAAAGTATTTATTGTAATTATCCCAGTAATTTTTCATTTCTTTTCAGGTTCCCGGCTCCAACGCGAAATACATAATTTCAATCATTCCATAAACTGAAGGTTTTATTGCCCTTAAAAAAAAAGATTTTTTTTTCATGTGTCCTGAAATTATCATACATTATAGGTGTGAGCAGATTGATGTCGCTATGATCAAACAATTTCATTTTGCAAGTGTTTTGGAACAGAAGTGAAGGAATAAGTGTTTTTGCAGATTATAGTTAGGCAATTTCGTGCTCTTTCTGAAATTATTGTTAATGCTGTGTCCATTTTGCCATCTTATTTCGTTGGACATATTTTTTATCGCACTGTACATTTTTCTGATAGGTATGTTGCCGCATTCTCAGTCGAACGTAGTACACAATGGCATACGATAAAATCTCGGAAGCATGTTCTGCACACGGAAAAGTAAATTTGTAAGTCTCAAGGACTTCATTGACAGTCAAATCCAGTGCAGCCAGATCGCGCGCGAAAGTTACCCTCTCTCTAGTCCCTCGCGCGCCCATCACACAATCATAGTAGCGCGTGTCCGTGAGCGAGCGACGCTCGGACATCTTCGGAAAGAGCCGAGTGCCGTCGAACTGTCCCGACCGCGCCTTCGGCAGCTACACCAACCATAGACACGCTGAGCACGTTCATGTGCGGCCAAGCCGAACGAAGGCTTCGAGGGAAAAAGCAATCTGAGCACGGCGCGCGCGTGACGTCACGCGACGGCACGCGCGAGACTTTTAGATGATTTCAATGCTTATTTAGCTCTTGATTCTCTGCGTTATTAATGTATACAAAAAAATGTCTCGCGCACTCTCAACGCTTATTTTTTTAGTTTATACGTTAATTTAAATATAATAATAAATCTAAATTACATTTTATTTATCTTCTAAAAAATTGTTTACGCTTTGCTCACACCCGTCCTTATGCCAAATAAATTATAATTCAGAAAAGTAAGTGAAAATATATTTATATTCGTATTATTATATTAATTCTCATACTTTCATCAAGCGATAAAGTATTATCTCCAAAAACAAGTCAATCATCAATCGGGCCGCCAATCGTAACTGCCAGAAAGTGCATCTTTAACACAAGTGATAGGATGGTCCCGTTGGTAGCGTTCCTGGCTTCGGTCCGTAGGGGCGCAGGATCGTTCCTCACGCTCAGCGCTTTTTTTTTTAATCATGGTTACTATTAATTTTTATTTGATTAGTTATTTTTATTAGTTATCATATTTATTTTAATTAGTTATCTTTTAGTACCGAAAAATTTATCGCGCACTCTGACCGCTTAATTTATTAGTTTTTACGTTAATTTAAATATAATAAATCTAAAATACAACTTATTTATCTTCTAGCAAAATGTTTGCGCTTTACTCACACCCGACCCTATGCCAAATAAATTGTAATTCATAAAAGTAAGCGGAAATATATTTATCTTCGTATTATTATATTCATTCTCATATACTTTCATCAAGCAAAAAAGTATTATCCCCAAAAACAACCATCCATCCGACCGCGAATCGTAAGTACCAGAAAGTGAACATACATTGACACAAAAAATTAAAGGAGCAAGAAAAGTTGAACTTCGTCAAAAGTGTTCGTACAAAAAAAAAGGATGTTAAAGCTTCAAGTTTCTAGTTTTAGTTCCGACAATGATTTTTTTTTGAGAATCACTGATTGCGCGGTAGGAAGAAATATCACGGCAAAAAAAATGTTGCAAGTTTTTACGTTTTTCAAAATTCTGCACGTGTTTTGGAGATTTTTTTCGGACTTGACCAATATCAAGGTCATTGAGCCCATTCAATTCAGTTCAATTTGCTTCTTTTTTTTATCTCCTTACGACCATTTTTCGCTGATATCGGCCTCCTCGTCGGCCTCTGAATGAAAAAACGTCCTTTTGTCTTCAGTCATCGATATCTCGGGAACTAATGGTCGTACGGGAATTCGACCGGCAATTTTGGAAACGTGAATGCATACTCTACAAGCTCTGATTATTATTGTAGGTTTAAAAAAAATTATTTTTGCCATCAGTTTTATAAAAGTACAAAAAATCGATGTTTTCTTGTTTTTTATAAAATCCACCGCTACTTTGCAAATATTGCGATAAACACTATTGTTTATGGACGGTCATTCGGCTCAATATGTCCCCAAGAGATATGCAAAATTCCAAATTGATCCGTTCATCGGTCTTTCTTGCCCGATTGACCAAAATATGAAAAAAAATTAAAGGAACAAGTTTCCTCCTTCTCAGAAATCATTTCATGATTATTAAGAGGAAAAACAACTTTTCACTACTTTTCGTACAATTGGGTATTGAGTACGCATTAAATGTTGGAAAAGAACCCTGAAAATCATATTGACTAAACATTTTCGATTTTTTTTTTTTAATAACAAAAATGTTGAAATTTTTTTGTTTATAAAAAAATCTATTTTGATTTTTTTTATTTTTTTAATGTTGACATTTTTTTTCGATTCAACATTGTACCGCCAGCATTAGAATTACCCAAAGTGTACGTAGAATTACCCAAAGCGTACCTCGCCGTGGTATGCTTTGGGTAATTCTGATGCCGGCAGTACAATGTTGATTTAAAAAAAAATTTCAACATTAAAAAAAAAAAATTCGAAACTGATTTTTTTATAAAAAAAATAATTTTCAATATTTTTTTTATGAAAAATTTTTTTTTTCGAAAATTTTTAGTCAATATGATTTTCACGGTTTTTTTCCAACATTCAATGCGTACTCAATACCCAATTGTACGAAAAGTAATGAAAAGTTTTTTTTCCTCTTAGTAACCATGAAATGATGTCTGAAAAGGAGGAAACTTGCTCCTTTAATTTTTTTTCAAATTTTGGTTAATCGGGCAAGAAAGACCGATAATCGGATCAACTTGGAATTTTGCATGGCTCTTGGGGACATATTGAGCTGAATGACCGTCCATAAACAGTAGTCTTTATCGCAATATTTGCAAAGTAGCGGTGGATTTCATAAAAACCAAGAAGACATCGTTTTTTTGTACTTTTCTAAAACTAATGGCAAAAATAAAAAATAAAAGTTTCACCACAATAATAATCGGAGCTTGTAGAGTATTCACGTTTCCAAAACTACCGATCGAATTCCCGTACGACCATTAGTTCCTGAGATATCTCAGCGAAAAATGGTCGTACGGAGAAAAAAAAGCAAATTGAAGTGAATTGAATGGGCTCAATGACCTTGATATTGGTAAAGTCAGAAAAAAATCTCCAAAACACGTGCAGAACTTTGAAAAACGTAAAAATTTGCAAAATTTTTTTTGCCGTGATATTTCTTCCGACCGCGCAATCAGTGATTCTCACAAAAAAATCATTGTTGGATCTAAAACTTGAAACTTGAAGCTTTAAAATCCTTTTTTTTTGTACGACCACTTTTGACAAAGTTCAACTTTTCTTGCTCCTTTAATTTTTTGTGTCAATGTATGTTCACTTTCTGGTACTGACGATTCGCGGTCGGATGGATGATTGTTTTTGGGGATAATACTTTATCGCTTGATGAAAGTATATGAGAATGAATATAATAATACGAAGATAAATATATTTCCGCTTACTTTTATGAATTACAATTTATTTGGCATAGGGTCGGGTGTGAGTAAAGCGCAAACATTTTGCTAGAAGATAAATAAGTTGTATTTTAGATTTATTATATTTAAATTAACGTAAAAACTAATAAAATAAGCGGTCAGAGTGCGCGATAAATTTTTCGGTACTAAAAGATAACTAATTAAAATAAATATGATAACTAATAAAAGTAACTAATCAAATAAGAATTAAGGATGTTGGGTCCCAAATCGCAAATGATGATAAAATTCTGAAAATTTGGTATGTTTTTGTATGAAGTATTTCAGAGGTCGTGTAAAAATTTCACGACGATTAGGAAGCTCGTTATTGAACAATTAACATTCACAAATTAAATGCTGTCTTATGGAAACTGATGTAACTTTGCAATAAGTTTTTCTTTTGACCTCTCAATTTTGTAATATCTACAATATACTGAAAGCAACGGAAACAAAACGAAGTTTATTGATACATTTTTTTTATTTCTTTTAAAAATTGTTCTTAACAAAATGTTAATTTTTCAATAACGAGCTTCCTAATCGTCGTGAAATTTGAACACGACCTCTTAAATACTTCATACAAAAACATACCAAATTTTCAGAATTTTCTTATCATTTTTTATTTCAACCTTTAAGGAGGTTGAAGTAATGATGATAGAATTCTGAAAATTTTGTATGTTTTTACATGAAGTATTCAGGCGGTCGTGTAAAAATTTCATGACGATTAAGAAGCTATTTATTGAACAATTAACATTAACATGTCTTATAGGGACTCGACATCCTTAATAGTAACCATGATTTAAAAAAAAAAAAGCGCTGAGCATGAGGAACGATCCTGCGCCTCTACGGACCGAAGCCAGGAACGCTACCAACGGGACCACCCTATCGCTTGTGTTAAAGATGCATTTTCTGGCACTTACGATTGGCGGCCGGATGGATGATTGATTTGTTATTGGAGATAATACTTTATCGCTTGATGAAAGTATGAGAATTAATATAATAATACGAATATAAATATATTTTCACTTACTTTTCTGAATTATAATTTATTTGGCATAAGGACGGGTGTGAGTAAAGCGTAAACAATTTTTTAGAAGATAAATGAGTTGTAATTTAGATTTATTATTATATTTAAATTAACGTATGAACTAAAAAAATAAGCGTTCAGAGTGCGCGATACAATTCTTTTGTATACATTAATAACGCAGAGAATCAAGAGCTGAATAAGCATTGAAATCATCTAAAAGCCTCACGCGTGCCGTCGCGTGACGTCACGCGCGCGCCGTGCTCAGATTGCTTTTTCCCTCGAAGCCTTCGTTCGACTTGGCCGCACATGAACGTGCTCAGCGTGTCTATGTGTTGGTGTAGCTGCCGAAGGCGAGGTCGGGACAGTTCGACGGCACTCGGCTCTTTCCGAAGATGTCCGAGCGTCGCTGGCTCACGGACACGCGCTACTATGATTGTGTGATGGGCGCGCGAGGGACTAGAGAGAGGGTAACTTTCGCGCGCGATCTGGCTGCACTGGTCAAATCGAAGACATTTTTGCTCGAAGAGTATTTCGCAAACGATGCTTCGACGTGACGAATAAACCGGAAAAAAGGCAAATTAGCATGAATCAAGCCACCGCGAGTCTTCATTGTCACAAGTTGCGACAGAGAAGAAGTGCAACCCGAGTTTAATGTCACAGCTCTATCACACGACGTACAGGACCTATACCGTTTTAAAACCTGTTTGCACAGGTAACCTGGAAGTGCAGGGTAATTGTATTAGCGTACCACTAATGTGAAAACCGTGGCCCCAGAAGTAGGAAAATTCGAATTCTACGTTGATTGTATACTTAGCCAGCAAAAGAAGCAATGCGTGATTACGAGGTATGTTAGTATATCAAATACCTAAATTTATGATTAGTAAGAAAAAGCTTAAGTGAGCAAAACCAGTTAAGACGGAAATCCTGTCACGTAATAAATTATGCAGTCGAGCACAGGGGCGAGAGCATAATCGTGGTCGGGATTACTATCGACGACACCATCCGCCTCCCAATCACCATGCTGTAATGCCGTATCCAATTTTTTCTTGATTTCCTGCATGCATCCAGAACTTTTAGCCTCCACCTTGTCGCCGTAAGCAGCCTTCAGATCGCTGATTGAAATTAAAATCGGTGGCGAATTCTCATCGCAAACGATGCAATTTCCAGATTTCGGTGGTTTGATGACACCGTAGACCGATAATAACTTGTAGAGCTGTAAAAATGTAGGGCAGTTCGGATGATCGTTGCAGCTTGCCGCTTGACGGATCGTGCCGAAAAATTTCTGAAACATTGAAATGAAGTTATCAATCTTCAAGAATCAAATATACGTGAAAATATTTTTAAATACAAGCAATTGTCAGAACATTTTCGCAAAGAAGGGTAGCAGCAATGAATTCACAACAAATTACCTCCAAGTTATCTTGATTTACTTTGCCGGGCAACAAGTACTCGAACTCGTAGCGATCGATTAGATAGCGGCATATATCCATTGTCGATTGCAGAGAAATTCTCAATCCACGTGACGTTTCAGCGGTGAGATATTCTTCTGGCTTTATATCTCCGTTCAGCATGGATGATTCCCATGTATTTAGCCACTGCAACGAATCCTCGAGTACCTTGTGTGGGAACCGTTCGGTAGAATGTATATATCATGTATGAGTAGCATGAGTAGCATTTAGTGCTAAAATAGGGTAATATACGTACAAGTCATTTTCTAGTAACGAAAATATGTTGAAAAGTATGGCGAAAGTAAATCACAGCTTTACCTTGAAATCATCGGAATGCGAAGTAAGTCCTTGATTCGGAGACCTTCGGCTTAATGCGTCAAACATATCGTTAGTATGTTTGCAAAAGGTTATTGTTTCCTCGCACCCATCGAGTCCATGGTATCCATGCGAATGGTAGAACGCCAGGCCTTGAGCAACGGAGTTGCTGAAAATCTTTATCAAAAAAATTAATCCCCGATTAGTACAACGGCGTTATTAAAACAATGTAATTTATTTTATTGCAGTAACAATATGGAAAATACTTGTGTTGCTAGTCGAACGCGCATTTTCGACGTGTTGTCCAATATTACGTGCCTAGCAGTTATTTTCGGGCAGGCTCGGGCATTCCCAAGGTGGTCTTTGTCAAGCTCGTACAGAACGTTGAAATACTCCCAGCTGATGTAGTTCTCAGCGGATTTCAACTGTGGAAGAATCGAAATATCCAATAGCTTGTATGATATTCCCAATGTTGGCAATTGTTGAATATTCATATATTTTGCAATGCATGTAAGTATCGACGCGGATTATCCCTTCACTTTTTTTCCATGTTTCTAGCTTTCAACAACGGGTAAGCATTTTCAGACGCGAGCAAGTAGCAACCACAATTAACTTTTTTCAGGGGTTTCAGCTTTCAACAACAGGTAAGTATTTTTCAACGCGGGGAAGTAGTTACCACAATTAACTTAATTTTTTTTTCAGGTGTTCCAGCTTTCAAAAACGGGTAAGTGTTTTCGACCGCAGGTAAATAGTTACCACAATTAACTTAAATTTTTTGTTTTTCAGGTGTATCAGCTTGCAACACGGGTAAGTATTTCCAAACGTGGGTAAGTACACCCGCGTTTAAGTTACCACAATTTAAGTTACCACAATGTAAGTACACAATTTAAGTTACCACAATTAACTGAAATTTTTTCTTTTTTTCAACGTCTTCCCGCCTTCAACAACGCGTGAGTATTTTCAGACGCGGGTAAGTAGCAACCGCAATTAACTTAAATTTTTTCTTTTTTTCAAGGGTTCTGGCTATTGAGCATGGGAAAATATTGACAAACCTTTTTTATCGATTTGTTCCTCCTATTCCAGTTCAAAAATGAAAATATGGACAATATTTTACGTAGATTTTTTTCCGGTGCTCTGGTTTCCAAACGCGGATCAGCTTTGACAATAATTATCTCCAGTTTTTTCTAAGCTCGAATTATTTTACCGTTATTCTTTTCCGCATGTTATCGGCTTTAAACGCGGGTAAGTATTGAAACACTTTTATTACTCTGGTATTTCGATTTTTAAACACATGTAAGTATCGACAATAAATGTATGCTCATTATATTTACAATTTTTAGGTGTAACAACTTAACCGCGATTTCTTCTTGTTGTACAGCCGATTTCGAATATTCTTGATTAGATGCGGAGTATCTGAGAATGCAAACACTTTTCGCTCGCCGTCTAATGGGTGAGCGAACTATGTCTTCGTTTCTCCCATCAAGCCGCTGACCCCCAAAAGTGACCACATTTTAGCATTAGTCGCAGCGCCATCGGCAATAACTCCATGGATTCTCGCTCCGCATCCTTCGAGATAAGAAATACCTTTAACGACCAGCTTTGCGAGCTCATCTCCTTTTACCGGATTTTTTTAGGCGAAAACTGCGATCGGTTGCGTGTAGGAATCAGTAAAAGGTTGAAACATCAGGACTAGACCGTGCGTCGCTTGATCATTTATAGCCGTCGATTGTAATCCATCGTCGCCAAGGTCTGTCAACCCCACGTAGGTTAGATTTTTCGAACAAAACGGCGACAGATTTTCTGAGACTTATTTCATACAGCACGAGGACTCCGTGCCGCTGCAGAGGAGTTTTATTGGAGAAATGTTTCTTCAGAATTTCCGCAAAATTTTCGTCAAACCCGCATTTCGAGTCAATCATAGCGAAATAACTACGTATTGTTCGCTTGCACGGCAGTGGCAATACTTCGTTTTTTCGGAGAAATTCATAATATGCTGGTGATCGGATGTTCATCAGCATACACAACATCAGCCCGTCTTCCGTGTAATGTCTGCCTCGGTCATCTTTGCTGCTGGCTGCCGCAATAATTTATTTCAAAGCCGCTTTTTGATCAGCGGGGACCTTCGATTTGGAACATTTTTTATCTAAGGTTTCCAGTTTAATGCTTGCTATTTCCTGTTCGTGTTTTTTTAGACAACATTTCAGATGGGACACTTGTTTCTCGACCAGTAATTTGTTACGACGTTCACGACGGAGTTTTTTGCGCATCGCCAACAATTGCCGTTTATCGGCAGGATTCGAAACGTCGTGAATCCGAGTTACCGCTGAACGATGATGCGACCTTGACGCCCTTTGGCGCACGATTTTTCTTGTCTTCGCGCAGGATTCGCATCGTCTTTTCTTCGAAAACAGAGGGCAATTTTTGCTGTGCCAATGACCGACATAATCCTGGAATACGCTATCATCTAGCAGATGATGCATATTTACGGCACCGAGACCACCGCAGACGTTCATCCTTTGGAAGCGTTTTAATATTTCTGGAATACTTTCATTCACACGTACAGTATTATCCAGATTTGTATTCTGCGTGTTAACGGGCCGTCCGTATACGTAGTAATTTATTGTCCTGTCTGTCTGTCAGAGTTACACATTTATATGTTACAGGACAATCTATACCATTCTCCCGTTTCGTAATTGCGAGAGAAAATAGAATGCACTGTCCCTTATCTTTACGCAACTCGGCAACGCTCCATGGTTCCGGTATTGTGCCAGAAAACGCTTCACAGGTAGACGAATTCGCTCCATTAGAATCTATATTAACACAAAAATAAATTTGCTAATGTACATTGTGATTTTTTCAGTAACTTCCCCGGAACTTGTTATAGTAAGTATTTACGTTCGAAAACTGTGTTATGATTTGGTCTATTTTCTCTACATTCGTTATTTTCATTTTCAGGTCCACCCATTCTTCGAATATGGATTGGAAAAATATACAGGTAAGTACAGATCAAAGTTGGAGTATAATTTCACATCATTTTCCAGGTTTTATAACACAATCAGAGATCCTGGGTGCGCGTAGCGAATCAATGAGTACAATAATGAATGATCTCATTTTTGACTTTCTCGACAATTGTACATGACTCGTCAAGATGAGTTTTGATTAGACCTTTTTGTATGCTATTGTATCTCAATTGGTGTGAGTCAAGAAGTGAGCGAGTGTAGAAATGGGTAAGTGTATTTATTCTTGTACATTATTATTTAGAGATTTTTTTCCACTTTCTCTGGATTCCTGACCTGGGTAAGTATTGACAATGATTTTCTAAAAATATTATTTTTCGTGGCTTCCGGCTTCAAAAATGGGTAAGTACTGATAAAAATAATGTTAGGTCAAACATTTGTATGACAACTATTTTTTATTTTTTTTCGTACTTCATAATTCATAATCATAATTCATAAGTTCATAATTATTAGGTGACCCGCCCCTCCTGCTGTGTTTAAACTTACCTTCTCTGATGATGACAGATGAACACACTGTAAAAGGCTTTGCAGATGCTACCAAGGCTTTGCCATCTTGAACTGACTGATCACTGCATACCGCATGAGCAGAATCACTACATGCAACTTCCATCAGTGGAACACCAAGCTGTTTTTCCAGTACTACAGGTACACTCGAAACATCTGTAATATACCGGAATAAAACAATAGAAATCATGTACGATTGCATTTTTTATACATATTAAAATATATACTTTTAATTTCAGTAGACTCCTGCTCAAGAGCACTAAAGCTGTGAGTGGAAATTTCCATGCGCTGTAAGTGTCCAAAGCCATTAAATTCATCTTCATTCGTCTCAAGCGCTGGAGATTTGCCGTTCACAGGATCTTGGCTCGGATCTTGGCTCGGAGGATCTTGGCTCGGATCTTGGCTCGGAGGATCTTGGCTCGGAAGATCTTGGCTCAGAAGATCTTGACTAGGAGAATCTTGGCTCAGAGGATCTTGGCTCCAAGAATCTGGGCTCGGAGGGGCTTGGCTCGGATTTAAGACACAGCTCACAGGATCTTGGCTCGGAGCATTTTTCCCACTGCTCGCAACTTCATTAAAAGGTTTGACGGATCCCTCGATATGTAAAATGTCATCAAACTTCGATGGAACCGCAAGTTTATCGAGCTGCGGGTGCTTGTACGCGACCTTAACAGAGGGAAATTTGTCCGGCTGCAATCGTTTAATCTGTACACACAATTTGTCTAATAAACTTACCTGTGCTATTTTGCGGCCGTTCGAGTCATGTTTCACCCATTCTCGATGAATGTATTTCGGTTCGAAATGGTTTTCGCACACAACGTGTCTCGGCTCTAATTTTCCAACTCCCGGTATCGCGGCCTCCCATTTTGTTAACTGCGCCAAGTCTCTCGGCTCCCGAAACACAGAGCGTTTCAATTTTTCACTCCAAGAGCCTGTTCTACACGTTGGCACAATACACCACTTAGTCATTTTTCAATATCACCGTTTTTACAAGTTAACAAGTAGAGCACGTCACGTCTGGTCGCGTCAATCAGCGGTTATGTTTGGGGTTTGTTTAATTTTGAAATCTCCGTCTTTCTCACACAGCCTGCATCACTGTACAGCAGCGACCCTCGTGGTCAAGAGTTGAAACATTCGGTGCTTCAATAAGAGGCCATCCCCCACCACTGAAATTTTGAGGGAGTTTCAAGACCTGTATGTAAGACCATGTCCTACATACAGGTCTTGCAACCATGGTCTTCCATACAGGTCTGGAAACTCCCGTGGTGGGGGTAGGTCGTTTAATGAAGCCATCAGTCTTAGAGTTTAGCAGTGGCGCTGCGGTCGCGTCCTAATCTTCGACGAGGGGCGGTGGTTGCGGAGAAGGGTTGTCCGTCTCAGTCTCACCCACGGATTTTCGCCGCTATTCCACCTGCGTACGTTGACATACCTATTTATTATAGTGACGGAATTATAGTATATGGAAAAAGGAATTCCGAAATGAACACATGAATGAATATTCACAGAAAAATATGTTATTAACAGCGACTCAAGTTTTATCGAAATGTGAGCAAGCTCGACAAAAAATGAAGGATTTTAAACATTTTACTTTCACCTCAGATTTGGCAAGTTTGTTTGGCTTATTGTATAAGTATTGTATATATTGTATTGTATGAGTATTGTAATTAAGATTATTATGATCCTAATTCTATTGTACTATGTGTTGCAAATTTTACTATATTGCAGATTGTAGTTAAGTACAAACTCAAAGAAACCCTATTTAATGAGCTATTGAATGCGACACTTGTATATCTGGACAATGAATTTTCGTCGCTTTGTATCTAAGAACGCGTAAGAATAGAAAAAAAACCTACTAGCATAATTTCAAGGAAATCGCATCCATTTTTATTTATATAGGTTTCTCAGTCTTAAAAATACAGGTAAGTATGAATAAAAATATCCGTTCCATTTTCTCGTTTTTTTATTCAAATTTATTCATTCAAAATTAAGAAATATTCGTATATATATTTATAAACACACAAACACACACACACGCGCGCGGGGAATTCGTTTCGTGTTTCGACAAGCTCCTGAGGAGCCAACGATGCTACCGCTAGAGATTCTGACTTCGTTGCTCCAAGAGGAGGGATCGATAACTCATCACTCATGCAAGTGGCTGAGGTTGGTGAAGAGATATCTTCAATGCGAAAACATGAGATAGAAAAATGCAGAAGAGCAGAAATATAATTTTTTGGAACGTCTACGGTTCTCACAACGTGCAATACTATCTTTATACCGCGGCGACACATAAAAATTTTTCCAAATGATTGCAGCCTATATTACTGCCACCAGAAGCAACTCACCAACAGAACTACCGACTGCTTGAATCGATGAAGTTGCCTGATTTGTAGGATGGGGCAAAACGTCATGCTTACTCGCCACATCCGGACGTTTGCCTTCTAAAACTCTGTTGAATCTTGTCGGCACAGCGAACTTCTTGAGTTGTGGATACTTGTATGCAACCTTCAATAGAAAAATACATGATTCGATGGGAAATCTTACGTTTTGAACTGCATATGATATTTTCAAATCGAACTCACCCGTGCAATTACTCGGCCAGTTGTGTCGACTTTAATCTACTCACGGGAAATGTCTTCCTCGTTAAAATGTCTTTCACACACCACATCGGTTTTGCGTAAATACACGATTCCGAGAATAGCATTTTCCCACTTTTTCCACGTTTCTATATCTTTTGGGATACGAAATACCGACTGGTTTTTCCAAGTTTTATTACCTGTTTTGCAGTTCGGTACCACACACCACTTTCCCATTTTTTTTACACAGAGACACGATATTTGTACTCCAATTTTTCGGGTTTCACGGTTAGGTTGATTCGCGAATTTCATGACAGCTGGAATTGTGCGAGAGTAAGACTGAGACAGAGAACCCGCCCCTGCAACCACCGACCCTCATCCAAGATTAGGACACTACCGCAGCGCCACAGCTAAAAGTCGCAGAAGATGGCTTCACTAAGCGACCTACCCCCACCGCTAAAAAACGCCGGAGTTTCCAGACCTGTATGTAAGACCGTGCTTGCAACCAAGACAAATTTGAATGGTGGGGGTAGCCGCGATATCGTCCCGATTTTTTTGCCACTATGCGGCGCTGTCAGTTAGTCATAGAAACGCATTTAACTGACATTACGACGCAAGGTTATAAATACAGTGATTGAAATCAATAACAAGAGAGATAAATCCACAATGACCACTGATTCCTGGGCGGTTCCGACCTGCACCACGAGACGAAAATCAGTAATAGAGGAGTGCTCCGTGTTCAAAGTTCCAACACATCCGGATATTTTTTCTAGATATAATTTTTCGATGTTTTGGGACATTTTAAGGATGTTGAGTCCTAAATCGCAAATGATGATAAAATTCTGAAAATTTGGTATGTTTTCGTACGAAGTATTTCAGAGGTCGTGTAAAAATTTCACGATAATTAGGAAGCTCGTTATTGAACAATTGACATTCACAAATTAAATGCTTTCTTATGGAAAATGATGTAACTTTGGAATAAGTTTTTTTTTGACCTCTCAATTTTGTAATATCTACAATATACTGAAAGCAACGGAAACAAAACGAAGTTTATTGATAAATTTTTTAAAATTTGTTTTAAAAATCGTTCTTAACAAAATGTTAATTTTTTAATAACGAGCTTCCTAATCGTCGTGAAATTTTAACACGACCTCTTAAATACTTCATACAAAAACATACCAAATTTTCAGAATTTTCTCATCATTTTTTATTTCAACCCCTGAGGAGGGCGAAGTACTGATGATAGAATTCTGAAAATTTGGTATGTTTTTACATGAAGGATTCAGGAGGTCGTGTAAAAATTTCATGACGATTATGAAGCTATTTATTGAACAATTAACATTAACATGTTTCATAGGGACTGAACATCCTTAAGCACATTGACATTAAAAACTGGAAAAAAATTTCACCACTACAAAGCTTCCTCCATGAGGAAGCAAAATAATCAATTTCGCTCGAAGCTGTTTTGTATTTCGCCGTAAACATATTCATATACGCATGTATGACTGTGTATGACCATCAAAAGATTGGTTAGGATTCCGCCCAATCCGTGCTATAAACTTATGAAGCGTACCAATAACTCGTTGCGCCGCTCTCGTGGCCATAAGTTGTACTTTTGTTTGGACGTGAACGGACAGTCCCCCACCACGTTCGTTGCAAGACCTGTATGTATGGGCGTGCCCACGGTCTTACATACGGGTCCGGAAACTCTGCCAGAATTCGCATCGTGGGGGTAGGCCGCTCACTGACGAAAATATTCGTTAAGAATTGACAGTACGCGGCGCTGCAATCTTGCCCCCAGTTGACCATAACCACCAAAAATAATTTTGTTGGGTTGGTTCACCGCTTAATTTTATTCATTATAATTAGCTATATTGGTAGATATACCACCAATATATACATACATATATATTGTGACGTGACGTCACAAGAAAATTAGAGAGAGAGTCCGCGTGACCACGCCGGGGCTCAATCTCCGCCGCGCCCTTCGCGAAAATAAAGGAAATGTTAATTTTAAGATTAGTTTTAAGTTTATTATTGTATCGAAGCCGCGACATCCTCCCCGTTCCCTCCCCGTACCCCTTATAATTTCTGGCCGTCCCCCCCGGAGCATGGCCACGGACCGGCGTGTAAGGCCACGTCGGTGCGGGCGCACCGCCGACAACAGCGCCATCACTCGGCCTCGCGGGACAACAGGCTCGCCTTCCGAGGCCTCTCATCGCCATCCCCCCAAATCGTCTCCGCCTTATCGGCCGGGGAGAACACCGATTTGGGGGATCGACCATCGGCGACGGCCGGAAGGGCGAGCCGCGGCGACCGGCCGGAATATCGATCGGAGGTCCGCCATCTCCAGCCCGCGTGGATCGAGGCGAAGGAGCCGGCCGGCGTGGCCAGCCATTGAGTGTCCGACCGTGGTCAGCGAAGCAGCGCAAAATGAAGAGTCCGAGCAACGGTAGAGAGAGAAAGAGAGAAAGAGAAAGAGAGAGAGAGACAGCGACGTCCGCTTCTCTTCCCTGGAATAACAAGTGAGTCTCTTCTCCTTTGCTTTACTTTGCGAGAGCGGCTCCGAGCCGCTGTAAAATCGGCGAGATATGACGTTATCGCTCGGGCGATTTTTGAAGTGTCCCCTTCCCCCCCCGTGATTTCCCATCGTCGTCCTTTTCCGTGCGTGTCGCCGATTAAACAAAGTTTTGTACCGTAAAATTAAGAAAATCAAAGAAAAATAGTGTGCTACCGCGAAGAAAAATAGAGTGTAACGAAAAAAACGTGTGTAAGAAGGTGCGTGGCGGATACCCCGCCGTCCCCCGTGAAAAGTTCCCCTCGCGCGCGCGTAGCCGCGGTCGCGTCTCGACCGACGGCCGATAGTCCAGTCATTTCGTCCGAAAAAAAGGCAAATAAAAGAAAATGAATTTGCGCTTCTAATTTTTTAATATGTTGTAGGGGATACCTAGAAAAGCTTAACTTGAGATTGTCGACCAAGCTTTCCTAGGAGCTTTCGCCGCCATCTTGGAAAACGCTTAAAATTTGTTTTTCGGCAATAACTCGGCTATCCGATGAGATTCGAAAATTTTTGTAAGACACTTTTTGTAGCTTTCTTTGTGCTCTACAATAACGCCTGAATCATTTTTAGCGTATCATGCATCGTTATCGAGATATCGATCGATAAAGTCAAAAATTTAGGACACAATTTTTGTTTTTTCCTTTTTTTTTCTTTGGGTCTTAATAAATATGAAAAATTGTGGAATTCAAACTTGTAGAGCATATTCAGACCTACAATTTCCTTCTTGGATTTTTTTATGTTGGACAAAAATTACGATCTCCAGCGCGCCGCAAAGTCGGTGAATCCACGCTCAGCGTCGAGCGCGCTCAAGTTAGTATATCGTATCGTGTTGAGTTTTTGCTGTGCGTAGTGTAAATCGAGGGTTCCGATATTCTGGGCAAAAATTTCGATATCTAGTTGGCTGTAAACTCGTTATAACGGAGTGCCCGCATAGAGCGTCCGTTGGAGTTGGAGGGGTCAGGTATAAAGGGACCCTTTTGTTAGGGTCTACGTGTTGAAACGTGTTCTTCTTTTCGTAGCATCTCGGTTAGTTGCCTCGAGCCTTTCGAAGTGAGCACACGTGTTTCAACAATTTTGTGACCATGGGAGACTGTTTTATTTGTAAAAAAGCGTTAATCGACGACATTTATGTTGCTAAAAAAAGAGCTGTTCGAACTCTCTTGACGGTGAGTGAGAAAAGAGGACATGTGGACCATCAACGCATGCTAGAAAGTGTCGAATCTGTGAGTGTGCATAGGGCGTGTTACAAGAATTATGCGAACGAAAGACTCGCGTCGTTTGTCGCTCGTCGAACAAAATCAGTCTCGGAAGAACAGGAACCTGAACCTGAACCGGAACCCGAACATCAACAGCAGCTCGAAGACCGTTTCGATTTTAAAAATAAATGTTTGTTTTGTGGAGTACCGTTTTCCGATCAAACAAAAACACCAATGCATCGACGACACGCAATTCGAACGGTTCGAGAAAAGTCTATGAAAGATAACGTCCTAAAATATCTGCTCGGACGTAACGATGAATTTGCCGCTTCTATCGTCAAGCGTGTCTGCTCGGTACCTGATCTCATCGCCGTAGAAGCTCGCTACCATCGCGAATGCATGCATCGTGTGTACAACCCGCTACCTGAGGAGGGTGCGAAAAGAGGACGACCGACAGGTAACAAAGTCGACGAGGCAATGGAGGGGATTTACTCATTTCTAAAAGAAAATTCCGACGAATGCCAGTTTTCGATGACTGAATTAATGAGTCACGTAAATGGAAATTTTGTTCCGCACATAAAAACGGTTAAAGCACATTTAGAAGCGAAATATGGCGAGGACATTCTAATTATCGAGAAACAAAAGCGAAATTGTGTCGTTTGTTTCCGAAACACCGGATTTAAAATTCTTGCGGATAAATGGTACCAGGAAAAGAAGCAGAACTCTCACGAGGAACGACTCCGAGTTATTCGCGAAGCTGCTGCTATAATTCGAGAGGACATAAGAGGCGTCGTTTACGACAAACAAAATTATCCTCCCTCGGATGAATTTGTACGGGATGTCGAAGCCGCTGTTCCGGAATCTCTACAAGTTTTTCTTTCAACAGCAATAATGAAAGATAAACGTGGCGCACTGGACTCGTGGAAAAAAAAGTGCACATCGATTGCTCACGCAATAATTACGGCTGTGCGTCCTCGTTCTTTTTTCTCTCCGCTGCAGATCGGTGTTGGAACTTATCTGTATAAGAAATTCGGTTCCAAGAGCCTCATCAACATTTTATCGGCAATGGGGTTCAGTGCACCGTATCGAGAAGTGACGATTTTCGAGAATTCGTGCATTCATCGACCTGAAAGTGAAATCCTGGAAAATTCATTCAGTCAATTCGTATTTGATAATGCGGATTTCAACATAAACACTCTCGACGGCCGTGGAACGTTTCATGCGATGGGGGGAATTCATGACGATGCTCTCATCGAATCAGCATCATTTCCAACGTTTCAACAGACACAACAACTCGAAGAGTTTACGGAGGACGAAGATCTTCAGCCTGGACCATCCAAGCGAAAAAAGACATGAAAAAAGTCCATCGTTCGTGTCTCGAGTGCAGAAAAAAATATTTTTCTTTCCGTTTATTTTGTTTTGTTTATTTTGTATTGTAAAAAAATAATATTTTTTACTGCACAAACAAATTATTTGTTTAATAAATTACTATTGTGTGATCCTTAATTTGTTGCTCTACGTACTTATTTTTTATCCCATCAATTTCCTGAACAATTTCCCATTCGATTCGACATCCAGACACAACCGAGCGAGCAGCTCGCTCGACGCTGAGTGTGGATTCACCGACTTTGCGGCGCGCTGGAGATCGTAATTTTTGTCCAACATAAAAAAATCCAAGAAGGAAATTGTAGGTCTGAATATGCTCTACAAGTTTGAATTCCACAATTTTTCATATTTATTAAGACCCAAAGAAAAAAAAAGCAAAAAACAAAAATTATGTCCTAAATTTTTGACTTTATCGATCGATATCTCGATAACGATGCATGAAACGCTAAAAATGATTCAGGCGTTATTGTAGAGCACAAAGAAAGCTACAAAAAGTGTCCTACAAAAATTTTCGAAATCTCATCGGATAGCCGAGTTATTGCCGAGAAACAAATTTTACCCCTTTTTTCAACATGGCGGCGAAAGCTCCTAGGAAAGCTTGGTCGACAATCTCAAGTTAAGCTTTTCTAGGTATCCCCTACAACATATTAAAAAATTAGAAGCGCAAATTCATTTTCTTTTTTGAATGTACGTAATGACTGGACTACGAATCGATCGAAGGATCGCGGACGAAATTGTGTAGCGCGTAATTAATAAAATCGAGTAAAAAGAATTAAAAATTTAGAAGTAAAATAGTCGTGGTGATAACGCGCTTGAATCGGAGAACCCCGTCAGTTCCCAGATACCCGTGAGACGTCCCCCCCGCGCTATTGTATCGAGTCTCTCGCTCGCCGAGCAACCGAGCGATTGTTTTGGTTTTTTTTCTTTGTTGTCGCGTGAAGCGCGACTGCCCGAGCAAGGCTGGCGCCCAACATCGTAACGAAATATTACCTACGAAATAATACGAAATATAAAATTGAGAACGGGTCGAGAAATTGAGTCGGGACTTCGCGTGTCCAGTAACCCGTAATATTCGCGTAAATTATTATCATTATTATTATCATTATTTTCATTATATCGAGTCATTGCATTTTCCTTGTTGTAATTAATGAATTTAAATTCCTTTTTTTTTATATCGAGTCTTTATTTCACATTCTTTGTTAATTAAATATTATTTGAATTTTTAGGAGTGATTAAACATTTATTTATTTCCCCTTCCCCCTCCCTCCGCCTACGTGAACACGCGATACCCATCATAATATATATATATATATAATATATATATATATACTGCAGAACCAATAATTGAAATGAAGTTTTGCGGAGACAGGCAGATGAGGAGTACTGCGGCGATTAGCTCTGTCTTTTTTCAATACCTCCGTCTGCCCGCGGATCGCACTTCACCGTCAACTCTTTTAAGATAGCAGCGCCCCTAGCGGCCAGTGTATTAAAAAAATTTCGTCAGTAAGCGACCCTCCTCATCCGACGGAGTTTTCAGACCTGTATATAAGACCGTGACCGTGCCCGTAGTTGTCCGCGGCTTGTCCAGGTTCTGTAAGGTCGGTAAGATAGGAGGAGGCAGGAAAATAATTGTTCGTTTCGTCTCGGGTACAGTGACAGACTCATCAGTAGGGCTGTGTCACTGCACCCTGCCCTAGACGCGTTGGGTGTTAGGATATAGGGGACAGACGGTTGTTATATATTAGAACGCATGCCCCTGCGACCGCTTGTGAGAAACGTTGGAACAATGTAACCGCGTAGCGGTAAGATGGTGAAACTAGCAGGACTGCCACCAAGACTCGATAATCAATGCCATCTATTGCAAAAACGTCGTATATTATCGCGACTAATCGCAGCCTTCGTTTCGGATACGCGTAATTTCTTTCGGTTCGGTCGGAGTTTATTATCAAATCTAACTATGAAAATGTCACATCGTTTTGCCAAACGTCCCAAATAGAATACCAATCGCTACCGGATGTTTTTCGATCGATCGCGGCCTATTAGAACGTAATCGGACAAGCAATAATGAGTGAATTTGCGCTGATAAATAAATCTGCCAGTGCGGCGTCTGGCGACCAATCCCAGCGCTCCATTCCCGATTCGCTGTATTTTGCGTTGGCGTTATTGATTGATTGAATACCAAACGACCTGAATAGAATACCAAACGCTATGATTTATTTGTCTTTCGATTAAGTCTCATCGCAATGAATCAGCCACAAAATAGAGGTTGAATTTTGGTTAGAAATTCCGTTTTCCGCTGCGGTTTCTGGCGACCAATCACAGCTCACCGTTCACGATGCACACGTATTTCTCGTTAGCGCAATCTAAGTAGTGATCGATTACCAATCGTTCTAAATTGAATACCAAACGCTTCCGGGAGTTTTTCTATAAATGCGAGTGCATCAGTGTTGTACAATTTTGCTCTGTGGTTGGACCTTCAGTGGCCAATCGCAGTCCTCTAATCAAGACGCCGGATATCCGTTCTTGGTTCGGTTATGACTTTGGATTCTGATCTCTCATAGTCGAGGCGTAACATTTTCTTTCATTCGTGACCTCATTTGGAAATAATTATTTAATTGATGTGTGCGCAAACTTATTACTCATAAAGAATCAAATCAAAGGAACTCAACAGGAAGACACAGAAGAGACATGACCCAACGATGGGCCGCCCGGATACCACCATGAACTTCGCCGGACAACTTTAACTTCTCCAGGTTTTTTCATTCCTAATCGTTTGGTGGTCATTTGGTGGTGATTGGTAGCCTAATAAGAAGGTTTGGTGGTCGACCGTTTCATTATAATTAAATGAGACTTTTTTCGCACAGTTGGCCGGACCTTTTTTTAATTATCACGCATTCCATAAAATGCCAAGTCGAATCGATGCAGAATCGTTCAGTGGTTACAAATATGCAAATCCCAGCGTTTGGTAGTTAATTCATTAGTTATCCCGGTCGAAAAACAATCTACGTCTAGGCACATACGATTGAGGGCCGGAAACGTTTGGTAGTTAATTTTTCAATTACGCCAAACGAAAAACCATCTATGTTTAGATGAAGGGATAGAGGGCTGTAGTTGGCTGTTGATGGATCCAACGGAATGCGGAGGAGTAATATAAGAATTTCTTTATGCCCTTTTTCACCGATCACGTTCCAATTAGGGATGTTCGATTTTGAATCGATCTTCGGGAGAATCGATCTTTTTTACGAGAAAAATCGATTTTTCGTATCGATTCTCTGGCGACCGATTTTTTTGAAAATCGATTTTTTTACGGCAGGATCGATTCTTTCCCTGCGCATTCGGCATCCACAGTGTGGAGTCCGCACTGCACGCACTGAGTGATGAGCGATATTCACATGAGCGCTCTGTTTCTGACTTTAACGTTTCTGACAATCTTCGGAGAAGCTTTCTTCAGGCGCAGATTCAAAGCCGAGCTCGCATTGGACACTGCTCATCGCTCATGGCGCATAGTGTACAAATGCCATTCTGCGTCATATTCTGGTTCTGGCTTGCAGAACGAAAAAAAATATAGTAATACTACATAAAGTGGCGTTCTCGTCCCTAACCCGTCTCCCACTTCTGCCACCACGCGGCGCCCAGACCGCAAAACACAAATTCTGCTTCCACGCCTGGACTAGCGCACTCTAGGACCACGGAGAACCGGATGGACTCATGAGACGCCAGGAAGTCGTTAGAATTGTCTAGACCAAGACAAAAGGATAACGCAATCCACGCGTCGACCGGCGGCAACGTGCTTAGACGACGCCATTACGCATTTGTCGCTCGGCAGCTAACGACGCGCGCCCATTACGACGCCATTCTGAGGAGTCGAGTATCGCACAGAGACCATTTGAAGCTATTTCGTCGTAATAAAAAAACTAATTTTTGACATTTCGTTAAATTTCTTTAAATTAAATTGAAGACTATTTCGTCGTAATAAAAAAAAAATATTTTTTGACATTTTTTTAAATTTCCGCGTCTATTTTCCTGACTCATTAAAGAAGAAAGTTTTAGTGCATCGAAGTGCCAACGGGACTTTCATGTGCCAACCTGGTGGTAATTGGTGAGTATTACGTTACAATATTAAATACATACATTCAAATATAACTACTGGCATCCAAACTTTCAAGCCACGCTAATAACCTCAAAATGACAATGCGTAGCCTTTTGTGCGATGTTTTCCGTATTCCCCTTCCCGCGCTTTTTTCATCGCGTACGTACGAGAGGGATAGAGCGAAAATACATAATCTGTTTTTCTTGCAAGTATTTACTAGGATCTGTGTTCATCAACTATGTGGGGACCGCGCTTCTTTTTTTTTTTCATTTCATCAAGCTGTCCATGAGAAAAATAATTAAATTCTCTTTGAGATGGTGTTTACCTGATGCTTCGTCTTAAGCCGAGACAAGATACCCTCTCACTTTTTTTACACGACCCCTATGGCGCTTTCTCTATCACTCTCGCGATCGTAGTATGTGTTTACCCTCGCGTTAATGTTAATATAGATATATCGTGGACATTATTGAACTGGTGAATGATGTTCGTTTTTTCCAGCATTTTGTGTGGCGTGTGCATGTACACGAAAGAAATTTTCCTTACAGAACGAACCTCGGATCTTTCCTTATTCCCTCATTCTCCTCTCTTCGAGCTATCGCACTCTCCCCGTCGCTCGACGGTATGTTCTGCGATCTCCGGTCTGCGGCGAAGTATTTGTGACTTTTGACATCTTCGTTCCGACCAGTGAGCAGAAAAAAACTGTTTCCGAAGCCAAGTTTTCAAGCAATTTCGAGTGGAATGATTTTTTAAATAGTCCTCAGACAAGATGGTCTGTTTCATATTGCACGCTTAAATAATATACACGCTCGCAATTTTTTGGGGTCTTGGGATGCTGATTTGTTTGAATTTCAAACAAATCAGCATCCCAAGACGGAATTTCAACCATGCAAGGATAGTTTTCAAACTTTGAAAACTATCCTTGCATGGTTGAAATTCCGTTATAATCGAAAGGTTATTTTCCCTGCCCTTTGCAGTGTCTTCGAAACCAAAGAAAAAGAGCTTTGTATGGAGATTCTTCATAAATGGCAATGGCAATGCGAAGTGTAAAATATGCCTAAATGATGTAAGAACAAGTGGTAACACGACGAACTTGTCAAATCATCTGAAGCGCGCTCATCCTGAAGCAATGGGAACAGATCCGACAGCCAAAAGGATGCGTATGGAGTCATCGTATGGAGTCATGGATTTGAATGTATAATTAGTTATATTATGTTATATTATATTATTTTACTCGTACTTACGATTATTGAGTTATATTATATTATTTTACTCGTACTTACGATTATTGAGCTCGGGCACTTTTTTCTGCATATATCAAATGAGAATTTTTTCAACAAATAAAAACTTAGGTCTTCTGTGTCCGAACAAATTCAAACTCTGATAATTCCTTCAAACTAATTGTTCAAATTTGTACACCCAAACAAACATAACTTTCGCATACACCTTAACTATGGCACGCATTATCATACTTATTGATTGTGATAATTGTATCACAGAATTTTTTAATTAACTACACTTATAATTTCGTTTAAATTCGTGATTTTAACATGTCTAATTGGCTATAATAGGTATGAATTGGTTAAAATTGGTAGTATTCATTTTTATTTGTTATAGGGCGACGAAAAAGATCCAGATGATCCAAGCATGGAATTCCGGACTGAAGCGGAGGTAGATTGTAGTGAAATTATCAACATCGTGTCAGCAACTCCATCAATCACTTCTCTAATAGCGAGGTCTGAGTCTCGATCTTCCGCCGTATCATCGACACCTTCAGCTCGAAGTGCATCAGCGTCACCATCGTTGGTATCCACAAGTAAATCTCAACAACCGCGGATCGACAAAACTTTTCAAGATATGAAATCTTTCGGAGGTACAGATCAAAATAGTTTTGATATTTTTGTGTAACCTCCACTCCGTGCCTTTTTAAGTAATAAATATTTTATCTTTACCGTGAGAGGTTTGCATGACGAATTATGTTCCACCTAGATTGTTATATAAAAAAAAATATGTTATCCCTATTTGATCTTCATTAAGGCCTTACATACGTCCAGCAGCGCCAAATATGCGCTTCTGGAAAAAATTTATTCAGCAGGGATAACAGTAGAAATAAATGAAAATTAATATTACGCATCATTTATGGGTATTCTAAGTATACAAGATTTTTCATTTCGCTCAATTCTTACAATAATTACTCGCTGATAAATGACGACATTCACAATATTGACAAAAAATGTGGCTTCACGTTCTTCATCATATCTTCAGTAAATATTAATCGATCTGAAAAATTGTAAAAGATTCTTCTAATATAAACTTTTTGTTATAGTCTATCGAGCCAAATTTTTTGAAATTTCGAAAAATTACGCAGTTTATGGTAATTTGGAAAAACTCATGCCTTTCGCGTAAAAGATTTTACAATTTAAATATTTATAGAAAATGTTTAAATCAGAATATGAAAAATTTGGCTCGATAGACTATAGCGGAAACGATATCGAATATTAAAAAAGGCGCATAAAAAAAATGGAAAACTTTATGAGTTATCGTGCAGACCATGTCGGAAAAAGTAGCGTCGAGAAAAACGCACTCAAAGATCTACCTGCGCTCTAGCAGGCTCCTGTCGCGCAGTCCCATTTTCTATTGTTACTTCGGAACCACATGAAATTTCTTAAATCTGCTTTTACTAAAATAAACCTAAAACTATAGAGAACAATAATCTATATTAAGAAAAAATCGATTTTCTGAAAATTCTGGACGCATGTAAGGCCTTAATCTTATTAGATTTCCTAGGACCGGTTTGATAACACGGTATCGTAGTAATTCTTTATTTCGGTCGTCAATTTGTACTTACATTTTACTTCGATGTGAGCTATTAATAGAAGATGTTATTAATTTTTTTTAAGGTGGAGGTGTCAAAGCTGATCAAATAACAAATGCCGTCTTGTACATGATAGCAAAAGACAACATGCCTTTCCATACCGTGGAAAACGAAGGATTCCAGTATCTTATGAAGATAGCTGCACCTTTATATAAGGTTCCTGGCCGGAAATGTATAACGAGCCTTATGGAAGAAAAATACGAAGTGTTATCTGCGATGGTGAAATCAGAGCTTGTGGCTACGAGCGCCGTAACTTTGACATCAGATGTTTGGACGGATACATTAAATACGCGCAGCTACTTGGGCATGACTGCACATTTCGCATCGAAAGAGAAACAGCACTCCGTGACCTTAGGCGTTATGTTGCTCGAAGACCGACACACAGCAGAGCACTTAGGCGAATGGTTACTGCAAACCTGCTCTCAATGGGGGATCACGAACGAGCAAGTCGTCGTTATTGTTACCGACAACGGAGCAAATATATTGAAAGCAGTCGTTGACACGTTTGGTAAACATAAACATCTACCGTGCTTCGCCCATACTTTGAATCTCGTCGCATGTAAATTAATCGATGGAGAACCCGCAGTTTACGACGTATGTGATAAGGTGAAAAACCTTGTTACGTTTTTCAAGCACTCAGTGGCAGCTTCCGACGAGTTGAGAAAATACACCGAGAAAAAACTTGTTCAGAGTGTTCCTACGAGATGGAACTCGACGTATTTTATGCTCGAACGATTTATCGAGCTATCGGAAAACGTCAGCACAGTACTGCTTCGATTCCCAAGATCACCACCTATGCTAACAGCAAGTGAATTGCAGCTCGCAAAGGAAGTGGTACAAGTGTTAAAGCCTGTCGAGGCTGCATCGAGGGAAGCCTGTGGAGAAACTTATGTCACCGCGAGCAAAATCATTCCATTAACCAACTGTTTGAAGAAGAAAATAGAAAAATTGCGGTCCGATTTGATCACGAGCGAAGCCATCAAGCTGCAAGAACTACTTCTCGCCAGTTTTGACAAAAGGTTCAAGAATGTGGAAAATATGACACTTCTTGCTATTGCAACAATCCTGGACCCCAGATTTAAAAAATTGCATTTCCAGAACCCACTTGCCAGCTCGCAGGCTATATAAAAGATTATACAGGAGATGCAAGAGATCTCAAAAGAAACACATGAAATTCGAAAGGAAAATATTGTTCCCGACAAAAACTGCTCTAATGAAGATAGTCTCTGGTCTCATCATGAACTGCTTCTCTCTCGGTTTCCAGCAGTTGATGAAGAAAAGATGCATTCACAGAGTGAAATGCCAACGGATTTGAAGCATTATCTCAATCAACCGACGACTCCGTTGAACGATAACCCTTCAGACTATTGGTATTCCAACAACGTGTATCCGATACTGCGGAAGGTAGCACATCGGTATTTGTCGACTGTAGCAACATCTGTACCGTCGGAACGATTATTTTCCAAGGCAGGCAACATATTGATCGAAAGACGCAATAGGCTTTCTCCAAAACACCTACACCAGCTGCTGTTTCTCTCATCTCTCTCACTTAAAGAATGGCTCCTTTCCCGATAAATTGAATAAAGACAAGTGTATAAGCATTTTTGAAGACATTTTTTGTAGATGTATCCACGCTGTGAGAGCTCCCTCTCTAAATCCTACATGCGTCCTTTCAAATGGTTTAAACCCGCCTTAAATTTATTTTTTTGTCTTTTCGAATTCGTCTTTTCTAGTTCCGACCCTTAGTCTGAGCTAGGACCTTAGCTAATCCTCTAGTGGCAAACGTGCAATTTTTGGCACGCTACCGCGGCAGTTATTATTTTCTATGTCTCCTTTACTTTAAATCCGAAGATCGTTAAATTTTCCGAAATTTTCGTATTCAAAGTAAAGAAGATATTTAAAATAATAACCGCTGCGGTAGAGTGCCAAAGATAGCACGGTTACCAACCGTGCGTTGGCACTACAAGGTTAAGGGTCGGAGCTAGAAAAGTCGATTTCGAAAAAACAAAGAAATAATGTATCCTACGTGGTTCGTTTAATTTTCGAAGCAATTTAACCTACGCTGGGCTGTTTCTGGACTAAAATTTCATCAATTTTCTTATTTGCTTGCAAAAATTAAGTAACTACATTTTTTTAAATTGATGCTTTCACATATTTCGATACAAAAATCGTACATCAGTTCAGGAATTTTTTTGTCACCAGGAAAAAATCTTCTACTTTACAGGCTTGAGGATGTACGTCCTTAGTTAAAAAAGTGCAGTTCAGTTCAAACATGTACATTTGAGCTTTTCCATTTTATTTTCGATGTATTAAAAAATCGATTTTTGCAAGATCGATCTTTCACAGTGCGATTTTTTGCAGAATCGATTCTCAGACATCCGATTCGAGATCGATTCCGAAATCGATTTTGTTCAGAAGATCGAACATCCCTAGTTCCAATAAGTCTCCTACGGAAGATCATCGTTTGGTAGTAATTGATAGTTTGATTAAAACGTTTGGTAGTTAATTTTTCAATTACGTCGATCGAAAAATTATCTACCCTTAGATGCAAGCGATAAAGGGCTGTAATTGGCTGATGAATGATTATACGGAATACGGAGAAGTGATATTTCAATTTCTTTATGTTTTTCTGCACCGATCTTGTTCTGATAAGGTTGAAACGGAAAATAATCGTTTTGTAGTGATTGGAAGCTTCATTAAACGGTTGGTAGTTCATTCCTTGAATACGCCAATTGCAAAATTATCTATGTTTAGATGAAGGGATCGAGGGCTGTAGCTGGCTGTTGATGAATCCAACGGAAAACGGGGCAGTGATACAAAAATTTCTTTGTGTTTTTTCATCCACCTCGTTCCAATAAGTCTCGTATGGAAGAGAATCAATTAGTAGTGATTGGTAGCTTAATTAAAACGTTTAGTAGCTAGTTCCATGATTACGCCAATTCTAAAACTATCTATGTTTGCACGAAGGGATAGAGGGCTGCAGTGGGGTGCTGAAGGATCTAACGGAATACGGAGCAGTGATATGTCAATTTCTTTATGTTTTTCTTCACCGATCTCGTTCGAATAAGTCTCATACGAAAGATAATCGTTAGGTAGTGATTAGTACCTTAATTAAAACGTTTGGTAGTTACTTCCTCAATCACGCCGATCAAAAAATCATCTACGCTCAAACTCAGGCCATAGAGGGCTGTAATTGGCTACTGACGGATCTAACGGAATACGGAGCAGTGATATTTGAATTTCATTATGTTTTTGTTCATCGATCTCATTCCAATAAGTCTCATACGAAAGATAATCGTATGGTAGTGTTTGGTACCTTCACTAAAACGTATGGTAGTTAATTCCGCCAGTACGGTGATCAAAACCCCATCTACGGTTAGACGCAGGCGATAGAGGGCTGTAGATGGCTACTGATGGATCCAAAGGCATATGGAGCAGTGATATTTCAATTTCTTAAGGTTTTCTTCACCGATCTCGTTCTAATAACTCTTAAACGAAAGATAATCGTTTAATAGTGATTCGTTGCTTAATTACAACGTCTGGTAGTTAATTCCTTAATAACGCCGATCGAAAAATTATCAATCCGTAGACACAGGCGATAGAGGGCTGCAATTGGCTGCTGAAGGAGCTAACGGAATACGGAGCAGTAATATTTTAATTTCTTCATATTTTTCATCATCGATCTCGTTATAATAAGTCTCACACGGAAGATAATCGTTTGGTAGTGATTGGTAGCTTAATTGAAATGTTTGGCAGTTAATTCCTTAATAACGCCGATCGAGAAATCATCTACCCTTAAACGCAGGCGATATAGGGCAGTAATTAACTACTGGTGGATCCGACGGAATATGGCGCAGTCATATTTCGATTTCTTTGTGTTTTTGATCACCGATCTCGTTCCAATGAATCTCAAATGGAAAATAATCGTTTCATGGTGATCGATACGCATATTGGTCGGTGATAGATCCAATGGAATTCAGAACAGTGCCATTCCGGTTTTTTATGTTCTATTTACCAATTTCTTTATTCCGCTGGCGCGACGCATCGGACTATATTTCGATTTGTGTAAAATGATTGATCCATCAACTTTTTTCTAATAACTCGCAATTTGAAGATCACCTTGTGGGTAGTACATGCGATAAAGATGCATCATAACGCCGCAGAACGGCCTATCACGATAGCAACGTTGTTCCCGTGATATTATATAAATCAAACAGAACCCAGTGCGTTGGTCTAGTGGGTAGCGTGCTGGACAGCGGATCGGGAGGCCCAGGGTTCGAATCCCAGTCGTGTCACTTTTGTCGTGAAATGTTTTTCTTCAACTTTCTCGGCAAAAGACGACTAATTCCGCGACTGCGAGGCGAACTTGGGACAGGCTGTATCGGCATAGCTTTTACATAGTTTCCCCATACCCATGGCAGATATGTCACGGCCACGGTCATGGAGACTATACAAAAGGAGACCGAACTCTCATGGAGGGGGTGACAAAAAGTGGTCACAAAACCCGACGGTTCGAGGTAGTTCGGAATCCTCCACTCGTAGCGCTAGTATAGAATGTGGACCCGTGAAGCTAGCTATGGGTGAGAGAGACGGAACGAGGTGGGTACATAGTGAGGGAAAAGCGTGGCCGCCATATTGAATTCGTGAATTGAACAGTGTACTTCGTGAGCGGATTATTTATTCTTTTTAACCTACATTTCGACGTTATTAGTGAACTTAATTAATTTCGAGCCAAGGTTCTATCGGACTATAATTAAATAGAGGTCAGTATATTTGTTAAAATAATAGAGCGAGTTATTCACTTTCATAAAGCAGTGCACTGTCAATATTCCTCTTTTTTCTCTTTCTTGTTGTCTCTAACTTCTTCTTCCCACTTCCATCCAGTATAATTTAAAACTATACGTTGTATTATTTCCTCAAAATAGAATGGGGAGAGTTTGTGCAGCGCCGGATTGCTTAGGTGGTAGTAAAGCCAGCAAGGTCGAACGGCAGTTACATGGTGTCCGACAACTGACGCTATTCAAGGTTCCAGAGGTAAGTTCATTTGTATTATTCGCATGTAGTGTGTGTGTGCATTTATGTGTGCATTTATCACAATTAACGTATTATATATGGGATAAACAACTAGGCCCTTAGATTTTCTTAATGTTTTTTTTTCAAGCTTTGCGCTGTCGTCGTCGCCACCCTTATCCGTACATTATTTCATTACACGTGTTGTTATCAAGGCTTAATATCACTACCTCGAGTCAAAGCATATGCCGAAATTGCCTACAAATCTGTAGAAAATTTTAACTCGTTCCTCATATTGTACGGAAAGAAAAATATCGAATTGTGCAAGACGAATAATTCTTCCACAAGCCGCATACTACAATCAGGCTATTCACTGAACTATTCAAACGACACAAGCTTTTATTCAAAATTTTGTCCATATTTTGTAGTTCCATTTTTTATAATTTGATTTAATACTGTATAAAAGAAACCGTTTGTTAAATGGGTTTAGAATTTCTCTCAATAATTATGATAATAATCTGATACTTTATGATTACAGATTCTTTCCGGACTAATATCTGAAAATTATTTGAACGATTCATTTATTGCACTGTATAAACATAGTACCTAACGAATGCTAAATAAATTCCACAGGATATTTAGGGTTCACCGATATCTGAACGTTACCCCAGCTGACTACGGTGACATATCGAATTCCGGTTTTCATCTGTTTGCCGCCAACAAAATATCGTTCCTTGTCAGCGAAGATCCGACGTGGGAGGAGCAGTAAGATTCCAAGCAGTTCAAGCAATGGAATACACAAGTTCTTTCGGTATTGGAATCCGACACAGCATCAACTTCTAGGACGACGACAATAATAGTAATTTAAAATAAAGTAAAGTAAAAATAAAGGTTAAAGAAAAAATTTTGATAAAGAAGTTCTGGTACTTGAAAATGTTATATTAATCTTGATAAATGATTACTTGGAAAATATCGAACAAATGTATTTTCAATAATAATTTGGAAATTGTTTTAAACAATATTATAAGTTAATACTTGAAGAATCATTAAATAAAATTTTCGCTATTATGACCTCGTTCATTGAAATTTTTTTAGACACAATCCACGACTAAAAAACGGCGTACATAAAAATTTGTGTCGCAAAGTATGTGAAGCTCTTTGGTAAAGTATTTAAATTTTACCGAATACCTGCATGTGTATATATACGGGATAATGTATATAGACGACATGGCTGTTTTTGTTCCGTTCATACTCTTTTAGATATTATTTTCTTGCGTTTTTTTTATTGCTTTAAAAATTCATTTAGTATCTAAAGAATATATATTGCCACGGTTTGAAGCCCAACCGAAGCTCCCAAAGATCCCTAGGAAGTCACCAAAGTGATGCCTTCCAAAAGTACCGAGGGAATGCGCGTCCTTTGTGCCCTCCACGTTTTTATTCTAATAGCCGAAAAAGTTTGCTAGTTATCTTTGTGATTAATAAGAGGCACTTCCGACGATTTTTTAATTCATAATTATTCGTAATTATAAATCCCTACAATCTCTACTTTTTAAGAACGAAAACTTCAATCGAGTTTTTCTCAAAATGGGTTTTTCCACGCCTCGGAATGTAACTCAAAAAGTAATGAACCAACCAACTTACAATTTTGTATAAATATTTTTTAAGTTATTGACCTTTGTATAAGTCTAAAATATCGTATAAGTTTTTACAATAAATATTTTTTTAAATGATTCGTTTGTGAAAATAAAAAGTATTTTTTACTTTTTGTGGTTTTTGTTTATTTTAATTAATTACAAGACCCTCGGCGTTCCTCACCGCAAACTCCAAGAGCCACGTTCGAGCACCTCTAACGCCGCGATCGTTTTTTTTTTCCCATACATTTTTTTCGGTTTTCATTTGAACGTCAATATTGTTATGTAATTTGATTCATTGTATTGGATGCTCGTAATTTTGTGTAAAAAAATGTAGCATAACCTTTTGTTTGGAGGAGGACCCTCCTTAACGTGAAGTAGAAGATGTACCACGTGACATATGAGTGCGAGAGAGATAGCTGAAGTTTTCGAACAGAGATTCTTCAGAGATGAATAGTATTTAGGGCAAAAGGAAATCATCAAGCTCTGCATCAGGGAATTCTCCAGAGCCTAATGCTTCGTTTTTCCTAAAAAAATTGACCATCTATGAGAAAATTGGGTTCGAAAATTAGTGAAGTTACGTTGACCTTCTACATGCCCTTAAGCGTGCAAATTGTTGTCAAAGGTGTCCCGCGTGAGTTCTTATACGTGTATAATGTGTATGAACAAAATAAATGGATGTTTTCAAAATTCTATTGATTGAAAATCATATTATGACATTTGTTTACCAGACAATACCTCAATAGAAACTGTAATAGAAGTAACGACGGTTTTGATTTTGAATAAACGGAATGAAGTTGCCTGCGGTCTCCTTCCCACTCCCAGTTTCCTAACAAAACTAGCGCTCTGTCGCGGAACTACCTCAATCCGTCGGTTTTCGTGACCACTCCCCACCCCACAGTTCGGTCTCCTTTAGTATAGTCTCCATGGCCACGGTCTTACATACAGGTCAAGGAGACTAGAGTAAAGGAGTCCAAACTCCCTATCCTAGCCTGTATGTATAAAGTTCTTTCAATCGGTCGCAGAGAGTTAGTGTTCAGTTCCGCCGCAGGCATCGCTAGTGTTCCCCAGAGCCCATAATATATGGTAATACAAAACTGCATAAGGTCCGAGCTCCGCCGCAACGACCAATCACAAAACTGGGGTGATCGTGTTTCTCTCTCGTACTCACTTGGAATAGTCATGGTGTGTTTTCTTTCGCACACCCGAACGATAATACACCCAAGTGGGGATCCCTTCTATTATAATATATAATAATATTGTGTACATATATATAATAAATAAAATATAAATAATATTAATAAAACAACTCGTGTTGTTTTATTCACATGGGCTTATTATATAATAAGCACATGAGATATAATAATTATATAATAAGTACAGCACGAGGTATTTTATTATGGAAACTTATGATTTGCCTGTTATGTTTAAAAATATAGCTAATTATAATGAAACGCGAATAAAGCGATGAACGTACCGAACAAGCCGTCAAGCCTAATTGAACTCCCAGCACGGCAATCACTTAAATATGAGAAGATTTTATTGGCAAATCATTGTGTGGCGAAGTTGGTAGAACGCTAGATTACTGTATGAAGGTCCTGAGTTCGAGCCTCGGTAGTTAAAATTTTTTTCTTCTGCTTTCGTATAGATATTTGGTTGTACGAGCGAATTGAAGCAGTTTTAACCAATCAAAGGACTCGTCCAATCCCAAAAGAAATCGAACAAAAATAACATGGAAGAATATATTCTTTAATTTACTGCCATCAATAGTTGAAAGACCATAGCCGGGTAAGTAGGGAAAAATTGCCCCCGCATTTTCTCTAGCGAAATTAGGAGTATATTCTGAGGTATAAGAAAAAAAAACAACATTTCTGAAAATTTCATCCCCGCCAACGCAATTGTTTTGGAAAAATGAATTTTTTAAAAATAAAAAACAATAAAAATTCGGGAAACGCTTCAGTGGATCGATTCGATTTTTTTTTGGTACTTGTTACGATCAAACGTGTTGCGGAATAAAATTATAGAACATTTTGCGAAAGATTAAGGTTTAAAAAAAAATAATGTTCCTTGTTTTATTTTTGTTTACTATAATCCACTTGGGGTACGATAACGAAATTTTTTTCATATAATCTTTGGGCACCTTATTAGATTATATAATGTTTTCAAAATGATCGGTTTGGTACGCCACAGTGAAAAAAAAAGAAACAGACTTTATGGATATATTTTAGTGATATATCTATATAACTGAAATATATCAATAAAGTGTGTTTCTTTTTTTTCACTGTGGCGTACCAAACCGACCATTTTGAAAAAATTATATAATCTAATAAGGTGCCCAAAGATTATATGAAAACATTTTCGCTATTGTACCCCAAGTGGATTATAGTAAAAAATAATAAAACAAGGAAAATTATTTTTTTTCAAACCTTGATCTTTCGCAAGATGTTCTATAATTTTATTTCGTAAGACGTTTGATTGGAACAAGTACCAAAAAAAAATCAAATCGATCCACTGTACCGTTTCCGGAAAAAAAATGTTTGTGGATATTTTTAAAAAATTCATTTTTCTAAAACCATTGCGTTGACGGGCATGAAATTTTCAGAAAAATTGTTTTTTTTATACCTCAGAATAGACTACAAATTTCGCTGGAAAAAATGCGGGGGCAATTTTTCGCTACTTACCCGGCTATGGCCTTTGTTTTATAATTCCTACCTAGAGTGTTTACTTTTCCCTTTATCTCATTGATTCGCGAGGAGTCATCTTCATTATTAGTTCGATTACATCAAGAGGGAAGTTTTTTATTTATAAATATCAGTACATCCCGATCACTTTCAATACGTCAATACTCTTTATCGGAAGGCTTCGTATAGTATAAAAATAGTAAAAATCATAAATATTGAAGACCCTTGGTGAAGTGTATATATATGTATGCATATATATACACTTGAACGAAAGATCTCGAAAAAAATTTCAGCGAGAATGGCATGAATGCGTGAGTTGTTTAACGTTAGAAGTTCTTGGGGCCCTGAAAAGGGCTGTTGATTCCATCTGGAAGGTCGGGGCTCGCTTCCACAGGCTACAAATGATCGGTCCCGATACAATTTTCTGCGAGAATGGGGGGAATATGTGTGTTGTTTTACGTTAAAAATTTTTGGAGCCCTGAAAAGGGCTATTGCTTCCATCTGGAAGGCAGGGCTCGCTTCCGCAGGCTGAAAACAAAAAATTGTGCATCATGAAAATATCTAGAAACTACTAAAGTGTGTACTATTTATATATAAAATGAATTAATACTCTCCTTGATGCAAACGTGAGAGATGCAGATTCGCAGACATGATGAGACTCGCCCGTTGGTACTCTAAACCGCATTCGATTGAAAAATACAAACGCTTTTTTAAAAACATAATGTCACACCTATTCGTTATTAATTTATCTATTGCAATATTACGTGTAAATTTTAGATCAAACCTTTCTTATATTCAAATACTAAATGTCAAGATATTTTGACAGTCTAAAAACAATCTTATACATACTTATACATTCCATATACGTGCCACCGATTCATTCAAGTTCTCGCAAAATTGTCATTGAATATGATTTTAATTTACATTTCTAATAATAAATATACATTAAAAATATTAAATTACAATTGAATTTAATTTACATCTTGCAGAATGGAAAATAGTTAATATTTTACCTTCAATCACCGTGCAGATCCGCGCGGACTGGGTTACCGTAACCTAAAACCTTAACAAAAAAATTTGGAAAAAAACTCAGATTAGATTTATAATTTAACAGTAAGTCTTGAAATACTCCCTGCTTCTTCTTTGCCGTTGCCGTCGCAAAAAAATAATTAAATTCGCTGAAAAAGAATTCGCTGGCGAAGGTTTTATATAGCTGCTGTGCTGGTGTACACGACAGATATTTTTGTGTTTGACAGGCGCAAACAATTTTGCCGCCATAACACGGTCAGTTTCACCTTATGCAGTTTTGTATTACTATATATTGTGGGCTCTGGGGAACACTAGCGACGCCTGCGGCGGAACTGAGCACTATATCTCTGCGACCGATTGAAAGAACTGTTTTAGGCGGGAGTGTCGACTCCTTCTCTCTAGTCTCCTTGATACAGGTCTTGCAACGAACGTGGTGGGGGTTGTCCATTCAGGTCCAAACGAAAGTACAACTTATGGCCACGAGAGTGGCGCAACGAAGTTATTGGTAAGCTTCACAAGTTTATAGCACGGAATTGGCGGAATCCTAACCAATCGTTTGATGGTCATACGCAGTTATACATGCATATATGAATATGTTTACGGCGAAATACAAAACAGTTTCGAGCGAAATTGATTATTTTGCTTCCTCATGGAGGAAGCTTTGTGGTGGTGAAATTTTGATTCCAGTTTTTAATGTCAATGTGCTTAAAATGTCCAAAAACATCGAAAAATGATATCTAGAAAAAATTTCCGGATGTGTTGGAACTTTGAACAAGGAGCACTTCTCTTTTACCGATTTTCGTCCCGTGTTGCAGGTCGGAACCGCACAGGAATTCGTCGTCATTATGGATTTATCTCTCTTGTTATTTACTTCAATTACGATATTGTGGGATCTTTTCGGGAAATAAAAGCCTGTCAACTCTCAATTCTTGAAAGTGATTAAGGAGACGCTGATTTATTAAACGAATTAAATACTAATGAAAAGGAACGAATCAATGTAGGACAAAAAATGCTTCTGAACGGTAACACGTCTTTTCTGTTACGCATTCGCCAAAAAACTGAAAAGCTCGCGGCTCTCCTTCTCCTCCGCGCGTCCTCCCTCGCCCGTGGCAACGCGACGCTTCCTTGCAACCGCATTGCCTCCTATGTTTGCGTTTCTATGGAGATTTTGCGTTCCTACACTCGGCCGTCCTGCTCACGCACATTCGCCCTCGAATGTGGATCCTCCGCGACGTCTTCTTCGTCGGTTTCTTCGTACTTTGACCAGGGCTTCAAACAATCGGCCGCCGTCGATGTCTGACGCGGTCCTTCGTGATCGCCCACTTTTTGCACGAGGTACCTATCATTGCGCAAAACCTTCGAGATTTCGTAAGGTCCGAGGTATTTCGACGCGAATTTCAGTCCTGGGCCTTGCTGCGTTCTTCTTATCGCAACGATATCACCCTCGCGATAAGCTCGCGCCTTTTTTCGCTTTCGGTCGTACCCTCGTCGATTCTCCTCTTGTATTCGTTGCAAACGATCCTTTGCATGCTCGCGAATCTCATCGCGTTCCTCCTGGAACGTCGTCACGAATTCTTGGTCGACTAGTTCATGCAGCGAATCGTCGTTTTTGAAGCGTGGTTTCGTCCCGAACATCACCTGGAACGGTGTCGTACAGATACTTCGATGGAATGCCGTGTTCAAGTACCGTTGCGCAGTACTTAAATGCTTAAACCACTCGCCGCTTTTCGGCGCGCTCAATTTCGTAATTAAGGGGATCAGCGTGCGATTCACACGCTCGACCTGGCCGTTTGCCCTTGGGATTCCCGTCGTCGTAAGAATATGCTCGATGCCATCTTGCTTGCAATATTCCTCAAATTCTTTCGCCGTGAAGGCCGTACCATGATCAGAGACTATGCGGCGTGGGTTGCCAAAAATTGCCGCTTGCTTCTTTAGTCTATCGATCGCCTCAGCTGCCGTCGTTGATTTGGTTGCGTACAACCACGTGAACTTCGTGAACGCATCGACTACCACGAAAATGTGCTTGTAACTCTTCTTTGTCGAAACCAGGGGTCTGAGATGGTCTATGTGCAGCGTATCGAGTGGCGTCGTTCCTTTCGCGATCGAGTTTAGGTAACCTTCTTGTTTACCCGTCTTCTTCTCCGCCATGATGCACTCCACACAGCTATGCACAACTCTCTCGATCTTCTGGCGCAGCTCCGGAATCCAATAGTCCTTGTTGAGTATCGCCTCGGTCTTGGCAATAGAGAAATGCCCTTTCTCGTGCGCACGTCGGATGATATGCGCACTCAGCTTCCTTGGGACCATCAGACGAATATCGCCGTCTACTTCTTTATAAAGGAGTCCTCCACGTACTATGTACCCCTTCTTTGATCGTTTTTCGACATCCTCGATCACTCGTTTTATGTCGTCATCGTCGCGTTGTTCTTTTCTCAACCGCGCTGCTAGGCCGTCTTCATGCTGGTCGATCAGAAAACACGTTGGCAATGGGTTTCTGCTCAACGCATCTACATGGGCCATGTTTCTGCCCGGTCTGTGCTCGATCGTGTACTGAAAGTCTTCGAGATAGAGCGCCCATCTCGCCACACGCACACACATATCTTTTTTGCGCATTGTCAGCGTGAATGCGCGACAATCGGTTACAATCTTGAATGGAATGCCTATTAAATACACTCGGAACTTTTTGAGAGATCGTACAATGGCTAGCACTTCTAACTCATAGCTACAGTACCTCTCCTCCACCGCGCTCGTTTTTCCGCTCGCAAAATAAATCGGGTGCCATAGGCCATCGTCGCCGGTTTTCTGCATTAACACTGCACCATATCCGTGCATTGACGCGTCGGTATGTAATTCTGTCTCGGCGTTGACCCTATACAAACTCAATACTGGTTTCGCACTCAGCGCCGCTTTCAAATTTACAAACGCGCCATTCTCTTCGCCGTCAAATCGGAATTTTACATCATTTTTCAACAAATTCGTCAACGGTCGTGCAATTAACGAATACCTCGGTATAAATTTGCGAAAATATCCCGTGAGTCCAAGAAAAGACTGAACTTGTTTCACGGTCGTTGGCTTCGGGAAATTTCGTACAGCTTCGGTTTTACGTTCGGATGGTCGCACGCTACCATGCCCTACCACGTGTCCCAAAAATTCAGCTTCGCGCTTCAGAAAATTACACTTTGACCACTTAAAACTTAGTCCGGCCTCGCTCGCGACCTTGAAAACGCGCTCCAGATTTCTAATTCCACTCTGTTCGTCCTTGGAGGGAACGATGATATCGTCCATGTACGTCAGAACAACGCGTTCGTTAATCAACTCGCGGAAAACGATATTAATGAACCTCTGGAAAATAGCCGGGGAGTTACAAAGTCCAAACGGTACGCGACAAAACTCGAATTGTCCGTCCGGCACGATAAACGAAGTGTATTTTCTGCTCGCTTCATCTACTTCGACGTGAAAGAATCCGTTACGCAAATCTAATGTTGAAAAAATCTTTGCGTCTTGCAACAAATCAAGTTGATCTTCAATCAACGGAAGCGGATAACGGTCTTTTACAATCTTTTGATTTATCATCCGGTAATCAACACACAATCGACTCGTGCCGTCCTTCTTTTTTACCAGCACGACGGGGCTGCAAAAATCCGAATGGGATTCGCGTACGATTCCCTCGTTCAACCACTCTTCAATTTGCGCATTTACCTGTTGTTTCTCGGCTTCGCTCAACCGCCGCGCTCTCTGGTAAATCGCCTCCTCGTCTTTCAACACGATCGTCATCTTTATCCCTACCTCGCGACATTTTTTCGGTTTGTATGCGTCTACGAGATTCTGAATTTTAACGCGATCTCTCGTTTCGCAAACCTCGGATATTTCAATCTCGTCTTTTCTACGCTCTTCGATTGCTTCGATTCTTAAGATTTCAGGCACATTCTCGCACTCGTCGTTTCTCGGAACCGGTGCAATCTTGCACGCACCCCGCTCTCGAACGAGCTTCACTCCGTCTAGGAAATCAGTACCGATGAGCAAATCGTGATTTAACAGATCATTCGCGACAATGTACAGACGAATCTCATACTCGTTGTCGTCTACTCGCATACGCACGTCACAAGATCCAATCGCTTTGTTTCTCACATTGCCCACGCCTTTGAACGCCATTTCGGTTTTTACAAAATCCGGTCGGCCAAACCTCACATACTGATCAGCTCTTACAATCGTGATATCGCTCGCGGTATCAACGATCGCGTCAACATCGTGTCCGTTTATTTTCACGCGTTTCGCTGTCTTGCTACTCGTTATACAAACATCGGCTACATTCGCGCTTTTTGTGTCGCTTCGTTCCTCAGAACACGCCGACGAGATGTGCCCGTGTTTACCGCATTTAAAACATTTACGGCCAAGGTCTTTCGCCGGGCACCTCGCGTGGACGTGGTCGCTCGCACCACAATTGAAACAGCGTTTCACACTCGCGCGCTCTTTCTTATCGACACTTTTCGACTCGCTTGTTTTGCTCGAATTATCGTCTCTCACCACACTTTCGCCAAAGCGTTTTTGTGTAGCACTTTTGTCACTCTTTCCACCTTGTTTCGTTGTTTCGCCCGTTCCCCGCAGCGTGACAGCTTCGAACGCCTGCAGCAGATCTTCCTTCGTCTTGAACCCTCTGATTCGCGCCGAGTCCCGTAGATGAAGATCAGGAATACCTTCGATGATGTATGGAAGCACCTCTTTCTCCGACATTGATGCTCGGTTCGCCAGTATCACCTTGTCGTGTACATACTCACTAAAACTTTCGCCTCGTTTCCAGACTCGTTCCTCGAATCGTCGTCGTTGTGCGACTACATCAGTTTCACGCCAAAACATCGCTTTCAACTCCCTCAAAAGCTCGGCCGTCGACATCTGGATGTATTCGGGCTTCGAATGAAACCACTCGAGCGCCTTACCTTTTAGCCTCATTCCGATCAAGACTCTCATCGCGTCTTCGTTCAGTCGGTACGCTTCCTTCAGGAAATTCGCCTGTTTTTCCCAAACTTCGTACCTGTCAGCATTTCCATGGAACGCACTCAAGAGATCGGCCACTTTTGTTACGCCCAAGCGCTCTGGACTTCGCGCATGCTCCGTCGTCGTCACGTGATCGTTGGCAGCGCCCTCTGTGCCTCGTGCCATTTCGAGTTCTCGTCGTACTATCGCCAATTCGCGTTCCGCGAGCTCCTTCTCGCGTCTGAGAATATCCATCATCCTTTGAGATGATGTCTCGTCTTCATGCCCGTCGTCGCCATCCGGTTCATTGCTGCTTAGCGTCTTCTCGAGAGACGTCATGTCGAACCCTTCGGCTTGATTCAATCTCAGCAACAACTCATTTTTATTACCGGTCGTCGGTAAACCCAACGATGATAATACTTCTTTCAGCGTCTTTGTAGTGTATTTTGCCGCAGTGGCCATCTTTGTTTTTTGCGTCGTCGATTTTTCGGGACTAGCCTTCAGCGTTGCTACCCGTGTACTCTCCCCCTCCTCGTTAGGATACGCGTTTCGAATCGTCCACGCCCGGCTTGGCGTCTTTTTGTTTTATTGAATTTTTCGACTTTTTGTCCTACCACATTTAATCGCGTTTTATACTCTACGCACCTTTCTCGCGAAATCGTCTTATTCGCGCTTCGTATCACTTTCACACCGTTAATTCCACGCCGGCTAGTTTTTTCCACGATCCCGGACGAGCCCCCAATTTTTGTGGGATCTTTTCGGGAAATAAAAGCCTGTCAACTCTCAATTCTTGAAAGTGATTAAGGAGACGCTGATTTATTAAACGAATTAAATACTAATGAAAAGGAACGAATCAATGTAGGACAAAAAATGCTTCTGAACGGTAACACGTCTTTTCTGTTACGCATTCGCCAAAAAACTGAAAAGCTCGCGGCTCTCCTTCTCCTCCGCGCGTCCTCCCTCGCCCGTGGCAACGCGACGCTTCCTTGCAACCGCATTGCCTCCTATGTTTGCGTTTCTATGGAGATTTTGCGTTCCTACAATATTTATATCCTTGCGTCGTAATATCACTCGTATCCGTTTCTATGAATAACTGACAGCGCCGCGTAGTGGCAAAAAAATCGGGACGATAACGCGGCTACCCCCACCATTCAAATTTGTCTTCGTTGCAAGCACGGTCTTATATACAGGTCTGCAATCACTGTCAGATGAGGGGGGTCGCTTACTGACGAACATTTTTTTATACACTAGCTTCTAAGAGCGCTGCTATCTCAAAAGAGTTGTCGGCGAAGTACGGTACGGGGGCAGACGGAGGTATTGAAAAAAGACAGAGCTAATCGCCGCAATACTCTACATCAGCCTGTCTCCGTAACACGTCATTTCAATTATTGGTTCCGCAGTATATATATATATATATATATTGGTGGTATATCTACCAATATAGCTAATTATAATGAATAAAATTAAGCGGTGAACCAACCCAAAAGCCGCCAAATCTAATTCAACCCCAAGCGTGACTATAACTTAAATGTTAGAAAACTGTCTTATTCATGCAATGATAATCGTGGTTGCACGGATAGGGTGCTGAGCTACCGTTTTGAAGGAGGCGAGTTCGATCCCCGAAGAGTGGGCTTGATTAGAAAAATTATTTTTGGTGGTTATGTTCAACCGGTGGCAAGATTGCAGCGCCGCGTAATGTCAATTCTCAACGAATATTGTCGTCCGTAAGGGGCCTACCCCCACCATGCGAATTCTGGCAGAGTTTGCAGCCTGCATGTACGACCGTCGTTGCAAGGCCTGTATGTAAGACTGCGGTCGCCGCGAATACGATACCGAGGGGGCGGTCGGCTGCGGCCGCATCGAGCGGTGGGGTGGAATGGAGCTATGGGGCAGTTGTGGAGGGGATATAGGGGTAGTGGAATGGGTGGCAGAGGAGCGATGTGGAATCGGCTGTAGAACGACGTTGAGGCCGATTGTGGGGCCCGTACAAAGGGGGAGACCCTGTACAGCTGGAATAAGCCGATAAAAAAAAAATTATATAAATCAAACAGCCAAATAAGTCAAACCTTATCTAGAGTTTAAACTATGATCGGGAGTTGCGTGCTAAGCAAAAATATTAATAACGGTTAACGGCTGGAAGGAGGAAGAAACCCGGTTCCTTCCGCCTTCTTTGCCGTTACGTTCACTTTCTCCTTCTTCTCGCGTACTCAACGTTGACAGCGGTGGCGAAGAGTGTTATCACATTCTCTCGCGCTCTAGCAGCGCGATTCCGTAACTCGGTAGCGACTGTTTTCGTTATTGTTAGCTAGCGACTGCCAATTGCATGCCCGATCACGGAAGAAAGGGAGCCTCTTATTGTCTGTCGCTAGCTGAATTATTGGACTTATTGGAACGAGATCGGTTAAGAAAGACAAAGAAATCTAAATATCACTACTTCGTATTCCGCTGGATCCATCAGCAGCCAACTACAGCCTTGTATCACCCGCGTCCAAGCGTCGATGGTTTTTCGATGGGCGCAATGACGGAATTAGCTACCAAACGTTTTAATTATGCTACTAAACGATTATCTTCCGTTTGAAACCCATTAGAACGAGATTGGTGAAGAAAACCGTCAAGAAATATCGCCGCTCCGTATTCCGTTAGATCCATCAGCAGCCAACTGCAGCCTTCTATCGCGTGCATCTAACCGTAGATGGTTTTTCGATCGGCCTAATTAAAGAATTAACTATCAAACATTTTAATTAAGCTACCAATCACTATTCAATGATTATCTTCCGTACGAGACTGGTTGGAACGAGAGCGGTGAAAAAAAACATAAAGAAATTCTTATATCACTGCTCCGTATTCCGCTGGATCCATTAACAGCCAACTACAGCCCTCTATCCCTTCATCTAAACACAAATGGTTTTTCGATTGGCGTAATTAAGGAATTAACTACCAAATGTTTTAATTAAGCTACCAATCACTACCAAACGATTATCTTCCGTTTGAAACTTATTGGAATGAGAACGGCGAAGAAAAACATAAATAAATCGAAATATCACTATGCCGTCTTCTGTTGTGTCTATAAGTCACCAATTACCGCCCTCTATCGCATGCGTCTAGACGGAGATCGTTTTTCGACCGGGATAACTAATGAATTAACTACCAAACGCTGGGATTTGTATATTTGTAACCACCAAACGATTCTGCATCGATTCGGCGTGGCATTTTATGGATTGCGTGATAAATAAAAAAAGGTGCGGCCAACTTTACGGAAAAAAGTCTCATTTAATTAAAACGAAACGGTCGACCACCAAAACTTCTGATTAGGCTACCCTATCACCACCAAACGATTAGGAATGAACAAAAAATTGAGAACTTAAAGTTGTCCGTCTAAGTTTATGATGGTATCCAGGTGGCTCATCGTTGGGTCATCTCTCTTCCGTGACTTCCTGTTGAGTTTCTTTGATTTGATTCTGTATTAGTAATAAATTTTCGCACACTTCAATTAAATGATCGTTTCCGAATGAGATCACGAATGAAAAAAATTTTACGCCTCGGCTATGACAGATCAGGACCCATAGTCACAATCGAACCAAGATCGGATATCCGACATCTTGATTAGAGGACTGTGATTGGTCACTGAAGGTCCAACCACAGAGCAAAATTGTAAAACACTGATGCACTCGCTATGTGTCGTCTGATTTCCCTTCGGCCAGTCTTGTTTTATAGAAAAACTCCCGGAAACGTTTGGTATTCAATTTAAAACAATTGGTAGTCGATCACTCGATTGCGCCAACGAGAAATACGCGTGTATCGTGAACCACGAGCTGTGATTGGTCGCCAGTAGTCGCAGCGGGAAAGGGAATTTCTAACAAAAATGCACCCATTATTTTGTGGCTGTTTTCATTGTAATAACACTTAATCGATAGGAAAACATCTAATAGCGTTTTATATTTTCTTCAGGTCGTTTGGTAGTCGATCGCTAAATTATGCCCACGCAAAATACATGTGAATCCTCAGTGGACGGTTGTGATTGGTTGCCAGAAACCGTAGCCCTAGAACGGCTGATTAACGCAAATTTACCCGTTATTTTTTTACTAATTTTGTTCCAACTATTCTTGATCAAAATAAAAATACGCGGCAACGTTTGATATTCTATTCAGGGCGTTTGGTAGTTTATCATGAAATTAGGCTAATGAAAAATACATGCGGATCATGAATGGAAAGCTATGCTTGGTGCTACAAGCTGCGGCGGAAAAATAACCTATTTTCGCAAATACCCTGGTTGATCGATAGAAACGTATATTATGGTGTTTGGTATTCTATCCGGGGGGTTTGGTAGTCGATCACGAAATTATTCCAATGCCAAAAACTTGCGGGTCCTGAATGAAGGGGCGTGATTGGTTGCTAAACTATTATTAAGGCCCGGTTCCACAACTCTCTGTTAATCGAGTTAACCGAGGTTTAAGGGCGACTGCACCAATCAGAACCACGCTGAGCTGGCTAAACTCCGGTTAAATCGGTTAACCGAGAGTTGTGGAACCGGGCCTAAATGATTCGTGAAGAAAATGACCGGTTAGACATATTGGGGGCGATTCCAAGTTATGGTCCGTTTTTTGAATCTCGTTTTTTTTTTAACGGGAAACTACTACACGACAATTTCAATGAGCTAATAACCGCTACCAAACGATTTGTAAAAAAATTGCCGATTAGTCGAAGTTGCGGGCGGCGGGGGAATTATAGTCCGATACTAATCGGTGTTCTGTCCCCTCTTCGATTAATCGGCCTTTGTTTTACGAATCGTTTGGTACCGTATATTAGTCCATTGAAATCGTTTGGTAGTTTCCCGTTAAAACAAATCAAGATTAAAAAATTGGTCCATAATTGACCCCGCCCCGCCACTTCGTCCAATCGGCCTTTTTTTACGAATCATTTGGTGGGCGTTTGGTAGTGCATTGAAATGGTTTGGTAGTTTTCCGTTTTTTTTTTTAAATTGAGATTTAAAAATCGGTCCACAATTTGGCCTCTTCCCCCCTCACATTGACTAATGAAGCTTTTTTCTAAGAATCGTTTAGTAGTGGTGCGTGTGTAAATAGGCTCTTTGTCCGCCACGACTTGTGGCAACCAATCACAGCTCACCGTTCAGTTGATCATGGTGAGCCGCTACTGGTCGCCAGAAGCCGCAGCGGAAAAAGGTATTTCTAACAAAAATTCGCCCCTTATTTTGTGGCTAATTCATTGTGATGAGACTTAATCGATAGAAAAATAAATCATAGCGTTTGGTATCCTATTCAGGTCGTTTGATAGTCGATCAATCAATAACGCCAACTCAAAATACGTGCGTATCAGGAATAGAGAGCTGTGATTGGTCGCCAGAAGCCGCACTTCTTTTATTCGGGACGTTTGGTAGTCGATCATTCTAATTCGATAACACAAAATACGTGCGTATCAGAAATAGTGAGCTGTGATTGGTCGCCAGAAGGCGCAGGGGCAGAACAATGTGACATTTTCATAATTTGATTTCGTAATAAACTCCGACCGAACCGAAAGAAATTACGCGTATCCGAAACGGAAAGCTGCGATTGGTCGTGATAATATCCGACGTTTTTGCGATAGATGGCGTTGGTTATCGAGTCTTTTTCCGCTAATCTTCGTCCTATCCCATGGATGGAAATTTTCTCTTCGATTTTCCGTAAGAACGGGGAACTACCAAACGATTTAAATGGACTACCAAACGCTTCCAAACGATTCGTAAAAAAAAGGCCAACTTACTGTCCAATTTTTGATCGATTTTTCGGAAAACGGAAGACTGCCACACGATTTAAATTGACTACCAAACGCTTCCAAACGATCACCAAACGATTCGTAAAAAAAGTTCGATTAGTCAAAGTGGGGGGGCTAACTTTGGTGAGGTATTTCAGGGTCCAAATTTATTACGATTCTCCTGTGCTCGTTCGGTCTCCTTCCCTCTAGTCACCATGATGTAGCGCATGAAGAATAGAGGTAAGGAGCCCAAACGCGTATGCTAAAAGCACCCCAAACGTGGACCCTGAAAGTGACGAAAAGTTTTGGTTCGAAATTCAGCCACATCAAGCGCTAGTGCCGAGAGGGGAGGATGTGAAGTATGGCATGGGTGACGCTATGAAGTGAGCGTATATATGAACTGGAGAATTCTTGGTTATAATATTTATATATCATTCTTGGCTGTTCGTCTGTCAATGCGAAATTCTAATAAGGATTTTTTAATTGCAGTAAAAATCAGTGCTGTGGAGTGCAGTAAGTGATTGCCCCGCATTATATAAAAGCAGGTAAGAAAACGGTATTTTGAAACCATTTTCTGTATTATATTATAATTGTAATTCATCGGTTGATTAAATACATTTCTCGAGCATGAAAGTGAGGTTAGAATTCGTATTATTGTCATAATATGTAATTACAAATTTTATTTTGGGTTCTTTTCTTGTTGCAGTGCACAATGGGGAAATACTGTCCGTACCCAGGGTGTCAAACTGGGCGAGACGCCAGCAGAGCAGAGTGCAAGCGCTTAGGAGTACGACAGTTGTCCATCTTCAAGGTTCCAAAGGTAAATCGCCTGTTAAAATGTTTTCTTTTTGTTAAATGACGCAGAGAGCGCGTAATTTGTTGACGAAACCTGAAGTAATTGCATGCCACTTATTGCCTATAGGAAAAAAAATTTGCTCAATGATTTAGCGTGTATATGAAATTTTAACCCGCTTCGTTTTTTTCCTGTATCTTGTAGAATATGGTACAACGATGGAGCAGAGCCATCGGGGAGTGTCTCTTCAGCACCGATTTCGTGTGCGAGCTTCACTTTTCCAATGACTCAATAATAAAAGAAGACCGCATCAAAATGCCTGATGGTAACATCGAGGTAATTCCTAATCTTCGTCATACCCTCATCGCTGATGCTATGCCCATCGCAGTCCATAACAAGGTACGGATTGTAATAATTATGGTAATTTTTTGTGTGAAATGCATAAAAACATTCAGCGCTACAGGGGCATGACTTTCCGAATGAGTTTCTCCGCCACTTCTCAACTTTTTTTTTCTTTTTTCTCTATTCTTTTCCTGCGCCGCTTGACTTTTCTATAATACCCTCTTTTCTTCGAATGAACTCAGCTAACCTGCAGCTGTGTTTGCTAATTGTTTGTAGCTCGGTTCAGCAGTATAATTTATTAAAAGTTCATCTTTTTCTTGCGGTCTTCAATTTTTATATGCGGAATGTTCTTATCTGCTACCCCTCTTCAATTTCCTCTGTTGTCTTTACTCTTTATTACTTGAGTCAATTCGTTGATATCGTACTTTGCTATCCCCTCGAACAATTGGACATAGATTGTCCATTATTACATTGAGATAAATATAATAATCAATTATTTTTTATTTCGACAGGAAAACGGTGGTCAACCGGAACAGAATGTTCCCTGCGACCAGTTAGCCGGACCTTCTCATGGATCCGTAGTTATTTGCAACGACGCTGTCGTACATCAAGTCCAAAAATTGCGTCGAACTGCATAACTCATCACTGGATCATCCGAACAAGATTTCAAGAAGATTCTATTAGCTACTAAGTTTCTTCAGGTAACGCTGCATTGTTTCACAATAACAATGGTTCAAAATTTTGTAATAAAAAATCGCTATTTTGACTTCTAAGCGTGAATACAAATTGAAAAAATAAAATGAAAACAAAAACTCGGCAGCGTTACCTCAAGAAACTTCTTAAATAATAGAATCTTCTTGGTTTTTTTCCGGATGATCCAGTGATGAGTTCCGCAGTTCACCGCAATGTAACTTTTTTTTGCGGCATCTGAGAAGATTTGCTGTCACTGGCTCATTTCTGCACAATAATTCATTAAAATTTCACAGAATTAAAATTTCACAGATTTTTCTGAATTGCTGCAATGACAAAATATTTTCTTTTGCTCCAGTGCCACCCAGTCCAATTTGTTTATTTATACACGACGATCGGGGTGTAACGGACTGAAAATCAGTTGTTTTTCACTACACACATTTTTCAAGCATAGTCAAAAAATATGTCATCGTCATTATCACATCAATTCTGTAATTATCGATCATTCCATTGTGTCGCAATTGTATTATTCCATTGTATCACAAGAAACATATTTTTATGTTTGAAAGGGAAAAATAACTAATAAATCTTAAACCAACGAACATTTAATCAATGAATTTTTGTTTCAACCGACTGATTCAGATGAACAAAAATATTAATGCATCGATAATCTTTTCTGTTATGACCACGCGTGTTTTTCCTCGGAATAAAAGAACAGCTCATTAATTAATTAATTCATTCATTCATTCATTTCGAGTAACGCTATTGTACTCATCTCGTTATATTTTTTTCCATATTCATGCATGTTTATATAGAACACAAATTTTCACACGTAAGCGGTCACCCATCCAAGTAATGCCCAAGCATACGATGGGTGTTCGTTCGCGTGCGTCCTCGGGGGTGAGTTGCGTTAAATGGGGTTTGGAGCGAGTTCCGCTCAATGGGGTATATAATAATTGCCTATGTATATAATTTAATTAACAAATGCACGATGACAGAATTAATCGACGAACGAATAAATTCATTATTTTTTCCATCTGTCTTGCGTGCATAACTGCGCTTTGAATATTCTCTTCTATCGCTCTCTCTTTTCTCATTCTATCTCTGTCGTATCCGATCTTGAGTACAGCAGCGCCAGCGGATATTTCCGTAAAAATTTTCGCTGATTCCATAGCCCGCGTCCACAGTACAGCGTTCGGGCTCCTTACCTCTATTCTTCATGATGTAGCGGCTCGTGTCAGCTGGCAAGAGAGCACAGCGCCATGAACCATCGACAGATCAGCGGGAGTAGAGTGAAGGAAAACCAAAAACTCCCTAAGAGCTACCAGCCTGGCGCGACCCTACAGCTCGAGCGAAGAGAACAAAAGAAAAATCATAAGACGAATTTCCGATCACGCAAAACACACACTCTCTCTTATATTTCCTAGCCGTCGTTTCTATATTAATAAAGTATTTTTATATTCCATCTGGAAATGCAGACTTTCTTCAACCCTCTCGTAGACTGAATCTACAAATGAGAGACCTGTACAGCCGGACAAGAGCACAACGGAGTAACGGAAATGGCCGAGTGGCGCTGCGGGCGAACGCCGCAGCCACGGCCTGCCTCAAAAAATGTATAGTTTTGATTACTTTTGACGCTACGACCCAAGGAGACTAGAGAGAAGGAGTCGACACTCCCGCCTAAAACAGTTCTTTCAATCGGTCGCAGAGATATAGTGCTCAGTTCCGCCGCAGGCGTCGCTAGTGTTCCCCAGAGCCCACAATATATAGTAATACAAAACTGCATAAGGTGAAACTGACCGTGTTATGGCGGCAAAATTGTTTGGGCCTGTCAAACACAAAAATATCTGTCGTGTACACCAGCACAGCAGCTATATAAAACCTTCGCCAGCGACTTCTTTTTCAGCGAATTTAATTATTTTTTTGCGACGGCAACGGCAAAGAAGAAGCAGGGAGTATTTCAAGACTTACTGTTAAATTATAAATCTAATCTGAGTTTTTTTCCAAATTTTTTTGTTAAGGTTTTAGGTTACGGTGACCCAGTCCGCGCGGATCTGCACGGTGATTGAAGGTAAAATATTAACTATTTTCCATTCTGCAAGATGTAAATTAAATTCAATTGTAATTTAATATTTTTAATGTATATTTATTATTAGAATTGTAAATTAAAATCATATTCAATGACAATTTTGCGAGAACTTGAATGAATCGGTGGCACGTATATGGAATGTATAAGTATGTATAAGATTGTTTTTAGACTGTCAAAATATCTTGACATTTAGTATTTGAATATAAGAAAGGTTTGATCTAAAATTTACACGTAATATTGCAATAGATAAATTAATAACGAATAGGTGTGACATTATGTTTTTAAAAAAGCGTTTGTATTTTTCAATCGAATGCGGTTTAGAGTACCAACGGGCGAGTCTCATCATGTCTGCGAATCTGCATCTCTCACGTTTGCATCAAGGAGAGTATTAATTCATTTTATATATAAATAGTACACACTTTAGTAGTTTCTAGATATTTTCATGATGCACATTTTTTTGTTTTCAGCCTGCGGAAGCGAGCCCTGACCTTCCAGATGGAAGCAATAGCCCTTTTCAGGGCTCCAAAAATTTTTAACGTAAAACAACACACATATTCCCCCCATTCTCGCAGAAAATTGTATCGGGACCGATCATTTGTAGCCTGTGGAAACGAGCCCCGACCTTCCAGATGGAATCAACAGCCCTTTTCAGGGGCCCAAGAACTTCTAACGTTAAACAACTCACGCATTCATGCCATTCTCGCTGAAAATTTTTTCGAGATCTTTCGTTCAAGTGTATATATGCATACATATATATACTGTGATGTCGCGGATGGACAATTTTGTGATTTTTATGAGGAAAGGAGTGACTGACTCGCTCCAGAACTCGGTCGTAGGACGGAACAACTCGGTAAACACAGATTTGAGCTACTCGAGACACGTTTATTCAAATGACTGACGGACAGAGATTCGGTGTCGTACAGAATTTGGAGACTTACTGACTACTTAGCCTAGAACGGAGGCAACTTATAGGGCTGGAGCGTGGGAAATTGAAAATACTGGGAGGAAGGGCCTACGTGACGCTTGAGGCGTTCTTCGGCGTTTTTCCCAAGCGATAGGGCTAGAAGATGGTTTTCTGAGAATTCAGAAAACCAGTGTGTGACTATTGAGTTCGGGACCGCGGTTGGGTGGAAGTTACGGATTTGGTAAGGGGCCGACGATACTACGAATGCAGCTGCACTCGGGCGGTGGTAATAAAAAAGGTACGCGGGAGGAATGTCAGGACTCTTCTAATATTTGTGTGGGAGTTTTCGTCGGAATGGAGGCGGAGGTGATAAAATTACAAGACGGAGTTCGACCGTGGGAAAGGAAAAAAGGAAAAATTCTCAGCCTATATTACACCTCCCCCCTAATTTAAGAAAATTCATACAAAAAAAAATGAATTTTCTTCAAGCTTTAAGGCTAGTGGACCGACGGCGACCCACTTGTTTCGCAGTGTTTTGTACATTACGATGTCTGGCGATTTCTAGCATGGAACATTCTTCTCCGTCGTAGTTCACACGGTAATCTACATGTTCGTTGTTTTGATGAAAACAATTATTGTACACATTGATACAAGGGGAAAAGGTTGCTTTAAATAGTTTGGTGAATATACTGGATAAACAACCACATAATCCGCATCTAAACATAACATATAAGAAGACAACGGCGGTACAACTGTACCCGAGATACCTGATACCTTCGTAAGTAGTTTCCATCGTTTACTGCATTTAAGACATTATTAATGCATTCACTGTATTCGTCTATAAGAGTCTCTAGAAGGGTCACTTGTGCGTTAATCTTGATATCTCTAGCATTATCAGCTACTGCAAAATTGACTTTTGCATAGGACTTAAACAGTCGTTGATTCTCAGTGCGCAATTCTTCTATGGCTTTGAAAAGTGTAGATGCCATGCCCTTAACTATTGCTGTTTGATTTCGAATTAGGGTACTCATTTTCTTATTATCAGCGTGAAGTTTATCGATCTCATCATTATAATATTCGGCATCGGAATTTCCTAAAGTCCCAAATAAGATTTTACTTATGTCGCCAATAAAGTTAAATACGCCTCGTTTAAACCGGGGTTTATAATCAATTATGTTCATTAATCTAGATCTCCTAGCATCTATTCTATTTAATCTCTGCTGAAGGATTTCGATTGATGCAATTTCCGAGCAATTCTTCTTTTCGTTGGCTCCACTGCAAGCCGTTGCCAAGCCCAGCGTAGCTTGCACCAGCTCGTCCCGGTGTAGATTTATTTCGGTGAGGTCGACGTAGTTGACTACTGTCCAGGTTTGGTGGTAGATCACGGCGTTTCCTAGGTTTTCCATGTAAATTGCGCCTTCGAGTGGTTGCACCCTTAGTTCATTGGTTGTAACGCACGTTACGGGAAGGAGGAGAAGTAACAGCCACATGATGCCTGCACAGAATTTTTGATTAGTTTCTATAGTAAGGTTTTAATTTATTAACATGTATTAGTTTTCTTCTGTTGTTCAGCAATATCTCGTAGTTCACGTCCGACGTTTGTTCTAAGATGACTGCTGGCCCTTCCCACTTCGAGGCAAGGGGTGTCTTATCTCTCTCCTGAGCGACGAGGACTTCGTCGCCTTTTGCAAAGATGGGTACAGAACGATGAATGTGAGCGTCCTCGACGGCCTTATAACGTTCTTTAGCGGCAATTAGATTATCGCGTCCTCTTATCACGATGCGTTCGTGATCAGCGCGTAGTCCCTCAAAGTACTGATCAATTGTCACATTGGTCTTTTGAACTGGCAGATTATTCGGGATATTGGGTTTCCTTCCGAATTGCATTTCGAATGGAGTTAGTCCTGTTCCTTCATGTTTCGCTGTATTATAAGCCATCGAAACAAACTTTAGTTTTTTATTCCAATCTTCCTGGTTATCGTATATCAGTGCCTTGATTTGTTCTTTAATAGGTCCGTGCGCTCGTTCCAGGCTTCCGTTGCTTTGAGGATGAAACGTTGTCGTTGTCATATGTGAGATCTTGAAGAGTTTCTCCAGATGTTTGAAAGTCTGGCTAATAAAATTTCGTCCACCGTCAGTTAAGATGATTTTTGGAGCTCCGTGAATGTAGATAAAGTTTTCAACCAGTGCCGTTACTGTTGATTGAGCATCCTGTGATTTTAATGGAATCAATGTAATGTACTTTGTGAGTTGGTCTTGTACAGAGAGGATGTACTTGTGACCCTCGTACGTTTCAGGTAGTGGACCCACAAGGTCCAATGCAATTTTTTCATTGGGTTTCTCCGGTGTGTCTGTAATTATTGCTTCTGCTCGCGGTTGTGTTCGCACGAGCTTGACCCGCTGGCACGTGTCGCATCTACGGATATAATCTTCGATGTCTCTTTGCAGGTTGGGCCAGGTAGCAACGGCCTTCACCCGATCGAGGGTCTTCGCTACTCCGAAATGACCTGTGGCGCTTGTCCCGTGGTGTTGTTTTATGATGTCTATCCGTTCTTCTTCTGTGCCTGGCTCGTAGAGTTCCGTGTCGTAGAGATAGAGAAACGGTCGTTCTGATTTCTTTGACCAAATAAATGAGATCATCTGTTTAATTTTCATTTTTGTAAGTGGGTTTTCGCGCAGGTGTTTGCAACCTAAATAAATTTTGGTAGGTTCTTTGGTCACTGACAGTTTCTCAGCTAATACGTTATACCATTCGATTTCATCAGCTGAGAAATCAAGATGCAGTTCATCTTCACTGTTTTCAGGTTGATCTGTAATCTTGATCCTCGGTGTGGTTCTGGGTGGTGTCTCCTCAACAATTTCAGGAACCACTGGTATTTCCTTCGATAGTTCGAATTCGATGTAAAAGGGAAATTTTTCATTTTCCGTCTCTTCTTGATAATTATTCCTTTCCACTGCGTTCTCAGTATCCGCTGCGTTGTCGCTTTCTTCTTCGATGATATCTGACGCTTCTTGATGTTCGGTCTCCTCATTTAGGGTACCGTTGCGTTCTCCTTGTCGAGTAGTTACAGGATATATTCGTGATAGGGCGTCAGCGTTTGTATTCAACGTTCCTTTTTTATAAACGGCCTCATACTCATATTCCTCGAGTTTTAAACGGAGTCTCATTAGGCGACTATTCGTTGGAGAGTTCGAAGTTTTAAGAATCCAGATCAGCGGCTTGTGATCCGTAACGATTTGAAATTTCTTTCCGAACAAATATTGTCGGAAGTGTTTCACAGCCCAGACTATTGCCAACATCTCTTTTTCCGTCGTCGAATATCGTTGTTCGGCTTTATTAAGGGTGCGTGATGCGTAGGCGATGGGACGATCCTTGCCGATGGGTCCCTGCGATAACACTGCACCTATGGCGTGGTTACTCGCGTCGGTAGTGAGCACGAAAGATTCCTTGAAGTCCGGATACTGAAGGACGGGAGATGTTGTCAGCGCTGTTCGTAATAAGTTGAATGATTGTTCTTGTTTGTCGGTCCAAGACCATGTTGTATCCTTCTTCAAGAGTTCTGTAAGTGGTTTCGCTATTTTGCTGGAATCCTTTATAAATTTTCGGTAATATCCAGCGAGTCCCAAAAATTGTTTAATTTGTTTTTGATCCGTTGGCTTGGGAAAATTCTGTACCGCTTCAGTTTTCTTCGGGTTTGGTTTCACTCCTTCTTCTGAAATTACGTGTCCTAGAAATTCCAATTCTGGCCGTAGAAATTCACATTTGTCCGGGTGTAATTTTAAGTCTGATTCGCGAAGGCGGGTTAACACCTCAATAAGTTTCTTGTTATGCTCTTCAAGCGTTTGTCCATAAATTATTATGTCATCGAGATAGACGAAGCAGCTATTTCCAATTAATCCTCTCAGCGCGTTGTTCATCATGCGTTGAAATGTTGCAGGTGCGTTCTTAAGTCCAAACGGCATCCTGTTATAATGGTAGTGAGCTGATGGCGTAGAAAACGCTGTTTTTTGTTTATCACGCTCGTCCATTGGGATTTGGTGGAATCCCGAGGCTAGATCAAAAGCGGAGAAATATTTTGCTCGGCCTAATTGATCTAATATTTCGTCGATACGTGGGAGAGGATAGGCATCGTGAGTAGTTTTTTCGTTCAATTTGCGAAAATCGATCACGATCCTCCATTTTTGTTTTCCCGATGCATCCGATTTCTTTGGTACAACCCAAATTGGTGAATTGTACGGCGAGTCACTCGGCTCGATTAACTGCTTTTCTAGCATCTCGTTTACCTGCCGGTCGATCTCTTCCTTGTGAACTGGTGGATACCTGTACTGCTTCGTGTTCACAGGTGTGTCGTCGCACGTAATGATTCGATGCTTTACTGTCTTCGTACCTGGCAGTGGGTCTCCAGGCAGGGCAAAAACGTCCGGAAAATCGGAAATAATGTCCCAAACCTTTTCTGCTTGATCTGGTGGAACATGCTCGAGTCGAACGTTTTCTTTCAATGTGTGAATACGTTCGGCGGAATTAGTCATTTCTATAGCGTTGACACGAGCTACATCCTTTGGTGCGTCTTGGCGCTCCTCCTTAGGTGAACAGGCCGTTTCCTTAAAAGGAATGCCCTGTAGCTGGTCAATCGTAACCGTGATCGGTTCTTCCGAGTCATTCAAAAATGGTACTCGGGCCTCGTAATCCTTGGCTTCGAAGATGCAAGGCACTATTGCTCCAGGATTGTTCTCGTCCGTGACGGCTGTTCCATTTTCAATATTCGTACGAACCGTAATAAAATAGATGGTTCGTGGTGGGATGGTGACAGAAACTTTCTCGAATTCAAATCGTTGATCGTCGAACATTAAATAGTTTTCTCTACCGATACCAATGTTCGTTTGGTACTTTTCCATGAATGGAATGCCAATTAACCCGTCCTCGTCTAAGGGGAAATCATTGGGAATAACGTGAAAAATGTGAGTCTTTCCTTGAAATTCTTGTCTAGCCGCAAATAACGACTCGTGTTGTTCATTTCCCATGGAAAACGGGGTCTTAATGTTTCGATTGATCTGCGACCCTTTTGTCAACATGCTGATTTTAATTAAATTGATTGCCGAACCGGTATCGAGAAGAAAACTGCCTATTCTGCTGGCTGTTCGTGTGTGAAGTTTGACCACTCGTTTAGCGGATCCGATGGCGTTGACTCGGGGGATATTTCTTGTGTCGTGATAATTTCTCTCTCCTCTGGTATGTGATTGACTGTTGTTTGCATTGGTCGATGATTGCGCGACTGTCCGTTTTAAAAAAAACTGTTGTTGCGGTCCGTTTCTGTTGGGGTTTTGTAGGTCGTAGGCTTTTTTACGACAATCACGCTCAGAGTGACCCATGCGGTTGCAATATCGGCATGCTAACGTAGAGAACGGTACCAGCGCGGGAGTTCCGAAAGATTTATGATAGGATGGTTTTCGGGCTTCTGAGCTACCTGTATTTTTTTCGCTAATGTTTAGGTTGCGTGTCATCATTTCCCTAGTATAATCGTATGCCTCTGCGGCTTGCGCTCGAGCTATTGCCATTCGAATATTCTCCGGTTTTTGAGCGCGTACCTCAGTCGATATTTCCCTTTTCAATCCCAACAGGTATTGGTCAAGCCCTTGTTGGCGTTCGTACTCCACAATGAATCGTCTTTGTGTTTCATCTGGGGTTGAATTGGCTAACACGGAGAGAAGTTGATTCTGTACTTCTAGAAATCTATTTGTAAATTTTGAAACACTTTCATTTTTCTGTTGGAACATTCGCGATCTTTTGTCTCTCCAAACGCTAACTGGTTGCAAATTTCCAAAAAGGATCCGTAAACACTCGTAAGGTTGTTCGTACGTATTTGTTTCATATTCTTGAATTTCTCTTGCCGCGTCTCCGATTATTTTTTTCGTGATTATTAATCGGCGGAGATAATCTGACCGACTCACTTGTGGTCTAACATCTTCAATCGACGTAATAAAGGTTTCAACGCCCAAGGATTTGCCATCGAATTCACGGATTAGTTCTAGAGCTTCTTTTGGTGTTAGCTCTTCAACAGAGTCTTCCGGTAATGCGTGCGTCATATGCGAAGCGTTATCTTCTATTTCGCTTTGTGAGTCCGAGTCTTTTATTCGCGCGAACACTGTTTTGATAGCCGCGTTCACGTTAGATAGTGACATTTCGGCCTGATCCACTGAGTCAGTTTCGGAATCGGTGCTTATAATTTGTGGCTCGCGGTAACGAGTAAATGAGTCTTTACTCACCGATTCCTTTTGTGGATCCAGTTCCAAACGTGTGTCCTTCGTAGACTCGGAGTGTCGTCGATCGGTCCTATGTTCCCAGCGTTGATAGTCAGCACTACCCCACACTTAGCACCAATTGTGATGTCGCGGATGGACAATTTTGTGATTTTTATGAGGAAAGGAATGACTGACTCGCTCCAGAACTCGGTCGTAGGACGGAACAACTCGGTAAACACAGATTTGAGCTACTCGAGACACGTTTATTCAAATGACTGACGGACAGAGATTCGGTGTCGTACAGAATTTGGAGACTTACTGACTACTTAGCCTAGAACGGAGGCAACTTATAGGGCTGGAGCGTGGGAAATTGAAAATAGTGGGAGGAAGGGCCTACGTGACGCTTGAGGCGTTCTTCGGCGTTTTTCCCAAGCGATAGGGCTAGAAGATGGTTTTCTGAGAATTCAGAAAACCAGTGTGTGACTATTGAGTTCGGGACCGCGGTTGGGTGGAAGTTACGGATTTGGTAAGGGGCCGACGATACTACGAATGCAGCTGCACTCGGGCGGTGGTAATAAAAAAGGTACGCGGGAGGAATGTCAGGACTCTTCTAATATTTGTGTGGGAGTTTTCGTCGGAATGGAGGCGGAGGTGATAAAATTACAAGACGGAGTTCGACCGTGGGAAAGGAAAAAAGGAAAAATTCTCAGCCTATATTACAATACACTTCACCAAGGGTCTTCAATATTTATGATTTTTACTATTTTTATACTATACGAAGCCTTACGATAAAGAATATTGACGTATTGAAAGTGATCGGGATGTACTGATATTTATAAATAAAAAACTTCCCTCTTGATGTAATCGAACTAATAATGAAGATGACTCCTCGCGAATCAATGAGATAAAGGGAAAAGTAAACACTCTAGGTAGGAATTATAAAACAAAGGCCATAGCCGGGTAAGTAGCGAAAAATTGCCCCCGCATTTTTTTCAGCAAAATTTGTAGTATATTCTGAGGTATAAAAAAAACAATTTTTCTGAAAATTTCATGCCCGTCAACGCAATGGTTTTAGAAAAATGAATTTTTTAAAAATATCCACAAACATTTTTTTTTCCGGAAACGGTACAGTGGATCGATTTGATTTTTTTTGGTACTTGTTCCAATCAAACGTCTTACGAAATAAAATTATAGAACATCTTGCGAAAGATCAAGGTTTGAAAAAAAATAATTTTCCTTGTTTTATTATTTTTTACTATAATCCACTTGGGGTACAATAGCGAAAATGTTTTCATATAATCTTTGCGCACCTTATTAGATTATATAATTTTTTCAAAATGATCGGTTTGGTACGCCACAGTGAAAAAAAAGAAACACACTTTATTGATATATTTCAGTTATATAGATATATAACTAAAATATATCAATAAAGTCTGTTTCTTTTTTTTTCACTGTGGCGTACCAAACCGATCATTTTGAAAACATTATATAATCTAATACGGTGCCCAAAGATTATATGAACAAAATTTCGTTATTGTACCCCAAGTGGATTATAGTAAAAAAAAATAAAACAAGGAACATTATTATTTTTTAAACCTCAATCTTTCGCAAAATGTTTTATAATTTTATTCCGTAACACGTTTGATCGTAACAAGGACCAAAAAAAAATCGAATCGATCCACTGAAGCGTTTCCCGAATTTTTATTGTTTTTTATTTTTAAAAAATTCATTTTTCCAAAACTATTGCGTTGGCGGGGATGAAATTTTCAGAAAATTTGTTTTTTTTTCTTATACCTCAGAATATACTCCTAATTTCGCTAGAGAAAATGCGGGGGCAATTTTTCCCTACTTACCCGGCTATGGTCTTTCAACTATTGATGGCAGTAAATTAAAGAATATATTCTTCCATGTTATTTTTGTTCGATTTCTTTTGGGATTGGACGAGTCCTTTGATTGGTTAAAACTGCTTCAATTCGCTCGTACAACCAAATATCTATACGAAAGCAGAAGAAAAAAATTTTAACTACCGAGGCTCGAACTCAGGACCTTCATACAGTAATCTAGCGTTCTACCAACTTCGCCACACAATGATTTGCCAATAAAATCTTCTCATATTTAAGTGATTGCCGTGCTGGGAGTTCAATTAGGCTTGACGGCTTGTTCGGTACGTTCATCGCTTTATTCGCGTTTCATTATAATTAGCTATATTTTTAAACATAACAGGCAAATCATAAGTTTCCATAATAAAATACCTCGTGCTGTACTTATTATATAATTATTATATCTCATGTGCTTATTATATAATAAGCCCATAATATTGTGTACATATATATAATCAATAAAATATAAATAATATTAATAAAACAACTCGTGTTGTTTTATTAATATTATTTATATTTTATTTATTATATATATGTACACAATATTATTATATATTATAATAGAAGGGATCCCCACTTGGGTGTATTATCGTTCGGGTGTGCGAAAGAAAACACACCATGACTATTCCAAGTGAGTACGAGAGAGAAACACGATCACCCCAGTTTTGTGATTGGTCGTTGCGGCGGAGCTCGGACCTTATGCAGTTTTGTATTACTATATATTATGGGCTCTGGGGAACACTAGCGATGCCTGCGGCGGAGCTGAACACTAACTCTCTGCGACCGATTGAAAGAACTTTATACATACATGCTAGGATAGGGAGTTTGGACTCCTTTACTCTAGTCTCCTTGCTACGACCGTTTGACGAGGGGTTCGTATCACATGGTAAACTTCAGTCAAAATTATTCGCGACGGAGACGGAATCGCAGACGAGCGATCTCGTTCGCTGTGAATGGATGTACGGTTCCGGAAGGAGTACGTCCGATATATCTCGCGTTTCTGACAGGCACAATCTCGAAAATCCATGCCAATATTCAGATAAAAATAAAATATAAACATGGACGATAAACGTGAAAGTCGTGAGGTCGTTACAATATTGTTTCTGTGTTTATTGTGGTACATCGTGTCGAGCAGCAGTAATGTCGTTGGTAAACTTTTACTTTCGGATTTTCCCTACCCGATGACAGTTACTATGGTACAGTTAACCTCGATAACCGTGTATTCTGGACCTTTCTTCAATCTCTGGGGCGTACGGCAGTACACCTCGGATCTGTCATGGGGTTATTACTTCAAACTTATCGTGCCTTTGGCATTGGGAAAATTCGTTGCCAATGTATTCAGCCACGTCAGCATTTGGAAGGTTCCCGTGTCCTATGCACACACTGGTATGAATTTTTGTTATAATTGCCATACTTCATACATGCATCTATATAGAGATGCGCGAACACGTTACCAACGAGTAAGCGCGTACCTACACGATAACGCGAGCTCGTGTGGTTTTTGCTCCACGTGCTTGTGACATATGGATACGCTCGTGATGCGTATGTGGCTGCGAAGTCAGCGCTTCTCGGAATATCATTAATTTCAACTCTTCCTCTTCATCTCGTATATATGGTCATTTTTCGGGATATCGACTCTGGCGTATTTTTAGACACTGTTCGGAAGCAGCCATGCTTGCTACAGCGGCGGGGAGGGCGTTAAATACTTTATTCCTTCCTATGATAGTTGTACGAATAAGAAAACGTAATCAACATGAATAATGTAGAACGAATCAGAGCAACATTCATTTTACATGCTTATAAGCTTGGTTAAATGAATTTCACTTTTTCACTCCCTGAATGAGTCTTCCCCAAATCGAGATTTAGTTGAATCGCTTTATCGCTTGACTATGGTGGATTAACTCAATTTGGTAAAAATCTTTTAGCGCATTTTCGGAATAGAAAAATTACCAATGCAAATCTCACATGTGTTTGGTTAGACAGCAAATATAGCACTATTCTGCCATCAAATGGAAGAATGTGGCATCTACAACAAGAATCGTAAGTGCGATTTCAGTGCTGTTGAAAGTAGTACAAAATTTTCTGACATTCTGTACAGCAAAACGCATTTTCGATTTGTTTGTAGATGCCATCTCCTCCCATATGATGGTAGTATTGCAATTGAATAAATCATTTTCGAAGGAACAAGTGAGATTGACAAATTGTTTAGACATTTATGTGTATGTACATTGGAAAAGTTGTATACCAAATTTCATTAAAAAATATTAATAATTAAAGAAGTTATAAAAAATCTAATGAAATACCTGTGAACGTGAGGGGCTCAGCAGTGTACTTGATTTTGGCCACCTGGTTGATCAGAAACAAAAAGGAAGTTTTTTGTCAAAATAGGTGATATTGTTTGACTGGACCAAGCTTTTTTTTATTATCGGGTTTGAATCATACAAGAAAATGTTAAAAAAATGTTGACATTGGTCAAGACTAAAGTACTAGTACAATGAATAAGTGTACCAAATTTCGAGTCAATTCCTCCATTAGATGTGGAGAAAACATGTACACTGTCTTGAAAAACATGATTTCAAAGAAAACGCGTTAAAAGTTTTCCTAGCAGTTCTATTGTTGTAATCATGAGTCTATCTTCAATGTGCAGTTCCTGCAGCGTAGGTGGGAGCTTCCTCTTGAGGTGACGAACGAGTGTTTTTGATATGTTACAGTTGCTTAATACGTCTTTAAAACATCTTAGCCATAAGTGTGCATGAGCGGAACGCGACTATCTTCCAATATATCGATATTGCCAGTCACAACTCTTTCTAAGTAAAACAATGGCCTGAAACCTACATTCTATTTTTGTCTTAAGTTTCGAACGTTACGGAGCGCAAATATTCGTTCCTGGGTACAAAATTATGCTGTGTTTCTTTCAACAAGCGTTGGCAAAATAAGTCTAACAATTTGGCGGTCTTGCATTCTAGTGTTGTTATTCATGGTCCTGTATACAGCGGTGTATTTTCGTCAGTTTGTTATATTAACTTGAACTTGGCTCTGTCCCAGTGAAGGCTACAATGCCGCTCTTCACGGTCACTCTATCGAGGTTGATCCTACGTGAGAGACAAACCTGGAAGGTGTACGTGAGCCTGGTGCCCATAGTCCTCGGAGTGGCGGTAGCGAGTCTAACGGAGCTGAGCTTCAATATGTTGGGATTAATAAGCGCCCTCGCATCCACAATGGCATTTTCTTTGCAGAATATCTATTCGAAAAAGGTACGAAAAACCCTCATCGGTTATTGCATGGAGAAATTTCACTGGAATTTATTCTGTACATGATTTTCAGTTGATATTGAATTTTTGATCTTAGGAGCCAATACGGGTGACTCCGTTGTTAATGGAGCAATTGCTATATTAAGCAATTATTAATCAAACTTTACTGCTACTTCATTATTGTTTGAGAAAGTTTTTCGAAGTGGTTGAAACAACAAGGGCCAAGGATAGCTCGGTACGAGCCGTTCCTACCATCGCGCAGTGGGTGATCCGGATAATTCAATATTGAGCCATTACACGTGGATTCATACTTCTATCAATACTTGAGAAATCGCAGTTACGTTTGGATTATAAAAGTGTTCTGCAGATTTATTTTACTACTAGATTTGGTATCTATGTACGTAGGGTATGGATTTGAGAGTCATGGCGTATAAAGATTTAGATACTAAGATTATTATGGGAAACAGGTTTTCTATATACTTGAAGAAAAAAAAAACGTTTTCTATGTAGTGTAATATATATATACATATATATATATATTCGTAATTACATGACCGCGAACTAGCTTACACCAAGTATTTACTGAAGAGTTTTCTGATAAATACTAAAAGGTGTTTAGTATTTATCTATTATAAGTAACAGCATAATCGACAGTATTATTTTAAAAGGAAAATCGCATTCTCTCATGTCCTACTCGATGGATGCAGATGAAACAAAGTGCAGGGAAACTCCGGACAGGTTGATTTTGTACATACCAAAAAAGTTCAGGGATAATCTGCAGCCATTTTCACACTGACTATTCAAACGGATAGATTACCAGAGATAATTTCTAAAACCGATAGTTGTCGTCCCGATATCGTGTTCTTACCCTATCAGCTTTACTTCAGCATGGACAAACGAATGGATAGATGGAAACTCCAATTTCGTAATATTAGTCAGATTACCAGATTATTAGTTTGTTGAAATGAATCTGGTTATCGAGACCACAAATATAAACACCAGATCCAGCCGATCTCATAAGATTCTTCAGACCTGTATTCACGATAAAATACACAAATATCCAAACTTACTAACCACTCCCTTAAGGGGGGATTTTTTTTTCGCTAACAAAATTGATTTTTCGCTGACCGCTGTTTCATATTCTTCAAAGTGTTGAGAATATGTGTGCAAAATTTCAAATTAAAATTCTCAAAAATGGCAAAGTTATAAGCGATTTTATAGCTGCGTGTCGACTCGCGGTGGCCGCGCGCTCGTTGTCACACGGCAGGGGTCGGCGCGCCCTGCAGCTGCCCGAATCTGTTCCTCGGCGGACCATAAAAATAACGGGACAGCATACAATAGGCATTTAATTCAATGAAGGACGACGCCTAACGGTCGTGCGAGATCGAAATATTCGGTGGAGAGTCGCTCAGTCTCGAACGAGAGTTTACTGGTAACAGACGTATATATCATGGATCGAAAACAGGGAAGTGATACTCATAGTCGTGCTGCTAGACCGAAAAAAAAGAAATTTGTTGGGAATATTCACACCCGAGAAACGGAAACGACGTTTGCAAGTACGTCGGCCTAGAAACTGTCGACAGCGGAAGACAAAGAAATAATTACGGACCCGGGTCATGGATATCGCATTATCGCGCTTCTATCGGTTTTCTCTGCAATCTCGCAACTCGTAATATGTCAGGAATGCAAAGGACCGATCAAATTTGGCGAATCCAGTTCTCGCGGCTTGGGTTTTAAAATAGTTGTGCAGTGCAAGTGTCGTGTGCAATATATTAATTCCTGTCCTCTCGTCGATGACCAATCGTGTGAGATAAACCGGAGAATGGTTTTTGTGATGAGACTATTGGGAGTAGGCAGAGAGGGTATACATTTATTTTGTGGCTTGATGGATATATCCCAAGGTTTCAGCACACCCTTGTACTAGGCCTCCTTGGAGAACATTTACAGTGGAGCCAAAGCTGTAAGGGAGCTGTGTGCGAAAAAGGCAGTGAAAGAAGAGAAAGCGAAGAATGCTGAGCACGGAAATCCAGAGACAGATATTTCTGTGTCGGGAGACGGAACATGGAAAAAGCGAGGATATAGTTCCTTGTTTGGAATCACGACACTCATCGGCAAATATTCAAGCAAAGTGGTTGACCTTGTCGTGAAATCGTCTTACTGTCACGCTTGTAAATGGTGGCAATCAAAATCCGGTACCGAAGAATACGACGATTGGTTCGAAAAACACAGCAGTGAATGTACGGCAAATCACGATGGGTCAGCTGGAAAGATGGAAGTTGACGCGATCAAAGACATGTTCCGACGATCTTGGGAAATGCATGAAGTACGCTACGCGAAATACATCGGCGATGGCGACACGAAAACATTCAAAGCCTTGTTGGAAGACAAACCTTACGGCGATGATTTGATCGTGAAGAAAAAGGAATGCGTCGGGCACGTTGAGAAGCGTATGGGCTCGCGACTGAGAAATGTGAAAAAAAACGAAAAAACTTGGAGGAAAAGGAAAATTAACCGATAAATTGATAAAAGAATTAACAATTTTCTACGGTTTGGCTATCAGAAGACATCCAGACTCTGTTGATGAGATGTACAATGCTGTGTGGGCAACGTTCTACCACAAGATCTCGAAGAATGAAAATCCTCAGCATATGTACTGTCCCGCGGGGTCGCAAAGCTGGTGCAAATGGCGCATTGCCGAAGCCGAAAAAACTCTGGACGAATTTGATCACGAAACTCCACTGCATGAAGACGTCGCGAATGCTATTAAGCCGATTTACATTGATTTGTCATCGAGAGACTTGCTGGAAACGTGTTTAGGTGGCGATACTCAAAACAACAACGAAAGCTTCAACGCAACCATTTGGCGATTCGCACCTAAACACCTTCACTGTGGCGCGAAAACGATCGACATCGCGGCTTATTTGGCCGCAGGGATTTTTAACGAAGGCTTTACAGCAGTCCTTAAAACAATGACGACGATTGGAATCGTCGTTGGCCAGCAAGCAACAATATTCGTCGATGCGCGAGATAAGCAGCGGATAGAGAGGTCAACGAGACGCAGCCTCGAAGCAACGAAAGAGGCTCGAACAAGACGCAGAAGCGAAACTGCTTCACTGAATGAGTTGTTCGAAGCCGAGGAAGGCATCCTGTATGGCCCTGGCATAGCAGATTAGATTAAAAATACTGTAAGTACTCGATATGTCCCATAAACTGTACTCACAACTTTAAACGCGTTTTTCTCGAAACAGCTTTTTCACAACTGGTGTGCACGATTTCTCAAAAACTATTCGACCGATTGCCTTCAAATTTGGACAGAATGCTCAGCTGACATCCTTTTATCGTTTGATGAAGCAAAAAAGCAATACGTTTAATAGTTTTTTATTTATAACAAAAAATCGATCAATTTTTTTCGGAAAATCGATACTTAAAGTTCAAAACGTCACCAAATCGTCAATTTTTTTTTCCCCTTCATCGAACGATAGCTATATGTGTCTAAAGTAAAATGCTTTTTGGGTTTTTGTTGCAGGATGAACGTGAAGGCTGTAATCGTGCACACCATCAAAAAAGGACCATCGCGCGTCGAGGGGGGTGGGAGGCGGATTTTTTGATGAAATTGTTTCAAAACTTTTTTGTATGTAGTAAACAGATCAATAAAACTATATGCCAAGTTTCACAAGTTTTCCGTTGTATACTTTCTTCACAAAAAAATTCCCAAAAAGCGGTAAATTTTGCGAAAAAAAAGACAGTCCCCCCTTAATAGTATAGGATTAAACAATAATGTATTGATACGCCCGTAAGTCGAAGCGTTCGAGAATTAGGTAATATTCCAAGTTTGTGAATTTGTTTCACTTTTTCTAAAAGTAGAGTGAGTCAAACGAATTCACGAACGAATGGCTCATACATAATTTGATGCGTTCTACCTTCGTCTCGTTTTAGGTACTTCACGATACCGGAATGCATCATCTGAGGCTTCTCTTGATACTGGGCCGCTTAGCGCTGTTCATGTTCCTGCCTATATGGCTGGTGTATGATCTCAAGGGTCTAGTGCACGACACATTGTCCGGCACCGTAGAGCCCATTTCGTACAGAATCATGGTACTTCTGTTTCTCGACGGTGTGCTGAGCTGGCTGCAGAATATCGTCGCTTTCTCCGTTCTCTCGATCGTAACGCCTCTTACATACGCAGTCGCGAGTGCGAGCAAACGAATATTCGTTATCGCCGTAACGCTGTTTATACTCGGTAATCCGGTCACGGCTTTGAACATATTCGGCATGACACTGGCGATAAGCGGCGTTTTGTGCTACAACAAGGCGAAATACGATCAGAAGAGGATTTTGAAGAAGGAGACTTTGCTGCCACGTTACACGGAAATCAGTAGTAAAAACGGCAGCGTTCATCAAGCGAACGGATGGGCGAGTGGGTCACATCGCCTCTACGCCGTTTAGTCAACACTTTTGTCGACTTTCTCCATTTACTTCGTATCAGTCACACGGGCGCGAGCTTGAAAGATCTCCGTGTCTCGCGCATCGTTTTCGAGCTGATAAACATTTCCAAGCTACGTATCCTCACGATTGATAAGCGTGAGATCCCGTTGTCGCGGATTTTTTCACGCGCTTGGCTTCAAACTCCCTTACGTGCGATGTATTCATTGTGGGCATAGGAGTATTAATTGTTGGAAATGAATACGATGGGGAAAGATATCTGTCCTCGCGAAGGACAAAAATCTCCGAGGTTGGTGACTGTCGGGAATCGAGTCTCGATTTCGACCCTCTTATCGTTTATTGACGTTGGGGCCTGGGCCGGCCCCCCAAATTTGCAAATATTTGTTATTTATCATTTTATTTAGACACAGTCCTCAATTCTTACGGACGAATTACACGCGGGATTTGACAACATCGTTCAAAGCATTTAAGCTCGAACTGTGAAGTAAATGCTGTTTCACATTCGCTTAAAGTTTGTTTCTCGTTCGTATTGAAATTCGGGCGTAATTTATTATGCAAATGATTTTGCACGTGCGTACCGAACTGTTCAGTGTGTCGCGAATTCTCGAGTGTAAGAGATCACTGAAAACGCGTACTTACAACGATCAGATATGGCTTGTCTATTGACGCTGTTTAGTGCCGAGGCGCACAGGAACGAACGAGCATCGAAAATACCTTCCAAAGGTGATTCGGAGCAATATATAATTGATGCCTGCAGTAGAATTAGGATAGCAGTTTGTATTGAGAAAATGTATCAAACAATCCGACCAACTCTGGCACACGGTACTTTCTCTTAAAGTCAAATCGATTCTCTCCTTTCGGCATGATCCTTCCATAAGTAAATACGAGGTGTGGCTATTAACTAACCGGACTGCCGCTGCTCCCAGCAAACTACGAGCGTACCGCGACATGTTTGAACATGACTGTGCCTGATGGTCCTTCCCCCACCCTGAGCTCGCTAGACAAGTCAGCGGGTCGCTCAGTTTGACTGTAGCAGACGATTGAATTGGTCTACGCACTAGTGACACGTCAGAAAAATGCCAAGTGCTCAGACTGAGCAACGGGTTAACCTCAAGTTTCTTGTTAAACTAGAGAAAACTGCCACAGAAGCTTATGCAATCTTGAAAGAAGTCTACAAGGATGAATGTATATCCCGCATACAAGTTTTTGAGTGGTTTAAACGGTTTAAAGAAGGGCGTGAAACGACCGAAGACGATCGGCGCCGAGGACGGCCTTCAACGTCAAAAACGGACGAAAATATTGACAAAATTGGTGAATTAATCCGCGCTGATCGTCGACTGAGCATCCGAGGGCTTGCTGAAATGACGGGAATCGACAAAGAAAGTGTTCGACATTAACGGCTTAATTTACCAATTTTTTCAATGTTTTCGTCCGTTTTTGACGTTGGGGGCCGTCCTGGGCGCCGATCGTCCTGGGTCGTTTCACGCCCTTCTTTAAACCGTTTAAACCACTCAAAAACTTGTATGCGGGATATACATTCATCCTTGTAGACTTCTTTCAAGATTGCATAAGCTTCTGTGGCAGTTTTCTCTAGTTTAACAAGAAACTTGAGGTTAACCCGTTGCTCAGTCTGAGCACTTGACATTTTTCTGACGTGTCACTAGTGCGTAGACCAATTCAATCGACTGCTACAGTCAAACTGAGCGACCCGCTGGCTTGTCTAGCGAGCTCAGGGTGGGGAAGGACCATCAGACACAGTCATGTTCAAATATGTCGCGGCACGGTCGCAGTTTGCTGGGAGCAGAGTCAGTCCGGTTATTTAATAGCCACACCTCGTACATTGGATTGATTTTATCGCCGCTTTTACTAAACTCTCGTTATTTCAGTTATTGAGTCTAAAAATATTGCACTTGAATTTGAGTCTTCAGCGGTAGCAGGACCATGTTAGACCGAAGCCTGATATGGGAACTTGAAGTTCATTTGAAGATAATAAGTTAAATTTATGGAGAATTGATGATTAGTTCCTCAATTTATAGACAAAAACGGTGCAAAAAGGTTTCGTACGTTTTTTTTCGTCTGTCCGTAATCGTTATTTCCGCTAATACCCTTTGATGTGGAATTTTTCCTATTTTTAGGATTAAACCTGAAGAAAGATACCGAAGCTATTGTTAACGTGGATGTAAAACACTGGAGAAGTACTAAGGATTCGGGAACAATTGGTTTTCGAAGAGAAGACTGACACTTTCTTTTGTGTTTAATTTTTTTCAAAACAATACTTTATACGAATGTTTATTGCAAAAAGGTTTTTAAACATTTCTCTCTCTCTCTCTCTCTCTCTCTCTCTCTCTCTCTCTCTCTCTCTCTCTTTCTCTCTCGTTCTCTCTCTCGCGTGCGCGCGCGCGTGTGTGTGCCACGACGAAAAGAACGTAAACATTTATTTGTAATTCTTTTTGTGTATATTTCGAGAAACTGATTGCGAATTCCCAATGAAGTAGATATTGATTTAGATTGAAGTAGATTTTTTATCGACTTCGAAGTCGCTATCATTTTTCGGTCCATCATGGTACTCCCCTTGAAGGGTCTTTTGCGTGTCATTTTCAAGCATTGGGCCCCCTTGAAGTATCTGAAGACCACAATCTCGTTTAAGATTTGAGCACGCTCGATTGTGAATCTCTTCCAGGCGATTTTCAACTGTGTTAAAACGTGTATGATCATTGAAGCCGAATGCTGTAGTAGAAAAATTGTAAAATGATTGTTTTTTTTGTTTTTTTTTTCCCTACGTTGCTTGCTCGCGCGTTCTTTTTGCTTGTCGCAATCGCAGCCTGCTGGTAAGGTCGGCGAGTTGACGTTCACTTGTGTTTTGGTAACGTTTAACATCGAGCCAGGCAGATTGCTGGTACGATCGTGGCCTCGATCGATCATTGTTAAGTAGTTCAAATGAACGGTTGATATTTCGAGAGTGAATTTACCGTCGGCATTGTTGTTAATGTTTATTTGTTTATGCGTCGCTATCGCTAATCGATGGAGTGCTATTACGTCCTTATTGATCCTTGGTGACATGCGCGCTTTGAGTATTCCAATGTTTCGTTCTTTGCGTGCGCCGTGATTCTATTCGCTCATCAGAAGGAAAACAAAAATCACGATGATGACGGAATTTACGGATCACGCGGGCGCCGCCTTTAATAGTTTTCGCGACGAAGATCGCTGATCTTTCTATAGCGTGGACAACTGCACTGGCTGCGACTGGAATTGAGCGAAGTCTTTTCGCTGTGCGAAAATTCCGATCGATCGAATTATTTCACTTTTTATAAATCTTGGTTTCGCTTTTTCGTTTCGACAAATGAATGATTCTACGCAGATTTTTCTTCGAACCACAGTCTGTAGGAAAATTCGATTTTGCTCATATCTATATGCTGTGTGGTCGAGAGAGTGTCACTTGATTGGATTCCCTCGTTTGACAGATTGTCTCCGCGTGGATGTTTACGTGCGGTTTGAATCGGTGAGTGTCTATGGGAGTAGGATGTTGAGAGGATTTCGTAACTTGAGCCTCGTTGGGGTCGAGGGTGCGTTGTAATTTTATTGAGACTTATCAGACGTAACCTCGAGAGAGAGATAGAGGATACACGCGTGTGCGGCTGTAGGCGCCATTCGTTGTTGCACACGCGCGCGATATATAGTTTGACACAAAGCAATCTATCATAGCAAATTTATTTTTATAATACGAGGGATGACGCGTATGCAAAAATAAAAGTGTACATAGGCGACGAAAGGGGAACGTCAAAGCTTGAGGTATTCTGTATTCAAACCGAATAAAGTATTACACCATTCTATACTTTTCTGGTCTCCTTGATATCAGTTCATTCTTGGTACAAGGAAGCGGAATTTCTGTTTGCGACTCATTATTTCAAAAATATCCTGCCGCGAAAAGGAGAAAAATTATTCCAAACGAGCCTAAGTACGAGCATAATACAAACATGTAAATATACACACAGAAACACAAGGCACACTCTTGAAGTTTGCATTTCGGAATGCAATGGAACGTATTTTTTTTTTAACGCTCAAATATGTTTCGCCCCATTCGAAAGGTTTGAAAGTTCTTTTTGGTTGTTTAGTTGTGGAACATTCGGTCGTATCATCAAATCAGAGAAAAAAATGAGCATCAATTTGGGAAGATATCGGAAACTAACAATCTTCATATAGATTGTGTCACGGAGATCCACACATTTTTATTCAATTTATTGATGAATTTCATGTTTCTCATATTGATGTACTCTTTTCTTGGATGAGTAATCAGTGGTTTTTCTTGCGCATATTACTTTTACTGTCTAATACAACTCAATCGTTGACACTGGATCAAAATCATTAGTGTCTTGGAAATTAATTATAAAAACTACTTAAGTTTATCGTCGAAATCCACATATCTTTAAATCCGGCAATATGGATACCGGTCTTCGGGATTTACAGCATCACAAGCTGTTCAAGCATATTTTACATACCAATTAAAAACGTCTTCTTTCGATTAATGGATAGCAACGATTTGTGACTTGTACTGCAGCAGCATTTTTTTCGAACATGCAGATTCATATGCAACCGATTATTTGCAACAATATCGCTCAAAGCCATCCGAGATTTCGAATATTTATAATGTAAATAGTCCTATCGATGATCGACAAAATAATGCACAAACGTAAGCTAGATTTTTTGCGAATCGTGTTTCATTCGTTAGGTTTTTTGTAATTGTGTTTTAATCGTTAAAAATTAAACTTATTTTATATCCTGTGAGCGGATCGGGAACATTTGGGCTATACAATAATGCAGGTAGTGTATTGATCTCCAAATACGAGGATCTAACAATTGGGATGCACGTCAAAAATTGGGTTCAGCTGCATAAAACTGCAACGCGATTTAACAAATGTATTTGTTTGGCTGAAAATTGCGAAATTGAAGTACCTGCTTGATAACAGGTTATGGCACTCGCCAATGTTGAAAATCTGTCTACCATAGTTTACAGTAAGTTTTCGGTGATTTCACGATCAAAGTTTGTGAAAATGTTTTATTCAGCATTCGATTTATCTACACGGGATATAATGGCCATTTGGATTTGAACGAGATATGAATACATTTTTAGTTAAATAACGTTGAAGTTTGTATCGTTGGAATGCAATGAAAATGAATATCTTTTAGTTGCCCAAATGTTTGTTCGGCAGATGTTAAGCTACGATAATGACAACCGTGTTTTAGGATTCTTACTACTACAGTTCTACAGTGAGAATTTAAAAAAAAGTTTGATAATAATAAAACCAGAGAAACGTTTTTTTCAATTTTCGTTTCGTCGTGTTCCAACGATGCAAACTCTAGCGTCGTGCACCGAAGGGAAAATGAGAATTCAATTAAAAAATCTAGAGTGTCTTGGTGATGTTTTGAGCCGAGACTGGTCTAGCAACGGTAAGGTCCAAACGTGCACCGGCTGCGGCAATCAGCGGTACCGCAAGACAACAGTCGCAATCCTCAGTGCTGGCATCGTTGACACGCAAAATTCTGTCGTAAGGGCGTAATACACCGTCGCAAGGACCGCCGGGCCTTAAACGATTTATGTAAACCCCGCGTTCATAAAGACCGTCGGACACCGAAAATCCAAAGTCCTCATAGACCGGATCCTTGTGGAGAGAAACGTGAACGATTTGCTGCGGTCTCGTGTCCGTGCCATTTCTTTCTTGAAATCTAAACAAAAAACGCAAGTTTTCAATGGTCAAAGTTGAAGAGATATTGATTTCTTAATACTTCGTATCGGTCCTTTCATTGTCGATAAGTCTAATCGAAAAAATGAAACGATTTTATAAATTTACATTCGTTTGATTCGTTTTAGACGGTTGTGCAAGTGCGATTGCTTCGAATTTATCTTCAATAGAAATAGAATAGATTTACTAATTTCTAGTCAATATATACTACCGGCGAAATATGTCCGGATGAAAATTCAAAAAAGTTCCGGAACGATTTTTTATGCCATTTCGCTGATAGTTGACATAAATGAATTTAATAGACGGAATTTTTAAGGGGAAGAATTCACCTTCGTTTCGTTTAAAACAATTTTTTTACTGTGTTTTTGACGACTGGTACCCTTTTTCGAAAGCGACCATTTTTCGCCTTTTTTGTTCCTTTTCTGGTGGACCCCGTTTACAGACAAACATTTTTTCGTGCATTTCTTTGACCGGAATCATAAAGGGCGAAGAAACCATCTCTCGCAGACGGTCTTCACCAACATCAAAACTTGTCGAAAGGATGCCCCGTGTGGTGGAGAAGGTGCTGTCTGCGAGAGGTGTTTTCTTCGACGAGACGAACGTTTAGTATGTACGTCAACAAATTAATCATATTACTCAAATCTTCTATCTATAACGAACAAATTGATTTCAAAATACCGAAAATTATCACTTCCTGTAAAAATAATTTCGTCAGAATTGATTGTTAAAAATCGGTTAAAATCAATCGATTGACGTGACTAGAAAACTATAAAATTTGAACAGGGAAAACAATGTCGAAAAAAAACGGAAATATCTCTATTGCGTCGAAAATAGCAAGATAACATTTTTTTCCTCCCTCAAAATTTTAAAACTAACCTCTTAGTTCTCGAGTTGCAGTAATTAAATCTGATTTTTTTACCGAAAATAGATGAAAAAAAAAATTTCGAAAAAAATCTGAAAAAAATCTTGCGAACTCAACGAAAACCGATTCAACTTTTTACTATCTTGAGGTTTTCCTTGAATCCTTATCGTTTTCGCGTTACGCTTTATTTTTCAAATTGTCTCTTTTTTTTTTAATAAAAATATGTTTAGAAAAAATCGTACGAAGCTTTGAAAAAAAAAACCGAAATTGAAGCTTGAGCTTCTTCCTTTATGATTCCGGTCACAGAGATTCATAAAAGAAATTTTGTCTGTAAATGGGGTCCACCAGAAAAGAAACAAAAAGAGGCAAAAAATTGTCGTTTTCGAAAAAGGGTATTAGTCGTAAAATAATAGGAAAAGATTTTCAAAAACAAAACGGAATGAAAGTGAATTCCTCACTTCAAAATTCCGTTTATTAAATTCATTTATATCAACTATCGGCAAAATGGCAGAAAAAATCGTTCCGGAACTTTTTTGAATTTTTGTCCGGAAACTTTTCGCCGGTAGTGTATGTGTAGTACATTTTTAGGTCATTTAAATTGTGAATATACAGAGGTTTGAATTTTATTTCCAGATTTGTAATTACTTTCCGTGTCTTTTATTTTACTAAATTAGTTTTCTTTATCTACGAGGCAGTAACAGCAGAAAAAAAGAGATCGTTAACCCTGGATAAGGAGCCATGGGAAGGTCCAACTGTCCACTGTCGATCGAGGCCGTGTCCCAAAGCCTCATTATTTCCGGTACAGTACTGCAAACCTCGCCGATCTCACCCCATGAGTCGACTGCGCTGTCCACACTCGGTAGACTCTCCCTCGCTGATCTCAATATACCTGTTGGATATTGCTGCGGTGTCGTGTCACTCGATATGCTGCCATCCCTGCCACTGTATAATAACAAAAATTTCCACAGTTTTTTGATATCAGAGTTTTATTTTCATTTTCCATGCGAAGAAGAGAATATAAAAATTCTTGTAGTTCGAGAATGCAGCGTGCATTACTAATGTCTCACTTTAATTACAGATGGCAATTCTCAAAAGTAAACGAAATCATGAATTATGAGCTACAGCTTCTAACAGTCGGCCGGGCGAGCGGAAGCAGCAACATACTTAAAAATTTTAACGGGTTTTTCTCGAAACACTGTTTTCAGAGTCGGTGGACGTGATATCCCTAGAACTACTTGATGGATTGTTCTCATTGTCAAATTTATAGGAAATGCGATGGGACAAACTTTTGTATGCTCGAGTCTCATTCGTCGCCACGTGGTTGAAAAAATCGACGATCGTTAAGGACTCGTATTTATTGTTAACTTGAATAACCCGTTCAGTTTTTGTATTTCAGATGGACCATTTAAGTTGGAGGGCGTCCACCGCCAAACGTCGCGAAAAAATTCCATAATCTGCCGTTGGCCATGTTTTTGTTGATGTTTTTCACGGCACTCGATATATATATTTGTGTGTTAAAAAAATGCGTTTTTTTCACCAACAGTTTGCCAAAAAAAAAAAATCGCTATTTAGGCATTTTTTCGGGCCTCTGGGTAGATGTAGCCCCTTAAACAGATTTTCCTCCATTTTAGATGTAGGTCGACAAGCGCTGAACAAAATCGACGAGAGAAACGAACATTTGGGAATGAACTTTAAAAAAAACGACATTGAAAATTCCTTTGGGTTTACACTTGCCCAAGATCCGTTGACGTATCCGGTTTTCTCACTGTGACAGCAACGACCGAGCTTCCCGGCCTGTGCAATAATTGGGCGGCTTGTCGCAGATCACCGGGTTCCAATTTTTGTCCGTCGATGGCCAGCAGCCGATCACCCGGCGCCAAACTTCCGGTTCTGTAGGCCAACGAGCCTCGTCTCACTTCGGCGATAATTAAATCCTCGTTAACCGTAAGACCGAGATCGGGCTGGCCACCGAGGGGTCTGGCAACCCTTACAGTAAATACACCAGAACTCGGAACAACCGTACCACCGACCTTGTACTCCGTTACTAGCTCAACCTTAAACCATTTGAATTAACATTGATTATTTGTCTTCCTCTTTACAGCATTCCAGTATATTGGTGAAAAAAATGTATCACGTTTTCGTAATTATTGGAACATCGACTCACCTAATTATATATGAATATTTCCCCATGAAAATTATATAAACCAGTGAGTTTTTTAAAATAAGTCGCGTCTACGAGTATTTATCACAAGCCATTGTCGATAGTGTTAAGATCGAAACATGCTTATTTTTTGACGAATGTGTATTCTGGTGCGCAAGAAATCGAATCAGTATTATTTTCAAAGTGTGACCCCGCCGGTGATCCATTATTCTCTCTCCGAGCTTCAATGGATTTCTATACTATTTGCAGGTAAAAAGAAGGCAGATTCACGCAGATATTAGTAACACATCAACAGGAACATTGAAAATCCCCGCCCGATCTAGAAGTGAAGTTAATCTTCTAAATGTTTACCTGTTTGTTACGTAAAACATTTTTTTAAATTATCTACTCAAAGGCGCACTAATTGACGAAATTCCACTCGACAAATGTACATGTTACATTAATTATCTTGTCCAATAGCTTTATAAATCATTCGCAAAACTCATGATCGGTTTTAGCGGTTCCCTTGAATTGCCCCGTAGCTATAGGTATTGCAAGCAGTAAAACAAAAATTATTCGAGAGTTATACGAAACATTAACCGAAATGACATTATTTTTACTTTTTTTTAAATACAATATTATGCAAGAAAAAAAACTGAACTCTAGAAAAATTACATCGTCTAATGGAGAACTATACCTGAGGAGATTCCAGTATGGTAGCTACTTCGGCCGGTTGTAAATCCTGAAGAATACGTCGGTTTATAGCGATGATTTTGTCACCGGGCAAAAGTACACCGCTTCTTTCGGCTGGCCCTCCAGCTTCGAGAAGATCCACCGCATAGTTGAGCTGGTCGTCGGTCGGTCGAAGAACGAGACCCAATCCTCGGTGATCCGGCCTTAAAAGTACGGTAAGGCTCTCTTTGGTGTAGAGCGTTTGATTGGCGCCCTGCTGCGCCTGCGGTTGTCCTCGCCTCTTGACGGTTCGCGAGGACGCGCTCGGTGCCCTCGGCAATATTTGGAGTCTCGCTATTCGACAATTCTCAGAGACGTTACGCAATAGTTTCGCTGCACCACTGGCATCGTGAACGGGATTGTCGTCGACGGCGAGCAATCGATCACCCGGTTGAAGAGCACCGCAACGATCGGCCGTGCTCGCCGGTCGAAGACTCTCGATATAAATGCCGCTTGCTGTTTCCCGAACTGTTAGGCCGATCTCTCCTGAAGAGTAAGGGATACTTCATTGTAAGCATATAATACCAGACAGAAAATCGTTTTGAGTGGTTCAAAACTCTAGTTTTTCTCCACGTTTCCTTTGAGTTTTACACGTCTTAACGTTAAATTTGAAAGTATGTACCTCAAAATTCCGCAAAGCATTCAGGAAGACGAACAATTCAATCTTACCATATTTTTTGGCTATTTTTTATTACTTTGCAGTTGATCAGTTTTGAATCCAAATGTAGATGTCGATGTGCTAATTAAGCCATATTAATTTTCTTTTGATTTAATAGCACAGGTCAACTTTAAATTGATTGCTTATTACAATCGCTTGATATTACATGGGGGAACGAGAGTATAAAGTATATGTATATATATATATATATAAAATACTCGGGGTATTCTCTCTTGGGTTGGGTACTGTCACGTCGCGACCAAATGCGTACAATGTCTTTTTAAGCCTAATACGCACGATAGCGGAATTCTCATTTTCTTTAGAGTTAGGCCTACCACGGCGGAAACGTAGCCTATCCATAATAATATAACTAAGCGTTTCTCGTACCTTCCCACGCGAAAGCGTAGCGGTCTTAACGATATCGAGAACAAATATATAAGCGGGAAAATTTCGAACAGTCTCGTTGTAACCCGAACAGAGTCCGAGTATATCGCAGAGTGTCCTTAAGACCCAAAATACACAAAGGAAACCTTCGGGTTACAAGGATGACGAACACGTGAAGTGACACGCAAGAAATGCGTGATGATATTCATAAAGACGTAAATATATAACAACGCAACGATACCGAATGCTCACGATCATCCAAGAGCGGAAAAATGTCCAAATCCTTAAAAAATATACACTCGCTAGGAGAAAATCCTTCGACCCAGGAAGTTGCTGCGGTCATAAAACTGCGTTGATGTTTCCCATGCGGACTCGCGGGCCTCGGTCAACAAGCCCTATCTCGAGCGTGCGTTCTTGGCGCCGACAAGGCCCCTTTTTTCGTCTATATTTTTCCGCGCTCCAGATAAAGAAGCGCAGCTCCAATTCCCGGAAATAGAGCGACGGTTGTGGCTATCGCAACCTACTCCTCGCTCCCACTCTCATTCCAACTTATACATATTTTCCACCAATCCAAAAGAATGCACCCCCAAATGTGCACCCTCCCAGGGGGCCAGTCTCCCACCACCTCAGCATCCCAATTTTTTCTACATCCTAGAAGAAGAAAATGACCAAGTCAGTCTTCCGGCAACCACGATCACACAAACTTCTTTTTATCGAGTCTCAATCCGAGACTCCAGTCAGAATCCAGCGAGCTCATATCTAGAGTTCCTTAACCGATATCCATCGCGTTGAATATTCATTTCCTTTCTTGTAAAGCGTACGTTGTCTTGCAACTCGAGTTTATACAAATCTTGTACTTCGAAAGTTCTCTAACAGTTACGCGATAATCTTAAGAATTTTGACATTTGTATTACGCGCAATATTTTATTGTATTTTCCATTCTCGAACCGCGAAATCCACGAACACTAGAATCTGTGTCACCGAACATTTGCTGTATCCGTCACACACACACCCACTCCATCTGCGAGCGTTCGGGCCATCGACGAAGGGCCCATAGTTTTACGACCGTACCTGACACCCAAGCGACTGGGTCAACGCCGAGACGCGTCAATGTAAGCGAACACATTTTCACCCTTTCGTCTTCAATTTGTATCTTTAAAATAATAGGATCAACCCATACGGCTGATTCTAATAAATTACGAGTCAATCGAACACAAGTGTCACAACCATTATTTTCAACGATTGGATCATCCACGAAATTCTTTAAAATTATCCTTTCCACCAGCACGTCCCCTTTTTAACCCTCATCCCGTGCTATTGCGCTAGGCGTAGGCAAGAAAGAGGGATACCACACATATATATATGCCCACGTCCCCTCAGGACGTGACAGTACTTATTACGAAAGCGATTTAACGAGCAACTCTTGCAGTTGGTAAGTTTGACAATGAGCTTGAAATAAAAAACGTGAATAATGTTTGGATTTTTCAGCTTCAAATGGGAATTAAAAAATCTTTGGTTAGTCGTGAGATGCTTGGCCTTGCGGGTTCAAAAATTGATGAGGTTTTGAGCTTGAAATATTCCGGGATATTTACACAATAAACTAAGATCGACAGCCTCGCTGCAAAGTTGATAGGAATATTTTGATTAGCAACGGGAAAATTGCAAGACTTATGAAGATTGCATCTTGGGATTCCAACGAAATAAAAAGTTCTAGTATCGTTTGTTTTCTTTGCCTCAGGTACCTTTTTTGGCTAGTTATTGAGCTAAAGCAACATATTAACGAATCAGGGAATTGCCGCCGATGAAAAATGAACGATGAAAAGACGACCTTGTATCCAAACGATGAATTATTCAGGATTGTAAAGCGCCGCTGTTACATTGACGAAAGTTGATTATGAATGGAAGAGAAATAAGTGTCGAATATACTAACCCGAAATGCCTCTTTCGAGTTGTACGAGGAGCGGACCGGAAGTGGCGGCTCGCGCTTCCTCCATGTTCGCGACGTCGTACTCGATGGTTAGCGACGCAACGGGGGCATCGGAATTTCTTCTCAATGCTCTTTGTGCATCCGCGAGGGTCAGTCCCCGTAATTCCGTGTCATCTACCGCGAGCAATCGATCGCCCGGCCTTACACGGCCCTCTTTGGCTGCTGGTCCATCCGCCTTGACTCCCGTTACAACCAGTGCTCTCGACAACCCTCCACCGCGTAGCGTAACACCAAGACTCCCCCCCTCGCGTTCTACCCTCACCTGGGCTACCTTCGATGAGACGCTCGACGGACCACCCGTGCACTCTGCCTCGTCGAGTATTAGAAATTTTTGGGAACCGTAGAATTGTTGTTGATGCTGGAGCTGCGTGGTTGCGTCGTCATTCCGCGCCGATTCCGAGCTCGCTGTAGTAGCTACGCTTCCGGGACGTGCACGATTCTTGTGCGAACGCATCGTCGCTAATCTCAGTGAACTGAACATCGTTGACATCTGAATTTGGTTATTTCTTTTCCTTTCCTTTTCTCACGAGTTTTGCCTCGTCCATCTTGAATCATCCGTTTTCGAAGAATCTAACGTTCTTCGCACAGTGTATCTTCCGATCTCAATTTCCTCGTGTAGCCGTCCCTTGTCAAAGAACCAACCTATAAAATACAACTTTAATCGGTGATTCATCTCTGGATGACAATTTTTGCCTTTTTCACGAATTTTCTCTCGTCGATAGTAAATCATCCGTCGTCATGGTAATTTGTTTCATAGCAACTTTTCTTCATAATTTTAATACTTGAATGATGCTTTTTTTATTTCCGCTTATTAATATACACGTGTACAAGCTGGATAAATGATTATAGACGTAATTGATAGAGGCGTGGTTTGATCGACTAGCGGCCCGCTAGTCAATGAAGTTGGACTACTCCTGTACATTTTATATCACATTGAAATCGCTGATGTAAACTTTATTTCCGCCATTTTGGTGTCTATATAATAATGTTTTTTTAAATTCAATTTACTCCTGTACCGTACAATTGTTCTTTTTTTTATCCAACGAGAAAAAAATTTGATACGTTTTCCAAAATATTCCAGTTCAAATTGACTCCCAATCAACCATTGATCATTTCCAAAATCTGACACACAAGCTAAGGTCAGTCGAGATTTAAACATAACAGAAACATAAAATAACGTCTTACGCATATTGATTCCATTAAATGTCTGTATATTTGCTTTGATTGGTGAACTTGAGAATTTACGGAAATAGTCTCGCCATTTCTGCACATTTTTGTTTCAGCATCGGCGTGGCGATTCATACGATTTCTGACCTTCCGTTTGGTTGTTTGTTTTACCCATCGAATTTACCCTCTTCGCCCTTGTCTCGTTTTTTCATTCATTAATAACACTGGTGTATCTGGTGAATGTCTGATCCGAGTCAGACTGCAAAAAATTATATTACGGCAAAGAAACACATGATCCGTACACTATTAATAATTATTATTATCAATTACTGAGAAAATGCATGTATTCATTGCAATTGAATTTCGTTCAAGTGAAATAAGGATGATTTGATAAGCAAAAATTGCATATATATAAATGTACTTGGTTTTATTTAGATGCATGTTAATGTACTTGTGTAGAAATATGTGCGACCTATCGTGAAAGCCGATTATATGAATCCATATTTTTCACTGTTTCAACCCAACATTCGCGCCTCCGTAAAATAACCTGTAAATCGAAGGCAAATCTGTCATCACCGAAATGCGTCACTCACCGGACCACCTGCGTACGACTACACTACTACACTTCAATTAATTTTCAGTCTTGTTCGAAATATCATTTTACAATTGTATCAACGATGCTTGGTCGTCGGGCAAGAAATTGTGCACTCGTCGTTGAATCTTCCTCAAATTCGTCGGGTTCACTCGCAGCACGTCACTGTAAATTCACTTTATCGTTGAACATACTAGTCACGGATGAAAAAAATTCTTACAACAGCGTACAACGAGCAACTTTTTTCCCGTCAAATGTTATTCACAAACCTTGATTTCCGTCCAGTTTTTCTCGAGAGCACTTCGAATTTAATTGACGTTGCTAGAGTCTCAGCCGAGATCGTGCGCGCGATAATTTTTTTGTTTAATTACACCAAGACATTTCGAAACTTTACACTTTTTAATGGCGTGAATCATACGTAGTTCAGAATTGTTTCTTCTGCAAATTGTAGACTGTTTGGAAACAGGAGACGCTTTTTTAGAGCGACAAGCTATGGTTTTCTTGGCTATTCTGAATATTCAGACTTAACATTCTTATATTCTTTGATTAGTTTGTAGGGAAAACCGAAACGTGATTATTCAAGACCACGAGATGATACTCGGCGTCTCGCAGCGTGCCTATAGCCAGGAACATCATCGTATAACTGAAGTAGAGAGTGTATAGCGAGGCACACGATAGTGAAAGCACATACGAGAGTCAGTCGTGGAAGAAAAACCCCCTCGGATAATATATAACACAAAAAACAAGAGCACACAAAATCTGTAAAGATTTTCACTCCCTCTACATCCCTCTCTCTCTCTCTCTCTCTCGCTCTCTCTCTCTCTCTGACTCAAAAGTCTTAAGCGTTTTTGTACATCTTCTTTCTTTTTCTCACAATTCGAAAGCTCTTGCATACCCCCCCACCTCTCTCTCTGTCTCTCTCTCTCTTGTCAACGAAAATAAATTCTCCACTAGGGCCGGATCGCTTCGCGAGACGAGCGTGAAAAATCTATTTATAAAAGTTTCCACGCCCTCGCTTTTCGATGTTTATCGGTGCGGCCCTGTGCGGCTGTTATTTTACGCGGCGCAAAACACCGCACACTCGAGACTTTTTGGTTCTCCTCACTGCTTCGTCTCCGCCGTCGTAATGGTCCACGTTGTCGAATGAAACTCTCCGTTACTACTTACAATTAACTGCGCGTACCTCTCACGTTCAGTCTCTTCCTCAGTACTTGCCGTTAAAATAGTTTATTCGGGCCCACGCTGATAATCGTTTCCTCTATCGCCGAGAAGACGGCCAGCTTTTAGCATTACTGCACGATGGAGAGCTCGAAGAATCGTTAAATTAAAGTCTCGACGAAAATTCACACGCTGACGATGTTGCTGTAATGGACAACAGCAAAAAGAACCTCGAACTCAACTTCTTTGAACGGATTCATAACGTAATTCTCCGTTTGTGCTGTCCCCCCCATTTTTTGGGTCATTTGACCGTGAAAAATGATCGGTTCGACCAACGATCTAAGTTTCCATGATAATAAACCACGTTCCGTGTCCTGATTTTTTACCAAATAGAACAATTCAACAATGAATTTCGTAGTAGGCTGCAAGATCGTAGACCACACACAAAATTTGGTTGGAAATGAAATATGAGCAAAATTATATAATTATTATTATAAAATAATCTTTGATTATTTTTGTATTCCCATTTATTCGTTATAATAAATATTATACAATAATTATTGTCATTTTTGATAACTATTTCCTCTTTGGCAGTGGTTATTATTGTAGATTAGTTCCTAAAGGACCCAAGTATATTGACCGAACTTTTTCATTGCCGTTTTTCTTTCTCATCTTATGTTTATCCATTCATTTCCAACATTTGCAGCACTTCTTCTCTGATTTCACGCATTTTCATTTTATTTTTTTTCCCCACGCACTGCTCCTCACTTCTCTCATCTGTTCAACTCACTTTGATCTGCCCACTACATTTTTTTAAGTCTTCATTTGCTCAACGTCCGGATCACGCATCTCTGTATCTATGTATATATGCATGTCATTTATACGTACTGGGATTCTCGTTCATCTTCGACCGACGTTTCTTCCGCCGTTGATTCCCCTATCGATTCTCTGGGATCGCAGTTCGTCCACCCCGGTCAAATGGGCCTTTCAACTTTTCCACAATGGTACAGTCATACATTGTAAATGTTCAATACCGCGAAAACATACATGGGCGAAATTCAATTCGTTCACCTATTTACATGAAATACTTTAATATCTCATTCCTAGCCGATAATGTATTTCAATTTTTTTTTCCAAGTTGAGAATGAATATGTAAAATGGAAAGTTGCGATAAAATTCTGTCCATCGTGCGATAAAATAAAATTTCTCAAAGTGCCGTGGTCTCGAGTCGTTGTGCAACATATGATGAAAAAAAAGTATTTTTGGAACCCTATGGACACACGTGGTAACCAAGAATTTAGTTTGGAACATTTGTGCATGTATGAAAAAGGAGTCGTTTTCAGACCTACATGAGCCCTCGATGCCACAGATGTTCACATTGGTGAACAAGTAATTTTCTTAACTTAAATGGGTTATGGGAAACGCTTTGAAAAAGGACGAATATCGAGAAAATAAAGATAAATTCCCGACCGAAAAGGGTCCGGAAGTTCAAAGAATTCAACCCTGAAAACCGATTTATAAATAATTGTACCAATACAGCGACCGAATGAATAACATATAACTTAAATATGTGGGTTGCTCCGCTGCAGTCAGGGCAATGCATTTTGAACAGAAGATACATTCATTTAAACTTATATTTTATGGTTTTCACTAGTAACAAAAGCCGTTCTTCAATGTGAGTTAAAAGCTAGTCTTACATCGCGGATACAGGTTTGCACACAATTTTCGTCCATACATTTATTTTGATCTTCTTACTACAGCGTTTTGTACACTCAACCTTTGGCTCGAAGTCATTTTTCTTTATTCACAGTTAAGTTTTAAATTTTGTTGACGAAACAATTTCTCTCTTCGTGGATGTCTCGCATTTGTAGCGCATAATACGTAATGCTCGTTTGTTGAGAGTAAGAAAAAAGAAAATAAAAAATTCGAGAAGAACAGATGTCGTTCGGAGGATGATAGCGAAGAGGCTACTTGAACGAAAATAGAAAAAGAAGCAACGTTTTTGCAATTTGATCGACACTCGAGTGAAAAAGAATGATCGAAAAATATTCATTTAGTTATCTTGATTCCCACAGTATCGAACATGGCCATTTCGTGATCCTATCAAAACGAATGTGCGTACTTTCGTCGTGAGTTTCCTTACAAGGAGTTTTGCTGAGTCTGGCAATATAGTAAAATGGTCTGAGTAAAAAAATTGAAAGACCGGAATGAATTTATCGCAATCACCGGAAAGCGTACCAGACTCGAGGAAGCCTAAAATACACTATTGCTGGAGTTGGAGATGAAAGCGATTTTAATCACACGGTGGAGCTCGTAATTTAATCATTCTTCGTGGCGCCTCTGTTGATACGTTGCATTGGAATGCACCCACGCTTCCGTTCGCTCCACAAAAAAGAGATACGAACGTTGCACATAAGAAAAGGCAATTCGAATTGATTTTTTTCCCTTCCGAGCGTGAGTTTACCATTTAAATAGGAAACTCTTGGTTGCAAAGAGAGAGGAGGGGAGAGAGAAAGGAATGGAAAGAGAGAAGAGGTTTGCCAATTCCTCGGGGTATATCTAAAGTTAGCGCTGAAAGTCAAAGTGCTGAGCCAAAGCAAGCGTCGCGGCGTCGTGCCACGGAGCGCCAGAGATGCGAATATCTTCGTTCAACCGAAAAATCTCGTACAAGAAAGTGGAGACACAGAATTGTATTCATATTTAATATTGACGTAGAAATGAAGCTCCTTCCATTTCCAAAAGTTTTCTGGGTTTTACTATATTAGATTCTATCCGAATATAAGTGAATCAGTTATCACGAATCAGTTATTATTTATTGATCACAGAAAGCCGCTCGACGGCAGAAAACTTCCAAAATAATCCATTCAGAAGGTAATCCGTTTTTAAATGGTATCACATCATTATAAATCTTTTGTCAAGGCGGATCAAGATTTTTGCCGTTGACTGTAAAGGAATTCTTATTTTCTTTAGTAACGATATGTCCAATAAAATGTCGATTTCGAAGTTTCCATAACCTCCACCACTCCTTTTTGAGAAACAAAAAATATAATCCGCATAATCTTGTACAGTTTTCTCCCCGGAAAATCGCAAATTGTTCGATAAATGTTGATGTCAA
>OX632359.1:19263095-19506487 GCA_951751655.1 Ophion costatus | reverse complement strand
AAATCATTTGCAAAGTTATTTGGCCCCGCATAGACCCTGGTACTCAAGCGTTCGAATGGGGTACGTTACATTGTCCACCTAGTTGATGACAAAAATACACACAAAATAAATTAAATCTTCCGGAATGATCTATTATGTATTGGAAGAAACCATATTCACTGATTTCCGCGATTCCCGACGAATAATACGTATGGATATTATCCGTATTCCGTTAACAAATAATCTTATTTGAAAAATCGCCCATCAGACGAGAGTCAGTTTAATTTAACTTATGACTAAAATTTCGTATTTTATATTCAGACTGATGCTAAATTACTTTTTCTTTCATTAGTACTTTTTTCTACAATTTTTGCAGATATCTATCTTGATACGTGTACTAATGATATACAAAAAAATCAATTGTCCCGAGTGAGTATTTTCTTCAACTCGTTTCCAAAAACTTGACCGATTATCGGGGTGGTGCTGATACCCGCTTAACGTTTCTTTGATCTTCGTGCTTCAATTTTGTAATTCGCTCTCCGAAAAATGAATGCCTCAAATTTTGCCGCATAAAAAAAACTTGCGTGTGACCCCCGAAAAAAAAAATTGGAGATTTGGCAATGCGGATATAAATCGAAAATGGGAAAATAAAGTTAATTGCCCCGTTCCTGTAAATTATTTATGCGATGAATATGCATGCAACAATCGCGTGACAACAGTTGCAGGCAACCAACGCAAATCGATATATGCGTAGAAAAGCATCTGTAGAACAATTGAAGGCGACGCATTTGTATAACTGTACATATTGTCTGTTATAGATATGCGAACGAGCTGTTGGGCTAAAAACCGAGAGGATACTCTGTTTATATAAGACAGCGGACCTCCTGCTTGTAAATAAAAGTGCCTACGATGCAAGCGTTAAGACGGAATGACACCTCATCGCGGTCGGTATGGTAGAACAATTATAGATACCCAAAAATCTCTGAAACGGCTCTTAAGATCCCGTCGAAACTTTGCCAAACGACGTCAAATGGATAGACGAACAGCTGTTTGCCCGTCAAATTTTCTGAATTTTAGAGAAAAAAACGTAGATCAGCTGATGATAAGCCAATCTACGTTTTTATTCTCAAATTCAGAAAATTTGAGGGGCAGACAGCTCTTCGTCTATCTATTTGACGTCATTTGGCAAAGTTTCGACGGGATCTGAAGAGCCGTTTCAGAGATTTTTGGGTATCTATAATTGTTCTACCATACCGACCGCGATGAGGTGTCATTCCGTCTTAATGTGCAAATTGCATTCAAGTCTCTCGCGGTATTTACCACGAAAAAAAGTACTCCATTAAAAGAAGCTGATTCAACGTTTTTTTTTTAAATCTTCATACAGTCGATAAATAAAGAATCTGAGATCGCTTTCTTCGGAAAAGATAAAATGAAGACACTCATTTTTGAGTAGATGATGTTTTGGAGGTAAATGTTTATCGCACCATCCTTTTAGGCTCTTTCACTTACTTGTTCCAATATTTATACGCTCGATCTATGATTTATTCTTCGAAGAAGTACTTACCATCGCACTTGAGACCCTTGCGAAAGAATCCATAAAGCATAGAACCACAATGATCGCAGAATGTTGGCGACATAAAGACGTGAGGTCGAAACCTGTGAGGCACATCCACCTTGAAACGTTCCCTCAAGTACTGACATTAAAAACATGTACAAAATTAGAATACTCTTCTTTTTATTGTTATTCTCGTTTCTAACTTTGTATCGATTCTCTTGATTTTTATTCCGTGATGATCTATTTATTACGCCGATGGATTTTAATGAAAGTTTGAATGCGATTTATTTCTATGGTCGTTGAGACGTCAGTGGTAGCACGAATGTTATAATATAGCGACTCTATGGTTATGCATTGAGGGCCATCATAGTAGAATTTATATTCATTCGATTATTCGTTTTATTAATCGTTTCAAACACACGCAGCCAAGAATTAGTACTCTCGTTCTCCCCATCCGTCCCCCTTGTTTGTAGTTTTGGCCGTTGACGAGACCTTCCGAAGCCAATCTTGTGTGATAATTTATCTGTAAAAACAATATTTTCAAAAAAACAAGCTTGTATTTAATTTACTAAAAAATGGAACATAATTTTTTTTAACAAGTCGCCTATATGTGACCGTAAATAAAAGCTTGAGGTGCTCAACTTGTCAAACGCTTACTAAATATGATCAATACCGTTTCGTTAATCGTATTTAATTTTCGCACAACAGTAATTCGAGAAAAAATTATTACCACACGATTAGACGCAGTTTTAGGATTTTCATTTAACAAATCTAAGGTTCTTTACAGTAAATTAAATATAGTTGATATGTTAACGGATTTATGTAAACTAAAGTTTATCTGTCTAAATTTTGAGCGCCCAAGCTTTTATTTAGAGTCACATATCGGTGACTTCGTGAAAAAAAATTCTTTTCTACTTTTTGATACATTAAATAAAAGCTTGTTTTTTGAAATATTGTTTTTACATATAAATTATTCTCCACTTTTTAATATTTAATTTATTTTACTAGTTAGTTGTTACTAGTAGTTGACTAGCTCACAAGTTTGTACGTTAGAGACATGGCATCTTGTAAAAAATAACTAAGACTGTAATTGGAATTGAACTCACGACTAATTGGTGCGTATAAACTTTTCACTTACAAACACAGTCGGCTACAAATTAGTTTGTACGTGTTAGTTAGATTTTATATGGATGATGAGATATCGCTAATTTTACATGAAAAGTTGAACATTCTATGAATATTTTTTTTTGTAAGTTGTATCATGCATTGCCACCTTTTACATGCATGTTTGTAACATTTCAGCGCACTAACAAGGAACACCCTTCAGGTGACACCCCTCGATTTTTTGAAATTTGTATATGTTATAAAGCACCGAAAAGTAAGCGATACGTATTTTTTTTATAGGCGGAAAAACGGTTTTAAGCTGTGAAACCACCCCACGAGAAAAGGCATCTCTAGGGGTAATATAGCAGTTTCACACACAAGGAGTCCACCGATTTTAATGAAACGAAAACGAAAACTTTTCTAATCCGAAGCAATGAAAAATCTACTATAGTGACATGGCAAAAAAAAATTAAGGGTTGAACCACCCCTATATTTGCTTTGTTTCTCTCCACACGGCGAAATATTGCATGGAAATCAACAAAATGCGGTTTAATTTAAAGAGGGGAAAAAATTAAAGTTTACGTATTTTTGCGCAATCACCGATCCGCAAGCTTAAGGGGACAAACCCCCCCTTACATGAATTAAATCGGCGAGGTCGTATTTTTCTTTTCAATATATCCGCACTGATATAAAATACTCCTAAGCCATGTAATTGAATATTTTCTCACGCTTAAACCTTATCGCCCTTCTCTTGAGGGTAAACTACCCCCGCGTAATTCCGTTTCATTTGCGGTATTAGCAAATTTTCAACCCGTATCCTTTGAAATTGTTATGAAACCCATCGGTAATATGAATTTTATGTTTGGGTATACATGCATATATGTGGATTGAATTTGGGAAGAGGTGTGTAGTGAGCTGCGGTGAAGGGGGGGGGGGAGACTACCCCTCAATCAAAAGACTCATATATTCGAATTGGGACTCCCTCGACTCTGATTTGGAAGCATTCAGAAATACACATACATTTCTATTATAACTAGTTATATATTTTATCATGATACTTTACAGAATAAGTCTAAAGGGGCTACGAGTGAAAGAAATTTTTTTTTGCTCGCCTCAAAGTATTGGTTTGTAGGATCGTCGTTGGTTAGTTTTATCACCATATCCATAAATCGTAAACGTCGTGACCCATTACATAAACAGAGCCGCCAAGTGCAATTTTTTTTCGAAATTTTTACTGCGATGTTTTCGAAATATACTTTTCAAGGCCGGTCCCCAAATATGTGGAAAACGGGTCGATAAATTCGGTACAAATTTCATCTCTATAATTTCGGATAAGTTGTTCCGTTCAGAACATAACATTTTTTGCTGAATTCTTCTTTTTGTCAGAAAGCCGGAAACTTAAAAATTCCAAATCGAAAACCAAATGTAAATTTAAAGCGGTGCTATTCGGTTAGGTTTTTAATCATTCGACGTGGCGGGTTTCGTATGTGATATTTTAAGTAATATTTCGAACTTTCTATTTCAAATTAACTGATTTTGCGATAATAATCGCACAAATTCATTAATTTTTTCATCGTGTAGATCGGTTTTTATTCTAAAATTCCAGTCCTCCAAAAGTAAAAATAAAAATATAATAACAATGCACTGTAAAGAAAGATATGAAATTTACAATACGTTTAAGATACAAAAGAATCGAATTTTACGAACTAAGTAGATGAAATTAAATTTGAAACACCTGTATCGTAAATTTAAAACAGGAACATGAAATTCTAACGTGGATATAGAATTTAATAGATGGAACATGGAATTTCAAAGACAAGTTTGTAAATTTGTGGAAAATGTATTGCATTAACCCGTGTCTTCAATTGAAAATTACCACAGATGTATGATAAATCAACTATAAAAAACAGAGCATTGAAAATACAAAACAAGTTTGAAATTTATTTAAAGCTGCCTAAAAAATATAATATATGTGAAACTGAATTTTACGATACGTATAATGCATGATCACAACAGATTTATTTAAAAGTGCGAAACTGGAATTGAAAAAAGAATTCATAAACGCTGATGAAAATCACATGAAGCAACGTGAAAAATTATCTTAAATTTACACTACATTTGAGGTACAAAAGAATTGAGATTTACGAACTCACAAGGAACATCCCTCAGGTGACACCCTTCGATTTTGTTGAAATTTGGATATGTTATAAAGCACCGAAATGTAAGCGATACGTATTTTTTTTTATCGGCGGAAAAACGGTTTTAAGGGGTGAAACGCGCCCTCGAAAATAGGGGTTTTTTTCGTTTTTCGTCGATAATGGTATCGTTCTCATCTCCAATGTATAGTACATGAAAAAATAAACATTGTTGCAATTTGAATTTTATTTATATCTCATACCGTTAAAACGTTATCGACGAAAAACGAAAAAACATCCCCATTTTCGAGGGTGCGTTTCACCCCTCAAAACCGTTTTTCCGCCGATAAAAAAAAATACGTGTCTCAAAATTTTTGATGCTCTATCACATATATGAGTTTCAACAAAATCGGAGGCGGACACCTGAGGGATGTTCCTTGTCAGTAAATGAAATTGAATTTAAGACACTTGTACCGTAAATTTAAAACAGGAACATGAAATTCTAACCTGGATATAAAATTTAATAGATGCAACATGGAATTTCCAAGAAACGTTTGCAAATTTATGGAAAATGTATTGCATCAACCCGTGCCTTAAATTAAAGATTACAACAGTTGTATATTAATTCAAATATAAAAAACAGAGTATTGCAAATACAAAACACGCTCTACCCACCTCGGCCGCTCGCGACGACCGATGGTCGCGCGTAGTTCGCGTAGCGCCCGAGGGACGGCGCCTTGTTCCGTACTTTCCCATAGCCACTCGCAGCTTCGGTCAGGCATATAACCCGACCACCGGTTACGATCGTCCTGGGAAAAACAGACGCGTTTGCAACTCGTGCACGCGTCGGAGAGTGTCACAAATTCGTTACCTCTCCATATCCACGCCAGAGTCGCAGTTCTTGAACTCGCCTATCCGGAAGGAAATTGTTTTTCCCTTTTTACGCCGCCAGGTGTTGAAGGAAGAAATTTCACAAAAACCACTTTTTTTATCTCTAGCTCCCGTCGAGGAGGATAAATACGAGTCATATTTTCAGTGGGCTTAATTATCAATTTCTGAAATAAACTTAATACTTAGGATCAGTAATTTTAATACACACCCGTATGTTGATATTAGCGAATGGTTCTTGAATTTAATATACATGGATTTGAACATTTTTTTACACGTGCGTTATTTTTCAAACGCACTAGTATATTAATATTACGGGGCTACACTTTTATTTTTAAAATAACCTGCTTTGAATTTTCAAAATATTATCTGAAATTTCATAAACGGCGTCCGCATAAAAACATCATACACTGGTGTATTAATTTTTATACAGAAGCTTTTTACAGTGTACATTAAAGGTAATACTTTGGTTCTGTGAAATTAATACACACCCGTATGCTGATATTAGCCAATGGTTCTAGAATTTAATATACACTCGTATATTGATATCAGCGAATGGTTCATGATTTCAATATACTTGGATGTGATTATTTCTTTACACGTGCATTATTTTTCAAACGCACAAGTATATTAATATTACGGAGCTACACTTTCATTTTTCAAATAACCTGTTTTGGATTTTCAAAGTCGTATCTGAAATTTCATAAGCGGTATCCGCATAAAAATTTCCTACACTTGTGTATTAATCTTTATACAGAAATTTTTTACAGTGTGGTATTAATTGCATTCAGATAATATATATATATATATATATATATAAATAATTCTATTTTGTTTACTTTTTCTTGATTGCCCTTTATAAATTACCGTACTCGGATTTCTGCGCTTCAATTTTTTAATGACCATTGAGTCTTGACGAGTGCATATGCGAAATGATAACGTACAGATATCTTAACATATATGCCACGTATATGTCACGCTTTCTCGGAAAACCCGTCTATCAATCGTATCTAATCATAACGCTCACTACACGAGCATAACGTTCTATCTAATTGCGTCTTTCCTCACAGAATCAATAAATAATGACGTATTGAATGGCGCTTTACGATTATCATTGTTCGGTGCCTCGCTTTATAAGACCTTTCGTCTTCGTCTAGCCCACGTCAAGACAAGCACCGATCAGTGTTCTACGCGTGTTAATACTATTTTTACCAAAGATGAAAGTAAATCCAATCAACGTTATTAAAATTCTACTCGCTACATTTGAAGCGATGAATATCGCTCAAACTCCAGTTAACAACGCCGAACTTGAACTAGCTGACAAATTCGAAACCATTTTGATCAATACTATGTAAAACTATAATGAAGTTTAAATGATCGAAGAGGACACACTGGATTTTCAAGAACCATTTAGACAGTACGATGCCACTGCCGCTGAAGACACTGTATGGGTAAAAGATATTGAAGTTATTTTGTTTTTCGTATTAACTAAGATGGCAGAGGAAAGAGCCTATATAGTATCATGTTTATCGCGCTATTTTTTTTGTTTCTAGAATATTCTGAGATAAGTAAATCTCGTTAGTCGTAGCCTGAGCCTCCTGTCAATCACATCAATAAATTTGTTTATATTCGTTGTTAATATTGTGTCGTTTCCTTCCTTAATCCTCAACCCCTTTTCTCTCACAAATTAATAACTGCTACAAAAGGTTATCGGCCCAGATCATGATTAATTGCGTAACTGTCTGTGAGAAAAAAAAGGTCGGGAACACGAAGCGTGAGCGTTAGCTTTATTTTTGTCGGGTCAAAATGCGAGTGATTCATATTTAAAATGTCCCAAGATATCTCAGCTCGTCATGTCAAGAGATTTGACGGAACGAATTTCCACGGCTGGAAATTTCAATTGAGTGCGTTATTAATGGCAAACGAGGTACGATATAGTAAGTGGAGACCGGGTTCTACTAGCAGATCAAACAACAGCAGCCGGAACAACGGCAAAACAGTGGGTGCGCGATAATACAAAGGCGATGTTTCTTATTTCGTCAGCGCTTGAACCAGCCCAGCTCGAGCCGCTTCTCATATGCAAATCCGCGAAGGAAATGTGGGAAAATTTATGTCGAATCCACGAGGAGCGATCTGCGTCATATAAACTTTTATTGTTACAAACATTTCATGAATATCGCATGGGGTCGAGCGATTCGGTCGTGCAGCATATTGCAAAACTTCTAAATTTGGCCGCGCAAATCACAGATATTGGCGAACCCATGACGGACATTACTGTGATCGCGAAAATTTTGGGGAGTTTGTCGGCGAAATATGCCACTCCAAAAACTGCGTGGGACAGTGTGGATCCGACTCATCAAACTCTTCAAAATTTGACAGAACGGCTTATTCGAGAAGAATCAAGGTTGGGATAAAGTGAAGAAGGCGACAGTGCCTTCTCGGTCGCCAAGGAAGAAAAAGAAAATCAAAGGAAGAAAAAAGGAAGGCTGAAAAAGAAAAACGACAAAAGTAACGTGAAATGTTATCGATGTAGCGAAATGTCCCATTTCGCTACATCGATAATATTTCACGTTACTTTTCTCGTTTTTCTTTTTCGTTCATTTTCCTTTTTCATGAGTGTCCGACGAAAAAGAGCGGGGGATTCGGTGGTCGTGAGCAATCGCGAGATTGTACGTTTGTAGCTGAAAATACGCGAAGTATGAATCATAAATGTAGTGAATCCGCGAAGCCGAACGGAAAACAGCCGAGAGAGCTGCTCGCGATTAACAAAAACGATGTGTGGATCACTGATAGTGGTGCTTCAAGACATATGACGTATCGTCGCGATTGGTTGACGGACTATGAACCCATCTCGAATGGCGGAACCGTGTCGCTAGGTGACGGAGACGAGTGTCGTGTGGTCGGTAAAGGTGTTGTACTCGCGAAAAAGCTCGTTGGGGGCCTATTGAGTGATGCGCGAATAGAAGATGTTCTCTATGTTCCCGGACTGAAGAAAAACTTATTTTCTGTGGGTGTTTGCATAAGAAAAGGTTTTGAAGTTATTCTTAAAAAAAATTTCGGCGATATCGTACGGAATAATGAAGTCGTTGCGTCCGGTGTGAGACAGGACAACGATATTTATCGAATGCTTCTTCGCGTCGTTAAATCAAGTGCGGAAGGAGCAAACACCGTAGCGTACAATTTACGCGTGTGGCACGAGAGACTCGGCCACGTGGTCAAACGTGCAATACGTGAGCTCGCAAATAAAGGCCTTGTTCGCGGGGTGTCGATATGTGACACGACAGATTTCGTGTGTGAAATGTGTCAGCTTGGGAAATCGCATCGCTTGCAATTTAAAAATCGCGAAAAAGTCTCGACTAAGCCAGGAGAAGTATTTACTTCTGACGTTTGTGGGCCGATGTCTGTTGAATCACTGGGGGGCGCGAAATATTTTCTAACATTCATTGACGACGCGACCGGATATCGTCATGTATATTTCTTGCTGCATAAATCCGACGTATTCGAACAGTTTAAAGTTTTCGACAAACTCATTGCGAACAAGTTTGGGCGTTCTATGAAAATTCTGCGACCAGATAACGGGAGAGAGAGTTCCGAAACACTCGAATGGACGAATAGCTCGAAGCACGCGGCATCAAAAAAGAAAATACAGCACCGTACACACCGGAGCAAAACGGTAAGGCGAAGAGAGAAAATCGAACTATTGTCGAAAGTGCGCGAACCATGATTCACGCAAAAAGTCTATCGTTAACTCTATGGGCTGAGACAGTGAATACCGCCGTGTATGTATTAAACCGCACCGTGTCATCTGGAGGATCCTCGACGCCATACGAAAAATGGATCGGAAAAAAGCCTACAATGAGTCACCTGAGAATTTTCGGGTCCGTGGCATTCGTGCATACACTCAAGCGATTTACGAAAAAGCTTAATTTGCGTGGACAAAAAATGATTTCCGTGCGATATGAGGGCGATTCCCCAAATTATCGAGTTCACGACCCAAAAACAAAACGAGTCAGCGTGACGCGAGCTGCAACTTTAGACGAACAAATCGGAAAAGTAGAAATCGACAAGAACGAAGACAATGCCGAAACAATAACGCTTGAAAAAGGAAAAGAAGTTCCAGTTAGATAAGTAGAAAAAGAAGAGAAAGGAACTCAGCAACGAGCGGAAGATCGAAAGAAAGGAAATCAGCATCAAGGAGTTCAAGATGAAAGAGAAATTGAAAAACCGTCACTAAACTTGCTGTGGCGAGTACCACGAAATCGAGAAACAATTAGTCAACCGGATAGATATCAATTCGAGGTCGACGTCGCCGAATATGCAATACCAAACACATACAAGGAAGCAATTCAAGGCGTCGATGCTTTGCAGTGGACACACGCTATTGATGAGGAACTTCAGGCATACGATACAAACGAAACGTGGAAAATTGTTCCAAAAATACCGGGAACAATATTGGTCGACTCCAAGTGGGTGTTTCGAATCAAAGAGGATCCTGTGAAAGGGGTTCTACGTTTCAAGGCAAGGCTGTGCACACGGGGGTTTCTAGAGCACCATGGAATCGATTATACTGAGACGTTTGCACCGGGCGTGCGATACCACTCTCTTCGCGTTCTTCTAGCAATGGTGACCGAGAAGGATCTCGAGCTGCTACAATTCGATGTTCAGACCGGTTTTCTCTATGGGGAGTTAAAAGAAAATATTTTCATGAAAGTGCCGGAGGGTCTGGTGGTCGAACGTTTCAAGACAACCGAAGTAATGTGCAAATTAAACAAATCTCTGTACGGGCTCGAGCAAGCACCTCGGTGCTGGAATAAGAAGTTTCTTGAAATTTTAAGCCAGTTTGAGCTTAAAAGTAGTCAAGCGGATCAATGTATCTTTGTCGGGCAAGTCAACGGCGAATTGCCCTTTTCGTAGACGATGGTCTTGTCGCGGCGAAAACTGAGTCTGCCTTGAATTTTATCGGGATGCAAATTGAAAGGAATCGCGAAAACAAAAGTCGCAAAGCCAGTAAGTGTACCGATGGATCCGCATATAACTTTGCATCCAATCGAAGAAAATGACACGCTGTCAAATTCTGCTCCGTATCGCGAGGCAATCGGGTCGTTAGTTTTTCTCGCGACAGTTTCACGACCAGACATTGCATTTGCAGTTAATTCTGTCAGCAGATTTGTCAATCAACACACTGCCGAGCGCTGGCGCCCAGTTAAACGGATTTTTGCCTATCTTAAAGAAACAAGAGATTACAGTATAAAATATAAAATCGGTGGTAGCGAAAAAGAGCTCGTCGGTTTTTCTGACGCAGATTACGCGAACGATGTTGAAACGCGAAGGACAACCACGGGATATATCTTTTGCATGGCAAACGGACCAGTGTCAGGGTCTTCTCAAAGACAAAAAATGGTCGTGCTAAGCAAAACCGAGGCGGAATATGTACCTGCTGCGACAGCAACCAAAGAAGTCATATGGCTGCAAAAATTGATTAGGGATCTCAACTACTCGTGCGAACGCGAATTAACGTTGTACGTCGACAACCAAAGTGAATAAGCTTGGTGAACAACCCAGTCTTTCACAAGCGCACCAAACATATCGACATACGTTATCATTTTATACGCGAAAAGTTCGAAAACAGCGAAATAATGATAATGTATATTCCATCAGAATTACAACGAGCGGATATTCTTACGAAAGCGCTGCCGAGAGATCGTTTCAGGAAATTTTGTGAACTAATTAACATTACCTCAAATTAAGGTGAATACTCAAACGGTGGTAGTATTGAAGTTATTTTGTTTTCCGTATTAACTAAGATGGCAGAGGAAAGTGCCTATATAGTATTATGTTTATCGCGCTCACTTTATTTGTTTCTAGAATATTTTGAGATAAGTGAATCTCGTTAGTCGTAGACTGAGCCTCCTGTCAATCACAAAAAAAAAATTTGTTTATATTCGGTGTTCATATTGTGTCATTTCTTTCCTCAATCCTCAACCCCTTTTCTCTCACAAATTAACAACTGCTACGAAAAAAGACACCAGTGATAGTAATTCAGAAACCTGTTCCACTGACGATCAGGTCAAAAATCTGTTCACTCGAAGCGACAATTGCACTGCTGGGCACATCAGTTAAATGAAGGTGGCACTTATAAAGAAAAGCTGGCGCAAATTTCTGAACATACTTTGAAAAATATTAAAACTACTATAGATTCTCGTGTTATTGTACATGATATTGATCTTCAGAAGTGGGCACTTCAAGCTCAAAAGGAGATGAACTTTGAGGATGTACGATTTAAAGCCTCTCATAATTGGCTATGGAATTTCAAAAAACAGCACCGTGTTGTATCTAGGAAAATTAATAAATTTGTAACGCACAAAACGATGGAAGGAAAAGGACTTCTACGAAAAACGTAGAAAAATTCGTAGCTGATGTTGTACCACTAATCGAAAAGTATGGGGCGGAAACGTGTACAATTCGGATCAAAGCGGTTTCCAACTGGAGATCGATTCGGGGCGCACGCTAACAACGGAAGGAATGGAGAAAGTTGCTTGCGTTGTACAGTCTCTCTCTTCAACGACCCACAGCTATACAGTCGAACTTACTATAAGCGCTGATGGGAAGTTACTGTTCCCACTTTTCATTGTTTTGAAGGAGATAAAGGGCGAATTTGGACCGAGAGTAGAAAAAGAATTATTCCGACCCGAAAACGTCTTTGTGATGGCATCCGAATCGGGAAAGCTTACTTCTGGTATGTATTCGCATAAATAATAATGTGTAGACCATCCTTTCCGATTGATAAAAAAATGTATTTGATATCAACATAGATTTCTGTAAATATAAAATGTTTCGTTTTAACAGAACATTTCAAAACGTGGATGGAAAAGGATTTTTTCCCTAATGTCGGGAATAACAGCGTACTTTTGATAGACTCTTGGAGCGGACATTGCCCGAAATTTGTTCGCGAAGCGTCTCCACTCAACAAGAATGTAATCCCAATGATTATTCCGAAAGGCACGACTGGAAAAATTCAACCGCTGGATGTATTTGGATTCAGAGTATGGAAAAATTTCGTCCGACGTTTTTCAGTGTAATATTATTAGATTTTGATATAAATTTACACTTGAAAAATAATATAATTAAACTGCAATCCCTGACGCACAATCAACTTTCGTCACCGCGATATTCTAATCTTTTCAAATATTCGTAATACAAAAGTAATTATGTATCGAAAAAACCGGAACACTTTGAGAATCCGGTAACATTTGGTTTTTCTGAATCGCAAACACATTGTGAAATACCCGGTTGTAATAATATAGCGATTATCAGATGTTCGTGGTGTAAAAAATCGTTGTGTTTAAAGCATTTTTTTATGAATACCATTATTGCAAGACGTATGAACCCTGATTGTTAGTAACTATTGTACACACAAGAAGGATAAGATGATAGGTCATAAGAAAATCATTTGATGGCGTATGGCTATAATAATTCCTTGCAAATAATATTAACAAGATGATTTCGCATTAGAACCAAAAAAGATATGCAACAATCACTATATTAAACGACCGTTCATCTATTATAAGAACGTCAGTGACAATTAATTTTACTATAAACAATGGCATATACATTAAAAAAAGCGAATATACTTCCCCGGAAGAGAATGTTTTCGTTAAGGCGAAATAGAAGACGTACCATATAACACATGAGGGCGAGAAAGATAGTCAAAAATGTTATACCGCAATTCCTCCAGGATAACATATTGTTTTCCAAAATGACACCCAAGAGACTCTCGGAGTCATCGTCCTGAATGCACACAATATATTTCATCCCAATTGACCTATCAGTTTGGGAGAAATTTTTTTTTCAAAATCTCAACGCGAACCACGGCGTGTTCTTCATAGCCATAAGGAGTCCGCCCATTTCGGCGACGAAAAAAAATCAATGAGCAATCTGTACATCTCTTATCATTTCCCATATGCACGTGTAAACAGTTTTATTCAGCGTGATATATCATTAAAATGTGGCGCAGACATATGCATAAGATAACGAACGATAATCTTACAAATCGATATTTTGAGGCGAGCAAAAAAAAATTTTTTTCGCTCGTAACCCCGTTAGTTTTATTCTATAAAGTATCATGATAAAATATATAACTAGTTATAATAGAAATGTATGGGTATTTCTGAATGCTTCCGAATCAGAGTTGAGGGAGTCCTAATTCGAATATATGAGTCTTTTGATTAAGGGGTAGCTGTCCCCCCCTTCACCCCAGCTCACTACACACCTCTTCCCAAATTCAATCCACATATATACATGTATACCCAAACATAAAATTCATATTACCGATGGGTTTCATAACAATTTCAAAGCATACGGGTTGAAAATTTGCTAAAACCGCAAATGAAATAGAATTACACGGGGGTAGTTTACCCTTAAGAGATGGGCGATAAGATTTAAGGGTGAGAAAATATTCAATTACATGTTTTAGGAGTATTTTATATCAGTGCGGATATTTTGAAAAGAAAAATACGACCTCGCCGATTTAATTCGTGTCAGGGGTGGTTTACCACCTTAAGCTTGCGGATCGGTGATTGCGCAAAAACAGGTAAACTTTAATTTTTTCCCCTCTTTTAATTAAACCCCATTTTGTAGATTTCCATGCAATATTTCCCCGTGTGGAGTGAAAAAAGCAAATATAGGGGTGGTTCGCCCCTTAATTTTTTTTGCATTGTCACTATAGTGCATTTTTCATTGCTTCGGATTAGAAGAATTTTCGTTTTTGTTTCATTAAAATCGGTGGACTCCTTGTGTTTGAAACTGCTATATAACCCCTAGAGATGCTTTTTTTTCGAGGCGTGGTTTCACCCCTTAAACCCGTTTTCCACCGATACAAAAAAATACATATCGCTTACTTTTCGGTGCTTTATAACATATCCAAATGTCAACCAAATCGAAGGGTGTCACGTGAGGGATGTCCCTTGTAAGTAGTGGAAAAGTGGGTGAAATATCGATATTCCGTTTTGCACGTCACAAAAAGTCAAGTTGTTTAAAAGCTTGTAAAACTGCAAGCGGCCGTCCATTCAATGCTCAATGGGAACGAATGCTGTTTTAAGTAGTGAATGCCAGTCTGTGATCAGACCAAAAGTCTCAAGCTCGTCACGTTTCGAACTGACATCCGGTTTATTTTACTTCTCTTGAGTACAAATTAATGTCGTATATCTATTATTTTCGTAAATAACCCGACAGTTATTTCTTTTTATTATAAACAAATTTAGTACGACAAATATTCCATAGAAGGTAAGCGCTAGCAAGCATTGCTCTTATCTTATTATTAGGGCGATCTTGAACGTATTTGTAATGAACTCACCGAAGTGCAGTTTCGATTAATCTGAATCTATGGGATCATTATCATTGTTCATTTTCGAGTACCGAAGTGCGAAAATTCAATATGAATTCGATATTATATCGCTTTGATTATGCAGCTGCTTAGAATGAAAGATCGTTTGCCCTCTAATATAAGTTTGGTTCACTTATCGATATTGCGTCTTCACCGATTACTCCAATGATAAAGAAATTAGTATGTATAGGCTTACCCTATACATACTAATAGTCAGATAGGCTTACCCTATCTGAAATGTTGAAAAATATCGGTTTTTGCTTTATGACGGATTCTCAAAAGATAACATTTCAAACGTTGAATGCCAAACGTTAAAATTGAGGGAGTTATAGGCGTTGAAAGGTAAGTTCTCGAACCAGCGAACTTTAAGTGCCGTCTCCTCAAAATTACTTTTCTCCAAATCGGTGACCACAATTTCTCTGAAATCACTTTACCGATCGACTTCAAATTTTACAAGCTGCTTTTATATATCAAAAAGCAGTGCTTAAACGATAAAATCTTTTTTCGATGCAGTTTTTTTATCAGCGAAAATAGAGCGTTTTGTCACCAAAAATCGATACTGCCATTTTGAACCGCGGCCATTTTCTCGAAAAATAATACTTTATTGTATCAACTAGAAGCGTTTGATTTTTTATTCCTGATAATTTGTTTCCGAGCAGCAGTGGTCACCGCGAAGCACGTTTTTCGAACAGTGTTCCACACAACCATTGTATCTACCACATTGATAAATATTTTTCAGTACAAAAATTGTAGAAGATACTTGAAACCATACTCTTCAATGTAAGAAAAAAAAACATTTGAAGACATGTACACGTTTCCCAGAAAAAAAAATTCGCGAAAATTGCTTTTTCTCCGACTACGATCTAGGTGTAACCCGTAGAACTTTCGGCTCACGGACATTCGGCTCTGCCATTATCTTCTGTCCGTTGGTTCAAAGGTTTCATGAGAGATTCAGATTAAAAATCTGATATACGTAAAGCAACTATTAGAACTTAGATACCAGTGTACTACGGAAACTCTACGACAATCAACCCTATACTTATTGCCAGTACTATTCTCAGCACAGTATTTACGTAATAACATAAAAAAGATTAACGTTTTTCAGGAAATATAAAACACCGAACCATTGAAATATGGGTACTTGAATGAGTGATCATTTTGATTTTTTTTCTCTTATAACCTTACGAGAAATCTAAATTTATCTAAATTTTTTAACTATTCATAATCGTTGACGAAGAAGCCACGAGAATTCTAATTTTCTTTGTCCATTTACCTACGCGTGTACGTAGTACGGAACTAATACTGCTGTTACACAGTGTACCTTACAATATTTCGCGTTATAGTTGCTTTTGTTAATGATTATTATGTTGTTATGTTGTTATTATGTTGTTTTGTGCATCTCGTACTAGCGGATCAAGCGCTTTCAATCCTCTCGACAACTCACTATTGTACTCTCAGATTCTCGTCCACTCTCGGGACATTTTGTGAGAAGTTTGTCGTGACATTTCTTGTGAACTGCGGTCTGGCACGCTGTAAAACAATGGAAATTGGAACTATTTAATGCATTTCAGTATTGTCAGAGATAATCGTGAGCGAAAATAAATCGTTATTTTCTTACCCTGGCACTGATATCCCTGTTTTCCGAAACCCCTGTAACAGAAAAGAGAGCCATTACTTTCATATTTGTTGGCGGCAACAAAACGTTGGGAGTGCATTGTTGAACGAAACGCTTCCAAAGTATCTATTATCTTGGACTTTTTTAAACCCCGCTATTAAAATAAGCTGAAGAGCAAGAGACGATAAATCGTTTTTGTTTTTGCGATTTTTTCGTGAAGCATTGAATTGAAATTCAATTCAAAGTTCTTCGAAACGTCCTGGTGAGGATTCTTGGTTCTGAACGTGAGGTTAGCTCATCGCTCGTTAGAACAACCACATAATTGGAACTGACCAAATTTGAATAGATTTCATTTGAACGACACAAGCTCCGACAACAAACGTACCGAAGGAACGGCAGAATTGTGCCGAAGGAACGGCAGAATTGATTGATGCAATCAAAAGCATGTGCGTTTGATAATATTCAACCCAATACGAAAGTCTCATACTGTCTAACAAGCGTAAGTTGCGCGTTTGCATCGTTGCCAATTTTATCTCGAAAACAGGCTTAAGGATTTTTATTAAACAAAGAGAATGTAGCGTTGTCGGGTGTGAGAAGGTAATTAAGACCCCGTTCCAAAACTCGCGTTAACCGAAAATTAAGGCCGAATGGACCAATCAGGACCACGCTTAACGCACTACACTAGGGTTAACTCGCAACAACTCGCTCACAATCATCGGGTTAAGGCATAACACCACCGTTTCAGACCAAGAACTGATTGGGGATTTTTTATTGATTTAAAAACATCAATGACCATTATTCATAATCGAGAATGTTTCGAAAGATACCAAAGAGGGAGTACAAAAAAATGTGCACACTTTTTTAAGTTAAAAATCGCGGCATTCTAACAGTGTCAACGGAACCATATTTTTTACGAGAGCTCTCCGCGATTGAGGGCGTGTGCACACGGTGCATTTTATACGCGCAGGCAATGCATTCTTCAGTCGAAAAAGCAGATTGTGTATCGCCAATCACGTTTGTATCGCGTCGTCTGTGGGTAGAAAATACGCCGTGTGCACAGCTCCTGAATCTTTCCACTTTTTGGGACCGCCCTCGATGCAAAGTACTAAAGCATTTCTTAACTCTCCGTTGTCACATGAGGTCCAAGGGACCCCACGCGTGACTTTGTGCCGAAATTACTATAAGTTGTAGACGGCTAAGGGGGCCTTGTAAGTGCCGATTAGGGTCGGACGATTCGCGACGGCAGTTTCGTCGTGGTAGTCGATACAAAAACTGGCTAGGCTAGGATCGTTTTGACCCTCATTTAACCGGCACGTATATTCTTCCGTAAAAAGTGGTATTTTTTTCTGCGTGGAATCACTCTACGTAATGTATGTATGAATATGAGAGAGGTAACGTTTTTTCCATCAAGTTTATGTGTATTACTCTGAAATGCGAATTCGTTGCGACGTCCGTCTACGTCATTTAAAACTTATTACAATACTGCCTGGAAAACCATAAAACCATTTAAAATGTGCGACAAGCACTAAGTTTTCACCTGTGTCGACTACGGGGGACAAACTTGATTTATTTACGATTTTTTAACCTTTTTTATTATTTGATGTATTTTTTCATATTTTAAAAAATATCTCATATATACGAGTATATATTGTGTTTTCGTTATGATTCCATAATTTTTCGAGCCGCTATTCGAATAAATTACTCATTTTTCACGATTATCGTTCTTTTTTAATCCGAAATGGACCCTCTTTAAATGCCCAAATTACCTTTTTGTAAACGCCCACTATGAAGGTATTTTTTCCCTTAAACTACCATATCGCACGGATATCACCCTACATTTTTTTAAATTCAAAGTTGCCAGAGTTATAATTTTTTAAGTAAAAAATGGCTTTTTTCACGCGTTGAACCCTTCCTGATTTTTTGCGGCCATTTAAAATGACGATAACAATATTATACTGAGAATGCTACATTCTAGAAAGTTCAATAACAAACACCCTGAATTTTTATAAACCATTTCCAACAACAGAATCGACGTGGCAATCGTTTAAACATTTCATCACGGAGAGCTTCAGCAAAAATAAGGTTGCTAACATACTACGAGTATGCGGCCATTGTGTATTTTAAACAATCTTCAGCAAAACGCTCTCTTCGTTTTGGTGTATTTTTTAGTAACCGATCGTAGACTTTTTATGAAATTAATTAATTGAAAAAACTAACCTCAAAGACCCCATATCAGTTTGCGGATTAATCATTGCCCATTAATTCCTACGAACCATAATATTTTAACAACAAAAACATGAACTTATCTCCGATTCCTTTTACATCATAAATCGTCATTACTTTCACTTTGGATTGTAATCTTTGTGAACAGCATGAGACATTTTTTTTTGTTAATATTACGCCCTCGTCCTCCCTTTACCGTGCATAGCTTCATCTTCCAGATCCCAGTTATTAATAAAACTAAATCTGATTATCGTTCGTTTCTTTCGTATCCTTTGGACTAAAATGCACCAATCAACGATAGCTGAGCAATGCTCTATGCTATAGAAGGATATCATTTTTTCGTTTCATTGATAAATCCGGTTTATCGCGTAATCGAGAGACGTTGAACCATACCACAAAAAATCTTTGCAAAAGGCGCAAAAAGTCGGCTGTCTGAAAAACTTCGCGACAAGATTGTGTCCTCGTACAACGTGGACTTTGTTGTGTTTGACGGCGCCTCGTCTTTGGGTAATCGGTACGCCGACGTTGGTTTCTGCTGGCAGCACCGATGCAGCACCGAGAGCATCTCTTCTGGGTATTCTCGTTCGATACACGTATGTCCTTCCGGCACTCGCTGGCGGTAGATCCGCAGGATTCAAGGGAGAAGGTATTCTCGTCCTGATAAAACATCAACAAAATTTCATGAATGCTGTGGAAATTTATCACAAATATGATTCCTCCTTGAAATCGTTGAGTAATGAAAATCGGTAGGTGCAATATCCTGATAACGTTTATCTTCTTCTTTCTATAGAACTTTTGACGTTTTCAAATTTGAGACAAATAATATTGTTACTAATAATTACAATAGTAGTAACAATGTTAATAACTACAACGGCGGTGGGCAGCTCCTTTATGCGCGTAACAACAACAAAGGGGAAACGCTATCTTCCTGCGTTCACGTCGCGTCTGCTGAAAACGCTCCCAATCGCGCCAATGTCCTCCGCGACAACGCGATAACAGGGGCGGCTAATGGAAGCTCTGGCATTTGGCGTATCGAACTTGGCGAGGCCACCGCCCGGGAGTGCGTTCAGCGCTCTCGCAACAGCCACCGGTGTGCAGGGCTAACCACCCGACATGTCGAGAATACGCACTTACACACAAAGCACAAACACTTACACAAACACGTCCGAGGGACACACCGGTGATGCGAATGATCAGGTGACACTATAAACGGGTCATCCTGAGAAAGCGAATGCTTAGGGTCCCCTATAAATGGGGTCCACCGAAAAGCGAATGCTCGGGGTCCCTATAAACGGACTAACCCGCAAAGCGAATGGGAGTGAGTGTGTGTATAAATATTGAAGGGCTCAAGTTTTGAGCACCTTCTGTATTGCTACTGGATGAATGCGAGTAAATGAACCGGTAGATGTCACAAAGCCGGACACTCACGAGCACGCACACACTTGACATCGGGAGACGGCACCAGGACTACCCCGCCGTCCTCCGCGGCGCGGACAGCCAGAAGGTACGGCGAGAAAAACCAGGCTCCATGCTCCTGGGCCGCTGGATAGTGCAGGGACCCGGGTCCTCGTAGCCGGATGGACCTGGCTGCCCCTTCAGCCAGCGCATAATCCCCATACTTTTGTAGTGCCGGCTGGCGCCCGAATCGGGCCCTGCAGCAGTAGCGGGGGGGGGCCTCGATGAGGCCACTGGTGTCTGCTCTGGGGCGGCCGATGGCGGGGATATGTCGGCGGGGACGGTCTGGGGCGCCTCTACCCCAAAGCACATCTCCCACACACAAAAAAAAGGCGAAAGGGAGGAACCATGAATTTACACCACAAAGGAAAATTTTTAAACGCATCACAAGTGGGGCCCCCAACCCCGACAGGGCCAGGCGACGCTACGGAGGGACGAACGGGACAGAAGACTGCACCGGCTTCGTCTGTAGCAGAGACGGCTGAGGCCAGGATCCGGACTCAGCTACAGGTGATCTGAGAATGCCTCATAAAATGGAGGAAAAGACGCGTGCAGAGAAATATCAGCACCGTGAGCACAACCAACATGGTTCTGATTAGGGAGGCTGCGGACGAGGCATGGCATGAGTGTGACAGGATGCATGTGCTCGGGACTGCTGACGGAGAGGGTAGCGTCGACAAACAACAGACGCCACAGACGAAACGCAAGGGCGAGACCACGGGCTCAAGTCCGGATTTTACGCCGGCCAAAAGACCGACGGAGGAAGCCGAGCTCACCACGTGAAAAACGGTGCTTGCAAAGAAGAAGAGGAAGACGGACAGAAAACGAAAACATCTACAGAAGCGACAGCGATGCCGACCACAAACAAGGGAGGTGAGGCTCGCACAACCCGGAGACCCGGTGTTGGGGTGTTCCTCATTAAGCCCACCAGTGGTAAGACATAGACGGACACACTGCGACGTATGAAAGCCGTTGATCCTGCGACCGAAAAGGTGCAGGTAAACGGCTACCTAAGGCCGAAGGACGGAAGTGTCCTGCTTCGTGTCAAAAGCGGGGCGGGAGACAGACAACGCTTCCAGGACAAGCTTCCGCAAGCCCTGGGAGAAGACGCACAGATACGGGACATGACTTCCAGTGGACAACTGGACATACTGAAGCTGGACTGTGTGACGGACAACGAGGAAGTGGCGGAGGCACTACGACGAGAGATGGCCTACACGAGGGACCCGAAGGTCCATATCTTCGGCCCAAACAGACATGGACAGTGTATGACTGTGGATGACCTTGAGGAGGGTGCCGCAAACGCCCTACTCAAGAAAGGGTGTCTGAAAATCGGATGGATGAACTGCCGTGTCAAGCCTAGGACGACTGTGCCAAGGTGCTACAGGTGCCTTGGGTACGGGCACACTAGGAGGAACTGCAACGGAAAAGACAAAGCACAGTGCTGCTATAAATGTGGCAAGACGAACCACGTCGGAAAGGGCTGCAAAGACACACCGACGTGTTTCCTGCGCGACGAGGCGGGGCACGAGAGTACTGCGCATGTCCCGGATTCCGGGGCGTCTGCGATCTTCAGGACTGCGCTGGAGGACTGCAGGAAGAAGACGAAGACGTGACAGTTCTACAAGGCAACATGCACAGATGCGAGGAAGCACACCTGCTTCCTCAAATCGCGACTAAACACGACGCTGACGTACTGATACTTAGCGAACAATACAGGGACATGACGACTCCGACGTGGTGCCCAAACGGTTCGGGTACTTCGGCCATCTGGGTCAGAGGCGCCACAACGCGCGTGCTCAACCGCGGAGCGGGGGTCGACTACGTCTGAGTGAGGGTGGGCGGCCTGATTTACGTCAGCGTCTACCTGACCCCAAACTGCTTCGCCAGAGAGTTCGAGGACAAGACGGGCAGACTGGAGGATGCGTTGCGGGAGCTGCCGGGTGACTTAATAGTCGCGGGCTACCTCAATGCGAGAGCGATCGAGCGACCGTCTCAGCAGAAGCGTTCCTGGTGGTGGCAACCGTGATTACTATAGACCTACGAGCCATAGAACGAAAACGAATATACGAATGCGACGAAGAGACCGAAAGGGCTGACTCGTCAAAGCGTGGAATAGAGAAGACCCTGACGGACTGGCACGCACGCTGGACAACTGGGATAACCGAACGATGGACAAGACGGCTGCTAACGGACCTAAGACCGTAGACCGAGCGGGGATGGGGGGAGATAACTGTTTACCTGACCCAGTTTCTCAAGGAACACGGCTATTTTCTAAGTTATCTACACAACATGAAACGAGTACGGACGCCGGACTGTAAGTACTGCGGACACACACGAGATGATGCGGAACACGTTTTTCGCGTGCGACAGATGGACGACACGGAGACAACAAGTGGAACGGAGGACCGAACACTTCACGCCTGATAATATAATCGGGCTGATGCTGCGAGACGAAGACCACTGGACAGATATCGCCACTTTTGTCGAGGCAGTGCTGAGGCGTAAGAAAGATGATGGATGTCTGGAGTATGAATGATGGAGACAGGACATGCAAATGATAGAGACACAGTGACGGGTAAACGAATCGAGACGGACGTTGGACAGGACACGCAGGGGTGAAGTTATACTAACGTGTTGCCACCCCACGGGGCGGACAGTGGAGGGGGATGTTTTAGTCGGTATATCACCATTCCGACGGCACCGGCTTGTGCGAGAGTCCGACACATGAGGCAGCCCACGGGGCCGACTTACGGCGCGTAATTTGTATTTTCACCCCCTCCTAAAAAAACTACAACGGCAATAACAGTTATAATAGTCAACAGTCATACAATAGAACTTGTTAAATTTCAAATAAATTGCTGTTTTCAATTATCATCTTATTTCATAATAATTACAAATTTGAGAAGTTTGATTATTTTTATTTTTTGTCGTGAAAATTGAATGACAACAGGCATACATATATATAAATGAATTTAATTTATAATACAAGTAATGCAAATAATGACAATAATAATAATGATAATAATAATAATAAAAGTGACTAGATAATGTATTCGTTGTATTAGATTTTTGCTTCAGACTAATTTGCAAAGAAATAACCTTTGTGTGCAAATTGTACGTGAATACATTTGTTGCAATCGCTTTCGCTATTTGGAGATATATTTACAACAAACGAATTGAATTAGTACACTCATTATTTTTCCATAAATTCACGTATTCTTATTCAGTGGCGGAAAAGCATCTCGAGCAGATCTTCCTTCGGCTATGTACCACGATTTCGGTGGAAAAAATTGCAAAGTAATTCCGACACACGCTAGTAATCGTAGATGACACCGTTTTTGGCGAAAGCTCATAAATCCGATGAGCGACCAGGTACGAAAACGACAGCGTTTCAGTTGTTGGTTCAACCAAAATGGACAATGACAGCATAATCGAACTTATAAGGATGCTGATAATTCAAAGAGAAAGACACGTCTCCCTAATTAAATGACGAATAGAGTATCATTATATTTAATTTGCTATGCGTATGTATTTGTTTATTATCATTGGTAGTACTTTTGCGTTGTTGAGGTACGGAATTAACAGGCCACATCTCCTCAGGTGGGTAAAAAAAAATTGGATTTTCCAAAAATATTTTTATTCGATAGCCTTTTAGCTATACTCCTTGAAAATGTCATTGAAATATTACTAAAACCGAATAAGCTACAGCTTCTAACAGTTGGTCGGGCGAGCACTACTTCAAACTTTGAACGCGGTTTTCTCGAAAAACTGTTTTCAAAGTCGGTGGACATGATATCTCGAGAACTACTTGATGGATTGTTTCCAAATTTACAGGAGATACGATGGGAAACATTTAAAGATCGTTGACGATCTCACTTTTTACAAACCGATCTTCATTTTTTAATAGTTACATAAAAATGACGACTTTTTCATAAATTTTGTACGCTCGAATTTTAATTCGTCGCTACGTTGTGGAAAAAAACTATCTAAAAATCGACAATCGTTAATGATTCGTATTTATTGTTAACTTGAATAACGCGATTGGTTATTAGATTTCGGATGAACCGGTTGAGCTGGAGAGCGTCCACCGTTAAAGATGACGAAAAAATTTCATCATTTACCGGCGGCCATGTTTGTGTTGTTTTTCTATATTTTTGGTGATTTTTTTAAGGCTTTCAATATATGTACCTTTGTGTTTAAAAAAATATCCACCACCACCACACCAAACGTTTTACCAACCGTTTACCAGAAGAAAAAAGCGGACTTTGACAATTTTTTTCGGGCCTCTAGGTAGATGTAGCCCTTTAGAGATTTATCACCTGTAAGTGTATCCTTCGGGTCCGACCCTCGGCTGAGGTATTCTGTTCCGTTCGAAGGAAGATTTCCTTCCGCTCCCAGTCCTACCACGAGCATTTCTTTTCTTAGAGTGTGAGCCCCTTCCACCGGTGAACATCATCTTTTCCCTCTTTCTTTCGTCTTCTCTCGCTCTCTATTCTTCTTTCTCCTCAATGATCGTCCACCCGTTGCTTTATCCCCCTATATTCGGGCACTACGGGCAAAGAAACACGAGGTTTGCTAAACAGCAGAAAGAAAAATCCTATCTCGCCTAGAAAATGAATGAGAAGAATACTCACTCGGAAAAAGCCGTGTTTTCCTGTGCGCGACCACATATCGTTGAATGAGACTTTCCCGCCGCTTTTTAAATGTCTCAACTCTATCGTCAAATCCTCTGCCCCGCGTCAAACGAACAGCTGTAATCTCTCAACGGCACGCGAATTTTCCATTTTTCGCAATCAGAAATTTTCCTCGCATATATAAATTCGCGTTTATAACGTTTAAATCTTATCGAGAGTCGAAGGCGCGCGAAGCCAAGCGTCTCTCTCTCGCGCCCTTGTCTATAAATACCGAGCACTTGCGCCACCGATCGCACACTTTACGGTCAATCATCGTTTCTCCGTCAGCTGCATTTTCCCGAACGCCATGACGCCTTGACGTTTCCTGCATCAACAAGACCACGACATTTTATTTCTCCTTTCCTATGCCACAAGATTGTATTTTTCGCACGACGATGAACTACGGTGTGTGTTGTTCTCTCGACGCACAGTTGTTCGCGAATGCATAACCTTGCGACTTCCGGTGTGCCTTATAGCTGTAAGACGATTTACGGAATGTGGACGGTCCGCGCGTGTGTATATATAGGAGATTTTATACATACCGAATAAATATGGCAAACAATCTCGCTTAAGGGGACAAACAACTAATATGACATATGTAAATACGCTGTTTTAGCATTACATGAAAAATATGTATATAACTTGGTATTTCTCAATTGCCGTAGAAAAATTTAGGGGCCAGGCTGCTGTGTAAACAACTAAGCCTCGGTTGTCGCTTGAGGCGTCTCAAATTGAGGAGGAAGGCCCAACATATCGTGCTGGAATCGCAGATTGAAGGTAAATTTATGATTACAACGATAAAACTTCTAGTAAAACTTTAAACGCGTTTTCCTCAAAACTATGTTTTTGTTTGGGTTGTCAAAGATGTCATCTTTACTCGAAGAATCGAAAAAAACCAAACATTTTGTTGCGACGATGCAAACACGATAACAAAAAAGCTCGGTCAAATATTAGCCTAATGATCTACTTTGAGAAAAATAAATTGTTTTTTTTGTTTCCGATTAACCGGGTGGCAAAAATTAAGCACACTGAAGACACTCAAACAGCGTTTTCCAATTGCAAACGTTGTACTTCGACTAATTTTGTGTGTCAGTCGCGTACAAAGCGTTAGGATTCAGATTAATGTAGCTGAGTAGTTAAATCTCGATTCCACAAACTGGCTAACACGTCTACGCATGCCTGACATATTTCTTTCCCATCATTTTGAATATTTTTCACCAAAGACCGATATTTTACGTACGTAGTTCCGAATTTATAGACTTACGCGTTATTTTCATTTCACGACGACTTTAGCGACAGCGAACGAAAAATAAACTGGTGTTCAAATGTTCTGTATACCGGAAAAGAAAATAGTGTTCCCACTATATTATATATATATATATATATATATACATACAGTAGCGTGCAAAAGTTTCGGGCCACCCTATTTTTTAGTGGATATTGCATAGAAATACGATGGTACGAGAAAAACAAACGAGTGACGACACTTATAATTGGCTTCGAGATGCTTCATATTTAAAAAAAATGTGGTATAAACAGTAATATCACTCTTCAACAATTAATTATCCAATAGTTTTGATTTAATGACTGTGCAAAAGTAGTGAGCCTTATACTATTAAAATAACAAAACATGGTTTAGTTTTCTCTCTAGAGTCAATACTTCGTTATCATGCCCTTAGCAGCGATTACAGCAGCACATCGTCGAGATGCGATCTTGTCGCATCTTTTCCCACTCATATTGCAAATGATCCTATAATTCCGTCTTGTTGGAGTGATTCTTCGTTCCAACGCGAACCTTGAGCTCTTGCCACAAATGTTCAATCAGATTTAAATCCGGTGACTGCGAGGGCCAGTTGAGACAGCGCACTTTTCGGCTTTCCAGGAAATTCTTCACAAGACGCGAAGCATGGTTGGGATCATTGTCGTGTTGAAATATCCACCCATTCGGCATATTTTTCTTTACAAATGGGAGTACAGTCCTACCTCTCTAAGAGAGCGGTCTAGGGCGGTTAGGGGAAGAAATTCTCGAGAAATTCGTCGCCGAAGCCTTCCCCCACCGCTAGGTTAGCGCGCTTGTTGACCGCGACAAACTCGAGGCCTCGGGTACACTGGGCAGCTCGAGCTAGGTGGGGGAAGCCATAAAATGCGCTCAAGCGGAACGGCGGGAAAATTCTCTCTTAGCGAGGGCTCTCCTAGAGAGGTAGTACTGTATATGGTCTTGCAATATATTTCCATACATTATAGCGTCCATATTGCCTTGGATTTCTAGTAGCGGACCAATACCGTTATCAGAAAATGCTCCCCAAACTTTAACATTTCCGCCACCGTATTTTACAGTTGGAATTTGATATCGTACATCGTATCTGGTACCTGCTAGACGTCTGACGTACTTGCGACCATCACTTCCGAACAATTGAAATTTGGAATCGTCAGAAAAAAGAACTTTCCGCCAATTCGATAGTGTCCAATGTTGATATTTTTTGGCAATATTCAATCTAGCCTTCTTATTCTTTGTGCTAATGAGTGGTTTCTTTACACTGACGCGCCCAATCAATCCCACAGCCTTCAGGGGTCGGGATACCGTACTCCTACTGATATCAGTAAGATTTTCACTGCGTAATTCTCGCGAAATTATTGCTGCAGTTTTTCGCGGATCTATGACGCACTTTCTTTCAATCATTTTGTCCACGCGTTTTGAAGTTTTTCGTGGTCTACCGCTTCGACTTTTATCACCCAACGAAATTGTTGATTTATATTTCGCAATAATACGGTTTACTGTGCTTTTCTCAATAGATAGAGTATTTGCAATATCACGAGAACTCTTTCCTTTCTCAAATAGTTTTACAACTTCGCGGACCTCAATTTTTGTGTGTTTCGCCATTGCGGCAGAAATAGAACTGATTTTGTCATGGTTCTTCATGTTTCGAACTAACGCGAAAGAAAGCGCGAAAGAAAGCGCGGAAGAAAACGCAAACAAACCGTGTGGCTGGAGAAGGTGAGACAGCGGCCCAATATTTTTGCACTGACCGAACGCGTTCGACGCTGTACACAAACCATACACTATACAAACAAAATAATATACCACGTTGTTATGCATATCATAGCTCCCTCAAATATTTGAAATGATGGAGAGGTTCAGGCATTAAATTTTTTATCGAATAACTGAGAAAGGTTGGCTCGAAACTTTTGTACCCCACAGTGAATATATATATGTATAGCTTTTTACACTTAACATGAATAATATCTCATATGAAAATATATGTATATATATTAGCTTTTTACATTTATATGTATAGTATATATGTATAGTATGCATGTATAATATAGTATTTTACATTTATATGTATAGTATATATGTAATATGTATAGTATAGCTTTTTACATTTATATGTATAGTATATATGTATAGCTTTTTACACTTAACATGAATAATATCTCATATGAAAAATTGCGATAATCTATATGTGTATATTAAGAAATTTCGTTTTTCCACATAGCCTCGATAAATAAAATAGAGACTTCCATACGGGTTTACAAGATTTTATCGAAAAGTATCTCAACAATATTTGTACTCTTCTCTTGTGGTGGAGCTATTTTTTTCGTATATCGTGTACGAACAAGCAAAAATTGAGAACGCCACGAGTGGTATGTACATCGAGATTGTTGTATAAATGTATTATTAATTTTATTTGCATGTTTTAAAGGGTTAGGCTACTGTAAAAATGTCGAAAGGCGTTCGTCGCTTGAAGCAACTTAAATAGAAGAGGAAGGTTTAATACATGGAGTAGGAATCGCAGATTGAAGGTGAAGTTGTGATTACAACGATAGAACTCCCAGTAAAACTTCAAACGCGTTTTTCTCGAAACTATGTTTTCCAAAATGGTGTACACGATTTCTCGACGTCCAACATACGGATTGTGTTGAAATTTAGTATACTTATTCAGTTTAATAGTAGTTTGTCTTGACCGACGTTTTTCCTCTTACCATTTAAAAAAGATTAGTTATGCACAAAAATGATGTCTTTTTTGGTTAAAACAAACGAAAAAATAGTTCAATTTCTTTTTCTTGATGATTGAAACACGGTAACAAAGAAAGCCTCGGTCAAGCATTAGCCAATGTTATCTATTTTGAATAAAGACTCGCTTTATTTTAGTTTTAAGGCTTTCACGGCTCTTTATGTAATTTGAAGAGTATGTGGCTTCCGGATGGAGGCCGTGTTGAGAATCTGATGATGCAGACTGTAACGTTTGCGAAACGTCGGCACAACGCTGATTCTCAACACGGCCTCCATCCGGAAGCCACATACTCTTCAAAAGACTCGCTTTTTTTGCTGTTTCAGATTAACGGCGTGGCCAAAATCAAGTACACCGTTGAGCCCCTCACGGACAAAGGTCCTTTACGGGATTGTTTGTAGCTTTTTTTTTATTAATTATTGTTTTTAAATGGCATTTGGTGCACAACATTGTTAATGTACATACAAATAAATATCCGGCAGTATCACGATATCTGTGGCCCCTAATCCTGACCACGCAGTCTTCACATTCGACCTGAAATAAGACTTTTTTCAAAATGGTAAAAATCGAAATTCGACCCTTAAGGGGGTGAAACGGGGGTTTTAGAGTTTACATGAGACAACATATTTTTTGGTCAGATTTCCTTGGAGCTTAGTATAAATACACTCCAATACAAATAATTAAACATGTATTTCTTGACTTTGTTTGGTGTATTTATGCCAATTAAAACAAACCCAAACAGAAACAGTTGAGGGGTTAAAAGTACTACTTGACTGTCTACACGCACCGAACAGCGAAGTAAACATATAGTGCTATATATCAAATAAATTTGGTAAGCTTCAAGTAAATTTGGTTGAAAAATATGTTTTCTCATATAAACGTTAACGCTCCCGTTTAACCCCCTCATTGGTTGAATTTGGGAAATTGCTGAAATACATGTTTAACTATTTGTATTTTAGTGTATTTATGCCAAGTTTCAAGTAAACCTGACCAAACAATATGTTGTCTCATACAAACTATAACACCCCCGTTTTTAACCCTCTCAAGGGCCGAATTTCAGGAAATGCTGAAATACGTGTTTAGCTAAACTAAACTAATTTAGCTATAAGCTAAGCTAAACTAATTTAGCTATAAGCTAAATTAGCTATTTGTATTTCAGTATATTTATGCCAAGTTTCAAGTAAATCTGACAAAACAATATATTGTTTCGTAAAAACTTGAAAACCCCTGTTTTGGCCCCTTAAGGGTCAAATTTCGATTTTCACCACTCTTAGAAAAAGTCTTATTTTTGGTAAAATATTAAGGCTGCGTGGTCAGAATTAAGGGCTGCAAGTATCTTAATATCCGCAACTGTCGAAACGATTTTTCAATCATCTTGACTTATTCCTTAAAGATTAATTTTTTTCAATAACACTAATTTTCGGTTTGTCACAGTAGCCTAACCCCTTAATTGAAAGATGGACATTGACTCGCCACCATACGTGCCCAAATTATCGTGAATCAATGAACGAGGAAGCAAAAGTCAGGTGTGTCTTACTATAGAACTGGGTATCTAGGTAGTATATGTGCATTCCGATTTTTACTATTCAACTTCAATTATCATACTTTTGTATAATATGTTGATGCGATGCAGCAAAATAGTGAAAAATTCGTAGTCTCTAGACAGTTCTCTCGTCACGACCAAACTGGACATGAATATACGTGTCGTATATGTTGTATACAATACGAAGAATAATAATACTACGGCGAAGCTTTTCGGCGGGGCGAGCGAATCTCGTGTTATTCTCACGTTCGGGAACGGTCCCAATAATAAAGAGGCAGTATGAGCTCACGCCTCTTGCTTCATTCGCACTTTATATCTAGATAAAAGACTGTCTTCTCAAAGTCTTTTCTCATCTTTCTCCTCCTCTTCCTCCTCATCACCTTCTTCGTCCTCTTCTTCCTTCACACGCCTCGTTCTGTCTCTCTCACTCTTTCTCGGTTGATATAGCGTACGATATTGGCCTGCTTTTAGGTCCATCGCCAAAAGATCGAATTGGAATTTCGCAGCGGCGTATCATGTTATACGCGATACGCGCATCACAATTTGCATAGTTTCGCCTCATCGAAGTCCATATGCTCGAAAATAAAAGCAATTGCAAATACGATGAAAGAAAAAACTTTTTGCAGAAAAGTTATTTCTTTTTGCTTCTCTGCTGATTGTTGTAATGACGTCCGTAAGTAAAGTCGACGTATCGATCATTCGAACGTTCGATCGCTTGATAATTCGTCGCGTGTTCTATCACATCGATTGTGAGATTAAAACTTCCACAAGTTCTTTGCAACGAGATATTCGCGGTGGAAAAGGGTTGAAAACAAGGGCAATCGGAAAACGAGCCGAAATGGCGATGCAGAATAGCGTAAATAAATTTGTATCTATTTGCCGTTCACGTATCACCGATTCGCACACTTCTTTCCTCCCGGTACGTCTCATCCTTCGTATTCGGTCCTTTTTGCGCGAGTATACATAATGTTTCACGGTTATTCACAAATCTGACGAATCACACGGCGATAAACACACTACCACGGAGCAGACGAACGAAACGAACAAATATCAGCGACTACACACTGTGCGGTGTACGCGTATAAACGGGTCAAAGGGCGGGGAGGGGAAGCCCGCGAGTGTACGCGCTTACGATCCGAATTTTTGACGCCTAAAAATGATGCCGGATTTTGCACCAAGGAAACTCTCTCTCGCTCGTGTGTCTATAAATATCGGGATGTGAGAGGGAGCGAGAAAACGTTGAACGTGCCCGCGCCGCCGCGGGCAACAACGAAGCGCCCCGAACTTGCGTGGATTTTCACCCGCGGTGTGCTTCGATTCTTCCCATCCAGTGGCGTAGCAAGAGTGGGGCGGCTAGGGCGGTCCGCCTGGGGCACCAACATTTTTGGTAAAAATGACTGTGTTACGAAGGGCTATCTTCACATGAAATTTCTTGAATCAAAAAAAGAACGTAGATTGTATTATCATGCTGAATCGGTAATGAAAATGACGGAAAATAAAAAGTTTGGCTAACGTCACGACTTGGAGGGGAGAAGAGCAGCGTGGTCATATTCAAAGCACACAATGTAGAACCTTAATCATTTGATTCTGTCACATATTTCAAGAAATCCGTGGGTGTCTACAATTAGTAAGTAATTGTTCACGATTTCCAGAATATTTCGGACGACATTCGTAAAACTCAGTTCTCGCGAACTCGCCGCGGCGCTCATCTCCGAATTTTTCGTGTGTATGTATGTAGGTATACGTATTCATGCTCGAGGCCCGTCGAGACCCTTCGGAACAAGCGACAATATTGTCGAGCGATAGATAGCAGAAACTCACGCCGGTTCTCCTCAACTGACTCGAGTCGAGGCTGCGTCGAAGTTTCGCTTCGGATGCGGCTACCTCTTGCGAGCACAATGATCAAAAGTTTTAATCGTCGTGTAAAGAGGCAATCTACTGGCTTGTGGGTTCACAAATCCGTCGATACTTACTTTTCAGCTTACGTGAAAATATTCAAACTCTTTCAAAGGAGGATGAGTCCACGACAATGGGTTGACCGGACTTTACATTTTACCACCAAAACATAAAGTAGGAGATTGAGAATTAGACTAAATTTTGTTGTTTTACTTTACTACCAGTACCAGGCCAAACCTCCAAGCCTCCAATACTCGTGTAACAATGTTGCAGGTTGTAACTTTGTAACACTAGTGATGAAAGCTTGGAAATGGTAGAACTAAAAAATCCCGTCGAACTCCGAATCTCCTACTTCGCGATTCAGAGATAAAATTCAAATCTGCCCAACACATTGTCGTGGGTTTATTCGCCTATGCAAGAGTTTGAATAATTTTACTTGAGCTGAAAGGTGAGTATCAACAGAGACTATCTGTGTACTTGATTTTCGTAGTAATTTATATTATTTCTGCTGGTGTTCTTAGACAATTTTTTTAAGAAAAATGAAAAGACGTGAGGAAAGTGGAGCTGAAAAGCGAAAAAACGCGAAAGCTAAAGTAGACGAGCTCAAGAATATCTAAGGATCGATGCTCAGATTTATGAATCCACAAGCTAGTGCCGGTACTTTTTAAAATTATAGTCCACCTCGCAACTCTTCGGAGTCCGCTGAATCTAGTCCCATTCACGACGTTCCTGTGACTGTGGTCGAAACGATTAACAGAAACCGAAAAGAAACGGATCCCAATGACGATGCATCACAGGTCCCGTTGACTGAGGATGAAGTGTTTGAGAACGAAGTTGCGGTACCTGTAGATCCGAAAGCGATTGAAGAAGGCGAAGATCAAGCAAGAGAAAAAGGGAGAACTGAAGAAGCGAAAGAAGATATGGAACAAAGGGAAAGTACAGCCGAAGGCGTTGGCAAAAATCAGTTTCCTCAACGAGTACCTTTCGCCCCGAATGTTTCCTTAGCTGACATGACATTGGAAATTGGCCCGTGGTTGTTCCCGACAACATTCGAGTTGAACTGGTACGATGGGGATCAAGTATTGTTCAACATTTGGATGCTCCAAAAAAGGGAAGTTCCGAGGAGTTGGTATTTCTGTCAAGGGTGAAAAGCGTACGCTGAACAGAAGCTTGTTTCTCCGAGAAATGCAAAACAAGCAAAAAGTTATCAAAATCAGCGTCGATTCAAGCAAGCTGGATGCTGACGAAATCTATGGCAATGAGTTTCTCCTAGAACGCACAAGATTGATTCAATTCATTGAAGCTTTTACAAAACCTGAACATCATGCATCACTGAAGACGGAAGGGCCCTTACAGCTTCTGCGCTTTATTCAAGCGTTCGACCTAGCCGATTATTCAGTCTCGAATGTGGTTATCATGCTTCAAATATTCCTGACTGTGGCCATCAGTGTAGCGACTTGCGAGAGAAGTTTCTCCACGTTGAAACCTATCAAGAATTTTCTACGGTCCACAATGGGTAAGGCTAGATTAAGCAATCTGGCGATTTTGCCCATCGAGCGAGATCTGACTAGCTCAATCGACTTCAAGGGTGTGATAGACGACTTTGCTCGTCAGAAAGCTCGCAACATAGCTTTGTGAATATTTATAACTTTATTCTTCCAGTCTATTTCAAAATACAAATTTTCGTTGATATTTTAGTTGAAATCCTGTGTTGAAATTTTTTATCGCACGGTAAAAATTGGGGCACCATTTTCACGATCCACCTTAGGTCTCAAAAGCCCTTGCTACGCCACTGTTCCCACCCATCACGTGCACGCCAGAGCTTTATTTTGAACGAGAACTCTGCGGCTTCTCTAGCTTTGTTCCTATCGTCGATGTTTTATTTTCATTCGGTCTGCTAAATCGTGTCCGAACTGCTATATCGACCCCGCCTGATTTATTATCGACGCCTTCTTTTACGACGCGCTGAATGCCGTTCAGTCGGTAAAAATTGCGCATTTTTCTCAGGCAGCTGACATTTTGGTAGAAAGAAGTATTGTGTTATCCTTCTCCCAATGGAGCGTACAACAAGATTCCTCTTTTTCGCAGCGTTACTCGTCGCGAAGAAAAGTGAGAAAGGGATTTGGCCGCTATCTCTTTCGTACACGTGATACATCTTCCACTTTACCCCCATATTCTAGGTAGCAATTTTCACTAAGTTGTCGAAAAAGTACCAAATGCTCGCCTGGTATCTTAGATTATGTAAAAGAGCGTTAGTGAAATGATACAACGGCGATGCAAATTAGCTGTAAAATTACGTCGGTCGTTTTAAGTTTGTATGCAAAATGTGAGATCAATCCAATAAGTTGAAGAATACCTGTAATTGGCACTACTTTTGCATGCGTTCTCATGGGACTTTACTCTGAAATATGGTGAGAAAAAAAAATCATGAACAAATGGTACAGATTGGTTTATAATTTTTCGAAGATAATTTATGAATGAAACTTTCTGGAAAATTTTACAATTATTCGCTACATGTTTGTAGTGTAAATAATTGTATTGTACTGAAATTCTGTTTATTTCCGGTTTGAGATATGACGAGAAGAAGAATACATTGAAAAAATGGTAAACATAGTTTAAGATTTTATGAATATGGTTGTGATATAGAGTTTGTGGATAACTTAAGGTGACGGTACCAATGCTCGGACGCGTCACACTGTTCGGACAGTAGTTCGAATATTTTACTATATTAGTAATATAATCTACAGGTAACAAAACGTAATACTTGTATACTATTCAGCCTTCAATTATTAATTAATTACTGGAAAATTGTACGCTAATAACAAATTTTAATAGTAAAATTGACGAGTCATATTAATAAGTCCGAGTCAGTCATGTCATGAATGCACTTTTATAAACCGAAGAGCTAAAGTGTTGCGGCAATTTGTGATAGTAATAGCGGTTTATTGTTTATCGATTTATAGACGAGATTTATGACCTATCGAAAGCGAATTGAACAAACTTTTCGACTCCGTCGTCACCATTCAGTTTCAATAAGGTTTTATATAAAAATTTCAGCGTCCCATTGATTGGGCCATCCACCACACGCGTGTACCAGTAATCGTCCGATTACTGGTACGAGGGCACGTACCCATAGAATCGAAATAAGTACTTAAGTACTTATTACTTACTTAGTTCGTGATATTTGTGAAAATAATAGAAAATCAATAGATATACATGTGTCCTACATTTAGATTACATAATAGGTACATTATTTAATACAAGGTAACTAGTCGTGATGCAAACAAAGTTATTTGAGGTTCTATGGCCGCCTCGCCACTAGGTTATACGGCACCGACGCCTTTTTTTCTCACTTATATATTCGAAATAGTCAGAGTTGAACTGTCGTGGCAATCGGACGTGTTTATCACAATAGTCGCTATCTCCCGTGAAGCCATAATACTGTCGACAAATTGCTTTCAGCATATACACGTATACGTTTATTTTTCCTCGTGAGCACAGTGAGAGTGCCAAAAGGTGCAACAAAACCGCACAGTCGCATGCCTAAGAGGGCAGCGACTGATGACAGTCCCGAAAAAAAAACAGCGACATGCCCTCGCATGGCTACAACCCGGAAAACTCCGAAATGCAATGTGATCTAAGCCTACCAACGTCCTCACCGACAACAACACACAAGACACCGGTATACCAACCACTACTCTTCACGGTCAACCGAGCAGGCGAAGGATTGCCCAACACATGGCAAGTAGTAAATAACCACCCAACAAAAACACCAGCAAACGTAGCAAGTGTGTGAATATCGAAAGCGTTGACTCACTCCAGCTGTCAACAAACACGTCAAACCTTTTTTCTCCATTACGGGAAACTACGAACGAGACCACGACTGGAAAAACAGCTGATCATAATACCGACGAGCCGAACAGAGACATGGCAAACGCGGAGAACGCCAATCCACCAAGACCGCCACCAAACTTTGTACCAGGCGTACAAATTATCCAGAAACTATCCCAAGAATTGCAAAATTCTATAGGCAAGGACGATTACACATATAAAACCACGAACAACGAAGGACAAATAAAAATTATGCCGAAGAGCGCTTACCGTATCGAAGAATTGTACAGGTGTTGAAAAAAGAACAGGCCGAATACCACACATACCAATTAAAGGGTGAGCGAGCCTACAGAGTTGTGATCAGATCACTCCATCCCTCTGTACCCTTGGACGAGTTAAAAGACGCACTGACTGAACTAGGACACAAAGTTCGAAACGTAGCCAATATATACCGCAGAGGCACTAAAGTCCCCCTACCGCTTTTTTTCGTGGATTTAGAACCAAACGCTAAAAATAAAAAAAATTTACAAACTCGACGTTCTCCTGAACGCAAAAATCCAAGTGGAACCACCCCGAAAACGGAACAGCTCGGTGCAATGCACCCGATGCCAACGACACGGACACACAAAAGCGTACAGCAACAGAGCACCACGATGTGTCAAATGTGGCGCCAATCATGGCACAACAGAGTGTCGAAAAACCGCGGACACTCCGGCGACTTGCGCTCTCTGTAATGGAAACCACCCAGCAAGCTATAAAGGCTGTCTCGTTTACCAAGAAATTATTAGAAAAAGGACAAACAAAACATCACAAGAACAACCCCGACCTGAAACCAGACCCTTACCTGAACCTCTCGCAAGCGAACCATGTCACCAACCCGCAACTATTGCTCACACATCACCAGAACGGTCATACGCGCACGCAACAAGTGCCGAACCACGCGCTATAAACACAGAGACACCAGACAACTCAGGACTAGCCGCAGTTATCGAGAACACATTCGGCGAATTCAAAACAATACTGGAACGCCAAACGCAACTAATGAACAGGATGCTTACCCTACTAAACACAGTAATCACAAAGTTCACACAACAAAAATGAACCATTCCTACCTAATTGCACTATGGAACGCCAACGGCCTTACAAATCACCGCCAGGAACTGCAAGTTTTTCTTAGTATCAATAAAATCGATATCATACTCATCTCCGAAACACATTTTACAAACAAAAATGACTTCAAAATTGCTGGATACAACACCTATGAGACCAACCACCCGAACGGAATAGCACACGGTGGGACTGCCATACTAATACGAAGCTCTATAAAACATCACGAACACTCTAAATATCCAACAGAAAAAATCCAGGCAACAAATATCACACTCACTGACTGGAACTGCCCCTTTTTAGTTTCTGCAATATACTGTCCACCGAGACACAACATAAATATAGAAGGCTACGAAGAATTCTTTCACTCACTAGGCCTAAGGTTCCTTGCTGGAGGGGATTATAACGCGAAACATCAACGATGGGGCTCGAGGCTCGCCTCCCCAAGAGGCAGAGTACTGCAAAATATCATGGCACTAAAAAATTACGATCACCTCTCTACGGGACAACCCACGTACTGGCCTACGGATCCACAAAAAATCCCCGATGTACTTGATTTTTTCGTCACAAATGGAATCGCGAGAACGTACCTCAACATCGAACCGAACACTGATTTGTCCTCCGACCACTCACCGGTCATTGCAACGAACAGCACCTGCCTGATAAGACGAGCCAAGAGTTCCCTTCCATACAGCAAAAAAACGGACTGGTCGACATACAGAGAAAGTATAAACACCGATATCAACCTCAAACAAGCTGTGAAAACCGAAGAAGACAGACGCTGCGACAGAATACTTCACGCATCTCCTGATCGAAAAAGCCTGGCAAGCGACTCCACAACAAGACACAAACGAGACAAAAGGTAAAAAACTCAACTACCCCAGGTACATAAAAGACTGCATAACGGAAAAAAGACGACTACGACGAACATGGCAACTCAGCCACAACCGAAGAGACAAAACCAGCCTAAATAGAATCACCCGAAAGCTAAAACAGCTCTTATGTGAATTCAGGAACGATTCAATTCAACAATATCTTAGAGACCTCACAGACACCAAGGATACGGATTACTCGCTGTGGAAAGCCACCAAGTCATTAAAACGACCTCAGAAACCGATCCCCCCAATCTGGACTCGTGGCGGGAACTGGGCTAGAAGTGATCAAGAAAAAGCTGAAACATTTGCACAACATCTTGCGGAAGTCTTCACTCCTCTATCACCAACAGGAAATCTTAACAACGAAGAACATTTCCAACAACTTCTCGAGAGCCCATTATCTATGGATCTCCCGATAAAACACTTCACACCAGCCGAGATCAAAAAAACAATCAAAACGGATCTTAACCCGAATAAAGCACCCGGTTACGATCAAATAACAGGACAACTGCTAGAAAAAACTACCACAACAAGCCTTCGTGTTCGTCACCACCCTCTTCAATTGCATTGGACGAACAGGGCACTACCCGAACCAATGGAAACATGCTGAAATAATCATGATTCCAAAGCCAGGGAAACCACCAAACGAGGTCTCCTCGTATAGACCGATGAGCCTACTCCCGATTCTGTCAAAACTGTTTGAAAAATTACTCCTAAAGAGAATAAAGCCACACTTAGACGCAAACAACACAATACCAGAACATCAATTCGGTTTCAGAAGTCAGCACTCAACTATTGAACAAATACACAGAGTAACATCAACGATATCGGAAACACTCGAAAAAAAACAGTATTGCTCCGCAGCTTTCCTAGATATTCAACAAGCTTTCGACAAAGTCTGGCACCTGGGACTATTAGTCAAAATAAAAGAAATGCTGCCACAATATTTTCTCCTACTTTCATCTTATCTTCGCGACCGTAAATTCCAAGTGCGTCAAGGACAGGGCACATCGAACACACACACACATAATAAAGTCGGGGGTACCGCAAGAGAGTGTTCTAGGCCCAGTCTTGTACACTCTACACACAGCTGACCTGCCAGTTCATCAAGGAATCACCGTAGCCACCTTCGTAGATGACACTGCACTACTAGCCTCAAACAGTGACCCCACGGAGGCCTCAACTACCCTTCAAGAGGAACTAGACAGCATTCAAGATTGGTTGAATAGAGGAAGAATCAAGGCAAGCGGAACCAAATCGGTGCACATCACCTTCACACTGCGTACAGGGAACTGCCCCCCATTCAACCTCAACGGCCAGCCGTTGCCACAACTAAACAGTGTCAAATACCTGGGGATGCACCTCGAACGAAAAATGACATGGGCCAAACACGTAAAAACAAAAAAAAACGGAACTCAACTATCGCTCAACAATAAAATTCTATTATACAAAGCGATAATAAAGCAAATATGGACATATGGAATACAACTGTGGGGCTCAGCAAGTGAGAGCCACATCAACACCATCCAGCGCGTCCAATCCAAGACGCTTTGAATGATTGTCAACGCTCCATGGTACGTCTCGAAGGAAACGATCCACAAGGACCCCCGCATGGATACAGTCCAACAAGAAATAAAAAAAGCCAGCACGAACTACCTGGGTAGAATCGAATACCACCCCAACCAGCTAGCCACACAGCTACTCGACCGACACGATGAAACAAGGCGACTAAAGCGCCATAAGCCTCTAGACCTCCCGCACCGATACCAATAATCAACCAAAATATCGCAACACGCAGGCACGTTACTGGACGCTCGTGCGTTTTCTCCACCATAAAATAATGTATACATCACAATTACTTATTGTCAAGAATGTAAAATGACAGATTGTAATTCAATAAAATAAAAAAATTAAAAATATATTCGAAATGTGCCCGGAGGATTACTTTCTTAAATAATATATCAAATGATTGCTTAGCGGGGTCGGGTCACCGAAAAATTAATGAAAATAATCCTATGATGCAATGCCACAAAAAAATGTTGAAACTTTGCAAAAACTATTCGTGCTAGAAATAATATTTTTGTTGGCCAGTTGACTACTGGAAATATTGTTCTATTTTTAACTCGTCGTAAGGTCCAGCCCACATCGATGAAACAAATTGTATGTTCCATGTATACCGACATATATTTATTCAAAGTCTATTTTGTTGCACAAATATATTACGTATTACTTATTGTCCATATACGAATGAATAGAAGAGATCTCAAGTACCTGTTCAATTTGAGCCATGTAACTATAATTAATTTCTGGATGTCCGAAAACTAGGACCTCATAATGGTCGGTTATAGGGACGTGTCTGAAAATTGGGAGATAATAGGGCACCGGGACATAACGCTAACAGCTGACCGATAAAAATCGGTACATTTGCTATTATTCAACATTTTAATGCATAAAAATTAACGTATTGGACTTTCCAACAGTTAATGCATGCGTTTTGAAAACTAGAACTCATGAGCTCTACGTCAATTCCAGCCATTTTCTTTGAAAAAACGGTCCTCAAATGAGTAATATATCCTATAATCTAGGGACGCCCTTAACCGTGCGAGCATTGGTACCGTTGCCTTATTGATGGAAGAAACTTTTTGGAACATTTTACAATTCTTCACTACACAATTGTAGTGTAATTAATTGCAATGTACTGAAATTCTGTTTATCTCCAGTTTGAGATATGGTGAGAAGTATATATAGAAAAATGGTCAACATTGTTTTAGATTTTTTCTGTGTCTAATTTATGGATGAATATAACTTTTTGAAAAATTTGAGAATTATTCACTGCATGATTGCAGTGTAATTAGTTGTAATGTACTGAAATTCTGTTCATTACCGGCTTGAGGTATGACGAAAACAAGCATATAAAGAAAAAATGGTAAATACTGTTTTAGGTTATTTTCTGTGGATAATTTATGGATGAAAGAAACATTTTGGAAAATTTGACAATTATTCACTACATAATTGTAGTGCAATGAATTGTGATGCACTGAGTTCTGTTTATTCCAACTTAAGATATGAGAAAAAATATACAATGAAAAAAATGGTAAAGACTTTTTTATATTTTTTCTTTGGACAATTTCTGTAGAAAATAAAATTTTTGGAAAATTCTACAATTATTCACTAGATAATTGTAGTGTAATTAATAGCGATGTACTGAAATTCTATTTATTTTCGCCTGCCTATACATCCTGGGTGAACTGCTATGGCAATGCTATAAACAGTCGAGCGGCTCGAAAATTGCGGCGGTACGAAGCTCGAGATATTCGAGCTCCAAAGTTTCACCCCAATAACGTTAAATATTGACAAACGCAGGTGACACCAACTGGAAAAAATGCACTTTTAAATGGGAATTCCAGGCTTAGTCTCCATTACGACTCCAGTCTCCACTTACGACTGATCGTACTTTACATCTTGAACGTACAGCTTTGGCCAAAAGTATTAGGCACCCTGCTAATTTTCTGTCCGGACAAAAAACCGAATATCTCGACGAAAAAAAATCGTAAACCAATTTACCCAACGGGGTTTCAAAGCGGATAAAGCCAGCTTCATTTTCCTTTTTTATTCTTATTTTTGCGATTTTTTGGACCCGGTACGTCATTTTGAAAATGTCGGTTTTTCACGACTTTTGCACTTTGCAAAATCACGTGCTGGAGTTTGAAAAATAGTAATCTCACCATTTAATTATAAGATCTTTGAAAAGGACACCGTTAGCATTGGTTTTGTTTTTTAAAAACATTCTTGCGATTTTTTCCCAGAGTAATTTAGTTTTTCTTGAAAAAAAACGGCAGTTTTCCGAAAATCCGGCAAGAAAAAAGCCGGCATCGTGCGGCGTAACTGGAAAACTATGAGGTTTGGAATATTTAGTCTAAGGAGTAAAAAGCTGTATTTTGTTATTTTGGAGTCAATACTTTTTTCCTTTGATTTTTTTTCCAAAATTTCTTCGTATCGCTATTTTTGATTGATAATCGACGATTTGTCTTAGTAATTTGTTGCCGTTACTTCGAAACAAAGATGTTGTGATGAAAATATCAAGAGGAGAAAAGGTACATCCATACAGCCTTAGCCTCAGCATTAGTACATAAAACTATTACAATTGCTTTGAACTGAAGCTAAGACGACATCATCAAATATAAAATTTAACAACAGAAACTCTGTTATGCGGGATTGCAAAACATTTGAATCGTAAAACGCTAAGCATGTGCGTTTTTTAAATTTCGACAAAAAGTTTTACCAGTCTGCATTTGCCATTCTTAGAGTGGAGAAGCCCTTTTATGCGATTTCATTACTTCAGAGCGGTTCCTTGTTTTGGAAAATGCCGAACAGTAGTTAGTCATGCTGTATATTGGAATCGGAAAAAATTGGAAGGCTAGTTTTTTGATAGGTGATTTTGTAGGTGCCGCGGGTGCTAAATCCAAGTTTGCCTACAAATCGAGTCGTAGAGTTTTTTAGGGGATGAAGGGGGATGAAGGTGGATTAATGGCAAATTACAATCCTCACGAGGTCGGTGCCGGGAGTTTATCCACCGCGCCGAAGTCGCGGATGTTCATTTTGTGGGTGAAAAAGTGGGGTCAAATTAAAAAAAAAACAGTTTTTATTCGATAACTCTTTAGGAAAAATTGATACAATTTTTGTTCAAATGGGAACGTTGTAACCCTTGAAAAGAGGCGTCGATCGAGCATTTGATCATCCCTCTCAGATAATATCTTAACCCCCAAGAAAATGGTTGTATAAAAAAAAAATGTTTATTTAATAACTCAAAAACAATCGATCTTTCGGGGATGGTTTACGAGTACGAAATGTAGAGAATAATTTTCGTTTTTATGGACCGCCTGTGAATTTTGCTTTTTCCAATCCCTCTCGAGGCTTGAAAATTGAACATAAAATTCTGGGAATTTCCTGACTTCCCTTGTTTGTGCAAACGTTGCAGTTTTACCATTTTTCCGTATGAAAGCTCACTACCTTTCGGCATTTTCGAAAACAAGAACAAGAACGAAAATAAGAAAACAAGAAAACTCTAAGAATAGCAAATGAAAAATGGTAAAAGTTTTTGCCGAAATTTAAGAAACGCACATGTTTAGCATTTCATGATCCACGTGTTTTGCAATCCACCACAACAGGTTTTCTATGATTAATTTTTGTATTTGATGATGCCGTCTTAGCTTTAGTTCAAATAAATTGTAATAGAAAAATGAATCAAGAATGTGTGCGGCAGTGTGTATGACAAGTTAATCGTTGAGGATTCGGCGTCGGTCCGGCCAATGAAGGTTTTCCAAGGTCAGCCATGGAAATAAAGATGTTTTCTTTTACGTTTCGGCGCTCTGGTTCGGGTCCTCTTCAGAAGTTATATATTTCTGTATTTTTCTTTCTCCCCCGATCCATAGTACAGAGACTCGAACAAGCTCCAGGAAATTAACTACACCACTCAGTTTCTCTCGTACGTTCGTTGACCACACAACCCAACATGTAACGAAAAAACTGTAACTTTCGAGTTTTTGCTTATTTTGGAAGGGAAAACAAATTCTTAAGAACTAACTCAATAGGTAACCATCATAGTCTTAAAACTTCTTTCAGATCAATCTTTTACACTAAATTTTCACTAATAATACACAAAACTTTTTTATAATTATTTATCTATCACAGATAAGAAAAATCGCCGATAAACGATAATATTTCGATCGATTGAGTATCTTCTCACCAAACATTATTTACTTCCACAAATAATGTTTTTTTTTCGAAATAACCTTCCAAACATGTGCAACAATCCTGAAATATCAACAACATCGAGGTTAGTTATTTCTCATATTTCATCTCTTTATAACTCCATAATATAATAACCCTCTTTCTCACACATCGTACATTTCAAACACCGATACATAAAAACAAGCAACACAATATAAGAAATTATCCAGAATATATCAATATATCTATAACCAAAACTGAACTAACATAATTGTTACACAAAATGATACAACACTTATATAACAGAAGCATAACATAAAACGTTCATGTATATACCTTTTTTCAAACGCGATTGTTAAAAAAAATGTGTATCATAATTTATACAGAAAAATATAACTTCTGAAGAGGACCCGAACCAGAGGGCCGCAACGTAAAAGAAAACATCTTTATTTCCATCGCTGACCTTGGAAAACCTTCATTGGCCGGACCGAAGCCGAATCCTCAACGATTAATTTGTCAATTGTAATAGTTTCGTGTACTTTTAAAAATATAAATCTTTTATAGGGGTGCCTAATATTTTTGGCCAAGGCTGTATGTACCTTTCCTCCTCTCGATATTCTCATTAAAACATCCCTGCTTCAAAGTAACGGCAATAAATTAATGAGACAAATCGTCGACTATCAATCAAAAGTAGCGATAAGAACAAATTCTTGGAAAAAATCTTTTAAAAAATTTAGCGACGCCAAAATAACAAAATACAACTTCTTACTCCTTAGACTGAATATTTCAAACCTCATCGTTCTCGAGTTACGCCGCACGATGCTGGCTTTTCGAAAACCTGTCGTTTTTTCACGAAAAAAAATAAATAATTGCGAAAAAATTGCTACATTAAAAAAAAAACGAAACTAAAGGTAACGGTTTCCTTTTCAAAGATCTTCTAAATAAACAATTTGCAGTGTGAAAATCGTGAAAAATCGGTATTTTTAAATAACGTACCGAGTACAAAAAAGGCAAAAATAAGAATAAAAAAGCAAAATGAAGCTGGCTTTGTCCGCTTAAAAATCCCCGTTTGGTAAATTGGTTTACGATTTTTTTTCGCCGAGATTTTCGATTTTCTATCCGGATAGAAAATTTACAGGGTACCTAATACTTTTGGCCAAGATTGTATATTAGGAAATGTCAAATCTTGGCTACGTTTGCCTGGGATCATATCTCTCATACATGCTTAAGTTAACAACCTTCCCAGAAGAAACACACTTATTTTCATTTTCCCCGGGGCTTTTCCGTACGTTGCTTTTCCGACGTGCGGTCTTCGCCTCATGGATTCCTGAAAGATACGTCAACATAAACGTCGTGGGATAAAATTAGTTATAAAGCGACACTTTCGTAGAATACCCCTAACAGACTCATCGATCAACCAGCTCTTCGAAGAATAAATATCGTTCGGATCGCATTGGGTCTGCCTCTACATTGCGTTGGCTATTGCGACCTGGTTTTTCTTTATTTTCAGACTCTGGACTGGATATCAATTTTCCGTGGGAGTAATCCATTCGGGGAATACTACGTGAGAAGAAAGCCGAATAAAATGGATGGTCCGTCCTAAAATGATGGAGAACATTTTTGGTAGGATTTTTTTTGACATAAATAATCAAGATCATAATCTGAGATTTGTGTATTTTATTATTTATACATGAAACAAAAATCATGTAATTGTTTGATGTACGAATATATTTCGAGTTTGCTTGGGTGGTAGTAGTAGTGTTTGGAAAAATTAATTTTGACTGGTGAGACCAAAAGGAGAAATTAGATCGCCGTGAACATGCAGAAGTTAAAAGGAAATCTATTAATCTGTGACATTTCAATGTCAAACGTAATTTTTTCAAGAATCCCACCTCCGAACGGTACGCTCTTTGAAAATAAGTTAATTTGAATAAACTCAATATATTAGAGGTTCACTTCCTGGAGGAAGGTATAATCTTCCATTTAGACGAAAAATAATAAAAGCTTGTCAACTGATTTCAAAGATCTTATTCCTACAAGTTCAAAAAATAATGTTTCGAGGAAAACGCGTTTAAAGTTTTACACGCTGAAAAGTTGAACTAAAAAAAACGTTTACCTTTAATCTATACTTTCGGCTGCGTACACGCCTCACTTTCCCCATGGAAAAACTTTCACCCAAACATTTGTGTAGGAATTCTCATTCAAAAGTGCTTTTAATATTTCTGCATGGACATCACCACATCGATATTTAGGTTTCGAAACCATGCGACGAGTACACCAAGCTTGTTTTCCAATAATATCCATACATCTTTACAACGGGTCCGCTGTTTTCTTTTCAAAAGTTCTGATTGCGATACCCAAATTACGACTCATAAGATCAATGGTTTCTAAACGTGATTCTGGAAGAATGAATTCTTCGTCAATTACGCAATCAACGAATTTCAAACTTTTCGATTTACATTACGAAAATATTTGACTGCGGAAATTCAGCAATGGGCTACCGAACATGAATTGTACAACGAAAAAACTGTTTTCACTTGATGATATTTGGGAGTTAATCGTAAGAAAGTTTTCGAGTGCGATTGACTTTATTTTTCGTATACCATTAGTACACATATTAGCGGAAACATCTGTAAAACTTGTAGAAAAAATGTCGATCGGGCTAATTTAGGTAAACCTAGATACTAAATAACTTTGCTTATTATTTACATGTTTACTCTGAATTCTACACGCATTTTTCGTAACACGTATATTAATGATACAGTAAAAATCAAGTGAATCGCGTTTGTAGATCTTTCGCTATTAATTCCCAAAAACTTTTGTCCCCTATTGTTTGAGGCGTCGCTGTAGCATGTACTCCCTCAATATTCGGGGATCCTCGAAGCTTAATGGCACAGCGACTGGGCCGCTATGAGCGCGAGGCAAAGATAACGGCTCTTTTTGTATCGAGTTTTCCTCTCAAACTACTGATTGAACAAACGACTTTTACCTCCGGTAAAACGAAAAAATTTACGTCCGGCTTTGTGCGAAGACGAAGCTCGAGCGTCTTCTCATTTTTCGAAGGGTAGAAATAGTCTTTGAGAAAGATTGACTGGTTGATTTTTCACCAACCGGGCGCACATCGCGTTTTGCCTCGATATACACCTAGAAATGTTTATATTAACGATATGGTGTCAAAACTCAGATGAAATTCTAGCCAATTTTCATCTAAAACTGTTTCACTTACAGTCATTTACTCGTACATTTATTTAATCGCGTACTTCTCGCCAAGACAATGAACAAGAACGGGGCATAGCCAAGTTCTCCTTTCGTTGTTGTATTTTTATGCAAATCGTTTATTCAGTAAACTTCGTGTGTACCGTGCTGTCCTGGTTAGGCGCAAGTGGACGAGATTCGTCATACAACTATTTTTCGGATTAAATTATCATTATGCGCTTACGAGGGTTATTTTCTTTCGTTTTTGAATTAACTAAATGATAATTAGCAGCGCGTTGAATCTCGCGTTTAATTCCATCGTTGATTTTTTTTTTGTTTTTACTCTTGCAATTTGCAGATTCGAATTATTTTGCTTTGTCTTTAACCCCCTGTTCTTTCAGGGAAGGAATGAAGAGGTTCAAATATAACAACATTCTGTTTTTTTATTTACACCGAGAAGACGAAATAGGGTTAGTTTGCATTTTTGTATATCTGTTAATACTAATAATAATGCCTTTTTATGGTAGTCGCAGTATTGCCCCATTGTATGTGTGCGCACGTGCGCGTGCACACACACACACACACACACACACACACACACAATGTATTACTTCTATATTTACTCAACGAATCATACATGAATGGCAAACTGCACTTGATACACTGAATTTGTCATTTGCATTTTTCATTATGTATCAAAATTTTGAATGATCGACATCAATTCCCCGCCGATATTGGCGCTTCCCATCTAGCATTTTGGTTTTCGTTCGTAACAATCCTCTTTGGAACGTCGAAGCTCGAAATATTTGAGCGGGATCGATCAAGACAGATAGATGGTTAACGAAAATGAGCAACTTTTGTTCCTTCCAAATCGTACGGCATGACCGTCAAATGTTCTTTCTGGAATCGGCTTCTCAAATGGTGCTAAAATAATCGAATGTGCCTGCATATTGTTTTGCATTATTTTATGTTGTGCCACGACGTTACGGATTGTTTGAGGTCTTAAAAAATAATGTATTTTCTCTCTAATCTCACTCTCTCCCTCTCTTCTAATGGAGTGTCAGTTTCGCGTTGAAAAGAAAATAATCACCGATTGTTCGCACAAAAAAATCATATAAATTGGGAATGATTTGAAAAAGTAGGGATTCATATGGCAAAAAAAAGTTCAAAAAAAATTAAGTAAAACATCGTTCGCAAGGGATCGCTCGACTAGTCATCTATTCCTCTCTCGTGTTTTTTCTTCACCTAATTTCCTTCTTTCATCGCGGATCTCAATCTTAGAAATACTGTTGCTACATGCCGAAAAGTATTGGAAGGAAAAGGAGGGCGCGAACTCGGAGTCAATAGCGGAAAGAGCCAGAGATGGAAAAGTCACGTGGCTAACTGGCCGCGATCTTTGTCTCGGTATGTCCGAAAATTGTACGCGCATCTCTCTCGAACGTTACACGAAGCTTGTGGTAAAGTGATGCATAAAAATGTTCCGTCGCGTCGTCGACCCGTACGGAGGTCGATGGTCACACAGCGAGTCCAGTCGGTGCTGAATATTTATCGCGATGTTTTTGTTCTTGTTCCTTGTTTCCTTTGCCTCGTTTGCCTTGCTGGTTCGTTAGTCCGTAAATGTCGATCGTCAGTGATCAGTTGCCAATTTCTTCGGTTGACGCTCCGTCGCCCGTTTGACTCGTTGAAGCAAGAGGGTGTGCAATTGATCGACCTCCTTAGGAGCAGCTTGAACTATGAAGATTTTTAGATCACCCTGTACGTCCATGGCCGTGAGTCTAAGCGACTTCGGGCCCGCCCTTTCGGCTGTCATGCCCGGCCATACTTTCGTATTAAGCACTAATCGTTGTGTTCCCGATGCCCGTCCCACAAGTCGCGACTCCTCGTCGCGATCGTTTAACCGGAGCGTCCCTCTCCCTCGCTCCTGCCAACTGCTCGTAGCCTGCGTGCACACAACGACAAATCATTCTTCGCAATATCGATATACTCTGGTTCGATTGCTATTGAAATAAAAGTAAGTGAATACCATCGAAGTGCCACATACTAATGAATCACTCCAAAAAGCGTTTTTGTTAATTAATTGTACAAACGTCGACTTTTCAAATCGTTCGTTCGTAAACGTGCCAATAATTTTGCTCGAGTTTTTTTTTTAAAGCTACACGAAACGTTTGCAGCTTTAAGTTAATGTGCATTAACGTTATTGCTATGTTATTGTTAACTTTGTCAGCTTTAACGGGTTAGGCTACTGTAAAAAGTACGAACACTCGTTCGTCGCTTGAGGCGATTCGAATTGAAGAGGAAGGTCTAACATATGGTGCAGGAATAGCAGGTTGAAGGTAAGATTATGATTACAACAATAGAAACTCAAGTAGGACTTTGAACGCGTTTTTCGGGGAAATGGTGTTTTTCAAAACAGTGTACACCATTTCTTGACATCCAATTGATTTGAAATTCGGTACACTTATTCAGTGTAATACACTTCGCACAAAAATTAAAGGAGCAAGAAAAAAATCCAAATTTTTCGGGGATTTTCAACAGGCTGTAACTTATACAAAAATGGTCGTACAGCAAAAAAAAAAAGCAAATTGTAGCACTAAGTGTCTAGTTTTCGGATCTGAGTTTGAAATTTTTTTTTTGAAAATATTTTTCGAGTAATCATAAGAAAACCACCGAAAAAAAAATTTTCGAAATTTTTTTGGTTTCTTTTTTAAATCTACGGACGTGGAATTTTTTTTTTCGACTTAACCTCTATATGGAGCGGATAGCTTGTTTATTCAGCTTTAATTTGGTTTTTTAAAAATCTCGATACGAGCATTTCTCGCTGAGATATCGGTGTTTGAATGGAAAAAGATCATTTTGTCTTTGATTACCAATATCTCAGCAACCAATGATCGCACAGAAATTTTGAGGTTAGTTTCAAAAACTTGAATAAATTCTCTACAAGGATTGGCAATTGAATTTTGAAAAAAAAATTTTTTTTCAATTATTACATGAATTTTAAAAAGCAACCAAAAAAGGGCTTTTTGTGGTTTTTTGGAAAATCAAGCGCCCAATCAAAAGTATTGCGGAAACCACTAATGTTAAGTGTGCCCTTTACTGTTCAATATACCCACAAAAACCCTACGAAGTTTCAATTTAATCCAGCCAACCGTTTTTTTTCCCACTTGATCGAATTTTTGAAAAAATTAAAGGAGCATGAATTTCGCTCTGAAAATGTCATAATTTTTATCAAAAATGAAAAAAAATTTTTTTTTTTTCATTTTTCTCTCAATTCTGTATTAGTGACTTGGAAAATTTAAGAAAAAAAAAAATCGAAAATTTTTGAAAAAAAAATTCCAAAATTTTTGAAAATTTTTTTTTAATTTTTTAATTTTTTTCAATCGGCTAAAAACTTCAGAAAATTAAAAAAAAAAATTACCGCCGGCATTAGCGTTACCCAAAGCGTACCAGGTGGACGTTGCACGGCGGATTTACGCTTCTTTTGTGCTTGCGCACGTGTATGTGTGTGGTTTTATCAGAGATTGAGACCCTGTGGTTCGTCACTTCCACAGTATTTTGTGACTCCAAACTCACCCTCCGAAGATTGTGTGTGTGTGTGTGTGTGTGTGTGTGTGTGTGTGTGTGTGTGTGCGTGCGTGCGTGTGTGCGCGTGTGCGTGTGTGTGTGCTTGAAATTGAAATTGAAAATTGATTTGAATTGAATTGAATTGAAATTGAATTGAATTGAAAAAAAAATTAAAGAAATAAAAAATTTCAAAAATTTTGGAATTTTTTTTTCAAAAATTTTCGATTTTTTTTTTCTTAAATTTTCCAAGTCACTAATACAGAATTGAGAGAAAAATGGAAATTTTTTTTTTTTTCATTTTTGATAAAAATTATGACATTTTCAGAGCGAAATTCTTGCTCCTTTAATTTTTTCAAAAATTCGATCAAGTGGGAAAAAAAACGGTTGGCTGGATTAATTTGAAACTTCGTTGGGTTTTTGTGGGTATATTGAACAGTAAAAGGCACACTTAACATTAGTGGTTTCCGCAATATTTGTGATTGGGCGCTTGATTTTCCAAAAAACCACAAAAAGCCCTTTTTTGGTCGCTCTTTCAAATTCATGTAATGATTGAAAAAAAAAATTTTTTTCAAAATTCAATTGCCAATCCTTGTAGAGAATTTATTCAAGTCTTTGAAACCAACCTCAAAATTTCTGTGCGATCATTGGTTGCTGAGATATTGGTAATCAAAGACAAAATGATCTTTTTCCATTCAAACACCGATATCTCAGCGAGAAATGCTCGTATCGAGATTTTTAAAAAACCAATTTAAAGCTGAATAAACAAGCTATCCGGTCCATATAGAGGTTAAGTCGAAAAAAAAATTTCCACGTCCATAGATTTAAAAAAAAACCAAAAAAATTTCGAAATTTTTTTTTTCGGTGGTTTTCTTATGATTACTGGAAAAATATTTTCAAAAAAAAATTTTCGAACTCAGATCCGAAAACTAGACACTTGGAGCTACAATTTGCTTTTTTTTTTTTTGCTGTACGACCATTTTTGTATAAGTTACAGCCTGTTGAAAATCCCCGAAAAATTTGGATTTTTTTCTTGCTCCTTTAATTTTTGTGCGAAGTGTAGTAGCTTAGTCTTGACCGACGTTTTTCTTCTTAAAATTTTTTTCATTAATTATTAACAATAATGAAGTCATTTTTCCTCGGAAAATGGAAAAAATCAATTCTTCTTTTTATGATTGAATTACAATAACGAAAAGCTCCGTCTATTCTTAGCCAAAAGTATCTACTTTGAGAAAAAAGTCGTTTTTCTTGTTTCAGAACAACCGGGTGGCCAAAATCGAGTACAACTGTTGAGCCTCTCACGTTCAAAGGTCCTTCACGAGGTGGTTCGTAATTGCTTCAATTGTTAATATTTTTAAATGAAATTTCGTACACAACTTTGTTAATGTACATACAAATGGATATCCAGACGTGTTTTCAATGGTCTCACTAATTTCTTCAAAATTCATTTTTCAGATAAGCCTGATTTGTGGACCGTCACAGTACCTTCTTAATCACACATGCATAAGCATCGAAAATATGTATTTGCAGTTCGATCGCCGTACCTGACATCGCGAATGTTTAAAGCGTCTGCCTGCGACATTTCGATATGATAGGTGCAAAACTTTAGGAAGTTACGAAAGCTCAGTTATCGAATAGGCATGCAAAAATTATAAGTATTCCTAGTTGCTATGAAAGCCTACAAAGAATTTTTTTTGACCTTGTCGAAGGCAAAGAGTTTGCAGTTGATTTGTAGAACATTTGTCTCGCCCTCTTCACCGGTGAGAGTAGTAACTTGGCTGTACTTTCGTTTGTTGGCTCTGTTGGCCTCTTCTATCTCTTGAGCGGCCTGGGTCAACGTTAAGCCCGTTCTCGTCGTGCTTTTACACGCGGCAGCAGCGTTTCCAAACAAGAGTTCTGAACTGCTCGAACTTTCGGGATCGCTCGAGACCGTAACGCGTTCCTTAAGATTCTGGCCGAAAACGAAACTCGGGGTCGACGAGTTCGATGCCACGGCGAAACTCACACTACTCTCGTTGTCCTTCGGTGTCGCCACGAGTGGCAAAAACTTTGGTAGTGTATCGGTGCACTTTTTGTTATCGTTTTTTGAGTTTTCCACGTTCGTCGTCTCGTTGTTCTTATCCTCGGGTTCGCCGTCCAACGTCGCACCGTTACCATCGATCACCGCGTCGTCCGATACTTTCGTGAAAGGATTGTTCAGTTTAGGCGCTTGAACGCCCTTGGTGGAGGGACCTGGCGTTGTCGTCGTGGTCACCGAGCTCAGCGCCGACGGTCGCAGCAGCGACGACTTTGGTTTCGTCGTATTACTCGACTCGCTAAGATTGAACGAATTGCCGAATTTCGAAGCTGCCAGCACAGGACCTGTTATCTCAACGCAAAAGAATTATCAATATTGAAAGAGCGCAAAACATTATACTTAGTAATTATCTATCATTTGTGGAGCCACTTTCTAGCAAAGCGAAGGTCTTAACTTGGTTGCTTATATGAGACAGAGTCTGGTCCCAGGGACTAAGAATGAATCAAATGCATTAGGGGGTTAGGCTACCGTTAAAATTTTTTTTAATCGTTTGTCGCTTGAGGTGACCTAAATTAAAGTGGAAGGTCCAACATATGGTGTTGGAATCGCAAATTGAAGGTAAACTTATAATATAATTGCTATTTAAACGTTAAACGTTAAACAGATGGACTTGAAATTTGGTGCATTCATTCGGTGTAGTAGTAGATTGGTTTTGTCCAACGTTTTTCTTCTGCACAGTTTTTTTTTATTAGCGACTTACAATAATAGAGTGATTTTTCAGAAAGAGATAGAGAACAAAAATTTCACCTTTTTTTTAATGATTGTACAAAGATCAGTCAAGTCACGTTAACCAATATTATCTATTTCCAGAAAAAAAAACTTTTTCTCTAAGATCTTATAATAAATATAATTTGATACTTTTTTTCATGACATTTGGAACATAACTTTGTTAATATACATACAAATAAATGACCAACCGATTTTTTAATCATCTTATTCTTTCAACATTTTTTTTTTTAAAGAAGCCTCATCCATATACGGTTTTTCTAAATGATAAAGCACACAAGAGTCTTGTTTTGGTGTATCCGTAAACTTTCGCTTGCAAACCGGCTTGAGACTTTTGATAAATTGAATATAAATAAGAATTTTCTAACAGGAAACGTAATTTTGGCTTTTTGTTTTTGTTTCTGACCATTACTTGCGGTTCTGAGTGTTATATGATGGAATCACATTCTATCTCAGTCTGTCAGTTGCAACACAGCATTTTGGCTTCATTTTTGGCACAATCTTTTTCTTGCGGAAAACTAATAGTTGGTGTAACCTGAATCACATTGAAAATTCCAATCTGAATTCAGGCCTTATAGATCTATCACCGTGTACTTTACATCATCTGTGTACTTTAATATTGAGCAACAAAGCATTTCAAATAATATTCACGATTTTAAGTAACCATCCTCGCAATTCATTGAGTCTCCATTGAATTGGAAGCTAAATAGGGTCTATCAGAAACGTAAAAAAACAGAAACTAAGTTTCTGTTTTGAAGAATCAATGTCGAATTCTTTCCACAAGAATTTGGAGAGTTTGGTAATCGAGGCTACTCTTACACAGACTCGAGTTGCGATATCCAGAAATTGCTGTCTTAATAAAATGAACACATGCTGCCTGAAAAAAGCAGCACGAACGTAACATCACCTCAGACAGTGATCTCCATCAATGGAACAAGTTTCGCTGATAATCTGCATAACAAAGGTTTTCTACAATAGTTGTGAGTTGCACCAAGTGTCATGAGAATTTTAGAGTACTGAGCTTTTTTTGAAGGTCCTGGTTTTTTAAATCATTAAACTTTTTCTATGGCGGTAACAGTCAATCGTACTCCAACAAATGATGCATATGCTCTTTATAATTAATATTTTTTACATTTTGGATCCGATAATCTTTATATAATGTGCATAATTGACACAATGGATTCACGTATAGGAACAGGAGTAGCATAATCGAAATAGAAATTCTGTTCTATCATTTTCTAGAATCAAGTAAAAAGCGGGTTCCTCACTTTGTTTTTTGGCTACTTTGGGACAGGGTGAAGATGGCGCTTCGCAATTCTCTTCATTGGACTGTCCTTCGGTATCCTCTGCAAACAAAAAAGGAGTTAGAATAACAATCTTCCGTTGCAGTTACTGTTGCATCGGAGATCAGTCTTACGTTACGAGTAGTTAGGAACGGATTCAATTATAAATAAACTAACGAAGATATTCGGAAAAAGTACGATATTTGTGCAATTGACAATGGACCGATCGATCATACATATTTTTAACACGCTGCTGCCATTCGAATGGGCAAACATCGTAATTTCAAAGCCATAAAAATATTGTACATACCGTTCGTCGAATTTTCACTCAACTCTTCATGAGCATCGAATTTCATTATTCTCAGTGGTTGAGGGTCGTTCGGCTCCTCTGTGCTCTCTAAAGGCAATGAAAACGAAAAAAATTCACGTATATTTTTGCATAGACAATTTGTGATTTGTAAAGATTGCGATTGTAATGTAAAAGATTTGTAAATTTGTAAACGCCGTTGTCGATATCGTGCGCATGGATGTTTTGGATAAAATCATTTACGAAAAACAATATTGTACAAACCGTTCGTCGAATTTTCACTCAACTCTTCGCGAGCATCGAATTTCATTATTATCGGTGGTCGAGGGCCGTTCGTCTCCTCCGTACTCTCTAAATGCAATGAAAATTTAGAAAATTGAACATAAATATTTTTGCATAGAAAATTTATGATAGAAAAACCGTTGTCAAAAGAGAAAAAGAAATCGTTGTGGATATCGTGCACACGTATGTTTGATATAAGATCGTTCACGAAAAAATCTTCATTTCGGGTCCGAATTTTTAACGCTGTTAAACAGTAGAATTCTCGATTGACGAGGGAATTATAATTTTAAATAATATTTGTAATTAGTTGGCACATTATTAACACGTTTTTTACGTTCAACAGAACCACAAAACGCACCCTTGCAATCCGCCATTTTTAATATTCACAAATACGAACAGCAACGAGAGGCGATGTGTGCTGCCACTCACGGCCCGACTGTTAACTGACGAAAGATCGTTCGTCGCTCGAACGTACGTGTACGCGTACCCTGAATCGCACTAGTGTACCTGCGTGCATATTGTTTTCTTATGTACAAATTGCGCTCTTTATTTTACCAGATCCTAAAAACCATTCACAATTTACATACTTTCTGCATCCTCGTGTGGTCTTCAAATTTTTGTCATTGACATTGAACGCTTGAAAAGTCGCAACCTATGATGATACGAACGACATAACCTGTAAAGACAATAGTAAAGACGATGACCTCCCATTATGATAAAGAGCAAACTTGATATTACATTCTTGCCCAAAAAAAAAGAACATTGCCCAAGCCGCCGGAGCTAATTCGGGTTGTTTTTGTAGGGAGGTGCAGTGACTCATATGCATGTACAAAAGCAGTTTCAGACATTTCGTGATGGAGGTTTTGATCTCATCGCCCCGAAACCGCGTCGTCTTTTTCGCGCGCTACGAACTGTTGCCGAATCGACGGTTTAAGGTCACTCGAAAATAATTCCGAATTTTTTTATGCGCCGAGGTTTTTGATAAAGCCAAAAATTATGGAACCATACGCTTCCCTGACAGAAGAAAACGAAGCACAACGTTGAGCGTTATCGTTGCTAAGCTAAATGCATGATAATTTATACGTAGGACCCTCACGCATTTTCGATCATGAAAAGCCGAATCGATGTATACGAAATATATGCATAAGTAACTAGAGATCACGGCTTGGTCAGGAAACTTGTTGGGTGGGGAGTGAGTCAAGTAATGAAGCAAAATGACAGTTCTCGTCAGTTCTCGTCTCGCACGGTCCGAACAGCTTTGCAATGGAGCATATTTTTCGAAATTTGCTGTATATCTATCTGTTTATATATATATATTTTTTTTTTTTTTATTTTGATATATTTATCTGTTTGATTTGTCGAAATTTACTGTAACACCCGTATTCATGTTCGTTCCTCGAGGAATCCTTATTCCTCGTTCTTTGTTCTGCACAAAGAACAAAGAATCCACATTTCTTAAGGAACGATTATGAATACGGGTGTATTGTATATCGCTACAAGACTTATACGTGATAGCGCTTCCCGTGGATAGATGAGGAACTATGTTTTGGCCTCACTCAGGGCGCGTTCCACTTAACGCCCGCAGCGCCCGCGGCGCTCGCAAACGCGTTCCACATAACGACCGCGGTCGCAGTGGTCGCGGTCGAAACGTCATAGATGACGTCATAGATCGCGACCACATCGAGCCCACGACGCCCGCCGTTCATCGTGGGTCGCCGTGGACGGTAATATGAGCGCATGCATATAACGACGGCATAAGCGGTTACGAGGTTACGAAAATTCAAAAACCTGGTATTGCGCATTGTTCATCAGTAGAGTTTACGTTCGAAGCATCTCGAAATATTTTTAACAATGGAAAGAGTACCATTCTACAATAATGACAAGGAGTTGTTAATAGAAGTGGTATTATCCAAAGAAGCCGCCGATCGCGCTTATAATGGTAAGCCATACTTTTGGTACTTCATGAAAATGTACTTGATTAAATTTTTTTGTTCGACATAACCTCCAAAAACGTTTGGTACATTCATTTACTTACTAAAGTTTTCTGTACTCAGATGCAGCTTTTGCTGAACAAGTATTGAACAACGCGTTGAAAAACCGCGAGCAGGAGAACCACGCCAGAAACCACCGAGAAAAGCAGCAGAACGACGATGAGAGTGCCATCGAGGAATACGATGAAGAAGAAAGTACGACAACAACCAGTGCAATTCAAGACGAAGAGGAAAGCAGGCAGACTTTTGCGGTCCCATTGAACTCTATCTGTCACTCTAACGAGCGTCAAGAGACCGATGACGAGGGAACTTCAACGACCGACTTAGAAGGACAAGGTATATCAAGACTCGTGTGGACGATAATGACAACTTGAATCTTTTACAGTGGATGTAGGAGTTAGTGAAATATCGTTATGTATTTCAGGCTCTTTATACCGCTGGAGTGACGGATGCGTGTTGTTGCTGTTAGAGCATTTTCGCATAGCGGAAGATAAATTCGCGGACGGCAAACAGTCACATAAAAAAATTTGGGCGAATATTGCCAAAAAAATAGGCGAGAAGGGGCACACGTTAACTGGGCCACAGTGTGCGGCTAAACTTCGCAGCCTCAAAAAAACATATAAGGGAATTAAGGACCACAATAACAAATCGGGGAACAACAGAAGAACGTGGCAGTTCTTTGCGGTTTGTAAACTATTGAATGAAAAATAAGTGAGTTTGATTTTTAAACAGCTCGAGAACTTTTGTAATAGCCATCATATCCATTTTTGTAGATCATGGACGACATTTTTTGCAAAAAAGCATGGTGCAGTCCGGTGGCAATTGCATCATCGTCGGGATTAAGTGTCACAAACACTGACGATAGCAGTGCCACCAGAACAGATAGTGGATGTGCTATCAATAGTAAGTCACCAATCTTTCACGTGTCATTATTTCACGGTTGAGCGATTCACCTTGCATTAATTTTATTATTTTGGTTACATTATAGAAACGTCCACACGAAGACCATCGGCTGCCACCTCACTACTTGCCAAACGAATCAAGCTGAGAGAAGAACATGAGGAGGCTAAAAAGCAAAGACATCAGGACCGACTAGATATGGATAATAAGTTTCTAGCTCTTCTCGAGAAAATTGCCGAGAAACAATAAAGAAAAACTCTTAAAAGTATTAAAAGTATTAAAAGCCGTTGTTGTTATTATTTTTATTATCGTCACTATCAAATCCTGATCTTAAACGTTGATTACACGCTAATGTGTTCAACGGTTAGATGAAAAGAAACCAATACGAGAAGGCCGTTTCAATACAAATCGTTTCTACAGATCTACATTCTTCTACATGGTTCGATTGTACAGAAAAATAATCGCGTGGGTGCGTTTCTCTAGAAAAATGATCGTGTAGTTACGTTTGTATAGAAAAACAATCCTGTAGAAACGAACCGACGTGGTTCTTTCATGTTGATACGTACCTACAACGACGATTTATCTATAGAAATGTGCCTACGCGATTATCATTCTTTAGAAACGTACCTTTATGCTTACTTTGCTGTAGAATCGTACTGTAGAAACGACTCTGGAGAAACGATTTCTCTAGAAACTACCATCTCAAACCAATTATTCAGAATTGTTATTATTATTACAAAACTTTTTATTTTACAATTATTACAATACATTATAATACAATATTTACGATGAACAGCACAGGCATGTCGAAAGAAGCTGCAAGTTAAAACTTGCAAATTGCCTTGTCAAGGTTCCGCACTTTGTTTTAGTGCTGCAAATTATTCATAATTGAATTTCTTTTATCAATTCCTGCATTCCGCATATGCTGATCAGAGATATTGTTACGTGCAACATATTCTTCTGAACGCGAAGGAATCGTGATAACGAGAAATTCATCTCCTTGTAGTGTGCAAATATTGTGGACCACGCAACATGCTACAATATACTCTGCCATTAAGTCTACCCTTGACATTGGTAAGCGATCCAATAAACTTCTCATGCGTCCTTTTAATAAGCCGATACATCTTTCTACGGTAACTCTGGCCGCTGAGTGGCAGTAGTTATAATTGTTTTGCCTCGCCGTTAATTGCCCATTGTCCCGGAAAGGAGTCAGCAGGTGTTCATGTAGCTCATATGCGGCATCCCCTAGGATATGGGTGTAGGCAGGAAACTTGTCTGCATAATTTAAATAATCTGCCACTTCCGACTGCCGAAAAACTCTTTGGTCATGAACAGAACCAGGATGTCCAGTGTAGCAATGCGTGATTAAAGTTTTGTGATCACACACCAGCTGAAAATAAATGTGACCATCGATAAATGCCAATATTCAAATGTTTTTTAGATTCGTTTTATTTCGTCAATTTCTATCAATCATAAATTGTGTCCAATGTTTTATTCCGCCTTGCAGTCGGGTGTGTAGACAAAAATATTAAGTTTTTTGTCGACGTTTCAACCTTTGGTGAGCACCCTCATCAGGATGCATTTTTCTTTTTTCCGTTTTATATAATACATTGTTCGTTGTTACATTCGATCTCTTGTTTCATATACGGCTTGTTGGCGTTTTCGAGGTTATGTCCTCGTGTTTCTTATATTATCGTCAATTTTTTTGTATAGTTTTTTCATTACCTCTGTTGAATTAAAATTTAAAAAACATTAATGATAATGCAAGCACGATGACGTACCTCAAAAACACCAACAAGAGTTATGAAAAAAAATTCCAAATGTAACAATGAGCAACGTAGTATAGCAAACGGAAAAGAGAATACATTTAACCTGATGAGGACCCTCGCGATGGATTGAAACGTCGACAAAAAACTGAATTTTTTTTTGTTACACACTTGACTGTAAGACCAATGAAAATATTGGACAAAAAAATCATAATATAGCTTTGTTGTTACTCGATATAATATGTACGTACCTGCAATTGAATGGAATGGTACCCTTTGCGGTTTATATAATCTGCTGGGTTCACTTTTGGAGCATGAATACGAATGTGCGTTCCGTCAATGGCCCCGATGACTCCTGGAAATCCACTGGCTATTTCAAAGCCTCGCATAACGCTAGCAGCTCGATCACCACTGGGCCATTGAATGAATCGGGTACATCTTGAAAACAGAGCATGCGTGACTCTTCTCACAGCTCTAACAGCCGTGGCTCTCCCCACGTTAAAGCGATCACAGATAGATCTACAATAAAGCAGAGTTAATCGTTTATCCACTTTACAATGAAACTGACGTTCGACAAGAAATCTTTTATAAATATAATTTAATGCTATGAAGAACATGTGAAAGGTGTACCATGTGACGCAGGAGTGCGAGACAGATAGCTGAAATTGTTGGACTTGTCATTTTCAGATATCAATGATATTTTTAACAAAATATGAGCATTAAGTTCTGCATCAATGCATTTTGCAGGACTGAACGCTCTGTTTTTTCCGAAAATCATAACCATCTATAATGAAGCTTCGTTCAAAATTTTATGCGGTCATGTCAACCTTTTACACGCATTCCAAGCTTTAAGTAGGACTTTTTTACCTGTATGTATCCATAGTAGCCATTTTCCATAGCGCTATCATCAATTGGTGATGAGAGGGGATTGTAGGACAGCCTTTGACTTTCCTGGTCAAATCGTCACCAATGACATCGAGAAGGTATTCAAATGTAGCCTTCGACATTCTGCAAACAGTGAAAAATAAAGCTCATATAAATTCTTTTTCATTACGATTTTTTCCCCTGTTAATGCACTAGAAAATATATAATGTGTTATATTATATATTCACAATGATATTAAAAACTAAGAAAAACATAAGTTGGAGCAAACCTGAAATGGCTTTTGAATTCATGCTCCGCATAACGACGGACAACATCGTGGTAACCTATAGTTCGTGGCCGAAGTTTTCGCTTTTCTCTCTCTCGCAGAGGTATTTCCCACTCGTCATCCGAATTGGAACTCGATGAACTTTCAGACTCATACAATCTTTTTCGACGCAGCACCAACATAGTTACAATTTCACTGACACTCAAATTTGGAGTCGTCGACGTCGACTCACTCGACTCGATCGCAGCCATGTTTATGGCGTCTGGCGTTCCATTCGGGTTTCTGGTCGCCCACAACGCGTTCCACTTATACTTTCGCCTGTTGCGCTTGCGGGCTCGAGCGAGCTAGTGGAACGGAAAATCTTGCGGTCGTGATCGCGGGCGTTGCGAGCGTTAAGTGGAACGCACCCTCAGTGCAGCCAGATCGCGCGCGAAAGTTACCCTCTCTCTAGTCCCTCGCGGCCCCATCACACAATCATAGTAGCGCGTGTCCGTGAGCGAGCGACGCTCGGACATCTTCGGAAAGAGCCGAGTGCCGTCGAACTGTCCCGACCGCGCCTTCGGCAGCTACACCAACGCATAGACACGCTGAGCACGTTCATGTGCGGCCAAGCCGAACGAAGGCTTCGAGGGAAAAAGCAATCTGAGCACGGCCCGCGCGTGACGTCACGCGACGGCACGCGCGAGACTTTTAGATGATTTCAATGCTTATTTAGCTCTTGATTCTCTGCGTTATTAATGTATACAAAAAAATGTCTCGCGCACTCTGAACGTTTATTTTTTTAGTTTATACGTTAATTTAAATATAATAATAAATCTAAATTACAACTTATTTATCTTCTAAAAAATTGTTTACGCTTTACTCACACCCGTCCTTATGCCAAATAAATTATAATTCAGAAAAGTAAGTGAAAATATATGTATATTCGTATTATTATATTAATTCTCATAATTTCATCAAGCGATAAAGTATTATCTCCAAAAACAAGTCAATCATCAATCGGGCCGCCAATCGTAACTGCCAGAGAGTGCATCTTTAACACAAGTGATAGGATGGTCCCGTTGGTAGCGTTCCTGGCTTCGGTCCGTAGGGGCGCAGGATCGTTCCTCACGCTCAGCCCTTTTTTTTTTTAATCATGGTTACTATTAATTTTTATTTGATTAGTTATTTTTATTAGTTATCATATTTATTTTAATTAGTTATCTTTTAGTACCGAAAAATTTATCGCGCACTCTGACCGCTTAATTTATTAGTTTTTACGTTAATTTAAATATAATAAATCTAAAATACAACTTATTTATCTTCTAGCAAAATGTTTGCGCTTTACTCACACCCGACCCTATGCCAAATAAATTGTAATTCATAAAAGTAAGCGGAAATATATTTATCTTCGTATTATTATATTCATTCTCATATACTTTCATCAAGCAAAAAAGTATTATCCCCAAAAACAACCATCCATCCGACCGCGAATCGTAAGTACCAGAAAGTGAACATACATTGACACAAAAAATTAAAGGAGCAAGAAAAGTTGAACTTCGTCAAAAGTGTTCGTACAAAAAAAAAGGATGTTAAAGCTTCAAGTTTTTAGTTTTAGTTCCGACAATGATTTTTTTTTGAGAATCACTGATTGCGCGGTAGGAAGAAATATAACGGCAAAAAAAAATGTTGCAAATTTTTACGTTTTTCAAAGTTCTGCACGTGTTTTGGAGATTTTTTTCGGACTTGACCAATATCAAGGTCATTGAGCCCATTCAATTCAGTTCAATTTGCTTCTTTTTTTATCTTCTTACGACCATTTTTCGCTGATATCGGCCTCCTCGTCGGCCTCTGAATGAAAAAACGTCCTTTTGTCTTCAGTCATCGATATCTCGGGAACTAATGGTCGTACGGGAATTCGACCGGCAATTTTGGAAACGTGAATGCATACTCTACAAGCTCTGATTATTATTGTAGGTTTAAAAAAAATTATGTTTGCCATCAGTTTTAAAAAAGTACAAAAAATCGATGTTTTCTTGTTTTTTATAAAATCCACCGCTACTTTGCAAATATTGCGATAAACACTATTGTTTATGGACGGTCATTCGGCTCAATATGTCCCCAAGAGATATGCAAAATTCCAAATTGATCCGTTCATCGGTCTTTCTTGCCCGATTGACCAAAATATGAAAAAAAATTAAAGGAACAAGTTTCCTCCTTCTCAGAAATCATTTCATGATTATTAAGAGGAAAAACAACTTTTCACTACTTTTCGTACAATTGGGTATTGAGTACGCATTAAATGTTGGAAAAGAACCCTGAAAATCATATTGACTAAACATTTTCGATTTTTTTTTTTTTTAATAACAAAAATGTTGAAATTTTTTGTTTATAAAAAAATCTATTTCGATTTTTTTTATTTTTTTAATGTTGACATTTTTTTTCGATCCAACATTGTACCGCCAGCATTAGAATTACCCAAAGTGTACGTAGAATTACCCAAAGCGTACCTCCCCGTGGTATGCTTTGGGTAATTCTGATGCTGGCGGTACAATGTTGATTTAAAAAAAAATTTCAACATTAAAAAAAAAAATTCGAAACTGATTTTTTTATAAAAAAAAAAATTTTCAATATTTTTTTTATGAAAAATTTTTTTTTTCGAAAATTTTTAGTCAATATGATTTTCACGGTTTTTTTCCAACATTCAATGCGTACTCAATACCCAATTGTACGAAAAGTAATGAAAAGTTTTTTTTCCTCTTAGTAACCATGAAATGATGTCTGAAAAGGAGGAAACTTGCTCCTTTAATTTTTTTTCAGATTTTGGTTAATCGGGCAAGACAGACCGATAATCGGAACAGCTTGGAATTTTGCATGGCTCTTGGGGACATATTGAGCTGAATGACCGTCCATAAACATTAGTCTTTATCGCAATATTTGCAAAGTAGCGGTGGATTTCATAAAAACCAAGAAGACATCGTTTTTTTGTACTTTTCTAAAACTAATGGCAAAAATAAAAAATAAAAGTTTCACCACAATAATAATCGGAGCTTGTAGAGTATTCACGTTTCCAAAACTACCGATCGAATTCCCGTACGACCATTAGTTCCTGAGATATCTCAGCGAAAAATGGTCGTACGGAGAAAAAAAAGCAAATTGAAGTGAATTGAATGGGCTCAATGACCTTGATATTGGTAAAGTCAGAAAAAAATCTCCAAATCACGTGCAGAACTTTGAAAAACGCAAAAATTTGCGCAATTTTTTTTGCCGTGATATTTCCTCCGACCGCGCAATCAGTGATTCTCAAAAAAAAAAATCATTGTCGGATCTAAAACTAAAAACTTGAAGCTTTAAAATCCTTTTTTTTTGTACGACCACTTTTGACAAAGTTCAACTTTTCTTGCTCCTTTAATTTTTTGTGTCAATGTATGTTCACTTTCTGGTACTGACGATTCGCGGTCGGATGGATGATTGTTTTTGGGGATAATACTTTATCGCTTGATGAAAGTATATGAGAATGAATATAATAATACGAAGATAGATATATTTCCGCTTACTTTTATGAATTACAATTTATTTGGCATAGGGTCGGGTGTGAGTAAAGCGCAAACATTTTGCTAGAAGATAAATAAGTTGTATTTTAGATTTATTATATTTAAATGAACGTAAAAACTAATAAAATAAGCGGTCAGAGTGCGCGATAAATTTTTCGGTACTAAAAGATAACTAATTAAAATAAATATGATAACTAATAAAAGTAACTAATCAAATAAGAATTAAGGATGTTGGGTCCCAAATCGCAAATGATGATAAAATTCTGAAAATTTGGTATGTTTTTGTATGAAGTATTTCAGAGGTCGTGTAAAAATTTCACGACAATTAGGAAGCTCGTTATTGAACAATTAACATTCACAAATTAAATGCTGTCTTATGGAAACTGATGTAACTTTGCAATAAGTTTTTCTTTTGACCTCTGAATTTTGTAATATCTACAATATACTGAAAGCAACGGAAACAAAACGAAGTTTATTGATACATTTTTTTTATTTCTTTTAAAAATTGTTCTTAACAAAATGTTAATTTTTCAATAACGAGCTTCCTAATCGTCGTGAAATTTTAACACGACCTCTTAAATACTTCATACAAAAACATACCAAATTTTCATAATTTTCTTATCATTTTTTATTTCAACCCTTAAGGAGGTTGAAGTAATGATGATAGAATTCTGAAAATTTGGTATGTTTTTACATGAAGTATTCAGGAGGTCGTGTAAAAATTTCATGACGATTAAGAAGCTATTTATTGAACAATTAACATTAACATGTTTTATAGGGACTCAACATCCTTAATAGTAACCATGATTTAAAAAAAAAGCGCTGAGCGTGAGGAACGATCCTGCGCCCCTACGGACTGAAGCCAGGAACGCTACCAACGGGACCATCCTATCGCTTGTGTTAAAGATGCATTTTCTGGCACTTACGATTGGCGGCCGGATGGATGATTGATTTGTTATTGGAGATAATACTTTATCGCTTGATGAAAGTATGAGAATTAATATAATAATACGAATATAAATATATTTTCACTTATTTTTCTGAATTATAATTTATTTGGCATAAGGACGGGTGTGAGTAAAGCGTAAACAATTTTTTAGAAGATAAATGAGTTGTAATTTAGATTTATAATTATATTTAAATTAACGTATGAACTAAAAAAATAAGCGTTCAGAGTGCGCGATACAATTCTTTTGTATACATTAATAACGCAGAGAATCAAGAGCTAAATAAGCATTGAAATCATCTAAAAGCCTCACGCGTGCCGTCGCGTGACGTCACGCGCGGGCCGTGCTCAGATTGCTTTTTCCCTCGAAGCCTTCGTTCGGCTTGGCCGCACATGAACGTGCTCAGCGTGTCTATGTGTTGGTGTAGCTGCCGAAGGCGAGGTCGGGACAGTTCGACGGCACTCGGCTCTTTCCGAAGATGTCCGAGCGTCGGTCACTCACGGACACGCGCTACTATGATTGTGTGATGAGCGCGCGAGGGACTAGAGAGAGGGTAACTTTCGCGCGCGATCTTGCTGCACTGGCCTCACTAACGGCGACGCTTTCCGTCGAGCTCAATAAACTTAGCCGCCATCTACGACAATATTGAATTTTTTTTCATGCCAATCGATTATTAGTCGTTTGGGAGTGTTTGTTAGACAAAATCCAGCGTTTGTGAGACTTTACTTATTTAATTATACAAACAAAAAAATTTCATGTTAAAGTTAGCCGCGGGAAAATGGATTTTTAATGATTTCGAACTTTTCATTCCCATAGCACGCTGCAAGCCACGTGAAGTTGGCAGCAAGGCTACGACAGCTGAGCACGGCTTTGCCCATGTGACTCCTCAATTTCAGAAAAATGCTGTTTATTTCTGTCCTACTCGATTGTTAGTCATTTGGTAGACAAAATCTAGCGTTTGTGAGACTTTATTTATTTAATTATACGAAAAACAAATTTCATGTCACAGTCAGCCGCGGCAAAAAGGTTTTCTAATGATTTCGAACTTTTCTTCGTAACCAATCGTTTGTGAGTCGTTTGTGAGTGATTGTTAGTCGATTTTTATCGTTCGTGAGAGCTTAATTTTTACTTTATCGTTAAAAAACTTTTCATTCCAATAGAACGCCGCAAGGCACGTGAAGTTGGCTCAATTCCAGCAAAATGCTGACTATTTTAGTCCTACTCGATTTTTAGTCGTTTGTGAGTGATTGTTAGACAAAATCCAGCGTTTGTGAGACCTTATTCATTTTAGTTTTAAGGCTTTCACGGCTCTTTATGTAATTTGAAGAGTATGTGGCTTCCGGATGGAGGCCGTGTTGAGAATCAGCGTTGTGCCGACGTTTCGCAAACGTTACAGTCTGCATCATCAGGGCTGAGAGCTCCGATACTGAAGCTCCCGTGTCTCAGGCATTCCTTATATACTTGCAGTCATCGTTCCAGATCACTGCACCAGCCAATCAGATGTTTTAATTGATCGGCCGGTCAATTAAAAAACCGGGAGGACGGTGTGCCAAATGGGATTGACGTGATATCCACCATCTCTGTTTAGATTGTCCGGATGTTTTCGGATTTCCAAGCCTTCTCGGTGTTTCCTAGAAAAATAGCTGTTTGATGGGGCCAGACTTTGGGCTTTATCGAACTGAATGGCATGACCAGTTTCCATCCAATGCTCGGCCAGGGCTGATTGTCCAATGTGGCCATATTTGATACACCGTTGATGTTCTTTGATCCGTGTACTGATCTTCCTCCCGGTTTCTCCTATGTACACTTTACCGCATGAGCAGGGTATCTTGTACACTCCTGGTGCACTTAATGGTGGTCTTTGGTCTCTTGCACTCGGAACCACTTGTGCTAGCTTCTTCTGAGGTTTGAAGATGACTCGCACGTTATGTTTCCCAAGGACCCTGCCAATGCGATTTTTTAATTGACCGGCCGATCAATTAAAACATCTGATTGGCTGGTGCATTGATCTGGAACGATGACTGCAAGTATATAAGGAATGCCTGAGACACGGGAGCTTCAGTATCGGAGCTCTCAGCCCTGATGATGCAGACTGTAACGTTTGCGAAACGTCGGCACAACGCTGATTCTCAACACGGCCTCCATCCGGAAGCCACATACTCTTCAAATTACATAAAGAGCCGTGAAAGCCTTAAAACTAAAATAAAACGCCTACACGGAGAGGCTATTTTGGGTTCTGTTAACACCTTTTCCAAACTCAGGAAAACTCTGCACATCCAGCTGTGCTCGTTAACATTCCTAAAAAGGTGCCGCGACCATCAAGTGGTACCGAAATGTTTTCAATTAAAAAACCCCTTTCCATCAAAACAAGCCAAGACTATCCTCCACCAGGCCTCGCTGAGACTGGTAAAGGAGAGAATATCTGTCACCAAAAAGCTTTTAGACCAAAATTCCCAAAAACTCCTTAAACTTCACCTACGCCTATCTGACTGTTTGGAACCACAGCTGTGGGAAGATCTTGACCGGGTCACACACGAACAAGCCCTCCACTGTGCAGACCTGAGGTCCAGGAATCAAATAGAGAAATTCCGGAAACTATGCCCACAGACGAAACAACCCATCCTAACCCACACAGTAAAAAACCTAAGCAACCACCCACTCTCCGCAGCTGAAACATCAGTCCTCGCAAAAGGGCACAATTTCGCCATCACACCGACAGACATTCCAACCAGAGAAATCATCAGCCAGGTGGAAACTGCCATCTACCGTCTCCCACCTGATACTAGCAACGATATCAGGCAACGGATAACCAATATTCTACACAAAGCAAAACCCCCTCAGCAGAACATCACAAAGGAAGAACATCTTGCTCTTCAAAATTTGAAGAAAAACAAGGACATCTTAGTACTACCAGCTGATAAAGGGAATGCTACTGTTATCATGGACAAAACGGACTACTGCAGGAAAATGATGAACCTGCTCGAGGACACCAACACGTACAAGAAACTACCACGTGACCCAACATCAAGCGTAGAAAAGAAAACAACGACACTTCTAAAGAAGGCTGGCCTGTCGGAGAACCTTATCAAAATCCTTACACCCAAGGAATCCCTACCACCCAGGCTTTACGGTCTGCCAAAAATACACAAAAACAACATCCCACTAAGGCCCATCGTTAGCAACATAGGCAGCCCTACATATCATTTGGCACGTTTTCTCTGCAAACCCTTGCAGGAACTCGTAGGCCTCAACAACTCCTATATCCAAAACTCTCGGGAATTTGTGAATAAGATCCAGTCCATCAAGGTACAACCAGAAGACATTCTAGTAAGTTTCGATGTTGTATCGTTGTTCACAAACGTCCCAACCCATGAAACCCTAGAAATAGTCAGAAAATCCCAAAAAGTTGCTCCTAACCTACCAGCCCTCATAGAACATTGCCTAAACTCTACATATTTCCAATTCCAATCCCAGTTTTATGAACAAACTTCAGGCGCAGCCATGGGTTCCCCGATTTCCCCTATCATCGCCAACATCTTTATGGAGAATTTCGAGAACAGAATTCTGCAAGAAGCACCTCTCAAACCCTCAACCTGGTTCCGATATGTCGATGACACCTTCGTCATTTGGAGTCACGGCAAAGAAAACCTCAATCATTTCTTAACCTTCCTCAACTCCCAGCACCCCAATATACAATTCACCATGGAGATAGAACAGGACAATCAAATTCCTTTTCTGGATGTACTGGTTCAACGGAAAAACGATGGCACTTTGGGCCACAAAGTTTACCGGAAACCAACGCACACGGATAGATATCTCCACGCTACGTCCCATCACCACCCCTCCCAAAAACAATCGGTCATAAGCTCTCTGGTCTACAGAGCTCTAGCGATCTCCGAACCGAACTCTCTCGAGGATGAACTAGAACACCTACGCAAAGCTTTAGGAGATGATGGCTACAAGCCAGGCAACATCGAAAGAACGATCAAACAACTAAGAAGAAAAATGGCCGATCCGAAAACGGTAACAGAACCTGAAGGGGAGAATGAAGGACAAATAATAGCAACAACTTCCCTTCCATACCTTCAGGGCATAACCGATCGCATAGGCAGGGTCCTTGGGAAACATAACGTGCGAGTCATCTTCAAACCTCAGAAGAAGCTAGCACAAGTGGTTCCGAGTGCAAGAGACCAAAGACCACCATTAAGTGCACCAGGAGTGTACAAGATACCCTGCTCATGCGGTAAAGTGTACATAGGAGAAACCGGGAGGAAGATCAGTACACGGATCAAAGAACATCAACGGTGTATCAAATATGGCCACATTGGACAATCAGCCCTGGCCGAGCATTGGATGGAAACTGGTCATGCCATTCAGTTCGATAAAGCCCAAAGTCTGGCCCCATCAAACAGCTATTTTTCTAGGAAACACCGAGAAGGCTTGGAAATCCGAAAACATCCGGACAATCTAAACAGAGATGGTGGATATCCCGTCAATCCCATTTGGCACACCGTCCTCCCGGTTTTTTAATTGACCGGCCGATCAATTAAAACATCTGATTGGCTGGTGCAGTGATCTGGAACGATGACTGCAAGTATATAAGGAATGCCTGAGACACGGGAGCTTCAGTATCGGAGCTCTCAGCCCTGATGATGCAGACTGTAACGTTTGCGAAACGTCGGCACAACGCTGATTCTCAACACGGCCTCCATCCGGAAGCCACACACCTTATTCATTTAATTATATGAAAAACAAATTTCATATCAAAGTTAGCTCCGGGAAAATGGTTTTCTAATGACTTCGAATTATTCGTCGTAACCAATGGTTTGTGAGTCGTTTGTGAGTGATTGTTAGTCGATTTTTACCGTTTGTGAGAGCTTAATTTTTATTTTATCGTTAAGGTTGTTATGGGGTTAAGTTAACATGTTACCACCGAGCTGAATTTTTTTCTGGACCTTTATAACCTCTTTGCTGATCATCCTATGCAGTTTAGATACGATCCACAGTACCGTTTCTTAGAAAAAAAATCCGAAACTCGACGTATTTCGTGGGCTAATTACATTACGCTTATGGAAAATGCCCGATCATTTTTCAGTTCATTATTAATATTTGCAAACTGAGTGTTACCATCGAGCTGAAAAAATAGGTACGGTTTGAATAATTATCGGACTAACCGTTGGTGCCGTGAAAATGACGATTCACAGTACCGTTAAAAAATGATTAATCTTTTTGATAGCGAATTTGTGCGAAAATGAAGCACACAAAATATTAGGCTGTGAAAACATGACCACGTCGCAGACGGCACAAATGCTCCCTACTTATCCACATTCGATAATTATGTCCGCAAATCGCAAACTATTTAGTTAAGATAATAAACGAGGAATATTGTTTGTGCTCACGCTCATAATTATCAATGCTAACTTAACATTAATTTAGGATCCATGTTCAGAAATGATATTTTTCTATAATTTTGAAGAAAAAGACAAAATACAGTGGAGCTTCTTTCAAACGAAAGAATTTTTTAGAATATCGGGAAATTATAAACATTCTACATTTCTTTTATAAGAAATAAGCACAACGTTTGACAATTTTTTTTAACTGAACTGGCGCGAGGCAGGCTAAATCACTAGTAACAATTTAGTAGTATGTATTCAAAGTCAGTAAGTATTTATTTAAACTTTTTCATAAACAACAATGAATATATATTTAGAGATCACAATGAGTTTTTAACTCGCTATAAAACTAGTAATAAATATTAGATATTTATGAATCACAGCGAGATTTTAAAAAATAATTTAAATTTTTATATCAAACCCTCAAAACGTGTAATGTTGTTCACACGAAACTTATTTGGCGTTCATCACTCAACAGTTTCATAATATCGTCAACGAAATCACCTAATTCATTGACCGGGATTGATCTGTTTGTAATTCGAGGGTTTCCGTTGACAGATTCACTCAGTAGTGATCGTACACCTTCAACTTCATTAGACGTGTAAGCATCGATTATTCTCGAAAAGGTAATACCGGCGATTGCCAATTTTTTAATCATTGCACCCGATAAAACATTCCTCAGTGGAACCAAACTTTGAGTAACGTCTCGCATTGCTTCGGATGCAATATTTTTCGCTATTGTTTCTTCGAATGGTACCATTTTGGATACAAGGAGCGCATTAGTAATGTTCAAGCGATGAACCAGCATTTGCAGAATCTCTACATCTCGCAGTGCATTATGAGCTGCATAGTTTGAAACGTTAAGAAATTCTGCAGCCAAATCTGTTTGCTTACAACGATTTCTTCGATTCAGCAACTGCCGTACAATCGGAAGAGTGTCTGCAAAACCCGCAATGACGCTCTTAAATTGCGTAATTATCGAGGTTTCATTGATTGCATGAATAAGTCGAACGCTGTCAAACGAGCCATTATGCGCGGTCAGTATGCACGGCTTGTCCCTCTCAATTAAAAATTGCAAAAAATCCTCCACTGCAACTCGAAGCGGTCGCGATGAAACTCTTACTCCATTCAAAAAAAGCTCCTTGTTGATTTTTACGAGGCCGTTGACTGCCGATGCTGCGGGAGGGATGTTTTGCCTCGGAGTTATATAGACATTAAAATATCCCGTTTTACACCGTGCTCCAATTTGCAATATTTCGGCCATCTTCGACAAGCCAGCTGTCTCTAAATCGAAGAGTACAACCACAAAATCCGCGGAGTCCTCGGTTTCTAATTGTGTAGAACACGCTTGTAGCTGATCGTCGATTTCGTCAGCGCTGGAAAGCACAGGAGCAGAGGTATCTAGAAGACCCATACCAGACTCGTATGTGACTCCTTCGCTAGTCTCTTTTCTCGTTCTCAACAGAGCTCGATACTTTTTCAGAAGATTTCGCCTATTTTTAAATGTATGACTCTCAATTTTTGTAGCTCGAGTTTTATTGAATTTCGTAACTATATCAAGATATCTCGCTGTGTGCACTCCAGATGCTGTTCCCATCATCGCTGTTACTTTATCAATATAGGCTGGTCCCATATTTTTATTGGCAACAGCGGCTGCAAATCGGTAATCGCTTGAAGCGCTAGTGCTGTAGCATCGCGACTTTGGTGCCTTGCTAGCCATCATAGCATTCAGATTTTCGTTCGGATTGCTTGATGCACTGTGTGCAAATTTATCCGAGTTGTCAGCCAATTTGTCAAATATCGTAATGAGATTTTTGTAAAGCTTTGGGTCAGTAAATCCACCAGGAATCGTGCTGTGGTCGTAATTTTCTTTGTCTTGCTTCCAACCACACCATTCTCCGCAATTCTCGTGGTTACTAAAGGAATGATGAGGGATTTGTCGAATCGCAGCTGCCAGAGCCACACTGTCGCCCTTATTTTGCGCCATCGCGTATGAAAAGCAGCGGTGGAGATATGTGATTGCATTGCTCGTCAATTCCTTATGCTCTTTTTGGATGCTGTACAACTTGTTTGTGACACCTTTTGAAGTGTGATTTGTATCGGACAATTTTACAATCCTATGATTGCTTGAGCTACGTATTCGAGCAATGGTGGAACTATCATCATCGCCGATGAAAACTCCAATCTCACAGTTATTGCTTTTCAAAATCTGACTGTTATTGACGAGTTCATTCGCCAAATGGTTTTCCATATTCTTTGCGCTACCTGCGTAGTTCAATCTACAGTCGTGATCGTCTGGATAATGACCTCTATCACACAATCGACATTTACGATTCCGTGTGCCGTAGTCTAATACTTGTTTGGTATTGTAACCAATTAGAGCTCCGTATCCGTTGAGACTATCATAGGTTCGACCAGTTCCTCTCTTACTCCAGCCCATGTCGAACGACGCTATCAACCGAACCGGATTTTCCGAACTGCTTGCCGATTTATCGGATACAATGAAGCCGGTTTGTACTTCCTTTGGCCTATGGAGAATTGACATATCCGAGTGATGGTTATAGCAGCAATAAATGTCCATTTTTTGGAATAACAGATTTTTTATTCGAAATATTGGATCTTTTTTTCATTGTACATATCTTATTGTAAAAATTGTATATATTTTATTAAAACTAAAAATAAAAATAAAACTAAAAAATAAAAATATTTTATTAATATATATTTTATTAAAAATGAATATGTTTCTTTATAATTCATGTTATACATATTTTATTGTAAAAATTATATTTATTTTATTGAATTCATATTTTTATCATATATATTATACATATCTGATTGTGAATGATGTGGATATTTTATTGTATGTAGTGGTATTAGCAAATGTGAAGAAAAACAAATTTCGTTATTTCCTCATTGAAAAAATTCTCTAAAACTCATATACATTGATATTATTATATGTTTTTCTGTATATTCAAATGTATATTTGATAATTTGATTGTGTATTTGCAAACATTTTCGTATAATTCTAGTTTCTGTACAGTCGGCCAAATATTGGCTTAATTCAATTGAATATTTCTATCGATTAATTATTGTGTAATCGTTTTATACGAACGAAAAATTGAAAATAATTTTGCGTAAAATATCGTTTGCATCAAACCACTATAGTGTAATGTAAATATATAAATCAAACATGTATGAGTCTTCGTTATAGCCGTGGCATCGTTAGCCACAGTACAAACTTCGAATTTAATGTATGTTTCGCAGTATTCGCGTCTATATCACCGATTATTTACAGCATTTTCTGGAGGGCTGTCATATTCTCAATCGTCAGCTCTTTTTCTGCAACTGTGGAACTCTTACACGACTCCTTCGCTACCGTTTCAATGCACGAGCCAGCCTCCTGCTCGTACCGTTTGAATAGGTGCGCATCTATTGTTGGGATATTCAGGCAACCCAAAAGTTTATTCACATGCGTATTTCCAATACCACTGTGCAAAGTCCCTGAAAACCATTCAAAATGAAACTTTAGATTCAACGCTGAGTTTTTTTTTCTAATTTCAGAGTGCTAACCGGCGTCATACAACTCTTGCTATTGAACTTTCAGAACTCATTTTTAGGTGAGTATTACAACAAAGTTTGTAATATTTACCAAGAACAGCTTTCGAATTGACGTCGTACCACACGTCCCTTTGCTCGATATTGGTAGGGTTATGTTTGCCGCTGGTCGGTACTCGATTCACAAGGAGGCAATTATGACATCGTATGCAGAATATAGATGCCAATCCTCGCTTACATTCTTTTTCGATATTCGTCAAAGACAATGTTTTTGTACATGATGTACATTTCATGTGGCTAACGAAAGTGCTCATATCGACGATTCGACATCCTTCAATTTTTGGCGTCGCAATCTCTGGCTCTTTGATATCTGTGTGAAGTTTGTTTGCAGTTTCCACTTGCCTCCGTCGCTTGTTATAGACAGCTTCGGTACATATTTTTCCCTTCCATCGCGAGAACTTTTTACCCGGGCCGATATTCATGGTTAACAGCGACCCGAGCCGATTTTGAGGTTACGAACGGGGCACGTATGTCTCTAACTTCGGTACACTTCTGCCAACCTGACCATTATCATATACCACGATTTACGACGTTGCCAAATCGTCTCGCCTTTATTGGGCGACGGAAAATGATGAAAAATAATTATTCAGAGTAATGAAAACATGTCACGTAATCATAAATTGTTCAAAAGTGCGTATTTTTGTAAGCAAGTGTGAAAAGATTGTTCGAAAACGTACGTTTAATAAGACGATTATTTTATAACTAACAGTTGGTAACAGTCAACCGGCCCCGTGCCTAAGCATAGGGCGCTCCCCTCGTACTTCACCCCCGACGGCTAAACCCCATAAAAACCTTAAAAAACTTTTCATTTCCATACCATGCTGCAAGCCACGTGAAGTTGGCAGCATGGCCACGATGGCTGAGCACGGCTTTGCCCATGTGACTCCTCAATTTTAGCAAAATGCTGATTATTTCAATCCTACTCGATTGTTAGTCGTTTTTGAGTGATTGTTAGACCATCAGTTAGATTGTTAGTTTGTGAGTGATTGTTAGTTGTCTAACTTAACTTTGACTTGGAATTTGTTTTTTGTATAATTAAATAAAGTCTCACAAACGCTGGATTTTGTCTAACCATTAACTTTGACATGAAAAGTTAACTTTGACATGAAATTTGTTTTTCGTATAATTAAGTAAATAAAGTCTCACAAACGCTCGATTTTGTCGAACAATCACTCAAAAACGACTAACAATCGAGTAGGATTGAAATAATCAGCATCTTGCTGAAATTGAGGGGTCACATGGGCAAAGCCATGTCAGCCGTCGTGGCAATGCTGTCAACTTCACGTGGCATGATGCGTTCTATGGGAATGGAAAGTTTCATAACGATAAAATAAAAATTAAGCTCTCACAAACGATAAAAATCGACTAACAATCACTCACAAACGACTAACAAACGATTGGTTATGAAGAAAAGTTCGAAATCATTAAGAAACCATTTTCCCGCGGCTAACGTTGACATGAAATTTGTTTTTCGTATAATTAAATAAATAAAGTCTCACAAATGCTGGATTTTGTCTAACAATCACTCACAAATGACTAACAATCGAGTAGGATTGAAATAATCAGCATTTTGCTGAAATTAAGGAGTCACATAGGCAGAGCCGTGCTCAGCAGTCGTGGCCATGTTGCCAACTTCACGTGGCTTGCAGCGTGCTATGGGAATGAAAAGTTTTTTAACGATAAAATAAAAACTAAGCTCTCACAAACGATAAAAATCGACTGATAATCACTCACAAACGACTCACAAACGATTGGTTATGAAGAAAAGTTCGAAATCATTAGAAATCCATTTTCCCGCGGCTAACTTTGATATGAAATTTGTTTTTCGTATCATTAAATAAATAAAGTCTCATAAACGCTGGATTTTTTCTAACAAACACTCACAATCGACTAACAATCGATTGGCATGAAAAAAAATTCGATATTTTCTTAGTCGGTGGCTAAGTTTATTGAGCTGTGACAGACTCATCACTAGGGCTGGGTCACTGCTTTTTTTAAAAAAGTGTTTATTGTTGTAGTTTGTACTTCTTTGTTCGGCGGTTACAATAAGCAGATAACAAGAAAACCACACGTCGTTGGGGTTATGTATACACATGCCTGCTCGCCTGCAGTTCTCGCGTTTAGCACTTATTTTCTATTTTTTTTATTATAAGGGGAATAGAATATTCGGGTTAGGAACTATAGCTTTCTTATTAGGTATTATCACCGGTTGTGCTCTTGCGCACTGACGGGCGCGTTGTAGGGCATGAGGAAAAAGTGAATGAGAAAGAAGAAAAAAACCTTAGCAAAAGTCTGGTTGTCAGTTCTTAAATCTACGGCGTATTATCTAATAACTTAGGACTATAATACAATATTTACATGTTGGAGGTATCCGTAGATCACAGTATATGCTTATCATCTAGTTTCGCTTTTGTCGCTGTATTCTTGCTATGTTTTGCTCACATTGCCTATTTCTTTGTCGTAGGTTTCCCATGTGTACTGAATTGCGGCTAAGCCACCAATACTTGTCATGCTTGAGCCTGTGGAAGTCGTTGTAGTCGCGCAATTGGGGATCGTCGTTGAGCCTCTGAAGCTGTCGGCGTTGTTTTCTAAGTCGTTGTGTCTTAACGTAATTCGCTTATTGGCCTTGTTTCGCTTCCAATGATACAGAATGGGGATGTTATTCGCATTCTGTATCAGGCCTTTATCGTCGAGTTACGGAAACGCTTGCGGTGTCGGATATCCTATTTGGATTTGTCGCTCAGACACTCGCGCGCCTTGGTTGCTTATAGAGTTAATTATGGTGTTGTTGATGTGCGGAAGCTTACTAATGTAGTCTCTCGTAAGACGTATTGTGAAACAGTCCATCCTCGGGATATTGGCTCTATCGTATATATTTTTATTGCTAACATATTCTCGGTACTCAGTGTGTGCCGACCTGTATAAGCCTAGGCATGCGCGCAAACATTTTCTTTCTAGCAGTCTGAATTGTTCCATTACAGATTGGCTCGTGTTCCACCATATAGGTGCTGCGTAGGTTATGATTGGCTTTATGAGAAGTAGATATAATATCACTTTAGCTCGGTTGGACAGATGTCGCGGGCGCTGCCCGCTCTGGCTTTTGTTGATAAGAAGCGGAGTGGCTTTCTGAATAGGATTGTTTCGCATTTGAGAGGGTTTACTCGGAGGTTCCATGTCATATAGTATTGGTTTATTTTTTCCGTGATTTCTTCAAGTTTAGATCGGGTGATTGTGGCTCTGTTACTTTTTGTGTATACTATTACATCATCCGCAAAGGCTATGGCCGATGTGTCTGTATCAGTATTTATACCGAAGAATTTTAATAGATCACAGGTACAAATGTTAAATAGGATTGGTGAATTGACGGTGCTTTGTTGTAGGCCCTCTTTAATTTTGAATGTGACGGATGAGTTGTTTGTTCCGTCTCACGTTACGAAAGTTTTGTCTGATATCATGTCCCATATTAAATGGATAAGCCAGTCAGGAAAGTCTCGTTTTTTTATTTATTTAAACAACAGGCCATCTATCCATACCGAGTCAAATGCTTTTTCTAAGTCTAACAAGGTTGCTCCTACGGGTTGGCTATTACCAACTCATTTATTGACGTCCGATAGCAGCTTGTAGATCGCGTGAGTTGTCGAGTGACCGTGCCTGAACCCGAATTGCGAGTTCGGGATGATGCTGTTGCTGTTGCAATGCGCTAGGAATGTTGTGTTAATTACAGCTTCATATACCTTACTGAGGCTCGGGGTGAGGCTTATGGGCCGACAGCTCGATGGGTCGTTTGAGTTTTGTTTTTTTTTAGGATTGGTAATACCTTGGCTTTTTTCCATCTTTCGGGAAAATAGAAGTTGTTTATGGCGTTGTTGAAGAGAATTGTGAGGGCTCTGATTATGTTTGGCAAGAGGCGTTTGAGTACAATGGGGGGGATATTATCGAGTCCTGTTGATGTTTTGTTTGGCAGGTATAAGAGTATTTTCTTTACCGAGGCGCAGTTGCAGAAGGGGCTGGGTATAATATCCCCTCCACTGGGATTAATAGCTTTGTTGTCCTCTGAGAAGGTAAGTAGCGTTACGTTATTGTTCCGGTTAATGTTAAAATTGCTTTTTAATTTTGTGGCGGTGTTATTTACGTGTTCTGCAAAGCGGGTCCCGGTGTTGAGGTGTCGTGGGGAATTGATTTTCTCGTAGAATGCGCCGATGGAGTTGAGTTTGTCATTTGTGGATGTGAAGATTATAATGTTATTTTCTTTTTGGGCTTCGTTAAGGTTACATGTACTTCATTGCAGTAATTCTAGGTTGTTCTGGTTTATGTGTATATTGTCTAGGTGTAGTGTTTGCTTGGGTCTGAGGAGCCTATTGATGCTTGGAAAAAATGAGTCAGTCCCGGTAGTCAATTTTTTTTATCTGATTTTCCCAGAATTGATCTGTTACGCGCCTGAATTCAAGACGCAGGTTGTCCCGGACTATGCGTAGGGCAGCTTTGGCATTTCTAGTTAGTCGGTGTCTCCCTGTTGGGTCTACGACATGTAGGGTGTGCAATAGGGTCACGAGAGTTTATTTGCTGCGTTGTAATCTTTTAATGCGTGAGTTTTCGTATTTTACTAGACTGTCCTTGCATGCTATTTTTGGGACTGTGTTTGTGATAGTAAGGGAAATAGCCTCGTTGATGAGGTTTAGCTGATTGTCGATTTCATTGACCTGTAAATTGTGGTTGTCTAGAATTGTTGTTGTGTATGTGTTTTCGAGGTTCTTTTTAAATCTGGTCCAGTTGGTTGATTTAAAATTGTATCTGGGTTGCCCCTCGGATGGGTTAACTTTTGTTATGTTGTTGTCTAGCTGAATTTTCATGGTTATGGCCGCGTGGTGCCGTCATAAGGGAGTGTGCGGAGTTTGTTGTTATTTTTATTAGGTGTTACTAGTCTCGCGTCTATGAGGCATATATCGAGTGGGCCGATATGAGTGGGCCGGGTGGTAGGTGGGTTGGGAGGGCACTAGAATGTTTGTTTTGTATTTAATTCCTTGCCTCGCTTCCCATTGTGCGAAGTATTTCCCTCGTTGGTTATCTACGCGATCACCCCACGCTTTGCGCCTAGTGTTAAAGTCGTCCGCCATAAGGTAGTATACGTTTGCGTGCTGCAAGTTTAGTTTGTCGCATAGGTTATCGAGTTCAGTCGTAAAGAGTGCACGGTTGTCGTTTGTCGCATATACACTGACAATGTATAATTTTTTGCTCCGTTTGCTTTAATATGAATTACTGTATATTCGATAATGTTATTGTTCAAGGATGACGGATAGCTTATAACTTCAAACGGGATTTCTTTTTTAATGATGATTGCTGTACCGCCCCCTTGCTGCGAGTTAGGTCTATCAGTTCGGATTATATAGTAATCGCGGTATTGTATCCTATATTTTTTGTTTAGCTTTGTTTCTGATATTAAAACAATATCGTGGTTATATTTTTTTAGAAATTCGAGGAGTTCGAGTCTACCATAGTTTGCGATTATTGAGTTTACGTTAATGGCAGCTATTCTGAGTTGTTGGATTTGGTTGGGTATATTAGCCATTGTAAAGTGAGTTGAAAATAAATTATATTTTGGCCGTATTTACCGCTACTTGCGCTACTACCGCGGGGATACAAATTATGATGAGCAATCTGCGAGAGAAAGTGTGGATTCTCACCAGTCGACGAGCTATCCGTTCTGTGCTCGCGAGATGCATCACCTGCCGACGCTACAAGGCCACGAGAATAGAAACTTCACCAGCGACTCTACCGGAGGAACGTATACGAGATGTAGCGGCGTTCGAGGTATCCGGAGTCGATTTCGCAGGACCAGTTTACTTGAAAGGCGGTGAGAAGGCCTGGATCTGTTTTTTCACATGTGCGGTGTACAGAGCTGTTCACCTCGAACTCGTCACGTCACTGTCGACCGAGCTCTTTATTGGGGCTTTCCGAAGATTTATCGAACGACGAGGACGACCTGCTGTCGTATACAGCGACAACGGCACTAATTTCACCGGGACCAGTAATCTACTGCGGGGAGTCAACTGGAACAGAATTGCGGAATATAGTACGGTCGAGAAAATCGAGTGGCGATTTAATCCTCCTGCAGCAGCCTGGTGGGGAGGATGGTGGGAGCGTCTCGTGAGGTCGGTAAAGGAGTTACTCAAGAAAGTTCTGGGACGAGCCTGTCTGACGTTCGAGGATCTTACCACGACGTTGTGTGATTGCGAGGCGATCATAAGTTCGCGCCCGGTCACTTATGTATCCGAGAATCCCAAGGGAGTTGGTTCCGTTGACGCCAGCGATGTTTCTACAAGACATTCGAGAAGTAGGAGTGCCAGATCTCGACAATATCGAAGAGAACCACTTGAGCAGAAGACGTCGTTACCGCCAGAGAGTACAAGAGGATTTGCGTCGCCGTTTTCGCTCCGAATATTTGGGACAATTGTCTCGAGCGAAAAGTACCAAAGCCAAAATAATAAGTTTGCAAGTGGGAGATGTCGTCTTCGTGGGTCACGACAATCAAAAGCGTCTATATTGGCCCCTGGCTCGAGTAAACGAAGTTATTCCGGGTCGAGACGGAATCGTATGAGTGGCTCAACTGAAAACAGCGTCCGGAGAGCTCGTGCGTCCCGTTCAGCGGTTGTATCCGCTAGAGACGTCGCCTATCGAGATCAAGACTAACAAAAGGTCAATCGTCGATAAAGGGTCTCCTCCGAACACAACTCGAACGCCGGAAATCGAAGAAGAAGAAGAGACACCGTCCAACGAGAATTCCGAGCTTCCTATCGAAAAAAGCGTCAAGTTAACGCTCCAAAAAGGCTCGATCTCTAGATTTCTTTATGAGCAATGTTTGGCTCTATTTCGTTTCTATTCTGATTATTTTATATTTTGTTTTATTTTGAGTTGCAAAATCTTTCCCAACTCAAGATGGGAGGATGTTATAGTTTGGGTTCGTATATCAGACTCTAGAGCGCGCCACCGATAAACGTCGCGGGCAGCTCTGGGGGTTTTTCGTTTCTAGTAGTAGTTAAGACTAAGATGGCCGACAGTAACCATACGCCAAAAATTCGTTGTGCTAAAATAAATGGTTATTGTTGAAAAATCAAAGAGTTCCATCGTTTTCTACCTCTTCCAAATCGCGTTCTAACAATTGTCGCTAGGTCGTCTTTTAGGGTGTTTAGCCAGTTTGGCTGTTGCTCTGGGGGGTACTGTTGTACTTGCGGCCGTTCTGTGTATGAGATGTTCTGCGTAACTTGCGGCTCTGCGAGTATTGTGGGCGCCTGCTGTCGCTCTGGTGCCGCGGGTGTTGTTCTCTCTGAGTACGGTGTGTGCTTGGCGAAAGGGGTTTTTGCTGCCTGTGCAAATGAGATGTCTGCTTGCGTTATTCTGCTGCGGTCGATTTTTTGCCGCATCGCCTTGTTGCTGCCTCGTTGTTGGTTTCGTTTAATGTTCAGCGCGAGCTTCATGTATGGACATCCTCGATATAGGCGGGGTGTCCATTTTGTTTGCAGTTTGAGCACTTGAGAAATGCTTTACCACTCGTTTCGTTTATGGAGCAATTTCCCGGTCCATGGGGCTGCGCACATTTTACGCACTTGAACTCGAGTTGGCAATTTTTTCCCGAGTGACCTACGCGTTGGCATCTGCGACATATTGGTAGATGGGGGGCTCTCTGAGCCGCTCCCATCTGATGCGCTGGTAGGCCATCGAGTTGATTTTCAGCAATTCCGCTGTTGAGCTGCTGCTGGATAGTTGAACTAGGTGGTGGTATCTGTCCGTGTTTCTTTTGTCGAAATAAAATTTCGTTACGCTAATTAGCTCTACGTCGGGTAGCGCCTATTATTTCGTTATTTATGTCCTCGGCGGAGAAGTCTCCTCTGATTCCTTTAATTAAGAATGATTTAGGTTTCTCGTCCTTCGGTGTAAATGTATAGAACTCCATTTTCTTTGTTGTTAATGCGTCTTTTTTTTTTTGGTAGTGGTCTGCGTTTTTTGGCGTACATCGTGTGTGACGTTGTGTTGTTTGAGTTCGATTCGAGGATCGTTACTTCCTTTTTTGTAATTGTGAGCTCGGTCATGATAGTTATAACCTCTGCCATGCTTGTTTTTGTCAGGTATATCGGGGGAGGAGGGGGGGTTGAGTCGCTTTGTTGAGTTGACCTCAGGGGGGTGACACTGCTGGGTTGTTACGTCCCAGTCTTCAAATTTTTTACTCTACCCCAAAAATTATCATTGCACACGTGCACGATAGCGGCACCCTCATTTTTTGACCAAAGCTATATTTTGTAAACTTTATGGACGCGATAGTTGAAATTTGCCACAAGACCCAGAATGGGAAAGTGACTTGCATCCGCTCCCACGCACTAAATCACCGATAGTATATAATTTACGAGCGAATGTGCTCCAAGCGAGAAACTCACGTAGGAAAATTCCCGAATAGAAAAAACGCAACCCCAAAACGAACAGAAACTCTCACTCCTAATCCCAAACAGACCCCTACGGAAAACTCGCCCGTGACTCCGCACGGTCGTAAGACAGGCCCTCAGCGAGAATTATGAGAACACGTGCGCTAAGGCCGATTCTTGGAAATAGAGCAGCGATTGCGTCTATCTCAGCCGTGACCCAATAAGAAATCCAGAATCATGTTCCCTTACTCCGCTAACCAATCCCGAAAATTAACGTAACTTTTACGACCGATTATCCAATTCCTAAAAACGCATCGTAGGAAATGCTCTATCCCAAAAAACTCCTTCTCCCAAAACCGAACTCTCGCCGTTTTTGTAAGACGAAGGAGCGTCACTCTGTAATCAGTCTCCGAATCGAAATGTCGACTTACTCAGATAATACTCTGTCCGCGTAACCGTCTAACATATTTCTCAATCCACTGTACGCGTCTTATATTCAACCGATAGATATATACATACAAGTGTGTTAATAAACTCTATTTGTAAATCGAAAGAAACACTCACGAGAGTAAGTTATTCGATCAAAGTATCGGGCGAACCTCAACCTCAAACCACCTTAAATCGTCTAAATCCAATTGTTATTAAAGTGTGTTCGGAACTCGCGCGGAAACCAATTAAGACTCACAGCGCAAGCTAACTCTCTTCAAAATTCGCGCACAAACTCGGCAACCTCGCGAGTCCATTCTTAATCTCCCTCCGGGACGTAACAGGGTCTACCGTGTCTGGTTATTATCGCCACGTAAACTAACCCACCATGCGGCGCTAGTAGTCACCAGCATGACCCACACTCCAGTCGCGCAGCGTCTGCATAATTTGCATTCGACGCATCTGGAAAATTCATTGTTTAGAATAGAATATAAAAGTATATGTGTATATGGGAAGGGATGCAATATTTACACTTGTTGCAATATTATGTATTTAAAAATATTTATTCAACGAAATAAACAGATAACATTAATATTTTTTAAATAATGGATTAGTCACGTTGTACAATGTTTTGCGATTTTTTTCTTGTCGAGATTGCTTTTTTTTTGTTCTGCGTTGAGACGTGCAGAATATTGCTGCATCCGCATCAATACGTAATATTGTATTATGTGTAAAAGAATACTATCGGCGTGTTCTATACACGGAAAAGAGAGCTTTTCATAGTTATACACGTCGTCCAATATAGACTCGAAAAGACGTGTTGAATTGCGATGAGCCACAAATCGCTCTTCTAAAAAAATCACGAACCGGTACAAGTGTTCATTTGGGTGTATCCATGGATCTTTTAGTAGAGAATCTGTGATACATGCCGTGGGAAGAGTAATATTACTTTCTGTTGTTAGTAATGAATCTTTACATGCGAGGCATGTGACCGTATTCATAATTCGCTTCACCAAAACAGCGGTTGTGTAATACATAACGCACGTTGCGAATTCTGGGGAGCTATAATCATGCTCAAGCTCAATGACATCATCAAAAGCCCAATCATCAAATTGAACCGCTGCCGTCAACTTTTCTTTGATTGACGCATATAAATTAGATTGGTTGCCATTTTTTCAGATCGATTTGAGTTCCGCGAGAGAAACTAGTGGCTCTGACGGTGTGGGATCAAGAATAGAGCAATTGCCGGTTTTCGGGGGTTTGAGAACGCTGAACGTCGACAAGATCTTATAAATCTGGAGGAAAGTAGGCGTGGAAGGATGATCATTGCACCCCCTGTTTGTCGAACCGTGCCGAAAAAAATCTGAGTTGGAACAAATCAGAACAGCAAACAAATGGTGAATAGTGCACAAAGCTGAAAATGCATAAAAACTATTACGAAATAAGAATTTCAAAAGCAGACATTAGAAAACAAATGCATAATTTATCCAAACCAGCGCACCCATGCAACCAACCTTCGTTGTAATATTTGATAAACGGAAAGCATGCGCAGCAAAAGTCATGCATATGGTATTTTCCAAGTGGCATGCAATCATAGAGTAGAAAGTCTTAAGGATGTTGAGTCCCTATGAAACATGTTAATTCTAATTGTTCAATAAAAATAGCTTCTTAATTGTCATGAAATTTTTACACGACCTCCTGAATACTTCATGTGAAAACATACCAAATTTTCAGAGCTCTATCGTCATTACTTCAACCTCCTTAAGGGTTGAAATAAAAAAAGATAAGAAAATTCTGAAAATTTGGTATGTTTTTGTATGAAGTATTTAAGAGGTCGTGTTAAAATTTCACGTGGATTAGGAAGCTCGTTATTAAAAAATTAACATTTTGTTAAAAATAGTTTTTAAAAGAAAAAAAAAATTATGAATAAACTTCGTTTTGTTTTTGTTGCTTTCAGTATATTCTGGATATTATAAAATTGAGAGGTAAAAAAAAACACTAATTGCAAAGTTACATCAGTTTCCATAAAACAACATTTAATTTGTGAATGTTAATTGTTCAATAACGAGCTTCCTAATTGTCGTGACATTTTTACACGACCTCTGATATACTTCATACATAAACATACCAAATTTTCAGAATTTTATCATCATTTGCGATTTGGGACTCAACATCCTTAATAAGGCTAAGCATGAGGGTCGGGCTTGTTTATGAAATATTCTTTACTCATGTTTAAACCCAAACAAACCTCGACCGGATCTTGATTAATCCGACCGGTTAATACCCTCGTAAAACCGCAATGCTGGGTGAGGTATGTCACAATGTCCAGCGTCGACTGAAGAGTAACGCGTTCACCTGTCAACCAGTCAACCGTATTGCTGAAAACCTGTTTTCATATTTTTGTTATTATCGTTAAATTATTTAGTATTTTAGTATTTAAATCAGACAGATGAGTAACTTAGTATATTTAATCCAAGACGTTAGTGCGTTCAATTATGTTCGGAAACCATTATTTTCTTATAATTGAAATATGTTTGTAATAATAATGTTTTCATTCTCATCATTTGTAAACATGAGCCAAAAAAACCAGAAGAATAGACCCCAAATTATTAAAAATTTGCGAGCAAAAAATCATTTAAAAAAATATTGCCAGAATAATCAACGATGATTTTCGAAATAATCAATTATAAAGAGCTAATATTTTACCTGAGCAGCCAGCCTCACTCGCATTTTCTGCGAATTACTAAGGGTCAGGTGATGCTTTGTCAATATCGGGCAGGCAAGAATATAACCGGGCCCCGCCAACGCCTTATCCGTCTCATGCAGGATCTCGAAATGCTTCCACTGGATAAACGGCTTTCCTGGATCCATCTGTACAATAAAAAATAGCCTCGCAATTATCCTAAGCTATGCGTTATTTAAAACAGCTTAATATTTCAAAGGAGAGTCAATGATACTGACTTGGAGAATTTTGTTGTTGTAAAGGCGATCACGAATCGTCTTTATGAGATGCGGTGTATCCGAAAATACGAAAACTCGTCGGTCTTCAGAACTTGGATGTTGAAAGTAGTTTTTTTAAATTTGTCCTACTTCCATTAACACCCAATTCGGCCCAAAACTTTCGATTGGTACTTTCGCCATCGGTCACCACTCCGTGAACTTGTGCTCCGACGTTTTCGAGTAACACAATTGCTTTAATAATGAGCTGCGCTAAAACATGTCCCTTGACAGGTCCACGAAAAGCGAAAACAACTATTGGCTGGTTGTAGTCGTCGAACAACGGTTGGAACATGATGACCAGGCCATGGTTAGCTTTATCGCTAAATTCTGGTGATTGTTCAATGTCCATCCCGAAATCGACCAGTCCCTTGTAAGTCAGCGTTTTTGTATGGACGCTGATACTTTCTCGCGTGGCTATTTCGTCGAGGAGCAAAATTTCATGTTTTTGAATATTTTCCTTCTTTGATAGAGCCAATTTCAGGACTCCAAAGAATTGATCATCGAAGCCATACGCCGTATTGATTTTAGAGAGATATCTATGAAAAGGTAAGTACAAACAGGTCAGTTAAAAAAAAATGAATTCCCTGTAATTTTTTAACAATCAATATTAGGGTTATCGTCTGTAAAATACCTTCGGATAGTTCGAGGACACGGAAGTGGAATAATGTTGTTTTCCCGTAAGAAGTTGTACCCAGATGCAGAGCGCATGTGCAACAACATGCACAGCAGAATCCATTCATCCGTGTATCGTGTGCCTTTGCCATCCTTTAATTGTGCAGCAGCAACGATTTCTTTCAGAGCGTGTTCCTGATTTTTGGGCAGCTTTGCCGTTTCGAGAAGCTTCTGCAACGATTTCTCACTCTACGAGTTTAATTTTTCTTGGCATGCATCAAGCTTGGACTTTAATGCGGAAAGTGAGTTTTTTGCGCGCCTCGTAGCTTTCTTTACAGTTTTCAATGTATCTCGCAGTCGTGATAACGTTTTATTCTTTTTCGAAGATAATCGAAGGTGAATTCGCTTTGGCTGCCCACGTATCTCCGTTCTTCGAATCTTCCTTGCGACAGTCTTTTGTACTCTCTGGCAAAATGTACAAACTATTTTGTCGGTCAGCAATAGAGAACACTGGACATGTCGCCAGGTTCCACCGATATCTTTATTCGCAATACGACAGTAGATTGTAGCGAGCTCCGTTTGGAACTTTGAACCAGTACACACTTTCAGTTCGTCCAGTTTAAGCAACAGGTTTTGCAACCGTTTGAGCGTGAGTGCAGGACCAAGCTCGATCTGCAGGTCAGTGATACTCCACGGATTATTCAAAATATTCACGTGCACTGACAAATCACTTGTGATTATGACTTCCTTGAGTGGAAATGTTTTCGGTGAATTACTGTCTCTACGGAACTCGGCTTTACTAAAGACTACACTGGTCACATCGTCACGCCTTACGTTTTGTTTAGCCCATCCAGGTACTGGTGATTGATTTAATTCGATCAATTCTTCGATTGTAAGTGGCACCATCGGTTCATGAGATTTTTTACCATGCGACTCTGTTGGTACATCACTCTCCGCTGGCATAGCGCTCTCCGTTGGCACAATGCTCTCTGTTGGCACAGCGCTCTCCGTTGACACAGCGCTTGTAAAGTCTACAGGTTTCTTTTTCTCTTCACTTTCCAATATTTCAGGGACAGCGTCGAATAATTGAATATTGCTGCAATCCATGGCTTCTGCAGAATCTCTTCCAGGATATAGCACATTTTGCAGTACGACCGATGATCCGGGCTTCGTCGCACATTCCATCCGAGCAAATAAATATAATAAATATATTACATTAACATAATATAATAATAATAATAACATTATAATAAATTATAAGAAAATAAAAAGCATTATAATTGAAAATGTGTGAATAAAAAAATAATTTGCATCTAAATTATACTACTCACCACACCAATTACAGCACCGTCGGGGCCTCGCAGTTCCCGTTTCCACAAAATTTCTTTTTCCCGAAAATGCTTGTCGCACACTGATTGACCAGACTTAATAGATTTGTCTGTGGCTCCGATGGCTGTTTTCGATAAATCCAGGGCTTCTGGATCTTTGTTGAAAAACGTTGAAAAAAATGCGATTTCTCCTTGCTTGATTGATAACCTGACTTGCAGCCAAGCACCACGCACGCAGGCATTCTCAAATATGAGCACAAAAACCACAAAAGTTGTTTTTTATTTTACCGCTACACTAAAATTGTTTATTATTTTATCACTATGTGATAAAATAATTACGATTTTACCACACTACGATCTTTTTTGTTCGAGAACAATGACAGATCGAGAAAGAATGACGAAAAAAATAACGAAATAATACGAAGACGTGCTTTGCGGAGTGGGGGTTATGCGGGTGAGTACTAGCGCCGCATGGTGGGTTAGTTACGTGGCGACAATGCGGGGACACGTACTGTAAGAGAATTTATCCCAGTGTCAGCCCCCTGGTTAACCTGTTGCTGGCTTGCCTCGCCACCGGTAGGCTCATCCTCTTCCATGTCGCTGCCATCTGACGGCGCGTTGAATTTGTTCTCGGTCGGCGCGATGTTCTCCCTGTTGGTCGCTGGTGCGTTAGATTTCCGCTTTACCGGTCGCTTGGGCTCTGCCCACTCTTCGGCTGGTAACGGTGCTTTGCTGGTGCTTGCTTCTTCGTCCGGTTTGCCGGGGATGTCGTTTTTCGTTTGCGCGATTCTGCTATATTTGTTGGAATATTGTTGTTTACTTGATTGCTACGGTTTTCCTTGAGCGTTTGCTTAAATAGCCGTTCTAGTTGTATTGGTCCGAGCTCGGGTATTCTTTCTCTCGATTCCCAGATAACCACGTACCGCAGATGTACGGCTCACGTGAAGTACGCCGTATCGGTACTATGACCACCACGTGTGTGCGTACAATACTGATACGTTGGCGGTACGCCGTACGGTACGCTGTACCGCAAACGTACCGCCACGGTATCGATGCTACGTATCTCCACCGTACTAGTAATGTACGGCTACGGTACCTCGACGGTACCAGTGCAGTACATCTTCTGTACCCATATAGTGGGATTTATTAGTATATGTAACAGCAGCGCGCGCGCAAACCCAATGTTCAAACCTCGCGCGCTGCGGAGCGCGAGGAAACAGAAGCGAGAGAATGTGAGCGACGCGAAGGGGGGGGCGTTAGGAAGTCCGAGGATCGGGAGTTGGCGAGAAGGATGGTTCTTCTCCCTCGAGGTATCGAACTGCGAGGTACTGGAGCGCGCCGCGTAACGGCTCTACGAGAGAGAGAGCAACCGATTCCGCGGCAAGCGAGCCGGGGTACCGCGAGCCCCGACCACGTCGCGAGAACTGTATTCGCGCATACTAATATTAAACATATATTTTCATATTATCATAGTCGTGCGCGTCGCGTTTGTTACTCCAGCCAAGCCACTCTCCCTCCCGCTCGATTCCACCTGTGACCCGCGTAACGGACCATCTAACCCGCGCGGGCCGGGCTCGCGTGTGAAAGAGTGCATTCACAGATAATAGCGCGCCGGGCGCCGCGTAAGGACTCGGGGCTATAACATTTCAGAAGTGGGATTCGAAAGGTGCAAGTGCGGGTGGAGTGGCGCGCATGGCGAGTGCGCGCGCTTTCGAGGTCTATTACGAGGCCACGTTGGGGCAGGTCATGGCCTCCGACGAACCACGTGCGGCAACACAAGATGGCGACAACTCCGAGGACGCCGTGAGTAGAGAAATCACGCGCATGCGCGACGAACTGGACCACGTGCCGGGTAATGGACAGCGACTACGCGAGTCGCTGGGTCGCAGCGCGCAAGATGGCGTCGATCGGATTGGAGTATGGGCCACAACGGCAGTGGAGCCGCAGGGTGGGGGGTCGCCGACGAGAAGCGAGGCGAGGCGCGCCGAAGAAGGCACGAAGCCTCCCGAACGTCGGACTCAACCTGACCTCGACGACACGTTCCGCGCGGCATTGCACGACGCTGAGGCAACGGAAGATCTGTTGCGTCGACTAATGGCGCGGATGGCGTTGAACGCACAGCCGCGCGCAGACGTGCCGTTATTCCAGATGATACCGGACCTCAGTAAAAACATCGAGGAGTTCCGGGGCGACGGTCACGGAACCAGTGCCAGTGACTGGATAGATAATTTGGAGTCAATGCAGAGTAGTCATCAGTGGCCGGACAGTTACGCCCTAGAAGCCGCAAAGATGCACCTCAAGGGCGGTGCACGGGACTGGTTTAAGGCCAGGGCCTCGGCGCTGCGATCCTGGTCGCTCTTCAAAGCCGCCTTCAGGCAGACCTTCTGCACGATGGAGAGCACAGCCCAAAAATGGCGGAAGATGACACAGCGGTCACAAGGTAAGGACGAGGAGCTCAATGCGTATTTTCATGCAAAAGCGAGGTATTGCATGGAGATAGGGTTGGACTTAAGGGATACGAAGGAACAGATCCTTAACGGCCTGTGGTCGCGCGAGCTATGCCTGTCGCTGCTGTCGAGACCGCACTACAGCCTGGACGAGCTTCTCCACGACCTTGGCCACAACGAGCGAACGTTGGCCATGCGGGTCGAACGGACGCCGACAGCACAGCGGATGCCCACCCGGGAACGACCGCGAATCGTGAGTAGCCCCGTTCCCGTCTCGAGTCGACCGTCGGTAGAAGGCGCAGGCGAACGCGCGCGGCCTGGTGCCAGGCGACCTGAGGCGCTCCGTCTACCGTCTCGCAATGTTGAAGGGGCGCCCAGGTGCTACAATTGTGATGGATACGGGCACCTGGCACGGGAGTGTACGGAACCTCGGCGGCTGGAGAAATGCCAACAGTGCGGAAGGACGGGCCACACCCGGAAAAACTGCATCGCAGCCCCACCAGTGGCTCAAGTGCGTTCTCTGACCGAAGACCGGGTGAGTAGTGTGGCCGACAAATACTTCAAGACGGTTAAGGTAGGCGATAATGAAGTGCAGGCCCAGATCGACCCAGGCAGCTCAGAGTGCACCATTAAAGCCACACGCACACTGTTGGACGGGCACGTGTTAATCCCGACGGTCACGGAGCTGAAGCCGTTCGGTCCGGCGCACTACCGAGTGACCTCTCCGGGGATGATCAAGGCGGACATTACCGTAGACGGGGTGATGGTGCCGGGCATCTTGTTGCGGGTGGTGCCAGATGACACACAGCAGGTGGACTCAATCATCGGCCGATCCTTTACAGAAAAGCCGTACGTGGAGTACCTGAAAAGTGGCAACGAGCTGCACTTCGGGTACAAGGAGAACGCGAGGCATTTAATAAACGGGGAGAACTGCGGAGAGTTGGAAGCGACAATGGAGGCAACCACGTCAACTGCGCTACCAGTGGCGGAGATCCGCCTCATCGACGTCGTCTGTGGGCCCGAAGAGCATCGACTAGCAGTCATCAACGAGGGGTGCGAGGTGCAGTGCATACAGGCCAATCAACGGTTACTGCAAGGGTCGACGGAAACGCTGCCCTGGATCCGCGTACCAGGAAACCGGAGGCCGATAACGGAATCGGATCTGGACGTCGGCAGTGAGCAGCCGATTGAGGTAATACGAGAACTAGTGTCCACTCTAAACGACTATCGAGACTGCGTAGCGTTGAGTCTAGAGGAGCTGGGCAAGGCGACGGACGTGGTAATGGAAATCCAGGAGAAGCCGAACGCGCGTCCTGTGAGCTCCAAGCCGTACAGAGCGAGCGAGCGGGAGCGCGCCGAACTGCGTCGGATCTTGGCTGAATGGCGTCAGGCTGGTATCGCGAAGGACACGACGTACGCAAGCCCGGTTCTCCTGGTGACCAAAAAGGACGGCACGTCGAGGATGGTGGTCGACTTTCGCCGTTTGAACAGCCAAACGGAGAGGGTCCATTTCCCTCTACCAAATCTCGATGACCATTTGGCCTTGATCGGAAGTAACTGTCTATTCATCACGTTGGACCTGGCGCACGGGTAACTTCAGATCCCGATGTCCGAGGACGCGATGCCCAAAACAGCCATTATCACGCCGGATGAGACCGCCGAATTCACGCGAATGGTCTTCGGACTTATGAATGGCCCGGCGTTTTTCTCGAAGGCCATGCAGCGGGCACTCGGACCCTTGCGAGATAGCGTCGTATTGTATTACTTAGACGACATATTCATTCCAGGTCGAGACTGGCCTGACCTACGGACGAGACTCATACAAACGCTGCAGGCACTGCGAGGAGCGGGTTTCACCATAAAATTGAGCAAATGCCGGTTCCTGCAGAGGCGGGTCACATACCTGGGGTACGAGATCGGCGAGCGAGGCATCGAGCCCGGGTCCGCCAAAGTACGCGCCATCACGGAGTCCCCCACGCCGAGGAATCCCACCAAGCTGCGTCGGTTCTTAGGGATGGCAAGTTTTTTCAGGCGGTTCGTCCCACATTTCGCGCGGATGGCAACTCCCCTACATGCGCTCCTGAAGAAGGACACGGAGTACGACTGGACGGAGGAACATCGGAGATCCCTGCACCAGTTGAAAGAGGCCCTTTCAAGCAAGCCCGCTCTACGACCGTTCGAGCCATCGCGAGAGACGCAACTGCACACCGACGCTAGCGCTGAGGGACTAGGCGCAGTACTGTTGCAGAAGGATGACCAGGGTCAGTGGCGGTTAACGTACGCCCTTAGCCGACGCACGAGTGATCCAGAACGTAATTATCACTCGAGTAAGCTCGAACTCTTGGCCATCATCTGGGCCGTTGGCCGGTTGCGGCCATTGTTGTTGAACGTGCCGTTTAAAATCGTAACCGACTGCCAAGCCCTGGTGCACATTAGCACGGCGAGAACCACCAATCCCCAAATGGTGAGATGGGTGGACGTTCTCACTGAATTCGACTACGAGATCGAGCACCGACCCGGGGAGCGAATGGGTCACGTGGATGCCCTGAGTCGAGCCCCGGTGCCCGACGAGCAGTCTCGAGGGTCTTCAGACGGAGAAGGGGTCATGCAAACGTTAATCACCGACACGGAGGAGGCCGTGCGAGACACCAAGACCCGCGGGGTACTGCGCACGCTGGAAAGATTGGTGGGCAACTTCGGAGCCCCCGAGCGGATCGTCAGCGATCGGGGTACTTGCTACACTGCCAAGGCATTCGAGGAGTTCTGCGCACGCCATGGCATACGGCACACGCTGATCTCCCCTCGACATCCGCGGGCTAACGGGTTGGTCGAACGAGTCAACAGTACCCTGACGGCAGCCCTGCAGACCAGCCTCGAGGACTCGGAAGGAAGAGACTGGGATCGACGCCTCGAGAAGGTCCAGAGGGATCTAAATGACAGCCCGAACGCGTCCACCCAGTGAAGTCCCTTCGAGCTGCTGTACGGGTACACGGCCCGCCGAGACGACGGCCACGTACGGATCGCCGTGAACGCGAGGGAGCAGTACACGCCCCCACACGAACTCCGTCACGAGGCCAGAGCCAGCATCCAAGAAGCCCAACAGCGAATGAAGGCACGGTACGAGCGACACCGAATCCGCAACCCCGAATACGCCATCGGCGACCTCGTATTCGTGGCGGCGGCCAAAGAAAACACCCAGGACAGTAGGAAGCTACAGCCGCGGTATCGCGGACCGCTAGCCATCGCCGCGAAGCTTCCGGGCGAGACCTACCGGGTGGTGGAGACCACGGGTCATGAGGGACGGCGGTACACTCGCACGGCCCACGCGAGCCAGCTGCGTGGCTGGCGCCCTCATCGCGATGACGATACCACGACCGACGAGTCGTCGGGCGACGACGCGCCATCGACTCCAGCGGACGATGCCGAGAATATCACCGAGAGTGACACACGACCGACGCGCCTGCGGCGCGCACCCGCGGCTCTCCGGGACTACGTGCTCACCCCAGTTGCCCGAGGACGAGCAACGGAGCAGGATGGTCGAGTGTAACAGCAGCGCGCGCGCAAACCCAATGTTCAAACCTCGCGCGCTGCGGAACGCGAGGAAACAGAAGCGAGAGAATGTGAGCGACGCGAAGGGGGGGCGTTAGGAAGTCCGAGGATCGGGAGTTGGCGAGAAGGATGGTTCTTCTCCCTCGAGGTATCGAACTGCGAGGTACTGGAGCGCGCCGCGTAACGGCTCTACGAGAGAGAGAGCAACCGATTCCGCGGCAAGCGAGCCGGGGTACCGCGAGCCCCGACCACGTCGCGAGAACTGTATTCGCGCATACTAATATTAAACATATATTTTCATATTATCATAGTCGTGCGCGTCGCGTTTGTTACTCCAGCCAAGCAACTCTCCCTCCCGCTCGATTCCACCTGTGACCCGCGTAACGGACCATCTAACCCGCGCGGGCCGGGCTCGCGTGTGAAAGAGTGCATTCACAGATAATAGCGCGCCGGGCGCCGCGTAAGGACTCGGGGCTATAACATATATATCGTACTTCTACGGTACCAGTGTAGTACGTCTACTGTACCCATGTAGTGAGATTTATTAGCATATATTGTACTCGTTTGGTACCTCCGAGGTACCTGTGCCGTATGTGTACTGTACTCATATAGTGAGATTTATTGGCATCTATTGTATGTGTACGGTATCTCCGAGGTACCGGTACAGTGCGTCTACTGTACCCATATAATGACATTTATTAGCATATATTGTAATTGTACGGTACCTCCACGGTATCAGTGCAGTACGTCTACTGTACCCATGTAGTGATATTTATTAGCATTTATTATACTTGTATTGTACCTCTACTGTAGAGGTATTGTACGGACAGCGTACGTTCAATCAACGGTTATATTGTACGTACCGTACCATCGCAATATTGTCAGGCGGTGTCCTAATAGAACGCGATTATGCGACCATCGCGAGTTCGCGCGAATTTTGCTCGCACGAATCCGCGATCAAACATACAGATGTCGATTGCATCGCGCGTATTTGACATCGGTATGTTTGATCGTAAGTTCGTACGAACAAAATTCGCGCGAACTTGCGATGGTCGCCTAATCGCGTTCTATTAGGACAACGCCTTACATTACCACGTAAATGCAGACAGAGGTTTTCTTCAATCCTTAATGGGAATAAAAATGGAAAGAACGCTTATTTAAGTTAACAATCAAAAGAACAATTTTTAATTTTTGAAGCCTTCTAAAAAATACAGAAATTTGTGATGCTGGAATGTATGGGTCATTGCTGCATTTTAATGTCCCAGTAATTTAAGGGGTGAAATGCGGTCAGAATTTTCACACAAACGCCTTTTTTTACATCTTCTTGTAGTATGAGGTTGCGAAAATATTCCCTGAAAATTTCAAGTCAATCCGATGAATAGTTTCCCGGATATCCCACAATTATCTCACCGGGACACAGAAAGAATCGATTCTCAACGTATAGACGTGGCTGATAAACGCGCAAACGAAATATCCGGGAAGGCAGAATGCTTCGAAGACAACAACAAAATCTATATTTTGGAAGCTTCCACATCGGCAGAAGCCCTATTGTATATAGGGGCCAGGAATTGATGATTCGATGTAAGGAATTTTTTAATTAGTATTTCTATCCATCAATCAAGTGGAAAATTGGAAAACTCTTTCAGAAATGTTCACAAATTTATTACTCAAAAACTATGAACATTAGCAAAATTTTATAAACAATACTTTCGTTTTAAAATTGCTCAAAATGTTTAAAAAAATCAATTCATCCCGAAAAACTTTAATTTTTTGAAAACTTGTTTTAACAATTGGCTATAAACAATTGAATGCTCGACTTTTCGGCAAAAAATTGTGATATTCGGATTCAGCGGATCAAAATATATTTAAAAAAGTTTAGCTTAATCCATCGAACTCAAAATTAGACGAACATATAATACCGTATCCACGTTGAAAAACTTTAAACGTGTTTTTCTCGAAGCTATGTTTTTCAAGCCGGTGATCACTATAATTCAAACACCAATCGATGGACTTTGATAAAATTTGGTGTGCTTATTGATAACATTAAAAACTAGTCCTTAATCGAAGGATTTTCATTTTTGTTGAAAATTTCTATTTTTTTTAACAATAAAAGAGCGATTTTTTGGTCGAAAATCGAAAGTTATCTCTCAGAAGCCGCCATTTTGTTAATTGTTGAAAAAAAGCTCCGATTAAGGACTAGATTTATGGTTAAACTAATGATTTTTTTTGTTTTTTTTTTTAATTTCAGATGATCCAGTAAAATTGATGATAGTCGATGCAAAGCACTACATGCCGAGGGGGATCCGACAAAGATGGCGATATTTTTATAAATAATCAATATCTTTTTTTGAAATTTTTTACAAGTCAAGTTGAAATATAACAAAAATCTGTGTAACCACTTTTGTAAAACAAACTTAATTACTATAAAGACAAAAATTATTGAAAATGCTCGTTTTTTCACGCCTTTGGCTGCATCTCACCCCTTAAGCCAGCAGTTATTTACAAGTTTACAAAATGAAACGCGACAATTTGCAACACGAATTGATGATTCCGAAGAGTAAGCTTCCGATCCGTTGTGATCCTCAAAATGCGCGACGGCTGCGGCCTTGAAGTTTGCATCCGGCAATTCATCTTGATATCTGAAAAAATGAAAAAAAAAATGCCCTTGTAAAAAACATTAATACATTATTTTAAAATGGAAGTGCACAAAAATTTGTCATTTTTTTCAACAAATTTGACAAATTCGCATTTGTCACGTTCACGGGCATTGAACGCCGCTGTGAAACCGCTGTCACTTTCACCTGACACCGCGACAAACTTGTATCGGGATAAATAACATATATTTATTAATCCCGAAATTATATTTACTAATAGTACATTTAAGGGGGGAAATACATATAAATGGTCGAACATGACGAAAAATTTCGTGATTCTTAACAACGCAACTACTGGGCCAATCGATTTGAAATTTTTAGGGTCTTTTATTGTACATTAGAAGACACGAAAAACATTTTTTTTTATTCGACAGTAAGTGTTTATCACCAGCCTGCAGCCAATTGTTGCTGAACGAATTTTCGAAATTTGCGGCAGCGATAAAAAAAAACTATCCACTTTATGTCAAGCAAAGGTTTTCAGACACATATTCTCCATATTCGATAAAAAATTCAATTAAACCATCATTTTTTGCATGAAAAACACGAAAATTTTCGGTACAAATTCGATCTTTTTTTTCGAGTACCGCCATTATAAAAAAAATTCAACTTTTACAACTTTTCCTTGGTTTATCGACAGCGTACTTTCATATAAAGTCTAATGGTTTTTTAATTTTAGTTTGAAAGAGAAAAAACTACAGCTACCGCAGTTCAACATCGCGGGGAAAATTCGTTCTGCAACAATTGGCTGCAGGCTGTTGATGAACACTTATTGTCGATAAAAAAATGTTTTTCGTGTCTTCTAATGTACAATAAAATATCGTACAAATTTCAAAAAGATTGGTCCAGTGGCTGCGTTGGAAAAAAATCCCGAAATTTTTCGTCATTTTTGACCATTTATGTGTATTTTCTCCCCTTAAATATAATGAGGTATTCAAACAGTACTCTGATATAACGCAATTATTTTTTTCTCACTTTTTCATGCGTGTGAACGGTGAACGTCTTGTTATAAATTGTTGATAAGATGTATATTAAGATATGCTGATGTATTTCAAAATTACGTTTGGAGCCAAGGGGGGCACCCTCTTACCGCCCCCGCCACCCCCGCGCACGCCCGGAATGCATCTTCCATGTGCGATACAGCTTCCATATGAATAACCCGTTTTGTTTTCAGATTTCAGACGGACCGTTTATGCTGGAGTGTCGACCGCTAAAGGTTGCGAAAAAATGTCATCTGCCGGCAGCCATGTTATTGTTGTTTTTCTGCATTTTTTATTTCTTTTTCAAAGTCGCTCAATATATGTACCTTTGTGTTAAAAATAAATGCGTTTTTTTTTCACCAACCGTTTCCCAGAAAAAAATCGGAGTTTGGCAATTTTTTCGGACCTCCAGGTAGATGTAGCCCGTTAATGTTACACGAGACGTATCGTTTTCGATTAACGTCGGTAAATTGAACAACTATCCACGAATATATTACGGAGAAATGTCTAAGTGAACATTGTACGGATGTAACGGGTAAGAATGATAGTAAATGGTTACAGAGGATGGTCAGTATCGCGGCGTTGATCGAAACTCACCGGTACATTGGAAGAAGCTGAACACGTTGGACATCTGTGAGGTTTTTCCGCGGCGTGGTGCTCCATGTGCCGACGATATAATGTCTCACGCGTAAACTCTTGACCGCAAATGTCGCATCGCATTTTGTCGGCAGCCTGCGTAGAAAGCCAATCAATAACAAACACTTCAAAACTTCGCGGGTGTCACAAAAAAAAACAAAACAATTATGTCAAAGCATACTAGCGAGTTACAGAGAACAGAATAAATTATTGGCAACGTATAACAATAATATCAATGATGAAAAAATAAGCTGTATGAAAATTTAAGATTGCGTGTACATGAAAAAAAAATTCTATACGATCTTAGTCGAAAGTGAATTATAATGTTTAGTGTTGTTGATAACAATTGAGCAAAATAGAAGAACGAAGGTTTTTTTCGATTACAACTAATTTTACAAGGTTATACGTAGTATAAATGTACCAAAAATTGAACTATTTTGCATACAACTCTGCCAAAAACGCAAATTTCTATTTGTTTTTTAATCCTTCATTCAATAACGAGCTACACTCATCTACGAACAGATTTTTTTTCAATTTCAGGTAAAGCTATCATGAGTTATCCTGACCACACGAGGACACTTTTTTGCGGGGTCTCCGAAAACTAGGTCACACCGGCTGAATTTCTCGAAATGTTGGATGAGATTTATTTTCAATATTGCTGAAATGTTGCTCTTTTGGGTGCTCAACATTTTGAATAAAATAATTTATATATTATATGTAGAAAAAAATTGAGAAACGATGGCGTCGTGCAAGACGAAGAGCGACAGAGAGCGAGGAAGAGCGAATCAGTCAGAAAGGCAAGAAAAGCAGAACAGAAACAAGAACTTACCTTCACAATCGTTTAAAATCACTATTAGTCCCAGGGGACTGCGTGGTGAACAGCTCAATTTCACAATACTCGCTATCACATATAGCACGTCCACTCGCTATGGCATCTGCACTCCGACTCCCGTTTTCGCCAATCAGCTTCGTACGCGGGAACGGCGCGCGCACGCGCACGCCAGGTTGTTGCCGGTCGGACACCAGATTCGCACCACTCATCTCCCTTTTCGGCGGACTTTTCGAACGCTCCCCTTCGCGCCGCTAATAATTTAGTATTCCAATTTTTTTTTATCAAGGGGTCCAAGCTATACTTATTATCAACTAAACGTTGAGAAGCCATTCGGTGTTGAAAAACACGCCTCGTATAATATGAATATGCCACGCGCGATTAACCATGTCACGGGAGAATAGACGGAAATTCATTTTTTCTATCAGTACATTTGCAGTACGGCGTACCTCCAGGGTACCCGTACAGCATATTGGAAATGTACTGCAGCAGGCGTATCGCCGCGGTACCGGTACGGCGTGCCGCAAATGTATTGCTTTACGGCGTACCTCCACGGTTACGGTACGGCATACTGCAAATGTACTGCAGTACGGCGTAACTCGACGGTGGCGGTACCGCGGAGGTACAACTACGCTGGTACTCCGTACTCGTACATTACCGGTGCCGTCCCAGTACGGCGTACTCCACATTTGCGGTACGCTGTACCACCGGTACGTTTGGCTAATTGGGATTTCTTTGAAGATTCGCTGGCGTTAATAACGTCGGCTTGTCTTGTCTTGCAACCAAGCAAATTTGAATGGCGGGGGTAGCCGCGTTATCGACCCGATTTTTTTGCCACTACGCGGCGTTGTCAGTTATTCATAGAAACGCTTATGAGTGACATAACGACGCATGGTTATAAATACCGTGATTGAAATCAATAACAAGAGAGATAAATGCATAATAGATCGTTAAAATTTCGGCTTCAGTCCGGCCAGTGAGGGACTTCCAAGGTTATCGATGGAAGTACGAATTTGTGTTTACGTTTCGGCCCTGTGGTTCGGGTCCTCTTCGATAACCTTGGAAGTCCCTCACTGGCCGGACTGAAGCCGAAATTTTAACGATCTCTTGTCACCTACACGGCCGCACACTTCTCTGATTCATTATAAATGCATAATGACTACTAATTCCTGTGCGGTTTCGATCTGCAACACGGGACGAAAATCAGTAAAAGAGAAGTGCTCCGTGTTCAAAGTTCCAACACATCCGGATATTTTTTCTAGTTATAATTTTTCGATCTTTTGGGACATTTTAAGACATTGACATTGAAAATTGGAAAAAATTCACCATCACAATGCTTCCTCCATGAGGAAGCAAAATAATCAATTTCGCTCGAAGCTGTTTTGTATTTCGCCGTAAACATATTCATATACGCATGGATGACTGCGTATGACTATCAAAAGATTGGTTAGGATTCCGCCAAATCCGTGCTATAAACTTATGAACATGGAGACTAGATACCAGGAGACCAAACTCCCGTGCAAAGCCACTGAAAAAAACGTCCCCGAAAATGGCTCCAACATAGACGGCGCTGGGGTGCTGCGGACGCTATGTATAGTAATATATTGGTCGACGAGGTGAAAGTGATCGGATGAGACTAACCTTACGACAGACCGAGCGTGACAGCACACATCAAAATTTCCGGCGATCACGGCTCGGTAATTTCCCCATGTCCATTTGAAGAAAAACTTTTTTGAAAGCGAGAAAAGGTAAGTCTTTTGTTTAAGTATACTAAATATTCCGACTGAAAACTTTGTCGCCCGTACAGTAATTTATTAAATAATTGATGACAAAATAAATTTCCTCGTTCACTGAGAGTCCGAATGGAAATTAGTATTTTTTTCATGATAAATGTTACGAATATTATACCGTATTCGATCATTGAAAAATATTATCAGTTTTTCATTCTTGTAATTCGATTTCAGTGTGTGCAATATGGTGAACGTGTGCACTCTACTTTGGTCGTACATACTCGTTTTGTACTCTGAAAAATGACACAAGAATTAAAAACTAAAGTGTTTGATTTTAAAAACTATGCTTTATCTGTACTGTATGCGTATTAATCGAATACCGTATCACTTTATCTAAAATTTTATTACTCTGACACTTAAAGATGAATGAAGGCTAGGTACATCAGCTGTGAACCGTCCTCATCGGACCCATGTTTTGCGTATATCTATACATGTACTCCGGAGAACCCCAGCGCCGTCTATCTCGGATACCGTTGTAAGAACGAGTTGAAAGGCCGAGTGTGGCCTCCTGTATCTAGTCTCCATGCTTATGAAGCTTATGAATAACTCGTTGCGCCGCTCTCGTGGCCATAAAGTTGTACTTTCGTTTGGACGTGAAAGGACAGCCCCCTGGCACTCAGCTCACTGGCTAGTCTCTCGATGACGCCAGCCGCTACGTGGCGCTGACAGTACTCAGCGCCGTCCGTGCTGCGCTTGCGCTACGCCTTTGGCATATTTTATTTCATAACAAATAACTAAAGAATAATTGAATATATACATATAAGTGTAGTAAATATGTACAACATTTTTAGCCTGTTGTCTTAATGATAAGTCGAATAAATATACAACAGGCTAGAAATCCTGTACATATTGGATAAATTTACATGTATATGTTCGACTATTTTCTAGTTATTTTTTATAAAATAAATATTGTCAAATTATTTCTCCGCAATTATATCTATTTTTTATTATAAAGGTAGGACAGGTAGGAGATTAAATGTACACTACGGGATCGAATATTGCCAAAAATAGATTTTACTTGAAGCACAGCTTCGAAAGTGATGGTGTTACAGTAGTTTACGTTTGACAATGTTTAGCCATCTTCTTTCCGATTTGATAATTAACTGTTTTGTCCGCGCACACGCGAGACAAGACAATTATTAACAAATTGTTACGAATTTTACGAATGTAGGATGTAGCATCAGACCCATCAGCCGGTTAACCTGGCACGGCCTTCACGGCCGGCGAAGGGTTCGGCCAAGGGCGCAGGGGCGCGGAAGCATTCCAGCGCCGTGCAGTGCGAACTACGGCGCATAGAACGAAGAGAGGTTCCCTATAGGAAATCATAGGAGTGTCAGGAGGCTGATCAGGCAACGAAGCTAAATTTTCATGGTGGGGGCCCTAAATTTTCATGGCCCTTATCAGCTCCACTTTTCGATTAGCTAGGCGCCACTGGCAAGGGGAAGTACTGTCTCCCTTACCTCTTACCGACGAATGGGCCGAAGGTGTTTACGTATGTTTTTATGATGCGATTGTCGAAATGACCTTTATTTGCGACCATGTACCAGAAGGTTCTACGCGATTTACCGTGATACATTTTTTATCGTGCTTTAAGAAACAGTTTGTTCAATAACGGCGTCACCATAACGAATTAGCTTTAAAAAGCCTGAGCTGCAATTCAAATTTAGCCGAATGGTGCAATCATCTGAATATTGATATAAATTCGTAAAACACAAGGAAAAAAGTGTATCTACAGCGGAAGCTACTTACTTACATCAATAAACACCGTAAATAAAATATAGCGCAAAATGAACAGATATGTGCTGGTATGAATTAATGTATTCAAAAAGTTTTCCGTTTTTTTTTTATATGACAGTAGTCATCTTTTTTTTAATGAACACATTTTTTATTGGTTTCGTATATTATGCAGTTTACACGCCAGTACGGTAAATTAAGTTAGGGCAAACGGCGCATGCGTTGCGGTCAGGAAGGAAACGGTCAGAAGAGCTATTTCTGTCTCCATCGCACAACTACTTCCCCTAGCCGTCACGCATCAAGCGGCAGAAATCGCAATAAAAAACAACCGCAAAGGGTGCCTACCCCCACTACCACCGTTGTCAGACCTATATGTAAGATTGTGGTACCGAGATTGTACCCTACGACCAGGGGGCTGGCATCTTTTAGAATTTTTGCTACGCGAATTATCCGCTGTTTGTTGTCCAGTAGATTTGTGTCCAACTCTGCCATTCGCAGCGCTAGTTCTACAATCCTACGCGCGCGTAGGGGCTACGCATATGTACACACATGCACGCATATAACTCTTAGACGTTCCATAGCATGGAGCATGGAGGCTATATGGAGGAGGTCGAACTCTTATGGGAGACCACGGTCTTATAGACAGGTCTGGGCACGCCAAGCCCCTTCCTATATAACGCAGCGTGACCGTCTTGAAGCTTGGGTTTCTCAATTTGTGCACCAAAGACCGGAGCGCTGCAATCTTCGAGGCCGGTGTGCAACAAAGAGAGGAATATAGGGCAGCCGTCTGTTTCTCCGTGCGCTTGCGTGCTATGCTTGCAGATTTGTATAATGTTTTGATGGGTTATTTATTCTAATTCAGATCGTAATGAAGACGCATATTAACAAAAAGGTTACTGCAAGTGCATCAATAGTAAATTGAATTCAACCCGTAAAATCGAATCGCAAGCTGAAGAACCAGGTGGAAGAGCGAAAGTTATAAACGAGTTCAATCCCTATTTATTATCGAACAAGCCTCCTATATATAGGAATGAAAAATTATTCGTTTTTACTTTTAAAGCTCTGGATTTGTACGCGCAGGTTCTGAATTTTTCATAATATTTTATTTTACTCTATTAGCCAGCTATATCAATGTTTCTACAGTGTGGCGAAATGAGTTATTATAACTATATGAAATAACATTTTGAAGGATTAAAAAGAATACTAAAAATAGGATTGTAGGGTGCGGTCGGTATTAATTAAATATTACATTGTAGTGTAAAAACTCTTATTTATTAGCTTTTGTGAAATTTTGCATGTTTTCTCTTCTCGCTACTTTTTTTTTGAAGCGATTTGGTTTGCTGCGCAGAAAATTGCCTTGAAGTATAGCGGATCCATCCTGACGGGACGCTCACAGCATTTTCACATTCGTATAGATGAATAAACATGTTTTCGAAACTTGATGACTGTTCCATTCGATCTTCTGTTCGACAAACGTTACTATCTTATAACGAATCATCCATCTAAGCAGAAAATACAGAAAAACGCTATAATATTACGCAAGTGTGAAACGTAAAAATATTTATTGCGTTTAACCTCATTGTTACGTTCATTGCCCAGAATCATTGAATGATGTTTAGTTTTTTGCTATTTATACAGCGATGGAAGAAACAATGTGTAAACATTAGAGACTATATTATTTAGAGAATGCTAACATTTTTTAAAGCGCATGAATTTATAGAAATCGGAGACATGCAAGGATATGATTATGTGTAAACTAAAAATTACGAGGGTCATTACGCGTAATATAACAAACATGAGAATGGTTTTTCAATTGCGGGATTGAGCCTTCTCTAGTGATATACCACAAAAATATTTACATCGTTAGTCACATGCTCGGCTGCGCTCATGAAATCCTTGTTGATACCACTATTTTCCTCGAGTGCTCGTAGCTTATTGCTTTCTGTGGATGGCAGCCAAGTGTCCACACAAGAACTGTGACTGATGGGATTTAGATCAATCTCCAAGTCTATATTTTGTACCGGCTTTGGTAGATGGATCCTTTCAGTATCTTTCTAATCTATGAGCGCCCCGGGTGACTGGTGGTGGAAAATGGATCATTTTCCTTGTTGTTAGACTCACACGCTGTGGATGCTGCTCAAAGTTTGTGTTCGTGTTCTTGAAAAAAAACACAACTTGAAGTTATTATAGCGTATTCTTAACACATCGTGACGCCTGAAAACAGGTCTTGAGATTAAGAATGATAACCGAACATATGAAAGAAAAGAAAGAAAAAACAAACATAGCATAAAAGACGATTGCACATATCTATTGCATATGTGATCAAGTTATACTGTCACCGAAATTAATCCCAAATATTTTATTACTATAAAAATTGATTTCGGATGAAATAGAACATCCATCAAGTCTGTAGAGGTAGAAAAGAAATGGCCTAAGCAGTGAAGTACGGTGAAGTACAATGAGTGTCAAAAAACATGTCCCACATTATTTGAAACTTATAAAGTAGAAGTAAACCAACAAACAAAAGAATAAGTTGATATATTTCTATGCATTAGTTAGAAAATGATTGCTTACCGTGCTTTCACTGTCACTATATTTGCTAGTCGATGGGAATATCGATGGAATTACTGATTTTGCCAGTCTTGGATGGTGATAAGCAACCTGCATATTCATTTCAAACATAAGTTATGTCAAGAATAAATTATATTGCTACTCGCTGAGCATGCCAAATGAGTTTTTACGCTAGATTGTTGAGTAACAATGGGGCAGTTTATGATTATCAATATTTTATTCATTTTCATCGTTTCTGTTTAGATTGTTTGGGTATATTCAACGCAAAGTAATTATGAACTGTTTTTATAATAGGAAATCTATCATGCTACAAACACATTACAATTAGCATGATCTTTCCATTTGTATCTTTATGCACGAAATTGCGTACAATAGCGGCGAAAATTCACGACATAGGCTTCATTTTCGACACGGTTTTACAGCCGGAGTGCCCAGACCTGTGTATACGACCGTGTGTGAGACATATGAAAAATATGACCACAAAATCGTTTGATATAGTGAGGCGCAGCGATCGCGCTATTACCATGAAGTTAGTTGCGTGCGAGAGAGACAGAATAAGAAAATACTGAGAAGTGGCTTGCACGTGACAGATGAAAGACATCAAAGCATATAAGAAAGTTGATCTCATTCATTTTATTATTCATATTATTGTTAAAACTAAGTAGAGAGCAATCATACAGCAATAATAGTGTGAATATCCTTGAAGCTTTGATGCTAATTCTAAGCAAAGCCGCAATTGAAATACAACAATTATAACATTAAATTGTGATAGGCACGATAGCCTCGGGAATAATGCTCCGGCTACGAAAACGTGGTCGTGAGTTTAAATCTTCCTCGACGAAATTTTTATTTGCCTAATGAACTGTGGGAACGGGTTGACAATGTTCAATTCTTATTGCAACTCAAAGTGTGCACACTCAAATATGCACAATACAATTTTTTATAATAAATTTTCATTGCAAAGTGCCGTGAACCCTCACATGTGCCGAAATGAAACAGTGTAAGAAATGACTAAATGAAAAAGAGCAAGAAAGACTTGAAAATAAAAATAAAAAAGAGTGACACGATGAAGGTGTAACTGGACTATAAGAGGAAATATGTGATTTAAGTGAAAAGTACGAACAATAATCAAAAAACGGCAAGGACTGTGCAAGGAAGATGAACGAAAAAGATTGACCTATGGAAACCTATGAAAAATGAGAGAAACTGAGGAAGAACACAGAGGAAACAGAATATAACATGCAGTACCTTTGGCACCTTAAAAAATGTCAATCGTCGTACTGAACGCATATCTCTATCAGCATTGTCATCATTGCTGCCGCCGTTACAGCCTGTTATAGCACAAACTTTACCCATGCTGTTTCAGAATTAAAATGATTAATGACATAATAACATTATTAAACTTGAAAAATGTATAGTAACGTAACGTATTACTATGTAAACAGATAACCAACCATTAGTCACGCGGGACCCATGTGCAAGGCTATGAAAATTGCAAACAATGGAATTGGAGATCAAAGTAATTATGCTTACCTCACGATACTGACCTTGATATCGATGCGGAAAAACGGTTGATCTGATATAAAAAGCACACTCAATTCTTTTCACTTCACGATAAAAAATCTAGTTTATAAATAACTAATGCTGCACTTTGTCTCCACTTATCTCTTTTTTGTTTGGGAATATAGCACATGAAAAAATAATTATTGCGTACTTCCGATACGTCTTTCATCTCTCTCACACGCAACTAACTTCATAATAACAGCGCGATCGCTGCGCCTCACTATATCAAATGATTTTGTTGCCACTTTTTAAGACACAGTTTGGACTCCTTTATATAGCCTCCATGGCATGGAGGCTAGAGTGGGAGGAGTCCGATCTGTGCATTTCAAAGTGGCTACAAACATTTGGACAAACAGGGATAGCGCCACTATTTCTAAGACCTCGAGAAGTAAGCTGAGTATCGATGTCGTGTAAGAGAGATGGAAGAGGATCGAATACGCATCCGAGCACGGTCTTACATACAGGTCTGGAAACTCCGTTAGTTCACATGGTTCCTTTGCTGAGGTTGGCCGCGAGAGGCGCTGCAATCGAGGAGTCAGTGTGCGAGAGAGACAACAATACTCACTCTACTCACCAATGCTTGCAAGCAGTACTTATCGGAGTTACTACTTGCAAATATTTCTACGTATACGTGTTCATCGTCTGTTGTTTTCCCTAACACTATATATGGAGATAGCATTTTATATTACAGCGCAAATATAATTTTGCGTTTATCAATCATAAAATAACAATTATTTATCCCTTTGAATTTTAATAATGGCGTCTTATAATGGCAATAAGGAAGATTTTTAGTCATTATTGTGGGGCGGCAGGGAGGGGGGGTGGAATGTACAAAATAACGAAAAGACCAAATCTTTATTTCCTTTTTGTTGATCGTTCGTTTATTGCTTTGTCAATTTAGACATCTTTTTTGTTACGACAATTTTTTTTTTAATTTCATATTTTCTTGAAAGGCGTTTTGCCTCATGCGCAACCTTATGTAATAAATTATCGCGTATGATAAAATATCCGAACCATGTTTTTCACATAGAAAGGAAAACTTATATCCCGTCAATACATCTTCGAGTGTTAAATCAAAGACGTCGACCTTTGAGGAATGCTTCGCAAAACACATTTCAACGTAGTGTATTAGATTAAAGAATTTTGCATTGGCATGGATTAACCCGCCACGATATTTCATGTCAACCAATTTAGAAAGAGCAGGTGAGCTATCAGAACTCAAGCAGATCCCTTCGCGACAGATGACACACGCATCATATTTCTTCAGAACTTGCTTGCATAAGTACCCTGGAAGTATGCACGTTATGAATTGATTAATTTATTGACAAACACAGAAAATAAACACTGCGAAGTGGAAAAAATTGCATTCAAATCTAAGATTCTATTTAAATTTACCTTTCGTCCCAGTAAAAAGAAACGCATCAAAGGTGATAGACATAAAACCGATAATGTTAGATAAATATATATTATTTAAATTATTACCTGTAATTAATAGTAGCGAAAGAAATAAAAACAATTATTTGTACTGGGATGATGATTTCGACGGTTCTACCATCGTGCTATGAGAGTTGTTAGTTTATTCTACGTACGAAAATGCTATGCACTGATCTGGTTGTCTGGACAATCTACAAGCAACCCATGGCGCAGGTAAAGTCGTAGAAGTCTCATCGTTGTGATGTCCAATTGATGAACCTGTAACAACCGAGAGACAAACATATTTGTCTATGAGAAAAAACCATGATGGTTGCATATACCACGAAGATCGTGAAAACAAGTATGGGCAAGACAATGTGGGCAAGACGTATAAGGATGATAGCAATGCACATGTGAGAATGTAAGTCTTTCTCTATTTTCAGATATTCTGAAATGTTCGGAAAATGCGGTGTTGATAAATTTGGTGTGCAATGAATAAAATAAAAATAAATATGTTAAACTGAAATAAATACAAACATGCAGAATGGCTTTTGTATACATTACTTTCAGTGATAGTGACTGCCGAAATGCTGAATGTCGAACTACGACCTGATGAAGGTGAAACTGCTGTATCTGTTGGAGCTTTTCCGATATCCACAGATGCTTGAATCGCACAGGTCGGAGGTACCACATCCGTATCAGTCATCGACACCTCCACTGGATCAATGATAATGTCAGAACTGTTTGGTATTGATCACTGAACAGTTTCTGTTTTTGTGAAAAAGATGCAAAATAATAATGATTTTTTATTGGAAACAGAGCACTTGCTTTACATACTTTCTACGACAGAATCCATTGTCGGATTAGTTAATTCGATTCCTCTATCAACTTCTATTGAGCTGAAGGGCACAGTTGAATCGCACGGTTCCTCAGTGTGCGTAAATATTGTAGGGATAGCAGATTCGTGTAGACGGGGATTACTGTACGCAACCTTGATTTAAAAAAAAACATGGAAATGATAGAAATAGCTAATAATTTGCAAATTCTCAGTGTTCTCAGATACGACTGACATTTTGGAGAAAAAAGAAGAAACACCTTCTATTCTATTGAATGCCATGCATTTTTCACTTTTTTTGTGATTTGTCTAGCAGAAATCTTAACAATTGGATTTTTACGGATCAAGCGTGTGAACCATATTCATAAGTTCAGTGAGCAGCAAGGTATAGAAAAGTCTTCAAGCGCGATTATAACTATCAATTAATTATAATATATTCAACCTCGCTGTGTAAATTACAAAAATTGAAACGTACCTCTGCAATAACACTCCCATTTACGTCATGTTTGACAAACTTTCGGAGAATATATCGTTCTTCAAAGTGCTTCTCACAAACGAAATGTGAAGGCGTTTTCTCGACGGGAATCACGGTTTTCCACTCTTCGAAGCGTTCACCGTTCGACGGCACTTTAAACATTGATCGTTTCACTTTTAGGCTTCTGTAAGCCTTATTGCACTCCGGTACTATACAAGCCTTCGGCATTACTTCGCGGTTACTCGACGACCATATTCAGGTTATGTGTTCGCTGTCAGAACAGACCGTTGCGTCAAAACTGACTCCTCGATGCTAGCGACACCACGATTTCTGTTTCAATAGTGGAACCACCCCCACCACCCGAATTTCATCGAGTTTCCAGACCTGTATGTAAGACCGTGCATCCGAGCCTCCGGAGACTAGAGCACGGTCTTACATACAGGTCTGGAAAGTCCTCGGGCGGGGGGGAACGCCTACTGACGAAAATTGTTTAACGAGTAAGGCCACTGTAACGGCCCAAAAAAAAAGGTTTTTTCACTAATTTTTTGCTCCCGAAATTGAAGGTATTTGAAAAAAAACTTTTAATGGTGTTATCGGGCATACATTAAACTTTATTATAACATTTTTTTACAGTAAAAAAAAAACAAAATGGCGGTTCCACAGCTATCTTCCCGGGACATATTTTGCTTCCAGGGCTCCGCGGCACGCAGCACCACTGGTGCACTTTTGAATCTAGAACGAAAAAAAAAAACCATTAATCTAGAGGGCTATAGCTAGAGAATGTCGATCGGATTTTAAAAAGTATCAATTTTTGTGGATTTGGCGTGCGTTTGAAAAAAAAATTGATTTTTGACGAAAAAAACGGCAAGTTTTTTGTTAATAAAAAATCAATAAATAAAGTTCTTGAAAATTCCGATCGACATTCTCAAGATAATGTAAATGTTCACATCTGGTTAAAATTTCAAGTAAAAAAAATGAAAATTGTTCGAGTTATGCTGCGTGCCATTTTGAAAAACCATGTTTCGAGAAAAACGCGTTTAAAGTTTTGCGAATAGTTTTTTATTGGACAAAATTTAAAAAAGAAGTTAAAAAAAAATTTTACCGTTAGTCTGCAATCCCAGCACCATACATTTGTCCTTCGATAGCCAAATTTTCGTCTTCTTCGTCTTTCCTGGTTGATTTTTGGAGCGCGCGCGCACTTTTGGCCGCGTCGCTCAGAGATGTCTCCGCGTGCGTGATGCGTTTGGCGTCGGCTTCGATGCAGAAATTATATAACTGTACACCAATTTCCACCTCCAACATCTTGAATATTTGCAAGACGTTGGTAAGGCCGCCATTGAATATGCAAACAGCGATATCCGTCGCAATATCTAGTACAGTTTTTCCGCTTGAGGATGATTTGGGGGCCAAACTCCAAACGGTAGCGTTGAAACTTTCGTTATTGTTTTGAGTATAGGCCCCCAAGCAACGCTCCAGCAACTCGTCCCGGCTCAATTCCATGTAGATGGGTTTGATGGCTTGATAAACCTCCTCACTCATTGGCTGATTGTGATGATACGCATCCAAGGCATTTTCTGCTTTCGCTTTCTTCCAACTGCACCAATTCTCCGAACATTTTTCGTGCTGAGGCTTTTCATCCGTTGACATTTTGTGAAAAAGGGTTGCCCAGATCTCATTTTTCATATTTTTGATGGAATCGGAATTTCGACGGATTGCTAAGCCGTAATAAATGCTTAGTTGGTCAATCAATTTGGCAGTGAGTTTTCCTCTTCCCCCGAGACCTTTTGTTCCTTTTCTTAAGTTTCTCAATCGAGTGCCCATTCTTTTTTGCACGTGATCTATGCACTCTTTTTTTTTAACATCAACATTTTCATAAGGCTTCGAATCCACGATGCCTTTGAAAGTTTTGGAATCGCCATCTCCGATATAATTGCAGTCGTTTCGGAGCAAGTTTTGACACGCTTGGCGGCGACCTTCATTTCCTAAGGACAACAAATTTTTTTTCGCACAGGACCTTTTTTTTCTTATTCTAGAGGGTTTAAACTATTTTTTAAGCCAATAAAAAAAAATCGATTTTTCAAAAAATTTACAGTGGCCTTACCCCTTAATGCACTGGCCGCTAGGAGCGATGCCATCTTAAAAGAGTTGCCGGCGAAGTGTGGTACGGGGGCAGACGGAGGTATTGAAAAAAGACAGAGCTAATCGCCGCAATACTCTGCATCTGCCTGTCTCCGTAACACCTCATTTCAATTATTGGTTCAGCAGTATATATATATATATATATATATATATTGGTGGTATATCTACCAATATAGCTAATTATAATAAATAAAATTAAGCGGTGAACCAACGCAACAACAGTAGACATACCTACCATGTCAGACGTTGTGGCGGGAAGCAAATTGACCATATCGTTGACAATGTTTGGCGAGAGATTTTCCAAATCCGCTGATTCGATACCCATTTTCCCTGTTGATTCGTTATATTTTGTGGGCACAGCGGTATCACTCAGTCGTGGCCGCTTGTATTGAACCTTCGAAGACAAAATACAAAATTTGAAAAATGTATCCATTATTATATACATTGTTTTTATTATACTTACTCGTGCGATTATTTGTCCATTCTCATCCTCTTTTTTCCATTCATGAGAAATATCTTCAACCTTGAAATGTTTGTCACAAATGACATCCAACGAACTTAATTTTATAATACCTGGGATCCCATTTTCCCACTGTTTCCACCGCACTATATCTTTTGGCACGCGAAATAACGAGTGCTTCGATAATTCAATTCTGCTTCCAGTTTTGCACCCCGGCATAACACAGATTCTCGGCATTTTTTCACTTTCGATAAGTCAATAGCAGAGGAAATCTATTAATGAGTCGCTTTTGTTTACGAAATTATTTTTGGTGGTTATGTTCAACTGGGGGCAAGATTTCAGCGCCGCGTAGTGTCAATTCTCAACGAATATTTTCGTTCGTGAGCGGTCTACCCCCACCATGCGAATTCTGGCAGAGTTTCCAGACCACGGTCGTATACACAGGTCTGGGCACTCCGGCTGTAAAACCGTGCTCGAAAATGAAGCCGATGTTGTGAATTTTCGCCGCTAGCGCTAGTGAGGAAGAGGCCTGCATAGTATGCACGCGCGGCAACTGTTTCCTTATTTACAATCCGTTAAACTCTTTTGACAGTTCACTCAGTTCAATATCTACGCCAGTATTTTATTATTTATTCAGTATAAATTTATCGTTATGTGTTTCGAAATATTTATTTTTAAAAAGAAAAATGGGTAAAAATGTGTAATTCCGGGATGTAAAAGTAGATACACGAGTAAGAACGCGTCTTTTTGTTCCTTTTTCCGCAAAATGACGAGTTACGTGCAAAGTGGGTGAGCGTTATTCCTGCTACAAGAATAAACGTAACGAGCGCGCACTCAATATGCGAAAAACATTTTCTTCCCTCCGACATTGTACGCAATTTCGTGCATAAAGATATAAATGGAAAGATCATTGCTAATGTAAGTAATTCTGTTATATACGTTTTCTATTTTTTTCGTGTAAGCGTACTGCAAGAGCATGCTAATTGTAATGTATTTGTAACATGATAGATTTCCTATTATAAAAACAGTTCATAATTAATTTGCGTTGAATATACCCAAACAATCTGTTTAGATTGTTTGGGTATATTCAACGCAAATTTTTCTGTTTAGAAACGACGAAAATGAATAAAATATTGATAATCATAAACTGTCCCATTGATACTCAACAATCTAGCGTAAAAAATCAGTTGACATGCTCAGGGAGTAGCAATATAATTTTTTCTTGACATAACTGATGTTTTAAATGAATATGCAGGTTGCTTATCACCATCCAAGACTGGCAAAATCGGCCATTCCATCGATATTCCCATCGACTAGCAAATATAGTGACAGTGAAAGCACGGTAAGTAATCATTTTCTAACTAATGCATAGCAATATATCAACTCATTCTTTTGTTAGTTGGTTTACATCTACTTTATAAGTTTCAAATAATGTGGGACATATTTTTTGACACTCATTGTACTTCACCGTTCTTCACTGCTTAGGCCATTTCTTTTCTACCTCTACAGACTTGATTGAGGTTCTATTTCATCCGAAATCAATTTTTATAGGTATAAAATATTTGGGAGTAATTTCGGTGACAGTATAATTTGATCACATATGCAATAGATATGTGCAATCGGCGTTTATGCTATATTTGTTTCTGCTTTCTTCTCTTTCATATGTTCGGTTATCATTCTTAATCTCAAGACCTGTTTTCTGGCGTAACGATGTGTTAAGAATACGCTATAATAACTTCAAATTGTGTTTTTTTTTCAAGAACAGGAACACAAACTTCGAGTCAGCAGCATCTACAGCGTGTGGGTCTAACAACAAGGAAAATGATCCATTTTCCACCACCAGTCACCCGGGTATAGCGCTCATAGACTGGAAAGATACTGAGAGGACCCATCTACCAAAGCCGGTACAGAATATGGACTTGGAGATTGATCTAGATCCCATCAGTCACAGTTCTTGTGAGGACACTTGTATGCCATCCACAGAAAGCAATAAGCTACGAGCACTCGAGGAAAATAGTGGTATCAACAAGGGTTTCTTGAGCGCAGCCAGGCATGTGACTAACGATGTAAATATTTTTGTGGTATATCACTAGAGCAGGCTCAATCCCGCAATTGAAAAACCATTCTCATGTTTGTTATATTACGCGTAATGACCCTCGTAATTTTTATTTTACACACAATCATATCCTTGCATGTCTCTGATTTCTATAAATTCATGCGCTTTAAAAAATGTTGGCATTCTCTAAATAATATAGTCTCTAATGCTTACACATTGTTTCTTCCATCGTTGTATAAATTGCAAGAAACTAAACATCATTCAATGATTCTGGGCAATGAAAGTAACAATGAGGGTAAACGTAACAAATATATTTACGTTTCACACATGTATAATATTATAGCGTTTTTTTAGTATTTTCTGCTTAGATGGATGGTTCGTTACAAGATAGTAACGTTTGTCGAACACAAGATCGAATGGAACAGTCATCAAGTTTCGAAAACATGTTTATTCATCTATACGAATGTGAAAATGCTGTGAGCGTCCCGTCAGGATGGATCCGCTATACTTCAAGGCAATTTTCTGCGCAGCAAACCAAATCGCTTCAAAAAAAAGTAGCGAGAAGAGAAAACAAGTGAAATTTCAGAAAAGCTAATAAATAAGAGTTTTGACACTACAATGTAATATTTAATTAATCCCGACCACACCCTACAATCCTATTTTTAGTATTCTTTTTAATCCTTCAAAATGTTATTTCATATAGTTATGATAACTCATTTCGCCACACAGTAGAAACATTGATATAGCTGGCTAATAGAGTAAAATAAACTATTTTGATAAATTCAGAACCTGCGGGTACAAATCCAGAGCTTTAAAAGTAAAAACGAATAGTTTTTCATTCCTATATATAGCAGGCTTGTACGATAATAAATAGGGATTGAACTCGTTTATAACTTTCGCTCTTCCACTTCGTTCTTCGGCTTGCAATTCGATTTTACGGGTTGAATTCAATTTGGTATTGATGCACTTGTAGTAACCTTTATGTTAACATGAGTCTTAATTACGATCTGAATTAGAATAAATAACCTATCAAAACATTATACAAATCTGCTAGCCTAGCACGCAAGCGCACGGAGAAAAAGACGGGTGCGCTGTATTCCTCTGTTTGTTGCACACCGGCCTCGGAGATTGCAGCGCTCCAGTGTTTGGTGCACAAATTGAGAAACACAGGCTTCAAGACGGTCACGCTGCGTTATATAGGAAGGGGCTTGGAGTGCCCAGACCTGTCTATAAGACCGTGTTCCAGACCCGTATGTAATACCGTGGACTAGAGAGAAGTAGTGGACACAGCATACCTCACCAAAGTTAGCCCCCCCACTTCGACTAATCGAACTTCTTTTTTACGAATCGTTTAGTGGTCGTTTGGTAACGCTTGATAAACCATTCAAATCGTTCGGTAGTTTCCCGTTCTTTCGGGAAATCAAAAAGAAAATTCCGATCAACAAGATAGGACGATGAGCAAGGGAAAAAGATGTAGAGATTCGGTCTGTGTGGCTCTCTACTCCTGTAGTTGTTTGTCCGCGGCTTGTCCAGGTTTGTAATGTCGGTAAGGTAGGAAGAGGCAGGAAAAGATTGTGCGTTTCGTCTCGGGTACAGTGACAGACTCATCAGTAGGGCTGTGTCACTGCACCCTGCCCTAGACGCGCTGGGTGTTAGGATCTAGGGGAAAGACGGTTGTATATATTGGAACGCATGCCCCTGCGGCCGCTTGTGAGAAACGCTGGAACGATGTGGGGCCGCGTAGCGGTGAGATGGTGGAACTAGCAGGACCGCCACAAAGACTCGACAACCAACGCCATCTATTGCAGAAACGTCGCATATTATGGCGACCAATCGCAGTTTTCCGTTTCGGATACGCGTAATTTTTTTCGGTTCGGTCGGAGTTTATTAAGGATGCTGAGTCGCTATGAAACATGTTAATGTTAACTGTTCAATAAATAGCTTCTTAATCATCATGAAATTTCTACATGACCTCCTGAATACTTCATGTAAAAACGTACCAAATTTTCAGAATTCTATCATTATTACTTCAACCTCTTTAAGGGTCGAAATAAAAAATGATAAGAAAATTCTGAAAATTTGGTATGTTTGTGTATGAAGTATTGAAGAGGTCGTGTTAAAATTTCACGACGATTAGGAAGCTCGTTATTAAAAAATTAACATTTTGTTAAGAACAATTTTTCAGAGAAATAAAAAAAGATTTATCAATAAACTTCGTTTTGTTTCCGTTGCTTTCAGTATATTGTAGATATTACAAAATTGAGAGGTAAGAAAAAATTTATTGCAAAGTTACATCAATTTCTATAAGACAACATTTAATTTGTGAATGTTAATTGTTCAATAACGAGCTTCCTAATTGTCGTGAAATTTTCACACCACCTTTGAAATACTTCATACAAAAACGTATCAAATTTTCAGAATTTTATTATTATTTGCGATTTGGGACTCAACATCCTTAACAAATCGAACTATGACAATGTCACATCGTTCTGCTCCTGCGCATTCTGGCGATCAATCACAGCTCTCTATTGCTGATACGCACGTATTATGTTTTGTCGTTTCTGAATGATCGACTACCAAACGTCCCAAATAGAATACCAAACGCTACCGGATGTTTTTCTATCGATCGCGGCCCATTAGAACGTAATTGGACAAGAATTAACGAGTGAATTTGCGCTAATAAATAATGCTGCCAGTGCGGCTTCTGGCGACCAATCCCAGCGCTTCATTCCCGATTCGCTGTATTTTGCATTGGCGTTATTGATTGATCGATTACCAAACGATCTGAATAGAATACCAAACGCTGTGATTTATTTTTCTATCGATTAAGTCTCATCGCAATGAATTAGCCACAAAATAATGGGTGAAATTATGTTAAAAATTCCCTTTTCCGCTGCGGCTTCTAGCAACTAATCACAGCTCGCCGTTCACGATACACACGTATTTCTCGTTGGCGCAATCTACGTAGTGATCGACTACCAATCAGGGTTGCCAGATGGGTCGCTAACCTAGTCGCGCACAGGTAGCGCTCATGTCGCGAAAAAACGCATAAGCCAACGAAGCCCACGATTCAAAGAAGTGAAACACATAAGGAGCGTGCACACAACAATATAAATAAAATAATTTTTTCATTACTATTTAATATAATTATTTTTATTTAAATAAAATAATTCAGAAGTTTGCATTATTTAGTAATATTTGTTGAAAGTTTACTGAGATCAATTTGCCTCATACTATGCCGAACCTTCTATAATTTCATCATCGTCGTTTTCATAGTTACTTTCTTCATTGTACTTGCGTTGTATCGTTCAGCTCGGTGTACATCTTCGAGGTAAAAAGTTTGTACATCGCTTCTGTTGGTTCGAATCCATTGCAGCAACACTTATGAACGCCAAATCGAAGTCTGATGCGCATAATGACTACGAGCATATCTGTATGCCTTCGATTTCTTGCTTTCGTTGTGACAGCGTTCAAGATGCTAAAAACCCTTTCTACCGCTGCGTTTGAGAAGGGCAAGGATAAAACATGCAAAGCAAATCGAGCTATGTTTTCGAATACGAGGTCTCTACCAGCTTTCTTGAACCGTACCACCTTACGCCAAAATGTCGCGGAGTCCGAAGGTAAACTGCCCTCAAAATACTGCGTTCAATTGATCCAAACGATCTTTTCCCATTCCATTTGCAATTTTCCTTTGTCTCCGTCGCGTGCTGTAAAAAATAGAGAAAAACATAAGCATCGCTTGTTTGTTTAGAAAAATGAATCATGAATTCTGTTATCACGGTATACCAACGTGCAAGGAAGACTGGGATGCTGGAGAAAACTGGTTGAGTAGACTTCAAGCACTCGTCCGGGTTGAAATATGTCAAGTTATCAAACAGGCTCAAATTGGTGGGCAATCGTTGCACTAACTGTTGGCACAAAACCGACAAAAAACGCAAACATCTTTGTTTCACACCAAGGAGAGTCTCAGGAGAAACGTGACTTCGACCAAGCTGGGTATTAAAGCCGTGTCCGTAATCAACGCTATCAATTGAAAGATGCACGCAGCATCATTTGTCAGGGCCTGAGCTAGAGACGCAAAGTCAGAGACCGAAATAAACTTTTCTGCCTTGCTAGATCTAACACACGAAGGTTTCAGAATCCTGTGTGCCAATGTGAGCAGCAGCACTTTGAGGTCATGGAAGAGCTTGGTTACCTGTCAAAAGTAGAAATTCATTAAATTTCGCTCAACTAGACCAGAGTTTCCTTGCCATTTATTATCATCACACACACGCACGCACGCACGCACGCACGCACGCACGCACACACGCACACGCAGGCGCGCGCGCGCGCGTACACACACACACCTCTACTGACTCCTTTTGGAAGTTAAGATTCGCGTGGTACATGTCATCCGTTATTGGTTTCAAGAACGTCAGGTAGAGAAGGTTGCTGTCATCGTTGTACATATTATTTAGGATTCTCGCTTTCCAGCACTTGTCCTCGTTGTTCAAGGCCATTGCATTAAAGTGCGCTTTGAGTTCGAGCCACTGATTAATGATGACACATACAGCCTTATGCCAAGCAAGCCACCTTGTCTTTGAGAGCTGCACGAGCTGTCTAGGAAGTGCCCCTTGATTGATCGTTTGGTAGAGAGTATTGTACAACTGCTGGCGAAGAGGACTGTCGTGAAACCAATTACGTGTTTCCCGAATCAAAAATGCAAGGGTACTTGGCAGCTCATCTGCAGCTTTTGAAGAGCACAAATGTAGAGAGTGGCAAATACATTTCACAAGCTGGACATGAGGAACCTTGAAATAATGAGATTACAAAAACTTCAGTAAAAAAAATCTGCGAACACAGTGCGTATTGTAGTGAATGAGACTCATCTACCTTCTCTCTAAGCAGTGTGTAATAAGAAATACGGATTCCACACATATTGCTGGCCCCATCTGTTCCAATCCCAAAAATATTTTTGACATCTGATCCTATTATATTCAGGGACTCCATGGTTGATTCAAAAAGTTTTTGGGCCGTCGCTCTCTCAGCATCAACAAATCCCAGGAACTCGTTAAGGGGGGATTGTCTTTTTTTTTCGCAAAATTTACCGCTTTTTGGGAATTTTTTTTTGAAGAAAGTATACAACGGAAAACTTGTGAAACTTGGCATATAGTTTTATTGATCTGTTTACTAGATACAAAAAAATTTTTAAACAATTTCATCAAAAAATCCGCCTCCCACCCCCCTCGACGCGCGATGGTCCTTTTTTAAAGGTGTGCACGATTACAGCCTTCACGTTCATCCTGCAACAAAAAATGAAGGGAAAAAAAAATTGACGATTTGGTGACGTTTTGAACTTGAAGTATCGATTTTTCGAAAAAAATTGATCGATTTTTTGTTATAAATAAAAAACTATTAAACGTATTGCTTTTTTGCTTCATCAAACGATAGCTATATGTGTCTAAAGTAAAATGCTTTTTGGGTTTTTGTTGCAGGATGAACGTGAAGGCTGTAATCGTGCACACCATCAAAAAAGGACCATCGCGCGGCGAGGGGGGTGGGAGGCGGATTTTTTGATGAAATTGTTTAAAAAATTTTTTGTATGTAGTAAGCAGATCAATAAAACTATATGCCAAGTTTCACAAGTTTTCCGTTGTATACTTTCTTCACAAAAAAATTCCCGAAAAAGCGGTAAATTTTGCGAAAAAAAAGACAATCCCCCCTTAACGATTTGGTTTCTCTTCTTGCTGTAGTATCGGATCACAAATGCTAGATACTTGTTCGAAATTTCAGTTGATTCGTCAATAATTATGGAAAATCCTTCATTCCCAATATCCCGGACAAGGTCGGTCAACATAGCAGTGGCTATGACATTCTTTATAAGCTTAGAACACTTAGTTCGATGAAGCCTAAGATTCTCCAATGGAGAGCCTTTGCCCAATTCTCTCAGCATTTGGCAGAGGTGGTCAATACTTTGTATTGCAGAATGTGCAGCAACGTGGAGGGCCATACGAATGTCTATCTTTTTTTGTTCAGACGAAACTACGTGTAATTCTAGGACATCACGTAAAGACAGGTTTATTCAAAGTAACCGGATCTATTCACTTTCTGAATGACTAATTCTAGGCAGTTTTGGTACAGTATCCGTTGCTAAAATATGATTTGACGTGCACTTCACATGAATTCGTCAATGTTTCTTGTCTCATAAAAGATAGAAAAACGGCTGGATATCGATATGAATTGCATCAACTATTAAATAGCGTGATAAATACTAACAGTAACAACGAGCTGTTCTCAATTTACCCATGTTCGAAAGAAGCGGCTGCTTTGTTTTATCAGTGTTTGCCATTCTGGCTTTGTGATTTGCAGTGCTCCCGTGGCGGAGAAGGTCTGTATGAAGAGCTCTTAAATTGCACTCACATACTACACAACTTGCCTCTCTCCCTTCCGGGTCCGTGGTCGCGGTAGAATTTTCGGTTAACCAGCCTGAGAAATGGGGAGAAACATTCTCCTTAAACATCGAATTTGATATAATAACCATCGTATTTGTAACATTAGCCCCACCCTCATTGCCAGTTCCTAGTTCTGCTTTTATTTTCCAACGACAGATTTCAATACATAACCGATACATGATCTGTTCATTTTAGCTATACTTTTTAAAGGTTCTGTGGACTGTGTATTACTATATCCGATGGAAGTGTAAAAAATGTAGCTAGCGCGAAAAAATCTACACTTATCTTTTACCTCGCATTGCTGGTTCACTTTCCCAACTTCTCTTATAATTCTTTTTATACTTTCCCCACTTGTCCATTGTTTCGAAATTACCGCAGAATGGAATAAAACAATTGGAAATAACAATGAAGCTGACCATGCATCCGAAAGTGAGGTCGTATTCGATTTGACGGATAGAGTACGAAAGGGGAATCCCGTGCCTATTGGAATTACGCTTCGGCCAAACCGCGCGACCAAAGCGTCTGTGAAGCGGAAGCGTCAGCCTTATGGCCTCTGCACACTGCGCGCGATTTGCGATGAGCGATATCCAATGGAAACTCAGGTGTTCTAGAAACCCCCTGGGAAAGTAAATCTCCCATTGGATATCGCTCATCGCGCTCAGTGTGCAGAGGCCATTAGGTTATGTTCACATGAGGAGTTTCGCGCGCGATTTATGTTGGCTGTTTTGGAACGCGCGCTTGTGAGATACTACAGGTTTATACATTCTGTCCACATGACTTGCGAGTTTTTCTATTATATTTTGAACGCGCGTTTCACAACGCGTAACTTGAATCATGCGTGAAACGCCTCATGAAGAAGTCGCCAAATTTCGCACAAAAAAAATATGAGTCGCCCAAATTGCGATGATCGCATGCGCATCGAGTTTGGTCGCAATTTAGCGCTATACGTCGCCCAAATTGCGATATATCGCCCAATGTGGCAACCCTGCTACCAATCGTTCTAAATTGAATACCAAACGCTTCCGGGAGGTTTTTCGATATATCAAGACTCATTGAAGGGAAATCAGACAAGAGATAGCGAGTCCATCAGTGTTTTACAGTTTTGCTCTGTGGTTGGGCCTTCAGTGACGAATTCAGTCCTCTAATCAAGACGCTGGATATCCGTTGTTGGTTCGGTTATGACTTTGGATTCTGATCTGTCATAGCCGAGGTGTAAAATTTTTTTCATTCGTGACCTCATTTGGACATAAATATTTAATTGCAGTGTGCGCAATCTTATTACTAATAAAGAATCAAATCAAAGGAACTCAACAGGAAGACACAGAAGAGAGATGACCCAACGATGGGCCGCCCGGATGCTACCATAAACTTAGCCGGACAACTTTAACTCCTCCCGGTTTTATCATTCCTAATCGTTTGGTGGTGATTGGTAGCCTAATAAGAAAGTTTGGTGGTCGACCGTTTTGTTGTAATTAATTAAGACTTTTTTGCGTAAAGTTGGCCGGACCTTTTTTTTTATCCCGCAATCCATAGAATGCCACGTCGAATCGATGCAGAATCGTTTGGTGGTTACAAATATGCAAATCCCAGCGTTTGGTAGTTAATTCATTAGTTATCCCAGTCGAAAGGCCATCTACGTCTAGGCGCATACGATGGAGGGCCGAAAACGTTTGGTAGTTAATTTCTTAATTACACCAAACAAAAAACCATCTATGAAGGGATAGATGGCTGTAGTTGGCTGTTGATGGATCCAACGGAATATGGAGCAGTGAGATAAAAATTTCTTTATGTTTTTTTTTCACCGATCCCGTTCCAATAAGTCTCATACGGAAAATATTCGTTTGGTAGTGATTGGTAACTCAATTAGAACGTTTAATCGTTACTTCCTTAATTACGCCGATCGAAAAACCATCTACGGTTAGATGCCGGCGATAGAGGGATGCAGTTGGCTGCTGATGGATCCAACAGAATACGGAGCAATAATATATCAATTTCTTTGTTTTTTTCATCGATCTCTTTCTAATAAGTTCCATATGGAAGATAATCATTTGGTAGCGATTGGGAGCTTAATTAAGACAGTTGCTAGTTAATTCCTCAATTACGCCGATCGACAAACCATCTACGGTTAGACGCAGGCAATAAAGGGCTGTAGGTGGCTGCTGAAAGATCTAACGGAATACGTAGCAGTGATATTTCAATTTCTTTATGTTTTTCTTCACCGATCTGGTTCTAATAAGTCTCATACGGAAGATTAGTTAGGTAGTGATTGGTAGCTTAATTGAAACGTTTGGTATTTAATTCCTCAATTACGCCGATCGAAAAATCATCTACCCTTCGACGCAGGCGATATAGGGCAGTAATTAGCTGCTGATAGATTCAACGGAATATGGCGCAGTGATATTTCAATTTCTTTGTGTTTTTTATGACCGATCTCGTTCCAATGAGTCGTATGGAAGAAAATCGTTTGATGGTGATTGATAGGCATATTGGCCGGGGATAGATCCAACGGAATTCAGAACAGTGCTATTCCGGTTTTTTATGTTCTATTCACCAATTTCATTATTCCGCTGGCGCGGCGCATCGGACGATATTTCGATTTGTTTAAAATGATTGATTCATCAACTTTCTTCTAATAAGTCCGAATCTGATGATCACCTTGTTGGTAGTACATGGGAGAAAGATGCATCATAACGCCGCAGAACGGCGTAGTACGATAGCAACGTTGTTCCCGTGATATTATATAAATCAAACAGAACCCGGTGCGTTGGTCTAGTGGTTAGCGTGTTGGCCAGCGGATCGGAAGGCCTCGGGTTCGAATCCGAGACGCGTCACTTTCGTGGTGAAATGTTTTTCTTCGACATTTCTCGGCGAAAGACGACTAGTTCCGTGACTGCAAGGTGAACTTGGGACCGGCTGTATCGGTATAGCTTTTCCGCAGTTTCCCTATGCGCATGGCAGATACGTCACGGTGAATACGATACAGAGGGGGAGGTAGGGTGCGGCCGCAAGGTGCGTAGGCTGCGGGCGGGTGGAATGGAGCTACGGGGCAGTTGTGGAGGGGATATAGGGGTAGTGGAATTGGCGGTAGAGGAGCGATTGTGGAATCGGCGGTAGAACGACGGTGAAGCGGATTGTGGGGCTCGTAAAAAGGGGGTGACCCTGTACAGCTGGAAAAAGCCAATAAAAAAATTATATAAGTCAAACCGCCAAATAAGTCAAACCTGATCTAGAGTTTAAACTATGATCGGGAGTTGCGTGCTAAGCAAAAAGATTAATTACGGTTAAAGGTTGGAAGGGGGAAGAAACCCGGTTCCTTCCTCCCTCTTTGCCGTTACGTTCGCTTTCTCATTCTTCTCGCGTACTCAACGTTTACACCGGTGGTGAAGAATGTTATCACATTCCCTCGTACTCCAGCACCGCGATTCCGTAACTCGGTAGCGACTGTTTTCGTTATCGTTAGCTAGCGACAGCCGACTCCATGCCCGATCACGGAAGTAAGGGAGCCTCTTATTGTCTGTTGCTAGCTGACTTAGTGTGGACTTATTGGAACGACATCGGTGAAAAAAAGACAAAGCAATCTAAATATCACTACTTCGTATTCCGTTGGATCCATCAGCAGCCAACCACAGCCTTCTATCAACTGCGTCCAAGCGTTGATGGTTTTTCGAACGGCGTAATGACGAAATTAACTACCAAACGTTTTAATTAAGCTACCAAACGATTACCTTCCGTTTGAAACCGTTTGAAATTAGAACGAGATTGGTGAGGAAAACCGTAAGGAAATATCACCGCTCCGTATTCCGTTAGATCCTTCAGCAGCCAAGTGCAGCCCTCTATGTCCTCCGTCTAAGGGCAGATGATTTTTTGAACGGCGTCATTGAGGAATTAACTACCAGACGTTTTAATAAAGCTACCAATCCCTATCAAACGAATATCTTCCGTATGAGACTTATTGGAATCGCCACTTCGACTAACCGGCCTTTTTTTACGAATCGTTTGGTGGTCGTTTGGTAGTGCATTGAAATCGTTTGGTAGTTGCCTGTTTTTTTTTTTAAATTTAGATTAAACAATCGGTCCACAATTTGGCACCCGCCCCCCTCACTTTGACTAATCAAGCTTTTATCCACGAATCGTTTAGTAGGCGTGCGTGCGTAAATAGGCTCTCTGTTTGCCGCGAGTTGTGGCGACCAATCACAGCTCACCGTTCAGTTGATCATGGTGAGCCGCTATTGGGAGCCAGAAGTCACAGCGGAAAAAGGAATTTCTAGAAAAAATCATCCATTATTTTGTAGCTAATTCATTGTGATGAGACTTAATCAATAGAAAAATTAATCATAGCGTTTGATATTCTAATCAGGTCGTTTGATAGTCGATCAATCAATAACGCCAACGCAAAATACAGGGAATCGGGAATGGAGCGCTGAGATTGGTTGCCAGAAGCCGCACTGGCAGCATTATCTAATAGCGTAGATTCACTCGTTATTTCTTGTCCGATTACGTTCTAATGGGCCGCGATCGATAGAAAAACATCCGGTAGCGTTTGTTATTCAATTCAGGTCGTTTGATATTCGATCAATCAATAACGCAAACACAAAATACAGCGAATCGGTAATGGAGCGCTGAGATTGGTCGCCAGAAGCTGCACTCGCAGAATTAGTTATTGGCGTAGATTCACTCGTTATTTCTTGTCCGATTACGTTCTAATGGGCCGCGATCGATAGAAAAACATCCGGTAGCGCTTGGTATTCTATTCGGGACGTTTGGTAGTCGATCATTCTAATACGATATCGCAAAATACGTGCGTATCAGGAATAGAGAGCTGTGATTGGTCGCCAGAAGGCGCAGGGGCAGAACGATGTGACATTTTCATAGTTAGATTGGATAATAAACTCCGACCGAACTGGAAGAAATTACGGCTATCCGAAACGGAAGGCTGCGATTGGTCGCGATAATAGATGACGTTTTTGCGATAGATAGCGTTGGTTATCGAGTCTTTTTCCGCTGCTCTTCGTCCTATCATGGATCGGAATTTTCTTTTTGATTTTCCGTAAGAACGGGAAACTACCAAACGATTTAAATGGACTACCAAACGCTACCAAACGACCACCAAACGATTCGTAAAAAAAAAAGTTCGATTAGTCAAAGTGGGGGGGCGAACTGTTACGTCCTGAGAGGACGTGGGCATATGCGTAGTATTCCTCTTTCTCGCCTACGCCTTGCGCAATAGCATGGGATGAGGGTTAAAAAGGGGACGTGCTGGTGGAAAGGGTAGTTTTAAGGAATTTCGTGGATGATGCAATCGTTAAAAATAAAGGTTGTGACACTTGTGTTCGATTGTCTCGTAATTTATTAGAATCAGCCGTATGGGTTGATCCCATTATTTTAAAGATACAAATTGAAGACAAAAGGGTGAAAATGTGTTCGCTTACATTGATGCGTCTCGGTGTTGACCCAGTCGCTTGGGTGTCGGGTACGGTCGTAGAACTAAGGGCCCTTCGTCGGTGGCCCGCAACGCTCGCAGATGGTGTGAGTGTGTGTGACGGATACAGCAAATGTTCGGTGACACAGATTCTAGTATTCGTGGATTTCGCGGCTCGAGAATGGAAAATACAATGAAATATTGCGCGTAAAACAAATGTTAAGATTCTTAAGATTATCTCGTAACTATTAGAGAACTTTCGAAGTACAAGATTTGTATAAACTCGAGTTGCAAGAGAACGTACGCTCTACAAGAAAGGAAATGAATATTCAACGCGATGGATATCGGTTAAGGAACTCTAGGTATGAGCTCGCTGGATTCTGACCGGAGACTCGGATTGAGACTCGATAAAAAGAACCTTGTGTGATTGTGGTTGCCGGAAGACTGTCTTCTACCACCATGCCCTGGACCTTCTTGCTCCAGATTCCGTTTTTGGTAGAGTATGGAAAAAAGGGGACTTGGGTTTTTTAATATCCCTTTACCGAATCGGGGATGTGTTGTGGGAGTAATATTAATCGTCTATTGCTCAATCAGAGCGAGGTGATATAGAAGTCTTTCCTCTGCCAGTTTTCCGTGGGAAAGCACGCGGGATTGAATTTGTTTATCTGAAGTCTGGGGCCTCGGCGCCAAGTCACCACGCGATAACGTAGCAAATAGCCGCGTCGCGGACTTTGCACGTGCATTCGTTTTTCGTTGCGCTCTCGATTTTATGGCCAGTTCGAGTGGAGTCTTCCGGAGCCCTGGGTCTGTCTTTGGTTCTCATACGAGTAAGAATCGAAACAACGTTAGGGTCTATCTTTAAGCCATCTAGCTCGCAGTCATGATTTTTTGTTTTACGACTTTTCGGAGAAATCGGCCCTAGAACCGTGTAGTTTCAAATTTTGACGACCAAAGTCTTTGGCTGGTTTATGCGATACATTCTTCGTGCATGGTCGCAGTGTGTTAGCCTGTCTTGGAATCTTGAACTCTCTGTTTCAACAATTTTTTGTATAAGGGGAAAGTTCAGCGAGTACATCGTAGGATGTGACACAACTTACTAACCAAATTTTGATTATTGATTTTTCGAACAACGGAGAACTACCAAACAATTTAAATGGACTACCAAATGCTACCAAACGACCACCCAACGATTCGTAAAAAAAAAGTTCGATTAGTCAAAGTGGGAGGGCTAACTTTGGTGAGGTGCACAGCATAGGCCAATGCGTAGTTCCAGCGCCTTAAAAAATCCGAATTGCAATAGTTCCAGATCGTGCCACTAGCAGCTCTCCTGACGATAACGTCTCAAATAATTATAATAGTCCAAACTTAACACATGCGCACAAATAATAAAAGAAATCGATTTCGACGTGGCTTTGTGCACCGCTTTGAGGCTCATTTTTAATATTATTGTGTTTTGTAACACTGAGAAAATCTTCACGAAATTTTTTTCTTCATGGCCCAAGGTAGACGCTTGACGCTTCATTCTCCCTGGAGTAATAAGCAGAAAATGGAGTATAATTTATAAGCTATTTTTCTTTCAAATTCAACTGAACTTTTTTGACAAGTTCCTTTTTTTCTCCAGTGCAGTTGCGTTTACAAGCCACATAAAGAGTAATGTTGTTTGCATAAGGCAATTTTTAAAAACTTTCATTCGTATCGATGAAAAAAATAAAACAACTGAATACCCTTTTCTGAAACCTTTTTCCAATCCACGACAGTGAAGACTACATTTGTGGTCTCTCTTTCATTTCTTAGTTGGTTTAGATAGTTGGTTCACCGCTTAATTTTATTAATTATTAGTTGGTATTATGAGTGTGCAACAATGAGAAAGACAGCGAAATAGGAGAGGTAGACGCAACAGTTAGGCCCCCCACCACGAATGTGCTGTCAACAGCCTCCGAGAGCACGCTAAGAGCACGAGGCTAGTAGGCGGAGCTAATCGATCGGACACGTCCGATCGCAGCGCCTCCTTATTTGCAGCGTTTTTGCGGACGTTTCGTAAGCACTCTGTCCACTCCTTACCTCTAGTCTCGCTGCTACGGAACATGGCCGCTAGAATGGGAGGAGCATGGAGTACGGTCTTACATACAGGTCTTGAAACTCTGCCAGAATTCGCATGGTGGGGGTAGGCCGCTTAATGACGAAAATTTTCGTTGAGAATTGACACTACGCGGCGCTGAAATCTTGCCCCTAGTTGAACATAACCACCAAAAATATTTTTCTAAACAAGCCCACTCTAGCTCCATAAACTTAGCCGCCGACTATGGAAATATCGAATTTTTTATAACGCCAATCGATTGTTAGTCGTTTGTTAGTGTTTGTTAGACAAAACCAAGCGTTTGTTAGACGTTATGTATTCAATAAAACAAAAAACAAATTTATGCCAAAGTTAGCCGCAGAAAATTGTTTTTCTAGTGATTTCGAACTTTTTTTCGTGACCAATCGATTGTTAGTCGTTTGTTAGTGATTGTTAGTCGGTTTAAATCGTTTGTCAGAGCTCAATTATTATTAAATTAATGGAAAACTTTTCGGGCCTAGAGCGCGCTGCGAGCGACGTGAAGTTGTCAGCATCATTTGAGGATGTGGACATGTAACTCGTCAATTTCAGCAAAACGGTGATTCTTATAATTCTATTCGATTGCTAGACGAATGTTAGTAATTGTTAATAAATTTTCATCGTTTGTAAGAGTTCCATTTTTATTTAATCGCTGAAAAACTTTTCGGCACTAGGACGCACTGCATGTCGCGGCGGTTGGCAGCATCGCCGCGACAGCTGCTGAAGGGTTAGCACATGTCGCTCATCAATTTCCGCCAAACGTTGATTCTTGTCATTCTATTACATTGTTAGACGATCGCTAGTGACTGTTACTTAAGTTGCATCGTTTGTTAGAGCTCGATTTTTATTTAATCGCCGAAAAACTTTTCGGCGCTAGAGCGCGCTGCAGGTCGCGGAGGTTAGCTGCATCGCCGCGACAGCGGCTTGCGGGTTTGCACATGTAAGACGTAAATTTCCACAAAACGTTGATTCTTGTCATTCTAGTACATTGTCAGACGAATGTTATTGGTGTTAAAGAATTTTCATCGTTTGTTAAAGCTCCATTTTTATTTAATCGCCGAAAAACTTTTCGGTGCTAGAGCACGCATCATGACGCGGAGGATGGCAGCATCGCCGCGATAGTTACTTACGGGTTAGCAAATGAACCGCGTCAATTTCTGCAAAACGTTGACTCTTATCATTCTATTAGATTGTTAGACGATCGCTAGTGATTGATAGTTAATTTTCATCGTTTGTTAGAGCATCATTTTTATTTAATCGCTGAAACACTTTTCGGCCCTAGAGCGCGCTGCATGTCGCGGAGGTTGGCAGCATCGTCGCGACAGCTGCGCATGCAACTCGTAAATTTGAGCGAAACGTTGATTCTTATCATTCTATTCGATTGTTAGACTATCGCTAGTGATTGTTAGTTAATTTCTTTCGTTTGTTAGAGCTCCATTTTTATTTAATCGCTAAGAAACTCTTCGGCGCTAGAGCACGCTGCAGGTCGCGGAGCTTGGCAGCATCGTCGCGGCTTTGCGCATGCAGATCGTTAATTTGAGCAAAACGTTGATTCTTATCATTCTTTTAGATTATTAGACTATCGCTAGTGATTGTTAGTTAATTTCTATCGTTTGTTAGAGCTCCATTTTTATTTAATCGCTGAAAAAGATTGCGACGCTATTTTTATTTAATCGCTGAAACACTTGTCGGCCCTAGAGCGCGCTGCATGTCGCGGAGATTGGCAGCATCGTCGCGACAGATGCTTACGGCTTTGCGCAAGTAACTGGTTATTTTGAGCAAAACGTTGATTCGTATCATTCTATTAGATTATTTGACGATCGCTAGTGATTGTTAGTAAATTTCTTTCGTTTGTTAGAGCTCCATTTTTATTTAATCGCTGAGAAACTTTTCGGCGCTAGAGCGCGCTGCAGGTCGCGAAGGTTGGCACATCGCCGCGACGCCGGCTTACGGGACTGCACATGTAACAAGTAAATTTCCACAAAACGTTGATTCTTGTCATTCTATTACATTGTCAGACGAATGTTAGTGATTGTTAGAGAATTTTCATCGTTTGTTAGAGCTCCATTTTTATTTAATCGCCGAAAAACTTTTCGGCACTAGAGCACGCTGCATGTTGCGGAGGTTGGCAGCATCGCCGCGACAGCCGCTTACGGGTTTGCACATGTACCACATCAATTACCGCAAAACGTTGGCTCTTATCATTCTATTAGATTGTTAGACGATCGCTAGTGATTGTTAGTTAATTTCTATCGTTTGTTAGAGCTCCATTTTTATTTAAACGCTGAAAAACGATTCGGCGCTAGAGCGCGCTGCAGGTCGCGAAGGTTAGCTGCATCGCCGAAATAGCGGCTTACGGGTTTGCACATGTAAGACGTCAATTTCCACATAACGTTGATTCTTGTCATTCTATTACATTGTCAGACGAATGTTATGGGTTGTTAGAGAATTTTCATCGTTTGTTAGAGCTCCATTTTTATTTAATCGCCGAAAAACTTTTCGGTGCTGGAGCACGCTTCATGTCGCGGAGGTTGGCAGCATCACCGCGATAGTTACTTACGGGTTTGCACATGAACCGCGTCAATTTCCGCAAAACGTTGACTCTTATCATTCTATTATATTGTTCGACGATCGCTAGTGATTGATAATTCATTTTCATCGTTTGTTAGAGCATCATTTTTATTTAATCGCTGAAACACTTATCGGCCCTAGAGCGCGCTGCATGTCGCGGAGGTTGGCAGCATCGTCGTGACAGCTGCTTACGGCTTTGCGCATGCAACTCGGTAATTTGAGCAAAACGTTGATTCTTATCATTCTATTAGGTTGTTAGACTATCGCTAGTGATTGTTAGTTAATTCCTTTCGTTTGTTAGAGCTCCATTTTTATTTAATCGCTGAGAAACTTTTCGGCGCTAGAGCGCGCTGCAGGTCGCGGAGGTTGGCAGCATCGTCGCGACAGCGGCGTACGGGTTTGCACATATAAATCGTCAATTTCCACAAAACGTTGATTCTTGTCATTCTATTACATTGTCAGACGAATGTTAGTGATTGTTAGAGAATTTTCATCGTTTGTAAGAGCTCCATTTTTATTTAATCGCCGAAAATCTTTTCAGTGCTAGAGCACGCTACATGTCGCGGAGGTTGGCTGCATCGCCGCGACAGCTGCTTACGGGTTTGCACATGTACCGCATCAATTACCGCAAAACGTGGACTCTTATCATTTTATTAGATTGTCAGACGATCGCTAGTGATTGTTAGTTAATTTCTATCGTTTGGTAGAGCTCCATTTTTATTTAATCGCTGAAAAACTTTTCGGCGCTAGAGCGCGCTGCAGATCGCGAAGGTTGGCTGCATCGCCGCGACAGCGGCTTACGGGTTTACACATGTAAGACGTGAATTTCCACAAAACGTTGATTCTTGTCGTTCTATTACATTGTCAGACGAATGTTAGTGATTGTTAGAGAGTTTTCATCGTGTGTTAGAGCTCCATTTTTATTTAATCGGTGAAAAACTTTTGGGTGCTAGAGCACGCTTCATGTCGCGGAAGTTGGCAGCATCGCCGCGACAGCTGCTTTCGGGTTTGCACATGTACCGCATCAATTACCGTAAAACGTTGACTCTTATCATTCTATTAGATTGTTAGACGATCGCTAGTGAATGTTAGTTAATTTCTATCGTTTGTTAGAGCTCCATTTTTATTTAATCGCTGAACAACTTTTCGGCGCTAGAGCGCGCTGCAGGTCGCGAAGGTTGGCTGCATCGCCGCGACAGCGGCTTTCGGCTTTACACATGTAAGACGTCAATTTCCACAAAACGGTGATTCTTGTCATTCTATTACATTCTCAGACGACAGTTAGTGATAGTTAGAGAATTTTCATCGTTTGTTAGAACTCCATTTTTATTTAATCACCGAAAAACTTTTAGGTGCTCGTTCATGTCGCGGAGGTTGGCAGCATCGCCGCGACAGCTGCTTTCGGTTTTGCGCATTTAACTCGTCAATTTTCCGCAAAACGTTAACTCTTATCATTCTATTAGATTGTTAGACGATCGCTAGTGATTGTTAGTTAATTTTCTTCGTTTGTTAGAGCATCATTTTTATTTATCCGCTGAAACACCTTTCGGCCCTAGAGCGCGCTGCATGTCGCGAAGGTTGGCAGCATCGTCGCGACAGATGCTTACGGCTTTGCGCATGTAACTGGTTATTTTGAGCAAAACGTTAATTCCTATCATTCTATTAGATTGTTTGACGATCGCTAGGGATTGGTGGTCAATTTCTTTCTATTGTTAGAGCTCCATTTTTATTTAATCGCTGAGAAACTTTCCGGCGCTAGAGCGCGCTGCAGGTCGCGAAGGGTGGCTGCATCGCCGCGACAGCGGCTTACGGGATTGCACATGTAACTCGTAAATTTCCACAAAACGTTGATTCTTGTCATTCTATTACATTGTCAGACGAATGTTAGTGATTGTTAGTTAATTTCTAGCGTTTGTTAGAGCTCCATTTTTATTTAATCGCTGCAAAACTTTTAGACGCTAGAGCGCGCTGCAGGTCACGAAGGTTGGCTGCATTGCCGCGATAGCGGCGTACGGGTTTGCACATATAAATCGTAAATTTCCACAGAACGTTGATTCATATCACTCTATTACATTGTCAGACGAATGTTTGTGATTGTTAGAGAATTTTCATCGTTTGTTAGAGCTCCTTTTTTATTTAATCGCCGAAAAACTTTTCGGTGCTAGAGCACGCTTCATGTCGCGGAGGCTGGCAGCATCGCCGCGATAGCTGCTTTCGGGTTTGCGCAATTAACTCGTCAATTTCCGCAAAACGCTGACTCTTATCATTCTATTAGATTGTCAGACGATCGCTAGTGATTGTTAGTTAATTTCTATCGTTTGTTAGAGCTCCATTTTCATTTAATCGCTGAAAAACTTTTCGGCGCTAGAGCGCGCTGCAGGTCGCGAAGGTTGGCTGCATCGCCGCGATAGCGGCTTACGGGTTTACACATGTAAAACGTCAATTTCCACAAAATGTTGATTCTTGTCATTCTATTACATTGTCAGACGAATGTTAGTGATTGTTAGAGAATTTTCATCGTTTGGTAGAGCTCCATTTTTATTTAATCGCCGAAAAACTTTTAGGTGCACGTTCATGTCGCGGAGGTTGGCAGCATCGCCGCGACAGCTGCTTTCGGTTTTGCGCATTTAACTCGTCAATTTCCGCAAAACGTTAACTCTTATCATTTTATTAGATTGTTAGACGATCGCTAGTGATTGTTAGTTAATTTTCTTCGTTTGTTAGAGCATCATTTTTATTTATCCGCTGAAACACCTTTCGGCCCTAGAGCGCGCTGCATGTCGCGAAGGTTGGCAGCATCGTCGCGACAGATGCTTACGGCTTTGCGCATGTAACTGGTTATTTTGAGCAAAACGTTAATTCCTATCATTCTATTAGATTGTTTGACGATCGCTAGGGATTGGTGGTCAATTTCTTTCTATTGTTAGAGCTCCATTTTTATTTAATCGCTGAGAAACTTTCCGGCGCTAGAGCGCGCTGCAGGTCGCGAAGGGTGGCTGCATCGCCGCGACAGCGGCTTACGGGATTGCACATGTAACTCGTAAATTTCCACAAAACGTTGATTCTTGTCATTCTATTACATTGTCAGACGAATGTTAGTGATTGTTAGTTAATTTCTAGCGTTTGTTAGAGCTCCATTTTTATTTAATCGCTGCAAAACTTTTAGACGCTAGAGCGCGCTGCAGGTCACGAAGGTTGGCTGCATTGCCGCGATAGCGGCGTACGGGTTTGCACATATAAATCGTAAATTTCCACAGAACGTGGATTCATATCACTCTATTACATTGTCAGACGAATGTTTGTGATTGTTAGAGAATTTTCATCGTTTGTTAGAGCTCCTTTTTTATTTAATCGCCGAAAAACTTTTCGGTGCTAGAGCACGCTTCATGTCGCGGAGGTTGGCAGCATCGCCGCGATAGCTGCTTTCGGGTTTGCGCAATTAACTCGTCAATTTCCGCAAAACGCTGACTCTTATCATTCTATTAGATTGTCAGACGATCGCTAGTGATTGTTAGTTAATTTCTATCGTTTGTTAGAGCTCCATTTTCATTTAATCGCTGAAAAACTTTTCGGCGCTAGAGCGCGCTGCAGGTCGCGAAGGTTGGCTGCATCGCCGCGATAGCGGCTTACGGGTTTACACATGTAAAACGTCAATTTCCACAAAATGTTGATTCTTGTCATTCTATTACATTGTCAGACGAATGTTAGTGATTGTTAGAGAATTTTCATCGTTTGGTAGAGCTCCATTTTTATTTAATCGCCGAAAAACTTTTCGGTGCTTGAACACGCTTCATCTCTCGGAGGTTGGCAGCATCGCCGCGACAGCTGCTTTCGGACCACCATAAACTTAGCCGGACGACTTTAGTTTCTCACGGTTTTTTCTTTCCTAATCGTTTGGTGGTCGTTTGGTGGTGATTGGTAGCCTAATAAGAAGGTTTGGTGGTCGACCGTTTTGTTATAATTAAATGAGACTTTTTTCCCGTAAAGTTGGCCGGATCTTTTTTTATTTATCACGCAATCCATATAATGCCACGCCTAATTGATGCAGAATCGTTTGGTGGTCACAAATATCCAAATCCCGGCGTTTGGTAGTTAATTCATTAGTTATCCCGGTCGAAAAACAATTTACGTCTAGGCGCATACGATGGAGGGCCGTAATTGGTCATTGATGGATCCAACAGAATACGACCATGTCATATTTCAATTTATTTATGTTTTTATTCACCGATCTCGTTCCATTAAGTCTCAAACGAAAGATAATGGTTAGGTAGTGATGGGTAGCTTAAATGAAACGTTTGGTAGTGATTGGTAGCTTAATTAAAACGTTTGGTAGTGATTGATAGCTTAATTACATTGTTTAGTAAATAATTCCTTAGTTACACCGATCGGAAAACTATCTACCCTCAGACGCAGGCGATAGAGGGCTGTAGTTGACTGCTAAAGGATCCAATGGAATGCGGAGCAGTGATGTTTCGATTTCTTTATGTTTTCCTTCACCGATCTCATTCTAATAAGTGTCAAACGGATGATAGTCGTTTGGGAGTGATTGGTAGCTGTGTTAAAAGGTTTGGTAGTCAATTCCTTAATTACGCCGATCGAAAAACCATCAACGCTTAGACGCAAGCGGTAGAGGGCTGTAGTTGGCTGCTGATGGATCCAACGGAATACGAAGCAGTGATATATCAATTTCGTGATGTTTTTCTCCAACGATCTCGTGCCAATAAGTCTCATACGGAAGACAAACTGTAGTTTGTCTGCTGATGGATCCGACGGAATACGGCGCAGTGATAATTCAATTTTTATATGTTTTTCTTCCCCGATCTCGTTTTAATAAGTCTCATACGGAAGATAATCGTTTGGTAGTGATTAGTAGCTTGATTAAAAGTTTGGTAGTTAATTCCTTAATTACAACGATCGAAAAATCATCTATCACTAGACACAGGCGATAGAGGACTGTAATTGCTGCTGAATGATAACGGAATACGGCAGGCGATAGAGGGCTGTAATTGGCTGCCGAAGGATCTAACGGAATGTGAAGCAGTGATATTCCAATTTCTTTATTTTTTTTCACCAATCTCGTTTTAATAATTCTCATACAGAAGATAATCGTTTGGTAGTCATTGGTAGCTTGATTAAAACGTTTGGTAGTTACTTCCTCAATTACGTCGATTGAAAAATCATCTACCTTTAGATACGGGCGATAGAGGGCTGTAATTCGCTGCTGAAGGATCCAACGGAATACGAAGCAGTGATATATCAATTTCTTTATGTTGTTTTTCACTGATCTCGTTCCAATAAGTCTCATACGGAAGGTAATTCTTTGGTAGTGCTTTGTAGCCTAATTAAAACGTTTGGTAGTTAATTCCTCAATCACGCCGATCAAAAAACCTTCTACGGTTAGACGCAGGCGATAAAAGACTGTGGTTGGCTGCTGATGGATCCAACGGATTGCGAAGCAGGGATATATCAATTTCTGTTTTTTTTTCACCGATCTCGTTCCAATAAGTCTTATACGGAAAATAATCGTTTGGTAATGATTGATAGCTTAGGTAAAATGTTTGGTAGTTCATTCCTTAATTACACGGATCTAAAAACTATCTACGGTTAGACGTAGACGATAGAGCGCTGTAGTTTGTCTGCTGATGGATCCAACGGAAGACGGCGAAGTGATATTTCAATTTGTTTATGATTTTTTTCACCGATGTCGTTCCAATCAGTCTCAAACGGAAGATGATCGTTTGGTAGTGATTGGTAGCTTAATTTAAATGTTTGGTAGTTAAGTCCCTAATTACGCCACTCGAAAAATCATCTACGATTAGACGCAGGCGATATAGGGCTGTAGTTGGCTGCTGAAGGATCTAACGGAACACGGAGTAGTAATATTTCAAATTCTTCAGTTTTTCTTCACCGATCTCGTTCTAATAAGTCTCATACGGAAGATAATCGTTTGGTAGTGATTGGTAGCTTGATTAAATCGTTTGGTAGATAATTCCTTAATTACACAGATGCGAAAATCATCTACCGTTAGATACAGGCGATAGATGGCTGTAATTGGCTGCTGGAGGATCTAACGGAATACGGAGCAGTGATATTCCAATTTTTTTCGTGTTTTTTTCCCCGATCTCGTTCTAATAAGTCTCAGATGGAAGATAATCGTTTGGTAGTGATTGGTAGCTTGATTAAATCGTTTGGTAGTTAATTCCTTAATTACACCGATCGAAAAATCATCTACCGTTCGACGCAGGCGATAGAGGGCTGTGTCTAACGGATTGGCTGCTGAATGATAACGGAATACGGCAAGCGATAGAGGGCTGTAATTGGCTACTGAAGGATCTAACGGAATACGGAGCAGTGATATTCCAATTTCTTTATGTTTTTTTCATCGATCTCTTTTTAATAATTCTCATACAGAAGATATCGTTTGGTAGTGATTGATAGCTTGATTAAAACGTTTGGTAGTTACTTCCTCAATTACGTCGATTGAAAAATCATCTACCTTTAGATACAGGCGATAGAGGGCTGTAATTCGCGGCTGAAAGATCTAACGGAATACGGAGCAGTGATATATCAATTTCTTTATGTTTTTTTCACCAATCACGCTCCAATAAGTCTCATACCGAAGATAATCGTTTGGTAGTGATTGGTAGCTTAATTTAAACGTTTGGTAGTCAAGTCCCTAATTACGCCAATCGAAAAATCATCTGCCCTTAGACCCAGGCGATAGAGGGCTGTAGTTGGCTGCTGAAGGATCTAACGGAATACGGAGCAGTGATATTTCAATTTCTTCATGTTTTTCTTCACCGATCTCGTTCTAATAAGTCTCAGACGGAAGATAATCGCTTGGTAGTGATCTATAGATTAATTAAAATGTTTGGTAGTTAATTCCTTAATTACACGGATCGAAAAACTATCTACGGTTAGACGTAGGCGATAGAGCGCTGTAGTTTGTCTGCTGATGGATCCAACGGATGACGGCGCAGTGATATTTCAATGTCATTATGTTTTTTTCACCAATCTCGTTCCAATTAGTCTCAAACCGATGATAATCGTTTGGTAGTGATTGGTAGCTTAATTTAAACGTTTGGTAGTTAAGTCCCTAATTACGCCAATCGAAAAATCATCTGCCCTTAGACACAGACGATAGAGGGCTGTAATTCGCTGTCGAAGGATCCAACGGAATACGAAGCAGTGATATATCAATTTTTTTATGTTTTCTTCCCCGATCTCGTTCTAATAAGTCTCAAACGGAAGATAATCGTGTGATAGTGATTGATAACTTTATTAAAACGTTTGGTAGTTAATTCCTGGATGGATCCAACGGAATACGGCGCAGTGATATTTCAATTCCTTTATGGTTTTTTTTTCCACCGATCTCGTTCCAATAAGTCTCAAACGGAAGATAATCGTTTGGTGGTGATTGATAGGCATATTGGTCGGTGATGGATCCAACGGAATACAGAACAGTGACATTCCGGGTTTTTCTGTTCGATTGGCCAATTTCATTATTCCGCTGGCGCAACGCATCGGACAATATTTCGATTTGGTTAAAATGATTGATTAATTAATTTTCTTCTAATAAGTCGCAATCTAAAGATCATCTTTTGGCAGTACATGCGATAAAGATGCACCATAACGACGCAGAAGCGCGATGGTACAATAGCAACGTCTTTCCCATGATATTTTATAAATCAAACAGTCAAATAAGTCAAACCTGATCTAGAGTTTAAACTATAATCGGGAGTTGCGTGCCAAGCAAAAAGATTTACTACTGTTGAAGGTTGGAAGGGGGAAGAATCCCGGTTCCTTCCGTCCTTCCGTTCTCGGTTCCTTCCGTTGCCTTTACGTTGACTTTCTCACTCTTCTCGCGTACTAAACGTTTACAGCAGCGGTAAAGAGTGTGATTACAAAACTGGTTTATTAACAGTAAATGCTGGCTACGCAGCGAATATTACAAACGGAATAACTATGGGAATAACAAATAGTACAACACATCTTAGACGTTTCACAACCGTACGGGTTGTTCGGGCGCGAATTCCCGGGCCGACCGCACGGAAGAGGGCGATCGCTTGCCTTCTCTCGCGCTCTAGTAGCTCGATTCCGTAATGGTCTCTGCAAACTGCGCGCGATTTTCGACGAGCGATGGGCGATATCCAATGGGACCTTCACTTTCCCAGGGGGGGTTCTGGAATACCTGAGATCCCATTGGATATCGATCATCACTCATCGTAAATCGCGCGCGAGGCCATAACGGAATCGTGCGACAGGCACGCCATGTGCGCGCCAGCTTGAGCGGATCTCGACGGCAGCGCTACCTATTTGCTCATTTCACCCGGGCATTTGAAAGTTTTTTTTCAGTTTTTTACACTATAAATTTGATGTCATTTTTAATAATTCGCCCTCTCTCTCGTAGATTTCCTTTCCACCTTCAAGACGTAACATTGTTGAAAAGGCTTGTTTTCCAGATCTTTTTTCCTCAAAAGGCTATGCCATCTTCTGTACGTAATCACGGACGTTCGATCGACCAAGATAGCATGCTCTTTCGAAAAAGTTCTGTGGTGTAACAAAGTAACACAAAATTAAAGTAACACACGTATTCCGTATGGAACTGGATAAGTCGTCGCGGTTGCTACAGGGATCGTAGCTCTTTCTCTTAGAGTGTAAAACTATAAATACGTTAGATTTACTATACTAATTTCATACGCAAAATTCGATTATTTCACAAAACTTTTCGTGTATTGTAAACAAATACTAGTGAAATTGTAATTAGACGAGTGATCTGTGAATTTGTGATGAGACGAGAAGCTGTGATTTACGGAATAGAGGTAACGTATTCGAAAACATCTTCGATTATACTGAATTCAACCAACTTTCTTCGAATTTCTGATTTATAATTTTCTTATTAATTTATTATTCAATCTCTTATCTATTACAGAGACAAATTCCAGCGTTGTTCACGTCACAGATATGCCGCGGATCGCGAAAGTATCCGTGGAAGATGCAGTTCAAGTCATCAAAGACTTTGCATGTCATTTTGAGAGTGGGATCCCAGCATATACATCACAAGTATGGCAGGACATGAGTGTCCAATTGCAAAGAAAGTGGACGTCTCATGATGTATACATCGCCGTGCGCGAGGATAGACGAGGGATTCTCAGCACAGCAAGGAGACAATTGGGTATCACTGATGATTTGAAATACAAGGCGAATTGCAGGACACCATCGGAATCAAGCGCCAGTTCTTATTCGGAAACCAGTGATGTGATGTCCACTGACTGCAACAATAATACAAATTCAACACCATTGACGAAATTCAACCTGATACTTACCAATGAAGAATGGAATGCGATGTCCCCAAGTAATGCTGTTCAGCACGGAAAACGCAAGAAACATTCCCTGGCGAAAGGAATTTGGACGAACCAATTAAGTTGTGCCATCTGGAAGCAACTGCGACTTCCGTGTGCCTTCGTGTACAAACGAGCAGATGTGCATCTGAATGAAGAAAAAAACAACTACAATTTGAAAATCGAAGGTCACTGTCGAAGTACTTTGTGTGGCAATACTATCAGTGTAGATGGGGAAAAACACATTGACGAAAAAGGTGCAGTGCTTGTAGTAAACACCCGGGACGTGCGAAACGTTTACCATGAGTCAGTGAAAAGGCCTCTAAATGGCAAAAGGAGAAAGGAGGTACAGGAAAAGTTGCAACAAAAAGGTTGTGTGAACTGGCAAAGCGAGCAAGCACGCCTAAATATGGAAGACGGAGATACCGTCCCTCCTTTTATTCCTAAGTTGGAGGTTTTGCGAAATGCGAAGAAAGAAAAAAACAATGTAGATCTACATGTTCAGCCACAAGATGGAAGGGATTTAATCCGTACCATAGAAAACTTTTCTTCAACCGCTGAGTATGCCGGCATCATACATGCAGTGGGCGCGAAACCATTCTTCGTTTTTTACAGTTCACCTGCTGAAATGAATGCGTACAAGGAATTCTGCCGTGTTCATCCTGGGAAAGCTACAGTGTCGCTGGACTCGACTGGAAGCCTCGTAAAAAAATGAATAAGAAGTGACAAATCAAAGAGCGGGCATATATTCTTGTACTCTATTGTTGTAAATTTCGAAAATACAACGCTCGCTGTGCATCAAATGCTCTCTGAAATTCACGGCACTGAATTTATAGCATTCTGGTTGATGCAATGGGTTCGTGCTGGTGCCATTAAACCAGACGTCGCGGTCACCGATTATTCGAGAGCCTTAATCGCAGGTATATGTCTCGCCTTCAACAACTGCACAATAAAATCGTACATTGAAACATGCTTCTTGTCAGCTGTCCGCGAGAATCAGATGAACCATCCAAGAACATTAATTCGCATCGATGTTGCACATTTGACACATCTAGTGTGTCGTTGGAAATGCTTCGAGCCAGTGCGTCAAAAGTGCATAAAGGAATTCTACGTACGATGTGTATCACTTATGGTGGATGCACAAACGGTCTTAGAATTTGAGAAAATTTTGAGTCTTACTTGTGCAGTGGGACTGCAAGAATATGAAGACTCGAGAATAAATCTGTACGAAGCACACAGCGTTAAAGAAGCACGACTGCAGCTAGAATCATTCATCGCTAGTCGCAAAATCTCTGTCGATCTTGCAGGAACACAAAAAAGTTCTACTGATGCCGCGTGTGACGCAGAAAGACTTGCAGAGATATGCCCATTTGAGTCTGAGGCGAGTTCTGCTAAGTCAACTCAGCCGGATACTATATTGGCATGGGTACAGCAGTGCAAGACAAAAGCTGAAGACATTCTATATATCGGAGAAAACCTCAATCCATTCTTCTTACCGGATTTTATCAAACAGCTGCTGAATTTATCCAAAGAGTTCCCCCTTTGGACTGCTGCAACGATCCCACATGATGCATCGCATGCCACTTCGAGGTACGTCGAAACATATTTCGGTGATCTGAAGAGAAGGGTGCTAAAAAATACACCACCGCCATTACGGGTGGATAAGTTTCTAAAACATCACATCCACGATATAGTCGGTCAGACATTGTTATTTTCGTCAAAATTGATTACTTCCAGCAAAAAAGTATTGCAAGAAACTGGTGTCTCACCTATCGTGCAGATTCAGAAAGAAACCGAAGGGGAAAATCCTGTTGCTCGTCCATCAGATAAGGATACCTTCAACGATACAGCAGATTCGGATTTGTTGGCACAAGAAGACTGGCGAGGGAAAGCGACACACGAAATCTACATAAAGAATAACATCGTTAAGTCGGATGAGCTGTCACTGAATTGTATGCAAGATGTGGAATGTGTTCAACCAACATGTGACACGTTAGAGCTATCGCGTAATGTGGTCTCCGGTTCAGCAAGGGAGGCTAAATCTGATCCGCATGCAGCACTTGCAATACAACAAAACCCTGCTGATAAAGACCAACAAGTCAAAGCACCAAGAAATAAATACTACGAACCCTATGCAGAAGTTCGACAAAGAAACCAACTGACAGCAAGTTCGAAAAAACCGTTTCTACTTCCTAATGGTGGTCTTTGTAAATATGCACTTAACCTAGACGGCCTCAAAGTATTTGTTCGATCAACATGTGCTTTGGATTCGCTCGTGCATATATTAATGACAGGAGCTTTAGACGATTTGGGTTATGCAGCAATTATAGAAACGTCACCTAACCTCCTTCTACAATTTGTATGCGCCCTCATCAGGGAGGGAATTACGAAGGAACTTCTCACGAAGAGAGCACGGCTTTTAAAAAGCTTAGGGTACACTTGCAGCCCTAAAATGTGTACAGCTAATCGCGTTCTGTCGTTCTCAATCGATGCCTGGGACAGCATATCGAACACTGTAAAAAAAGCTCTTAAGACGTATCCCAGTGCGTACGTCAGTGAAATATGTTCCGGATGCGACGGCAAAAGCTATTCAGTGCCGTACTTTACTCCGAATCACAGAAAAATAGCACGAGGAGGTTTCGGAGTACTAGAGCAGGCAGTCGATTTTCATCCGGATATCTACAATGTAAAGTGTTCACAGTGTCACGGAAAAGTACAAATTCATTACGACCTGAATTTCAACATTGTAGTCGATTTGGACATCCGTGCATCTACTGACTCAGGTATTGCAAAACAAGGAATGCAATGTAAACTGATGCAGTTACCGGTAACGATCAGTCTTCAAGTCCAGGAAGAGGTGTACACTACTTACAGGTTAGTCCCCCTAGTGTAGGTTCTATACTTACAATAGTAGCTACAAGAATTTTAGAGAAACAATGTTTAAAAATCCAACAAGACGAACCGTGCCATGCGGAAATAAATTTTGTAAAAAATATTGCACTGTGTGATATACCTACCAAGAATATATACATTCACAATCATGTATCTATTTTCAATGTACTGAATTTACTTAAATTGTAACAACTACGAAATAGTGAAAGCGTGGTAAAAATGATTATTTCTAAAACGTCTTCAGAATTTTTCATTCAGTTAAAGCAATGTATCACATGGATCAAGGTGCAGTAAAACAAGTGTCTAACTCATTTTTTTTCAACATATCAATTTGCTACAATCCAAATTTCATATTGCTTTTTCATACTTCTTATCAGTTCGATTTTTAACTGTTCGACTGCATACTGGGTCGTTTAGACCTCATCTCAGATCAATGCATCATCCACTATGAACAGATGTTTAGGCAATTAATTTTTGTTTTTCTTGAAAAATAAATTTTGGACCTAAAATAAGGATCATTGACTGCAAAAAACTAAATACAATGATCTGAAAAATAACTACGGTCAGACCGACTCCATATGCCGTCAGACGTTCGTGGCAAAAGTGTGCAAACGAAGGGTTCATGTTTAATTTGATTGATAATTGTTTATGTTTATTAATACAATGTTCCAGGCTGATTGGAGTAGTGACTTTTGCCAACAATCATTTCGTTGCTCATTGTCGACGACTTACGGGTGTTTGGCAATGCTACAATGACTTAGCCAGAGATGTGAGTAGGAGTAATATGAACGTAGACATTGAGCCTCACCTCGCAATCTACCTTCAACAATGAAAGCGAAAACAACAATTTCATGAGACTACTATCTACTTCTGGAGTAAACATTTATTTAGTGTGTATGTGTAAATATTAAGCCTTTAACACCATGATATCAGTGATAAATAAAGTATGACTTAATTGGTGAATAGATAGTTAATAAATAGAGAGCACGAAATCTCACGGTTTAGTGTTCATAAGACTCATGAAAACGAGTCATGAAAACTCACGTTACTATTGGATTTCCTGTTCACATATTGTTCTTCCAGTAACCACTATAACTCGATCATTATCTGATAACCATCTGACACCTCATAATTATATCAAACATAACTTTTTAGTGTAATTATAAAATAATCACGTAATTAGGAAATTAACTACTAAACGTTATGATTAAACTGCTAATGACCACCAAACGATTACTTTTTACAAGGAGACTATAGGCCTCCGAAGTAACTCCAGTGGCGCAGCCCTTGCGGCAGCTGTGTCTAACCGTAGATGGTTTTTCGATCAGCGTAATTAAGAGGGAATGACACCTCATCGCGGTCGGTATGGTAGAACAATTATAGATTCCCAAAAATCTCTGAAACGGCTCTTCAGATCCCGTCGAAACATTGCCAAACGACGTCAAATAGATAGACGAACAGCTGTCTGACCCTCAAATTTTCTGAATTTAAGAAAAAAAAAGGAGACTGGCTTATCATAAGCCAATCTACATGTTTTTTTCTCAAATTCAGACTAACGATTAAGCTACCAATCACTACCAAATGATTATCTTCCGTATGAGGCTTATTGGAATGAGATCTGTAAAAAAACATGAAAATATTGACATATTACGGCGCTGTATTCCGTTAGATTCTTCAGCAGCCAACTACAGCCTTATATCACATGCGTCTAACCGTAGATGGTTTTTCGATCGGCGTCATTGAGAAATTAACTACCAACCGGTTTAATTCAGCTACCAATCACTACCGAACGATTATCATCCATTTTAGACTTATTACAACGAGATCGGTGAAGAAAAACATAAAGAAATTGAAACATCATTGCTCCGTATTCCGTTAGATCCTTCAGCAATCAACTACAGCCCTCTATCGCCTGCGTCTAAGGGTAGATGGTTTTTCGATCGGCGTAAGTGAGGAATTAACTACCAAATGTTTCAATCGAACTACCAATCACTACCAAACGATTATCTTCCGTATAAGAATTATTGGAACGAGGTCGGTGAAACAAACATAAAGAAATTGATAGATCCCTGCTTCGTAATCCGTTGGATCCACCAGCAGCCAACCACAGCCCTTTATCGCCTGCGTCTAAGCGTCGATGGTTTTTCGATCAGCTTAATTAAGGAATTAACCACCAAACGGTTTAGTCCAGCTACCAAGCACTACCGAACGATTATCATCCGTTTGAAACATATTAGAACGAGATCGGTGAAGAAAAAAACGAAATTGATATATCATTGCTTCGTATTCTGTTGGATCCATCAGCAGCCAACTACAGCCCTCTATCACCTGCGTCTAAGCATCGATGGTTTTTCGATCAGCTTAATTAAGGAATTAACCACCAAACGGTTTAGTCCAGCTACCAAGCACTACCGAACGATTATCATCCGTTTGAAACATATTAGAACGAGATCGGTGAAGAAAAACATAAAGAAATTGACATATCACTGCTCCGCGTTCCGTTAGATCGTTCAGCAGCGAATTACAGCCCTCTATCGCCTGTGTCTAAGCGTAGATGATTTTTCGATCGACGTAATTGAGGAATTAACTATCAAACATTTTAATTAAGCTACCAAACGATTATCTTCCATATGAGACTTATTGGAATGAGATCGGTGAAAAAAAATAAAGAAATTGATATATCACTGCTTCGTATTCCGTTGGATCCAGCAGCAGCCAACGACAGGCCTCTATCGCCTGCGTGTAAGCGTCAATGGCTTTTCGATCGACGTAATTAAGGAATTAACGACCAAACGTTTTAATCCAGCTACCAATCACTACCAAACGATTATCATCCGTTTGAGAATTATTAGAATGAGATCGATGAAGAAAAACATACAGAAATTGAAACATCACTGCACCGCATTCCGTTAGATCCTTCAGTAGTCAACTACAGCGCTCTATCGTCTACGTCTAACCGTAGATGGTTTTTTCGATCGGCGTGATTAAGGAATTGACTAGCAAACGTTTTAATTTAGATACCAATCACTACCCAACGATTATCATCGGTTTGAGACTTATTAGAACGAAATCGGTGCAGAAAAAGATAAAGAAATTGAAATATTACTGCGCCGTATTCCGTTGGATCCATCAGCAGCCGACTACAGCGCTCTTTCGCCTATGTTTAACCGTTGATGGTTTTTCGATCGGCGTAATTAAGGGATTAACTACGAAACGTTTAAATTAAACTATCAAACACTACCAAACGATTATCTTTCGTATGAGACTTATTGGAACGAGATCGGTGAAAAAAAACAAAGAAATGGAAATATCACAGCTCCGTATTCCGTTAGATCCTTCAGCAGCCAACTACAGCCCTATATCTAAGTCTAAGTCTAGTACCTGCGTCTAAGCGTCAATGGTTTTTCGATCGGCGAAATTAAGGAATTAACTACCAAACGTTTTAATCCAGCTACCAATCACTACCAAACGATTATGATCCCTATGAAACTTCTTGAAACGAAATCAGTGAAGAAAAACATAAAGAAATTGTAATATCACTGCTCCGTATTCCGTCAGATCATTCAGCAGTGAATTCCAGCCCTCTATCGCCTGTGTCTAAGGGTAGTTGATTTTTCGATCGCCGTAATTGAGGAATTAACTACCAAACGTTTTTATCAAGCTACCTATCACTGCCAAACGATTATCTTCCGTATGAGATTTATTGGAACGAGATCGATGAAAAAAAATAAAAAAATTGATATGTCACTGCTTCGTATTCCCTTGGATCCACCAGCAGCCAACGACAAGCCTCTATCGCCTGCGTGTAAGCGTCAATGATTTTTCGATCGACGTGATTGAGGAATTAACTACCAAATGTCTTAATCAAGCTACCAATCACTACCAAACGATTATCCTCCGTATGAGACTTATTGGAATGAGATCGGTGAAAAAATATAAAGAAATTGAAATATCACAGCTCCGTATTCCGTTAGATCCTTCAGTAGCCAACTACAGCCCTATATCACCTGCGTCTAAGCGTCAATGGTTTTTCGATCGGCGTAATTAAGGAATTAACTACCAAACGTTTTAATCTAGCTGCCAATCACTACCAAACGATTATGATCCGTTTGAAACTTCTTAAAATGAAATCGGTGAAGAAAAACATAAAGAAATTGTAATATCACTGCTCCGGATTCCGTTAGATCGTTCAGCAGCGAATTACAGCCCTCTATCGCCTGTGTCTAAGGGTAGCTGATTTTTCTATTGCCGTAATTGAGGAATTAACTACCAAACGTTTTAATCAAGCTACCTATCACTACCAAACGATAATCTTCCGTATGAGACTTATTACAGCGAGATCGGTGAAGAAAAACATATAAAAATTGAAATATTACTGCTCCGTATTCCGTTAGATCCTTCAGCAGACAACTACAGCCCTATATCGCCTGCACCTAACCGAGATCGGTGAAAAAAAACAACGAAATTGATATATCACTGCTTCGTATTACGTTGGATCCATCAGCAGCCGACTAGAGCCCTCTATCATCTGCGTCTAACCGTAGATAGTTTTTCAATCGGCGTAATTGAGGAATTAACTACAAAATATTTTAATTGAGCTACTCATCACTACCAAACGATTATCTTCCGTATGAGACTTATTGGAACGAGATCGGTGAAAAAAAACATAAAGAAATTGATATATCACTGCTTCGTATTCCGTTGGATCAATCAGCAGCCAACTACAGCCCTCTATCGCCTGCGTCTAAGCGTTGATGGTTTTTCGATCGGCGTAATTGAGAAATTAACTACCAAACGGTTTAATCCAGCTACCAATCACTACCAAACGATTATCGCCCATTTGAGACTTATTAGAACGAAATCGGCAAAGAAAAACATAAAGAAATTGTAATATCACTGCTTCGTATTCCGTTAGATCCTTCAGCAGCGAATTAGAGCCCTCTATCGCCTGTGTGCAAGGGTAGATGTTTTTTCGATCAGCGTGATTAGGGAATTAAGTACCAAACGTCTAAATCAATCTACCAATTACTACCAAACGATTATCTTCCGTTTGAGACTGATTGGAACAAGATCAGTGTAAAAAAACATAAAGAAATTGAAATATCACTGCGCCGTATTCCGTTGGATCCACCAGCAGACAAACTACAGCGCTCTATTGTCTACGTCTAACCGTAGATGGTTTTTTGATTGGTGTAATTAAGGAATTAACTACCAAACGTTCTAATTAAGCTACCAATCACTACCAAACGTTTTAATTAAGCTACCAATTATTACCAAACGTTTTAATTAAGCTACCAATCGCTACCAAACGTTTCAATTAAGCTACCGATCACTACCAAATGTTTTAATTAAGCTACCAATCACTACCAAACGATTATCTTTCGTTTGAGACTTATTGGAACGAGATCGGTGAATAAAAACATAAATAAATTGAAGCGTCGATGGTTTTTCGATCGGCGTAAATAAGGAATTAACTACCAAACTTTTTAACCCAGCTACCAATCACTACCAAACGACTATCATCCGTTTGACACTTATTAGAATGAGATCGGTGAAGGAAAACATAAAGAAATCGAAACATCACTGCTCCGCATTCCATTGGATCCTTTAGCAGTCAACTACAGCCCTCTATCGCCTGCGTCTGAGGGTAGATAGTTTTCCGATCGGTGTAACTAAGGAATTATTTACTAAACGTTTTAATTAAGCTATCAATCACTACCAAACGTTTTAATTAAGCTACCAATCACTACCAAACGTTTCATTTAAGCTACCCATCACTACCTAACCATTATCTTTCGTTTGAGACTTAATGGAACGAGATCGGAGAATAAAAACATAAATAAATTGAAATATGACATGGTCGTATTCTGTTGGATCCATCAATGACCAATTACGGCCCTCCATCGTATGCGCCTAGACGTAAATTGTTTTTCGACCGGGATAACTAATGAATTAACTACCAAACGCCGGGATTTGTATATTTGTGACCACCAAACGATTCTGCATCAATTAGGCGTGGCATTATATGGATTGCGTGATAAATAAAAAAAGATCCGGCCAACTTTACGGGAAAAAAGTCTCATTTAATTATAACAAAACGGTCGACCACCAAACCTTCTTATTAGGCTACCAATCACCACCAAACGACCACCAAACGATTAGGAAAGAAAAAACCTTGAGAAGCTAAAGTCGTCCGGCTAAGTTTATGGTGGTTGCTTTCGGGTATGCGCATTTAACTCGTCAATTTCCGCAAAACGTTGACTCTTATCATTCTATTAGATTGTTAGACAATCGCTAGTGATTGTTAGTTAATTTTTATCGTCTGTTAGAGCATCATTTTTATTTAATCGCTGACACACTTTTTGGCCCTAGAGCGCGCTGTATGTCGCGGAGGTTGGCAGCATCGTCGCGACAGATGCTTCCGGCTTTGCGCATGTAACTGGTTATTTTGAGCAAAACGTTGATTCTTATCATTCTATTAGATTGTTTGACGATCGGTAGTGATTATTAGTTAATTTCTTTCGTTTGTTAGAGCTCCATTTTTAGTTGGTCGCTGAGAAACTTTTCGGCGCTAGATCGCGCTGCAGGTCGCGAAGGTTGGCTGCATCGCCGCGACAGCGGCTTACGGGATTGCACATGTAGCACGTAAATTTCCACAAAACGTGGATTCTTGTCATTCTATTACATTGTCGGAGGAATGTTAGTGATTGTTAGTTAATTTCTATCGTTTGTTAGAGCTCCATTTTTATTTAATCACTGAAAAACTTTTCGACGCTAGAGCGCGCTGCAGGTCGCGCAGGTTGGCTGCATTGCCGCGACAGATGCTTACGGCTTTGCCCATGTGACAGGTTATTTTGAATAAAACGTTGATTCTTATTATTCTATTAGATTAAATAAAAATTATGCTCTAACGAACGATGAAAATTAACTAACAATCACTAGCGATCGTCTAACAATCTAATGGAATGATAAGAATCAACGTTTTGCGGAAATTGTCGAGTTAAATGCGCAAACCTGTAAACAGCTGTCGCGGCGATGCTGCCAACCTCCGCGACATCACGCGTGCTCTAGTGCCGAAAAGATTTTCGGCGATTAAATAAAAATGGAGCTCTAACAAACGATGAAAATTCTCTAACAATCACTAACATAAGTCTGACAATGTAATAGAATGACAAGAATAAACGTTTTGTGGAACTTTACGGGTTACATGTGCAATCCCGTCAGCCGGCGTCGCGGCGATTTGCCAACCTTCGCGACCTGCAGCGCGCTCTAGCGCCGAAAAGTTTCTCAGCGATTAAATAAAAATGGAGCTCTAACAAACGAAAGAAATTAACTAACAATCACTAGCGATCGTCAAATAATCTAATAGAATGATACGAATCAACGTCTTGCTCAAAATAACCAGTTACATGCGCAAAGCCGTAAGCATCTGTCGCGACGATGCTGCCAACCTCCGCGACATGCAGCGCGCTCTACGGCCGAAAAGTGTTTCAGCGATTAAATGAAAATGACGCTCTAACGAACGATGAAAATTAACTAACAATCACTAGCGATCATCTAAGAATCTAATAGAATGATAAGAGTCAACGTTTTGCGGAAATTGACGAGTTAAATGCGCAAATCCGAAAGCAGCTGTCGTGGCGATGCTGCCAACCTCCGCGACATGAAGCGTGTTCAAGCACCGAAATGTTTTTCGGCGATTAAATAAAAATGGAGCTCTAACAAACTATGAAAATTCTCTAACAATCACTAACATTCGTCTGACAATGTCATAGAATGACAAGAATCAACGTTTTGTGGAAATTGACGATTTATATGTGCAAACCCGTACGCCGCTGTCGCGGCAATGCAGCCAACCTTCGCGACCAGCAGCGCGTTCTAGTGTCGAGAACTTTTTCAGCTATTAAATAAAAATGGAGCTCTAACAAACGATAGAAATTAACTAACAATCACTAGCGATAGTCTAATAACCTAAAATAATGATAAGAATCAACGTTTTGCTCACATTAACGATCTGCATGCGCAAAGCCGCGATGATGCTGCCAAGCTCCGCGACCTGCAGCGTGCTCTAGCGCCGAAGAGCTTCTTAGCGATTAAATAAAAATGGAGCTCTAACAAACGAAAGAAATTAACTAACAATCACTAGCGATAGTCTAACAATCGAATAGAATGATAAGAATCAACGTTTCGCTCAAACTTACGAGTTGCATGCGCAGCTGTCGCGACGATGCTGCCAACCTCCGCGACATGCAGCGCGCTCTAGGGCCGAAAAGTGTTTCAGCGATTAAATAAAAATGATGCTCTAACAAACGATGAAAATTAACTAACAATCACTAGCGATCCTCTAACGGTCTAATAGAATGATAAGATTCAACATTTTGCAGAAATTGACGCGGTTCATTTGCAAACCCGTAAGTAACTATCGCGGCGATGCTGCCATCCTCCGCGTCATGAAGCGTGCTCTAGCACCGAAAAGTTTTTCGGCGATTAAATAAAAATGGAGCTCTAACAAACGATGAAAATTCTCTAACAACCAATAACATTCGTTTGACAATGTAATAGAATGACAAGAATCAACGTGTTGTGGAAATTTACGTCTTACATGTGCAAACCCGCAAGCCGCTGTCGCGGCGATGCAGCTAACCTTCGCGACCTGCAGCGCGCTCTAGCGCCGAAAAGTTTTTCGGCGATTAAATAAAAATCGAGCTCTAACAAACGATGCAAATTAAGTAACAGTCACTAGCGATCGTCTAACAATGTAATAGAATGACAAGAATCAACGTTTGGCGGAAATTGATGAGCGACATGTGCAAACCCGTCAGCAGCTGTCGCGGCGATGCTGCCAACCGCCGCGACATGCAGTGCGTCCTAGTGCCGAAAACTTTTTCAGCGATTAAATAAAAATGGAACTCTAACAAACGATGTAAATTCATTAACAATTACTAACATTCGTCTAGCAATCGAATAGAATTATAAGAATCACCGTTCTGCTGAAATTGACGAGTTACATGTCCACATCCTCAAATGATGCTGACAACTTCACGTCGCTCGCAGCGCGCTCTAGGCCCGAAAAGTTTTTCATTAATTTAATAATAATTGAGCTCTAACAAACGATTTAAACCGACTAACAATCACTAACAAACGACTAACAATCGATTGGTCACGAAAAAAAGTTCGAAACCACTAGAAAAACAATTTTCTGCGGCCAACTTTGGCATAAATTTGTTTTTTGTTTTATTCAATAAATAACGTCTAACAAACGCTGGGTTTTGTCTAACAAACACTAACAAACGACTAACAATCGATTGGCGTTAAAAAAAGTTCGATATTTCCATAGTCGGCGGCTAAGTTTATGGAGCTGCCCACTCTTCGTGAATCGAACTCGGCTCCTTCAAAACGGTAGCTCAGCACCCTATCTGTGCGACCACGATTATCATTGCATGAATAAGTCAGTTTTTTAACATTTAAGTTATCGCCACGCTTATTGGGGTTGAATTAGATTTGGCGGCTTGTTGGGTTGGTTCACCGCTTAATCTTATTCATCATAATTAGCTATATTAGTAGATATACCACCTATATATATATATATATATACCGCAGAACCAATCATTGAAATGACGTGTTACGGAGACAGGCAGATGGAGAGTATTGGGCGATTAGCTCTGTCTTTTTTCAATACCTGCGTCTGCCCCCGTACCGCACTTCACTAGCCGCTCTTTTTAGATAGCAGCGCCCCTAGGGGCCAGTGTATTAAACAATTCTCGTCAGTAAGCGACCCTCCTCATTCGACGGAGTTTCCAGACCTGTATATAAGACCATGGCATGGAGACTAGAGTAAAGGAGCCCAAACCAGCCCCCTGACACGCCTATGATTTCCTATAGGGAACCTCTCTTCCTTCTATGCGCCATAGTTAGTTCGCAGTTCTCACTGCGCGGCGCCCCTACGCCCTTGCCCGAACCCTCGGCGGCCTTGAAGGCATGGTTAACCGACTGATGGGTCTGATGCTACATGCTACATTCGTAAAATTCGTAAAAATTGGTCAATAATTGTCTTGTCTCGCGTGTGCGCGGACAAGACAATTAAGTATCAAATCGGAAAGAAGATGGCTAAACATTGTCAAACGTAAACTACTGTCACACGATCACTTTTGAAGCCGTGCTTCAAGTAAAATATATTTTTGGTAATACTCGATCCCGTTGTGTACATTTAATCGCCTACCTGTTCTACCTTTATAATAAAATATAGATATAATTGCGGAGAAATAATTTGACAATATTTATTTTATAACAAATAACTAAAAAATAGTCGAACATATAGATGTAAATTTATCAAATATGTACAGAATTTCTAGCCTGTTGTATATTTATTCGACTTGTCATTAAGACAACAGGCTAAACATGTTGTACATATTTACTACACTTGTATGTATATTCAATTATTGTTTAGTTATTTGTTATGAAATAAAATACGCCAGAAGCGTGGCGCAAGCGCAGCACGGACGATGCGGAGTACTGTCACCGCCACGTAGCGGCTGGCGTCATCGAGAGACTAGCCAGTGAGCTGAGTGCCAGGGGGCTGACGCGAACGCAGCTCCGTGAACTTGGTAATGCGACTTTGACCTTTCGATGTTTTTTAAATTTGAATCGTTTGTGAGACGTTTGTGGTTGTTTGTGAGATCAATTAAAACGTTTATGAGACCCGTATTTCCTCGAAAAATGAGAATTGAAAATTAGTGGTAAGTTGGCACATTGATTTTTACTTTTCTATGTTTTTTTTCAATCGATTGTGGGTCGTTTCTGGTTGATTGTGAGATCAATTAAAACGTTTGTGATACCGTTACTTAGTTGAAAAATGAGAATTGGAAATGGTCGGTAAGTTACTGACCGGACTATCGGTGAACGAGCCACTCGTCGTTGACTTTCGGATGTTTTTTAAACCTGAATCATTCGTTCGTGAAACGTTTTGTGAAATTAAGTGTTTCGACGTGAGATCCCTTGGTAGCTAACGAATGATTTTCTTCCCCGATTTCGTTCTAATGAGCCACAATTCAAGGATAACTGAGTTACTACACCCAATTGATTATGTTTCGTTTGAGCCTTTAGAACGAGATTGGTGAAGAAAACATAACGGAATCGCATTATCACTACTTTGTATTCCGTTGTCCTACGTCTAGATTTGCGACATCCAATGGGAGCTCAGGTATTCCGGAAATGCCCTAGGAGAGTGAAGGGTACCATTGGATATCGCTCATCGCTCGTCGCTCATCGCGTGCAGTGTGCAGAGGCCATCATAGGTTGCAGTCGTGTTATGACCTCTACACACTGTGCGCGATTTGCGAATTGGATTAAGTTCTGGAACCTCGCGTATAAATCTTAAGGCCATTATCAAATGTTTGGTTAGCCAGATTCTGACGAACAACTTTTTTTCTCGGATGAATTACGTTTCCAGCAAACGTGGAGAAATACCATCATTCCATTAATAGAGCTATAGCCATTTTACTATGTTTCTTTCAGGGTAGTTAACGCGACCCTTCGGAATCTGCAATACAGCGATCTCCAGGAGACCCCCTAAATACACTGATGGAACTCGATTTTCGGCGAAAATAGTAAATCAATGTAAAATTGTACTTCAATTGAAATTTTTATTTAGAATGTGATATTAGTGTTTCCGTGTTTATTTATTAATCTCTCTAATTTTATATGTTGATCGTATTTCCACTGAATATACATAAGAAAAATCAAAGGACCGAAAATTTTTGTGCGAATTACCAATAGTGTACGAAAAAATAATTTTGTTTAATATGAATGCAAATAAATAAATAGGCTATAAATGAAGTATGTTTGAACATATGACGACTCTGTCATTTACCGGATAATTTTACGATAATGCCAAATCCGAAGAGTTAGTCCGATAAACATGTTTCCCACAAGTATTTTCGCAAATATAATCCTTTATAATGTAATTAGAACAATTACTAACTGCTTTTCGTTGAACTGTTGATCTGAAAAGGCTTTTTATTCATATGGTAATGGAACACAATGGAATGAAGACCGGAAGAAGGAACACAGTTAAAATTGCGTTGTCACGTTCAAGTAGCCAAGAATGTCTGACTTTTATTTCAGGATAGATGGACTCACAGAAATGTTCATTCCATGGAAACCTCAAATGTGTAAGATACAAAATTGCGGAGTTCAGTTGCCAAGTTCACAGTTCTCCCAGTCGCTATTACGTAGCTAGTACAAACTCCCCTCCACAAAGCGTCGATGAATCAAGCACGTGGTCAAACCCTACAGCTAAGTTGGAGTAGAATATTAAACGGCGACAGAGGAGCAAATGAAACCGTGAAATCCGTATTTAATCCACGGAGCTGAAACAGGTTAAACAACCTTATTATTTATAAATGCTAACCGAGTGAGCAATTTTAATATTTTTATTTCCGGAGAAAATTGCTCTGAAAGCGTAACACTTTAAAGAAATGTGCTCCGAAAAAAGTGGTCTATCGCGGCCATTTTCGTAATATTTTGTCAGAGTGTCTTTTGTGTATTTTGAATATAATCATAACCAATTTACGTGTATATGAGATACAAAACGTGCTCCCGGTTGAAACAGTTCTTTATCAAATGATTTTGTCGAATAAGGGAATAACAAACGTACACTTTTTCCGAGTTTATCTCTTTAGTTCAGCTCTCTAATAAAAACCATTTGTATTAACGATTGAAATGTGTTCATAAGCCACTCAACCTTCATAATTCCATTGCATACACAAGTATAGTTATATGAAACTCGTTTTATAGAGATTAACTGTTTACCAAGAAATACGTTGTAAATTGCTCATTTTTCGAAAATATTAGATGATATACTTGCAAGAGACGGCGATAATTTTCGAAATAAGCGTATTTAAAAATGGTGTTTTTTTTCACGAAGAATAATTCAAATAAATAGTGGATGACTAATATCTGGTAGGGTCGCATTTGCGTCCCTAGGGCGTTTTTAAAATTATCCACGATTCGCGTCGAATGATATCATAGAAGGCCGTGCGAACCGACCCCGGCGCCACCGACCGAGGCGGTCACAGCCTTCTCAATCGTAAAAGATAGTAACGATTAGGTACGAGAGAGAGAACACTTCCGTGCCTTGTTGTCGGGTAACGCTTGAGGCCGGCTGTAGCGACGGCCATTCCCCGCGTGCGAAACGAAGACGATCGTCATCCCCGACCCAAAAAGGGGTGCTAAAATAAGAATCGCGGTTAATCAACAAAACCGCCACGGGTCCATACAGGTGTCCAAAAGGGCTGAAAGGTGCACCTACCAACGTGATGCCCGTCGATTGGCCCGAACAACCGCCACGGGTCCATACCGGTCGCCACATGGTGAGTGGTGACGGCCATCTTGTATGAGCGGATCAAGCGACAGAGAGGCATCGCGCGTCCAAATCGTTCCCGATCAAAGAAGTCAACGGAAAAGACGTCGACGAAGAGCCCGAACCAAACGTCAGAGATTCTCGTCTCCGAGGGTCCGCGACATCGTGTCCAGAGAGGTCATCAGGCGGGGGGGTCGTTGACCTACCCGGGTTCGGAGCAGTCCAGAGTCACCCAGGACGACGTGCGGCCCAATGAAACAAGTATAATCGTTCTCGAGAAGAACAAGACGGTAGCGTGAGTAAAGACATTAAAAGAACGATCCGCAGTGTCAAATGCCGCCTCGAAATAGTTTAGGAAATAAATTGAAGTAATGTCGCGCTTCGGAGTCAGCATCGTATACCGGTTAAAAGATATATTTATATTGTTACAATGATTGTTATGGGATGTTTATTTATATTTATTATGTGTGAGTTGCAGATGAAAAAGAATGCGTAACGCAGCTCGCCTAGTTGCCCTGTAAAAAAGGGGATATTTGTATGTATATTTTATAAAGAAGAATGCGTAACGGAGCTGGCCTAGTCGGCCAGGAAAAAGGGGCATTTATCTTCATGTAAAATGAGTGCGTAACGGAGCTCGCCTAGTTGCCCTGTAAAAAAGGGGATATTTGTATGTATATTTTGTAAAGAAGAATGCGTAACGGAGTTCTCATTTTGACCTGGCAAAATAGCGGTTTATATTTTTGTACCTAATGTCGCGCAACGGAATTCGCACCATTGCCCTAGTCGGATAGGCCTTCGAGCATAAAAATAAGATAGAATGAAAACAGCGGGTAAATTGTATAGAAGGAAGTGAAGTCGCGATTTGGAGAATAATGAAATTATAGTGACAAGTGAACATACAAATTGTTACGAATTGGCGCCCAACGTGGGGCCCGATCAAGGGTTTCGAGTCTCACATAAAATATATAATTGAGTGTTAAAATATCCTGAAAAGGATCTTTAGAATTATTAGTTGTGGATAAGCGTTCAAATTCAAATCAAAGTTAGCTCAAATTTAAAATCTAATTGAAATGACCCAAAGAACGCCAACGAGAACTCCGGAGATGGGGAATACTCCGGCATCCCCGTCGCCGGAGATAAGAACAGTCAAAGCGAACCGGACGTTACACATGTCGGCACCAAACCAACCAAGTAATAATATGAATGATGCTGTAGGTTCAGAGTAAGAGAAGCGATGATATCCACAGATCTATCGGATGTCAAGGCCGTTTCGCAGGCGCTCGCTATTTTAGACCGAACGAATGAAGATAGAGAGAGAGAGAGTGAGGAGAGGATTTCTAGGGGGAAATTTCCCCGAGGCCCCAGCCTTACACGCGAACAACGCTGACCCGGGATCAGGAAATAACAGAAACCAAAATAACGATCGATACAGGGGGATGCAATCAAATGTCAAAACCAATGGGAACCCGGGAGAAAGGGGGATACCCCCGCGTTCAACGAACGCATCGCGAGTGGTGAGAAACGCGGCCGTCACTGCTGAGATTCCGCAACAACAACAGCCTACCTTGGAAATGACCAATCAGGAGGGACAGCAATCGCAAGTCCTCCCTCATCCGAACATACCTCCCTAACTTACATCGGTGGAAACGACGGAAATGAGTTTGCCCAGTACTTCGTATAATTTAAACGCGTAGGTGTTGTGGCGCCTGCTAGCGTGTCTGCGTCACACCAAATACACGATATGGTCGAGGATATCATAGGACAGATTATAAAAGATCCGGATTATGGCAAAGAACCGAAGTCGATTATTCGCGAATGCCCTCGTTTACTCCTTCATTTGTACAAGATTCCGATCTCCACGTTGGTTGATACGGGCAGCCAGGTATCATGTATTTCCGAGGAATTATATAGGTATCTGAAAAGTTATTTCGTCGTTAACGAGTTGCCAGTCCCAAATTTCGTGGTGACCACGGCCGTAAATCAAAAGCCAACCAAGGTCCACAAACAGGTTCAAATAGAAATTTCCATCGATGATTTCCGGATTTCATCACCGTTGTTGGTGGTTCCTTATCTTACAACGCCTGCCATCTTAGGCAATGATTGGTTCCTAGCCAATGGCGCTGCCATAGACTACGATTCGCTTACGTTGAAAATTCGTGGAAAGCAGATCTCGGAAAGCCTCGTCAATTTTGACACGCCAAGCAAAGTTAAAATTAGTACTTCAAAGGTTGATGAAGTGGTCGTAATACAGATTATAGACGCTTCACCCCAAAAAGATCTGTCTCGTGAAACACTGGAGGGCGTACATAATTATAGGAACGTAGGGTGTGCAGGAATTCTACCTGAAGAGGGGGATAACGACCAGTCATCAATCCCAAAATTGTCGGAGCAGGATATAACTAATCTAGATTGCGAACCGGAAATTAATAATCCCGATAAGGTAGAAAGACGAGAAGTTTCGGAGGTCCATCGCCCGGGTGAATCGCGAGTGGAAAGCGAAACCAGTGACTTGAACGAACTCACAGAATTTGAGGAAGAATCCGAGGCTGAACAACAAGAGAACCTCAGCATGTGTCGGCTTTATGTCGAAGGGAAGTCGAAGGGTTCACCTCGGATCTTCGTCAAATAATCGCGGAAATTCCAGAATTGTCAACCGAACAAAAGAGTAGCCTGGAAGTTGTGGTTACCAAATACCGAAATTTATTCACGGCGAAACCCTGGCCCGCAGGACAATATGAACATAAAATACAATTGAAACAGCCAAATACGGTAGTCAAAAAGTCGTACCCAGTTCCGTACTCATTAAGGCAGTCCGTCCAAGAAGAGTTAGATGTCATGCTGGAACAGGGTATAATAGAAAGATCAAACAGTTCATTTTGTAATCCACTTCGAATCGTGCAGAGACGTGATGGCCGATTGCGCAATTGCCTTGATGCTCGCTTTCTAAATGCAGCAATCGAGTCAGATAACGAAACTCCGCCGAGGATTGAAGAACTCACCCAAAAACATCATGGGATCTGTATGATAACAACCGCTGATCTAGCCAACGGTTACTGGCAGATACCCTTGCATAGATTGTCGCGCCCATATACCGCTTTTTTGTATGGGTCAACACTATATCACTTTTGCCGTATTCCTTTCGGTCTGAAGACCGCAGGAAGTGGGTTTATTCGAGCATTGAGTTTGATCTTTAACAGGAGCTATGATTCCTTCTTAACGCGATACATCGACGACTTGTTGATTTCCTCAAAATCCTGGTTAGAGCATCTTGAACATATAGATTGCGTCTTTAATACTTTGCAACAAAACAATTTTACGCTTGGTTTAAATAAATCCATGTTCTGTCGCTCGTCCGTTCGATTTCTGGGATTTATTTTGTCTGTGGAGGGAATACGCCCCGATCCTGACCGGCTGATGGTTATTCGAAACTTTAAGGCAACTCAAAATATCAAACAACTTCAACAATTTATAGGGGTATGCACCTACTATAGGCAGTTTAGCGTAAGTCATGCCAACTTCGTAGAACCATTTCGAAGTCTGCTTAAAGCGAAAACGTCGTGGAATTGGACGAACGAGCACGATCAGGCGTTTACCGCGTTGAAGGAAAATTTCGCAAATTCGGTTATGTTGTCGCATGTTAACCCCGAACTCAACTTTAAATTGCAAACAGATGCTTCCGATAAGGGAATTAGTGGAGTGTTATATCAAGAGCACGAAGGCCAAAATAAATATATCATATCTTTAGTGAGCCGATGTCTAAATCCAGCTGAAAAGAATTACGGAACCACAGAGAAAGAGTTATTAGCCATGGTTTACTCAGTGGGGAAGTGTCGCAGATATCTAGTAGGAAGAAAATTTGAAATTATAACAGATCACAAAGGCCTTACCTTTTTGAACACGACACTCTTTCACACGCCTCGTTTAAAGCGATGGTGTTTAATTTTACAGCAATATTCCTATGAGGTAACATACTGCGCTGGCAAGGAAAACATAGTTGCGGATTTTTTTTGTCGCAATACGAATAGTTGTTCTGAGAATGACTCTCAACCACGCTTATTACTACCTTCGTTGGTCGGAAAATTACCACTAAATTTGGAAGAACAGAATGGGCGGACTACCTTATCGTGCTTTATAGGCGTAACAAACCAGCCTTTGGATGAAGAAATGCGAAAGGACTTGAGTAAATTAGCGGAACTACAAGCGAAGGATGAAAAAATTGCCTCTATAATAAAAGAAGTACTTGCAGGACGGTGGGAAGATCTATATCAAATTGAGCACAACATTTTATTTCAACATGATCCGGTGACACAGAGATGGGTTATAGTCGTACCTCATATTTTAGCGTCAAATATTATCGAATATGTTCATGACACTCTCGGGCATCCAGGTACCTCCAAGACGATGGCCTATATAAGTACGTATTTTATATGGAAGAGGATGAGGCAAAATGTAAAAACGCATGTCCAGCACTGCGATCTGTGCCAACGAGTTAAGCCCGTTAATTTCTCACTGGAAGGAGAATACCAGTTGGTGAAGTCTGAAAGGCCTTCTGAATTAGTAACGGTCGACTTTTACGGTCCGTTGCCTCAATCGACAGCGGGAGTGCAATATATTTTGGTGGTGTTAGATGCTTTTTCTAAATTTGTTAAACTGTATCCGATTAAGAAAGCTACTACGGTCGCAGCATTATCGAAGCTTGAATGTCATTATTTTAAGGAGATAGGGAAGCCCCTGGGAATACTCGCGGATAATGGAACTCAATTTACGTCTGTAAAATGGATTCAAAGGTTAGAACAGCAGAACATCCGTGCTAGGTTTTGTTCGGTGAGACATCCCCAAAGCAACCCCACGGAACGTGTGATGAGGGAGCTTGGTCGATTTTTTTGGGTTTTTTGCTCGGAAGCCCATGACAAATGGGCACGATTCGTACCACGTATCGAGAAGCTGTTGAATATAACGACCCATTGCAGTACGGGATATACTCCCTACGAGTTGCAAACGGGAGAAAATCCGTCAAATGAACTCGTAAAAATCGTCGAATTTCCCGAGTCAAGTCCAGAATTATATGAGCGCAAACTTATTAAAGCCAATGAAAATATCTTCCGAAGCTTCCAGAACCGAAAAAAGTATCAAAAATCAGTTTCAACTCATGTTAAAGTCGATGATTTGGTGCTACTGCGTCGGCCGTACCCCTTTAATGCATCGGATAAGGTCACGGCAAAGTTTTTTCATTTATATTTTGGTCCATATACGATCGATAAAGCGTATGGGATGAATGCTTTCCGGTTGGTTGACCCTCGGAATAATAATGTCGTAAAAGGAATTTATAATAGAATTCACCTAAAACCGTATAATGAGCCCACTCAACATGCCTAACTAATGTGATTTCAAATTTCAGTCCCTTCGGCGTTTATTGTATGTATGTCAAATTGTTTGTAAAAGTTCCTATTAGTTTAAGTCGGTTACAAGCGTTTAGTTATAAAGAATCGAAGTCATGAATGGCCTATGCGTATTATTTATTCAGAAGCGAACTCGTTACTTGGCCAACTCGCCGATCCTGAATAAAGGGGGATGTTGTAGGGTCGCATTTGCGTCCCTAGGGCGTTTTTAAAATTATCCACGATTCGCGCCGAATAATATCATAGAAGGCCGTGCGAACCGATCCCGGCGCCACCGTCCGAGGCGGCCACAGCCTTCTCAATCGTAAAAGATAATAACGATTAGGTACGAGCGAGAGAACACTTCCGTGCACTTGTTGTCGGGTAACGCTTGAGGCCGGCTATAGCGACGGCCATTCCCCGCGTGCGAAACGAAGACGATCGTCATCCCCGACCCAAAAAGGGGTGCTAAAATAAGGATCGCGGTTAATCAACAAAACCGCCACGGGTCCATACAAGTGTCCAAAAGGGCTGAAGGGTGCACCTACCAACGTGATGCCCGTCGATTGGCCCGAACAACCGCCACGGGTCCATACCGGTCGCCACATGGCGAGTGGCGACGGCCATATTGTATGAGCGGATCAAGCGGCAGAGAGGCATCGCGCGTCCTAATCGTTCCCGGTCAAAGGAGTCAACGGAAAAGACGTCGACGAAGAGCCCGAACCAAACGTCAGAGATTCTCGTCTCCGAGGGTCCGCGACATCGTGTCCAGAGAGGTCATCAGGCGGGGGGGGTCGTTGACCTACCCGGGTTCGGGGCAGTCCAGAGTCACCCAGAACGACGTGCGGCCCAATGAAACAAGTATAATCGTTCTCGAGAAGAACAAGACGGTAGCGTGAGTAAAGACATTAAAAGAACGATCCGCAGTGTTAAGTGCCGCCTCGAAATAGTTTAGGAAATAAATTGAAGAATGTCGCGCTTCGGAGTCAGCATCGTATACCGGTTAAAAGATATATTTATATTATTACAATGATTGTTATGGGATGTTTATTTATATTTATTATGTGTGAGTTGCAGATGAAAAAGAATGCGTAACGGAGCTCGCCTAGTTGCCCTGTAAAAAAGGGGATATTTGTATGTATATTTTGTAAAGAAGAATGCGTAACGGAGCTCGCCTAGTCGGCCAGGAAAAAGGGGCATTTATCTTCATGTAAAATGAGTGCGTAACGGAGCTCGCCTAGTTGCCCTGTAAAAAAGGGGATATTTGTATGTATACTTTGTAAAGAAGAATGCGTAACGGAGTTCTCATTTTGACCTGTCAAAATAGCGGTTTATATTTTTGTACCTAATGTCGCGCAACGGAATTCGCACCATTGCCCTAGTCGGATAGGCCTTCGAGCATAAAAATAAGATAGAATGAAAACAGCGGGTAAATTGTATAGAAGGAAGTGAAGTCGAGATTTGGAGAATAATGAAATTATAATGACAAATAAAAATACAATTTGTTACAATCTAGACATGGTATAAGGTGATTGATTTCTGAAACGACAATATTGTCAGTGTTACATTGGTACTTCATCTCCAGCTAATTTGTTGTGTTGTGTTATAATTATACGTTTCTGCACGGCACTTATGAAAGACACCTCTTAAATCTCTCATCCATAGTGTGAAGTACTAGCAGTTTGAATTGGAAGCGATCCTGTTAACCTTGGGCATCGCCAATGGCATCGTTTATCCGCATTTTTCTTCATTCCATCACGATAATGGAGCTAGATTGGAATTCCCGAAAACCAGCGAGACACAAAGGTAAGCATTATATAGTTATCCATTATTGAATGCAATCGTGACGATATATGGCGTAGTATAAATGAACTGGTCTCGGAGGTACCCAGGATGATTTTGCCCATGCTTTCCGAAGATGTCCTGTGACGGTACACCATCAATCAAGTTAAATATATCAACGCATTCAGACAGGATCACTCTGTTTGCCGTCAATATTATACTTTCATATAAATAAAGACTTTTCATATGAATAATAAAATTGCGAAGGTCGCATTGAGACAAAAAAGTATTTGAAAGGAAGATTCATTTTGGCTACGCAGTTATTTTTTGTGTCACATGTAAGAAGAAATTGTTACATTCTATTGTGGCAAAGAATACGAAGAATACAACAATATAAAGAGTACTTTTAAATAGAAAAAGTTCCTTCCGTCTGCTCTGAAAGCAATAATGTCTCGATCGTCGGTTGTCCACAATACAATCCCTCCTCGAGAGATTGTACTGTGGACAACCGTGCCATGGTGCCAGGGTTTTGACATGCTGTTCATGCACCTTTAAAGATAGGATTCACACATTCAACCGATCAAAATCTTGTGGTCGAATTATCACTTGGGTGAGACTCCTGTGCATTACTCGCTGCATAAAAGAAAGAGCGTAAAACTTGTTTCTCTGACAAGAAAGTTTTTGAAGCATGGTCATTATGGCCCGTGTCGAAAGTTTTTATTACGTGTTCATATAACCATACATTCATTTGAAATAGATTTTGCGTATAAATCTTGTCAACAATACCCAAGATTATTACATCAAATCCCTTAGTAACTGTTAACATAAAAAGTCACTCCGCAATCATCACGAAACACTGAAAGATATTATGGAACTGTAACAATTGATAATGCTATATTTTTTCTCCTTTTTTACACTACGTTTTATTTAAATATTCATGTTTGCCTAGCGATGTCAACTTTTGGAAAAAGATGTTTACTTTTATTTTTATTTGCCTTCTTCAATGCTTACAGTATCTTCTGATATACGCATTCGCAACCACAATGGTTCGACCACTAACGTTGCGAACTGTGCTTACATCGAGCAATAATTACGGTCACAGTATGCATTTTTACACACTTTTATCCTTTCATCCTGTTTTCATCCTGTGTATTAAGGTATTCCTCTCGCGGAGGGTCGCATTTGTGGGAGCATCTGGAGGGCCCTTCTGAAACATTGATCAAATTAAGTAGCGCTTAATAAAAATCAGTCGCAATGAATTATCATATCCAACGATAAACTGGAATAAAAAAATTCACGCGAATTTAGGAGACTCGGACATTTTCACATTTTCTCTGACAAGTTGCGGTTACGAAAAATCGTCTGCTAAACACATTTTTCTAAGTTTTATCACTAAGATTTTCTTGAAACATTCGGTGACCTGCTATTTTTATTGTCGTTACGGAATCTATAGATTTTTTACACTCGTGAGTAGTTTGTATCAGGCATCTAGAGCTATTTAGGGTACAAATGATTAGATACAAGTGTGACCTGCGTGTCATCTCCATAAAGCGCCGTGTAAAGAAGACCGTTTTTAGAGCCGTTATTTTTCGTTAAAAGTTCGGTAACTTGGCGTGAAATTTTACCAGTATACTGGCATGTATTTTCACTTGATTAGAAACGAAAATCAGCTAATTGTTAAATATTCGAGTTCGTGAAAGGAATGGCTTGAGGACACATCACACATCCGGTTCAGTCAACAGTGCAAGAGACATGATTGTTTAGCAAATTCTTAATGTTTGCCGGCAGAGCTGGATTCCAAAATAAAAAAGGAAAGAGGCACCTTCCACTCTATTAGAAGCGCATTACGGATCGCCCTTTATTTGCCGAAATCTGACTTGTCTAAGGTCCGGTGGAACATCTCTCGGTTCACCGAGTTAACCGAATTTTAGGGGCGACTGGACCAATCGGAACCACGCTTTGCGGGCGAAACTTGGGTCAACTCGGTTAACCGAGAGGTGTAGAACCGGGCCTAAGAGAATATTTGGACAATTGCCACCTCTGTTGGAATAAAAATTATGGCCTCTGCCCGTTCTATGAACTTAAGGCGTATTTTCACGCAACAACTGAGCGGCGAAAAGCGCGCAACAGATACTTTGTTTGCAGGTTTTCTGGAACAATCGATATTTGGAAAAAAAGAGAAAAATCATCTTGAATTATATTAAAAGTCAAATAGATCTGTTCCATTCTTTTTTTCCACGATAAGCGTTATGAAAGGCTTTATGGTTGAGCCTAAGCTTTTCTCGAGATACGTTTACTATCATTGGATGGCCCTGGTCACCAATCAAGTACAGTGTACTTGGGCAGCGAACCGCCATGAGTGCCGAGAGCTCACTGATTTGTAAATTGAATGTTTACGTGTAGCAACAGTTTTTCCGAAACAAAATATCGTTGCTCTATCTTAATTAATGAGTTCACTATCTCGTCGCTTCGCAAAGTAATTATACTGTGTCACTCCGGTGCGATAAGGCAAAGTATGTATCAAACTGAATTCTGGAAAGAGAGTGTTGTTGGCTTATTTAAGGCCGAGTGTCTCATCGACCACAAGGCCATAAACGCGAGGGCGATAGCTGATTTGCAAATTCCCAACGATTTCTGACACGTTCGACTTTTCAGAAAGAAGAATAGAAGCAGATTTCGCTCTGTTGAACGACAAACAATGGTTTTTTCGTCTTTTGCCCGAAATGTGACACATGTTCTTAAAACGACAAAATTAACTATAAACCTACCTTTTTATTTGCCGTGTGTCGAAAACCCCATATTCAATCATGCTAGAAAAATACGAACCAATATAATATGAACCACACAAATGTGCTAGAAATTATGTAGATGGGCTTATCGCTGAATATTCACGTAATATCTCTACAGGCCTGTGCACACGGCTTATTTTCTGCGCGCAGCCAACGCGCGTTTTTCAGTCCAAAAATCGTGTGAATCAAGTGTGTATCGCGTTTGTATCGTATCGTCTGCGCGTAGAAAATACGCCGTCTGTATAGTCCATAACATGCATTAACCATTGTTTATAAATTTTATGCAAGAGCCTTAGACTAGCTACGATGAATATTCTTTTAAAAGAATCAATATATCCACAGACCTACCTCTGCAAAATGCCACGGGCTTCTGCAGTGCCTTTGGAAGCTGCCGTTGCCGTGACAAAGCAGTTTATCGACTACTTTCGTACGAATGATCTACCTCCATGGAAGGATGACGTTTGGAAAAAAAAAGGTGGAAGCGTTGAAGGACCTGGGACAATACTGGACGCCAAATTGTTTTCACACAAATGTGGTGTACAACAGGAGAAACCTTTTGTCGCAAGCGAGGAAACAAACGGGGGTAATATTGCCACTACCGGACATGAACAACAATACTTCTCATACTGAATCGAGCCAGGATGCCTCTGAAGGTAACAGTGAGAATTCAGTAAATAGCGAACTGAATCTATTCGACGTCAATACCGAGTCCATAAAAACGCTACTTCTGACGGAGGAGGAGTGGAACGACATCAAACCAGCTGACACTAAGGAAAAACTAAAATTGAAGCCGCAAGTTTGGACGAATGTTATAGCAGATGCGTTCTGGTTCCAATTTAGAATGCTTTGCGCGTTCATGTTCAAATGGGGACGGGTTCGGTGGTCTCCGGAAGAGAAGACCTACTCGATTACATTTCACGGAATTTGCAAAAGCAAAATCTGCGGAAATGTAATCGATGGTACCGGTCAAAAGAACGATAACGAAAAAGGAGTCACATTTGCTATTCGAACCCGAGATACGCGTCATGAAAATCACGAAACTGTGAAACGGCCGTTAACAAGATGGGATTGAATATTCTTTGTGCAGCGGAGTTTCAAAATTACGATTGAAGGATGCCCTCGTATATTACGAGCAAATTCTCACACAAAATAATCTTGTGGCACCAACACCATCGGAGGTAATTACTGAAGTGGGAATGTTACAAGCAGAAGACTTGTTCCATTATACAGTACAAACTTTACACGAAAAAAAGTTTGTAACGGATGAAGAACTAATTATGCTTGATGAATTGGACGAAGAATACGCTTTTGACGAATCTGCATCTGACAAGGAAGATTCTTCTGAAAATTATGAGCCAGAGGAGGAAAGGGCGAAATCGTACACGGACAATATTCCGCTAGATTATAAAAGGAAAGTTATCAATATAGTTCGAGCACATCCGACATGGAGCCTAAAAGTTCTGCAAAAAAACGGGTGCAGCCGCTTAAAGCGCATGGAGGAATTGCCAAAATGGGAAAAATATGTAAAAAGCGGAGGAACCATGACAGACAAATACGCGACCATCGATTCGTGGACTTACGATCGCTTTGAGGAACCGCGACAGAACAACCAACAAGTTACAACCCGGAACTTGCAGCAGTGGGCTTTATCGGCTGCGAGTCAATTTGAAAATTTTGATTTCAAAGCTTCCGATAGGTGGGTTGTGAAATGTAAACGGAGACATCGAATTCGCCAAAGAAAAATCACGAAGTTTGTAACGGAAAGAGAAACCGCAACGCGGGATGAAATCCTGGCTGCTGCAGAAGATTTCGGTATCCAGGCTCGTGATGTCATACCAAACTTTGGTTCCGATTTCGTCATTAATACAGACCAAACAGGTATTCAAAATTTGTTCTCATTTTCCATAATAAATTAATGTAGACTTTCGTATATAGTATTTTCAATTTATTTCTTTTCTATTTTTTTTCAGGATGCCAATACCAGTCGACGTTCGACAGAACTCTGGCGACCAAAGGATCAAAAGTGGTGCCGGTAAAGCGGCAGAATATGAATAAAGTCACCCATTCCTGTACTGCGCAGCACTCTGTCACCCTATCAGGAAAATTGTTGCCCCTGGTGTTCGTATGCCTACAAGAAACAACAGGTTCATTTGGTCCCAGAGTTCAAAAATCAGTCGACGAGTACCTAAAAAAATACGGAAACGTCGTAGTCACGTCATCGAAATCGGGAAAATTGACTACAAAGTTATACAAAGATTTTTTAATCAACGTTTTGAAACCTTACGTAAAAAAAGAAAAGTTTTTCTTAATTATCGATTCCTGGGGAGGCCAAGCCGATACCGTGATGTACAATGAGGTGTTTCGAAATGACAGGCATCTGCCTACTTGCACGGTGCAGGTAATTCCACCAAAATGCACTCCATTAGGGCAACCTTGTGACGTGTATTTTTACCGCCAAGTAAAAAATTTCATAAAGCGTCTGCAGAACTGCGCCTATCTGATTGAACAAGGACGTGAAATTAATGATAGAGAAGATTGCATAAAAATTCATTCTATTGTTCATCATCCGTTGTCTTCTCCGGTCTTCAATAACATGATCAGATATGCGTGGTTTGCTTCGAAACTTTGCGATCAAAGAGAAATCTTCATGAACGTGAATGAAGTTTGTTTTCCGATCGATGTATTGAAAAAAAATTGCGAATGTAACAATGCAGCGTTTGTACGGTGTGCGAGATGCCGTGAAAATTACTGTTTTCCTTGTTTTTACGATGGTTATCACTCTGGCTCGTGTAACATTACACCCGATGTATAAAACAAACGAATACAGACCGAATAATAAAGTACTCAATTCCTTACCCGACGTTTTTCATTTTCATCCTAAAAATGTTGTTGGTTATAAATATTGATACTTGAAAATGTATGTTTATAATCAAGAGATAATTGAAAATATGACTTACGTTTTTTCAATAAAAAAAAAAGAAAAAAAAAAAAAATTCGAAGTGAGACTCGAACCAGCGACCCCGCGATTACTAGACTTGAGCGCTACCGGGTACGCCACGAGCCCGGTTCGAATATCGTTGCATCTTTGTGGGATAAGAGTGCGCTCGAAAACATCAAAGTCAATTTTCTCGAAAATTTCTGAATATGGCGTCGAACTGCTTTGGGATATTAACGAGTAAGGCCACTGTAACGGCCCAAAAAAAAAGGTTTTTTCACTAATTTTTTGCTTCCGAAATTGAAGGTATTTGAAAAAAAACTTTTAATGGTGTTATCGGGCATACATTAAACTTTATTATAAAATTTTTTTACAGTAAAAAAAAACAAAATGGTGGTTCCACAGCTATCTTCCCGGGACATGTTTTGCTTCCAGGGCTCCGCGGCACGCAGCACCACTGGTGCACTTTTGAATCTAGAAAAAAAAAAAAAAAAACCATTAATCTAGAGGGCTATAGCTAGAGAATGTCGATCGGATTTTAAAAAGTATCAATTTTTGTGGATTTGGCGTGCGTTTGAAAAAAAAATTGATTTTTGACGAAAAAAACGGCAAGTTTTTTGTTAATAAAAAATCAATAAATAAAGTTCTTGAAAATTCCGATCGACATTCTCAAGATAATGTAAATGTTCACATCTGGTTAAAATTTCAAGTAAAAAAAATGAAAATTGTTCGAGTTATGCTGCGTGCCATTTTGAAAAACCATGTTTCGAGAAAAACGCGTTTAAAGTTTTGCGAATAGTTTTTTATTGGAAAAAATTAAAAAAAGAAGTTAAAAAAATTTTTACCCTTAGTCTGCAATCCCAGCACCATACATTTGTCCTTCGATAGCCAAATTTTCGTCTTCTTCGTCTTTCCTGGTTGATTTTTGGAGCGCGCGCGCACTTTTGGCCGCGTCGCTCAGAGATGTCTCCGCGTGCGTGATGCGTTTGGCGTCGGCTTCGATGCAGAAATTATATAACTGTACACCAATTTCCACCTCCAACATCTTGAATATTTGCAAGACGTTGGTAAGGCCGCCATTGAATATGCAAACAGCGATATCCGTCGCAATATCTAGTACAGTTTTTCCGCTTGAGGATGATTTGGGGGCCAAACTCCAAACGGTAGCGTTGAAACTTTCGTTATTGTTTTGAGTATAGGCCCCCAAGCAGCGCTCCAGCAACTCGTCCCGGCTCAATTCCATGTAGATGGGTTTGATGGCTTGATAAACCTCCTCACTCATTGGCTGATTGTGATGATACGCATCCAAGGCATTTTCTGCTTTCGCTTTCTTCCAACTGCACCAATTCTCCGAACATTTTTCGTGCTGAGGCTTTTCATCCGTTGACATTTTGTGAAAAAGGGTTGCCCAGATCTCATTTTTCATATTTTTGATGGAATCGGAATTTCGACGGATTGCTAAGCCGTAATAAATGCTTAGTTCGTCAATCAATTTGGCAGTGAGTTTTCCTCTTCCCCCGAGACCTTTTGTTCCTTTTTTTAAGTTTCTCAATCGAGTGCCCATTCTTTTTTGCACGTGATCTATGCACTCTTTTTTTTTAACATCATCATTTTCATAAGGCTTCGAATCCACGATGCCTTTGAAAGTTTTGGAATCGCCATCTCCGATATAATTGCAGTCGTTTCGGAGCAAGTTTTGACACGCTTGGCGGCGACCTTCATTTCCTAAGGACAACAAATTTTTTTTCGCACAGGACCTTTTTTTTCTTATTCTAGAGGGTTTAAACTATTTTTTAAGCCAATAAAAAAAAATCGATTTTTCAAAAAATTTACAGTGGCCTTACCCCTTAATATTCGAGCTCTGAACTTCGCGTACCATGAGTACGAAAAATTACAAAAATCCGACTGCCGTACTGTCCCCTTGTCAGTTACCATTATGATATGGCTACTGCGATGGCTTCAAAATGGAGCTCAACCGGCCAAGGAAGCCGTCTGCGATTATTCTCGCGCCCTTTAAATGGCCTTGAGCATGGCTTTTAACAAAATATCGATCAAAGAATACGTGAGTAAACGGTTCAGCGCGTTAGTCGATGCTCATCAAGCCATGAAAAAAGAGCCGATAACGTTTATCCACATGGAGGTTGCACACTTCACTCACATGATTTGTCGATGGCAGTGTTTCGGAAGTGTACGACAGAGGGAAATCAAGGAGTTTTTTCTGCGTTGCGTAACTTTGATGGTTGAGTCAAAGACCCTCATACAATTTGTACGCATTTTCGTGCTCACCTGCGCTGTAGCTCTCCAAACACACGATGATTCAGTGATAAAGGCGAAAGAAGCATACACACCCAAACATGCGAGGAAGGAACTGGAACGCTGCATTTCCGCGAGGAATGTTATTGAAAATTTCTTCCATAACGACGATAAAAAAATACAAAACGTGCCATTCCATCAACAGTTTTCGGAAAACGCGGTTGACGATGACAGTGAGCCAAACGATAAAACTTCGGACGCGCCGGCTTCACGCATCGGGCAATGGATTGATAATCTCATAATGAGCGTAAAAAAAGAACTCAAAATTGGCAAGCAGCTGAATGCTTTTCATCTTCCAGACTTTGTCGATCAATTTAGAGGAGTAGCGAAGGAATTTGTGCTCTGGTCATCAGTTGGCATGGCTCCGAACACTCAGCGTGCCACATCCAGCTACGTGGAAGGATATTTCAATGATCTGAAAACGCGCACGCTCAGGAACTATAAACTTCCAATTTTGGTCAATAAATTTCTAAGAGAGCACATAAAGGATCTTGAGCAAAGCAGGTGCATAGTTTCCGGGCACATAATTAATCACAACAACGAGCGGCTACATGTCAATAAATCTGAAATGGAGCAGGTCACAGAGGGCGAAAAGAAAAAGACGGAAAACCATTCGGAAGATGTTAAAGAAATTGATTCGGACCTCTTCGAAATAGAGAACTGGGGCGGCAAGGCAGATGCACAACAACACCTCAATTATCATGGGCTGGAGAGCGCCAATACATGTGCAACCGCTGACTGTGATTTTATCGATGTATCAACCCAGATTAACGCAGTCAGTCCTTCAGTGACTTCCGTGATTCGGACATCGCATGAAGTACGAAATCTTCGCGCTGATGAAGGCAAATTTCATGGGCCCATCGATGAAAACTGTGACGACGCGCCGATCAAGGACGACAATTTGGACTTTATTGAGTCTGCAGATTTTGGATAGTTGAGCTATAGCGTCTTCAAATCGCAATTGCAGAAGTGCCAGATAGTCTCTACACCGATAGCAAAAACCACGCAAGAGATACCGAATCGACCGAGTTCTTCCTCCGGTAAATACTATAAGCCGTACGCGGATATATCTCAAGACAACAATTTCGGTGCAAGTGAAACGAACATCCGCCGAAAAAAGTGACTTTGCTACCGAATGGTTCTTGTTGTCCTTCAATAAACCTGACAGGTAATTCTCACTTCGTCCGAAACACTTGTGCCTTTGATTCAGTGGTACAGATTTTAGCAGCTGCAGCGACTGACAACAAGGGATATCGCACATTCATGGAGAGTTCTTTAAACGAGACGCTCCAATTTATCCTGAAATTAATGCAAAATGGCGCAACAAAAAATATTTTAACGGAAAGAGCACAGATTCTCCATGCTTTCGACATCCCGTCGGTCCAAGCGAAAATAGGAGACAAGGCCATTTATAAAATCGATGCTGAAAGCAATTTGAGCAGCACGGTCAAGAACACAATGACTTCTTGTCCGAGCAAAATAGTCATCGACGACTGCTCTTCTTGCGGAAGACAGAGCTTCTCGGACTACACTTTAGCACTGAACCATAAAACTCTATGTAGAAAAAGTTTTTCGGCTCTCCAGCAGGCATTAGAAATTCACTCTCCAATATTCAACATCAATTGCCGAAATAAATGCCCGGGCAGACTGACGCGCACGAGTTATCTTGCGGAGCACATTTCCATCGAGATGGATGTTCGCCACGACCAAAATTTGGAAAAAGCCTTGCACTGTTCCCTGCAGGAAATTCCAAAACTTCTCCATCTAGAATCAGGAAAGGAAAAGGCAACTTCGGAGTACAGGTACGTTCCTTAAACTCAAAAACATTTGTTGCATGTCTCGTCCAGTCATGCGTGTGAGATAGACGATCATTTCATGGGTTCCCAGTGATCTTTGAGACAACTCATATTTCGAAAAAAAACACAAAGCAAAGAAACACGTTCTGTTCTGTTAAAAGAGGCCGGTCCCTCTCTCTGTTTGCCCAAACTGTGAATTGTTGAGGAAGATACTTACCTGTAGGATTTATACCCGCTGGACACGTGACCGATATCCTCAAAATTTTGCACTGACATTATGTAAATGTTTTCTGCATTGTATTTTAGACTTGCCGACGTAGTGCAATATGTATCTGGACACTACATAGCACATTCATTCCGCAACGGTGGGATATGGGAAAAATATAACGATCTGGATTTAAAAAAAACAGTTTCCCGACCGAGTACGATTATTGAGCCGCATCTTGCAATTTATGTAAGGAATAACGGAATTGTTTAATAATGGTAAGTCTGAATTGAACCGAAATATATTTTTGCGATTAAATCTGAATTTGCATAGATATTTTTTCTGCGTAAGGTCAATTGATAAAAAAATATTGCGGTGTAGTTAATATTTAATTTTATATTATATTCCATTTAATAACGTACATCTTCAATCGTAGGGTAACCGAAAAATTGATAATGTTGCAGACGCACAAGCAGAAGTCACAACAAGGTATCAAGGCCTTACTTTTCAAGTGGAGGAAGAGAGGGAAATAGAATTCGACTTGGAACTCATCACAAACCATTATACATTCATTTACGCACTCCTAATTGTTGTTTTCATGTATATATGTAGTACACGTTTTATATATGTATACTTACATTTGGCTAGTCAGATAGCTTTCTATCGTTTCGTTCCAATAAGATTTCCAAGATATTTTTAACATATGTGCCATACTAAACTTTTCGCGTGCATAAATTCCTTCCTCTGGCACACCGGTCGTTCGAAAACCGTGCATCCCCTGACAGCATTGACACTTCGACCTGCAAGCCCAATATTTGTTATATCCTTTGAACTTTTCGATGTAGACGCGATGCAGTCTATGTTGATACCATGGCATCGGTTAAATTGTGGTGAAAAAAAGTTATCAAACATGTTCATTTTCGTTAACTTTTAATCTTCATTTTTTAAATTTTATTTTCTTGATAACACGTAACGCAAGTTGAGCTGCCAAATTCGTGTGCTTACTACCACCATTCAATGAGACTGCATGAATAGGTTATGTTTTTTGCAAACTGCGTACAATTGGCGATAATGGCCTCTGCACACTGCGCGCGATGAGCGGCGAGCGATGAGCGACGAGCGATGAGCGATATCCAATGGTAACCTTCACTCTCCTAGGGCATTTCCGGAATACCTGAGCTCCCATTGGATATCGCAAATTGCGCGCAGTGTACAGAGATCATGACAGTCACTGCAGTGAACTTAATAGCCTCGAATTGCGACAGAACACCTTCGTAAACTTAGCCGGATGACTTTAACTTCTCGGTGTTTTGATTTTTGTAATCGTTCGGTGGTCGTTAGATGGTGATTGATAGCCTAATAAAAGGGTTTTTTGGTCAATCGTTTAAGTATTATAAAATGATATTTTCGTCCCGTAAAGTTGGCCGGACTTTTTTTATTTATCATGCAATTCATAAAATACCGGGTTAAAGCGATGCAAAATCGTTTGGCAGTTAGTTCCTTAATTACGCCGATCGAAAAACCATATAGGTCTATGCGCATGTGATAGTGGGGTATTATTCGTCATTGATGGATCCAATGGAATACTAAGTCTTCACCGATCTCATTCTTATAAGTCTTAAATGAAAGATTCTCTATTAGTCGTGATTGATACCCTCATTATAACGTTTGGTAGTCAATTCATTAATTACACCGACCAAAAAACCATCTGCGTCTAGACCCATGCGATAGAAGGCCGTAATTGGTCATGGATGGATCCAGCGGAATACGAAGTAGTGATAATGCGATTCCGTTATGTTTTCTTCACCGATCTCATTCTTATAAGTCTCAAACGAAACATAATCGATTGGTCGTGATTGTAACCTTTCGTAGTTAATTCATTAATTACACCGACCAAAAAACCATCTACGTCTAAGCGCACGCGATAAAGGGCCGTAATTGGTCGTGGATGGATCTAACGGAATACAAACTAGTTATAATGCGATTCCATTAAATCATCTTCAATGATCTAATTCTTCCAAGTCTTAAACGAAAGATAATCAATTGGTCGTAGTTGGTAGCCGCATTGTAACGTTTGGTAGTTAATTGATTAATTACACCGGCCATATAACCGACTACGTCTAGGCGCATCCGATAAATGGCCGTCATTGGGCGTGGATGGATCCAACGGAATACATAGTAGTGATAATGCGATTCCTTTATGTTTTCTTCACCAATCTCGTTCTAAAGGCTCAAACGAAACATAATCAATTGGGAGTAGTAACTCAGTTATCCTTGAATTGTGGCTCATTAGAACGAAATCGGGGGAGAAAATCATTCGTTAGCTACCAAGGGATCTCACGTCGAAACACTTAATTTCACAAAACGTTTCAGTTCATCTGATAGTCAACCACTAACAAACCCGAACGAACGATTGAAGTTTAAAAAAAATCCGAAAGTCAACGACGAGTGGCTCGTTCACCGGTAGTCCGGTCAGTAATTTACCGACAATTTTCAATTCTCATTTTTCAACTAAATAACGGAGTCACAAACGTTTTAATTGATTTTACAATCAACCACAAACGACCTACAATCGATTGAAAAAAAAACATAGAAAAGTCAAAGTCAATTTGCCAACTTACCACTAATTTTCAATTCTCATTTTTCGAGGGAATACCGGTCTCACAAATGTTTTAATTGATCTCACATTCAACGACAAACGTCTCACAAACGATTCAAATTTAAAAAACATCGAAAGGTCAAAGTCGCTGTTACGTCCGGTCTCACGGTGGACTTTTCTTTTTTTTTGTACTTTTGTACTCTTGTAACGTCGTGTCTCTGTGCGGTGTCGGGTAAAAATCGCCTAAGCGAGACCGGATGTGCCCGGTCGAATTCTGCTGATCGGAGATCGCCTGATCCCCAGAATTCGACCGTGAGACTCCGGGAGCGGGCAAGTTTCCATCAACGTGGACAAAAATCCCCACCGGGGTGATAGCCACCGAGCCGATGTCGGTCCGGTGGCAGCAAAACATCGTTAGTTCCGATCGGTCCACGGTTCGCTCCTGGAGTCGGATAAAACTCCTAATAGAGCAGAGTTCGCGGCGGTGTACTAAGTCCAGGCTAACCACCCGGCGAACCCGCATAGAATCGTCAGCCTCTATTAGCAAGCCCTAATAGCACCGAGCTCGCGGCGGTGTAGTAAGTCCAGGCTAACGACCCGGCGGACCCGCACAGAGTCACCAGTGTTATTCAGCACATTATCTACACAAATTTAACTATATAAAATAACCATCAGCGACCGGGGTGGGGCACACTATAAGGCCCCGATCCGATTAGAGGACATTTAAGTGCGGCGCGCGGTGTGCGGGAGAGACTTGCGGGGGAATTTGTCCCCGCGGAAAAGCGAGAGTGAGAAGCGCGGCGGGCCTGTCCTCGCGCAACGGTGTGGCTGCGGTCGACCAGAGTGAAACGCCGTGTGAGTAAGAGTGAGTAAGGGAGAATAAATATATTTTAATCCATTTGTACCCCATTAATAGCGAGTCAGAGTTACTTTTCCCCATTAATCCCTCCAATTTCCACTGGAGAGTTGCCGGGCCCGTATGGAACGTGCGGCTATCCTTGAACAGTAAGAACGACAAAGGAACCCGAAAATAAACTAAATCGTCCCTTCTAGACGTAACATCGCATTGCCAAGTTCACGGAGCTGCCTACCCCACTATGCGAATTCTGGAAAAGTTTCCAGACCTGTATGTAACACCGTGATCACGGTCTTACATACATGGCTTGCAGCCAGCCCCCTGGCACCGCTGGGTCTACCGTGTCTCGTTATTGTCGCCACGTAAACTAACCCACCATGCGGCGCTAGTAGTCGCCAGCATGACCCCCACTCCAGTCGCGCAGCGTCTGCATAATTTGCATTCGACGCGTCGGAAAATTCATTGCTTAGAATAGAATTCAAAAGTATATGTGTATATAGGAAGGGATGCAATATTTACACTTGTTGCAATATTATGTATTTAAAAATATTTATTGAACGACATAAACAGATAACATTAATATTTTTTGAATAATGGATTAGTCACGTTGTACAATGTTTTGCGATTTTTTTCTTGTCGAGATTGCTTTTTTTTTGTTCTGCGTTGAGACGTGCAGAATATTGCTGCATCCGCATCAATACGTAATATTGTATTATGTGTAAAAGAACACTATCGGCGTGTTCTATACACGGAAAAGAGAGCTTTTCATAGTTATACACATCGGCCAATATAGATTCGAAAACACGTGTTGAATTCCGATGAGCCACAAATCGCTCTTCTAATGTGATAAAATAATTACGATTTTACCACACTACGATTTTTTTTATTCGAGAACAATGACAGATCGAGAAAAATTACGAAAAAAATGACGAAATAATACGGAGAGGTGCTTTGCGGAGTGGGGGTCATGCGGGTGACTACTAGCGCCGCATGGTGGGTTAGTTACGTGGCGACAATACGGGGACACGTTACTGTTAAGAGAATTTATCCCAGTGTCAGCCCCCTGCTTGCAACCAAGCCAAATTTGAGTGGTGGGGGTAGCCGCGTTATCGTCCCGATTTTTTTGCCACTACGCGGCGCTGTCAGTTATTCATAGAAACGCATATGAGTGACATTACAACGCAAGGTTATAAAAACCGTGATTGAAATCAATAGCAACAGAGATAAATGCATAATGACCACTAATTCCTGTGCGGCTCCGACCTGCAACACAGGTCGCAAATCAGTAAAAGAGAAGTGTTCAAAGTTCCAACACATCCTGATATTTTGTCTACATATCATTTTTCGAAGCTTTGGGACATTATTAAATTGACGTTGAAAACTGGAAAAAATTCACCATCACAAAGCTTCCTCCATGATGAAGCAAAATGATCAATTTCGCTCGAAGCTGTTTCGTACTTTGCCGTAAACATATTCACATACGCATGTATGACTGCGTATGACTATCAAAAGATTGGTTAGGATTCCGCCAAATCCATGCTATAAACTTATGAAGCTTATGAACACGGTCTTACAGGTCTGGAAACTCTGCCAGAATTCGCATGGTGGGGGTAGGCCGCTTACTGACGAAATTTTTTTTTGAGAATTTACACTACGCGGCGCTGCAATCTTGCCCCCAGTTGAACATAACCGCCAAAAATAATTTTTCTAAACAAGCCCACTCTTCGGGGATCGAACTCGGCTCCTTCAAAACGGTAGCTCAGCACCCTATCCGTGCGACCACGATTATCATTGCATGAATAAGACAGTTTTCTAACATTTAAGTTATAGCCACGCTTGGGGTTGAATTAGATTTGGCGGCTTGTTGGGTTGGTTCACCGCTTTATTTTATTCATTATAATTAGCTATATTGGTAGATATACCACCAATATATATATATATATACACATATATATTGTCACCTTTTTTTTTTACAGATTATTTTTATCCTTTCGTTCACGAATAATCAACGCAGTACATCGATATATCACATTTGTATTTCACGCTGTTTCATCTATCCATTATGACAACGCTCATTCACATGGCAGATATGACGACTTCCGGCTCGTCGAGCCTATAACCATTACCTTCTTGTTTGCGGCTAGCGAACTTTGTTACGCTGATAGCCCTTTCTTATATACATTATTTACCATTTTACACATTGTTTTTATAAATTATTCAACCTTTCACATTTACATCCTCCATCACGCCTACGAGTGGATCCGGTCAATCAATTACTTTCAATATATCACACGGCACATTAATTCTCTTATAAATAAATTCTTTTCAATATATCACTGTACATAAATCTTCTTGTAAATAAATTCCTTTCAATATATCACATGGTAAATAAATTCGCTTGTAAATAAATTCGTTTCATGCATTATTGTTCGTAAATTTGATATGTACAATTGATCTGATACGGCACAATGTTCACATTGGAATCTATAACAACTTTTTTTTTATTTGACATAACTAATTCTTTCGTTCCACCTCATACGCATATTGTGTCCCATTTTACCGGCTTTTTATTTGTGCAATTACTCACGTTTGTTTCACTCAGTTTTCAACTCTACCTAACCTTCGATTCTGTCCTTCACTGTCTGTCACTTGGTGAAGCGACCATGGTGTGATTTTTCTCATTGCGAATTGTCCATGAAAGCGACGCCATTCCCTTGCTAGCCCTGTCTTCGATGGGACGACCTGGGTGCGCGATCGGGTCTCGCTCGTCTTTTTCCTCGCCGATCGCCGTCTCGATTCATTCCCTCATCGTATGGAGACGACCAAAGCGAGGATAAAAGTCAGTACGATGGGTTGATGGTTGAAATTGCGTGGATTGGCGCCTGCGTGCCAAATTCCACTATGGTTTTTTGTCGTGAAACGTTTTTGGAGTGGCGACTGCGTGCCGAATTCCACGATGACACGATAAGCCGGCGCGTCAACACGTGCGATACTTTTTCATTTTTTGACTCGCGAAGTGGATTTGATTGACGGCACGTTCCCGAGATCACAAATAATCGTCTCTGTCGCTCACCACACCTCGATCCTATTTTATGCCGGTTTTATGAATCACGATGGGCGTTGATGCCACGTGATATTTTCGGATGAAAATTTGAACACGTGTCTCACGGCGTGGCCGGTGGTAGAATGCCGAATGGCCGACCCGTCTTCTTCTCTTTGACGAGGATTCTAGGGGGCTGTGGCTTTTTTCCGATTCCAGGTGGCGGTGGTTATTCGCGATTTCAGGCGGCAAATTCGAACGATTCGCTGGCTCAAAACGCGGGACATTTCAAATTTGAAATGCGAGCGGGGCGCGCTTGTATTGCGGTTACAATATATTCTGCGGAACCAATAATTGAAATGAGGTGTTGCGGAGACAGGCCGATATAGAGTATTGCGGCGATTAGCTCTGTCTTTTTTCAATACCTCCGTCTACCCCCGTACCGCACTTCACTAGCAGCTCTTTTAAGATAGCAGCGCTCCTAGCGGCCAGTGTATTACAAAATTTTCGCCAGTAAGCGACCCTCCGCATCCGACGGAGTTTCCTGACCTGTATATAAGACCAGGGGGGTGACACTGCTGGGTCTACCGTGTCTCGTTATTGTCGCCACGTAAACTAACCCACCATGCGGCGCTAGTAGTCACCAGCATGACCCCTACTCCAGTCGCGCAACGTCTGCATAATTTGCATTCGACGCGTCTGGAAAATTCATTGTTTAGAATAGAATGTAAAAGTATATGTGTATATGGGAAGGGATGCAATATTTACACTTGTTGCAATATTATGTATTTAAAAATATATATTGAACGAAATAAACAGATAACATTAATATTTTTTAAATAATGGATTAGTCACGTTGTACAATGTTTTGCGATTTTTTTCTTGTCGAGATTGCGTTTTTTTTGTTCTGCATTGAGACGTGCAGAATATTGCTGCATCCGCATCAATACGTCATATTGTATTATGTGTAAAAGAACACTATCGGCGTGTTCTATACACGGAAAAGAGAGCTTTTCATAGTTATACACGTCGTCCAATATAGACTCGAAAACACGTGTTGAATTGCGTTGAGCCACAAATCGCTCTTCTAAAAAAATCACGAACCGGTACAAGTGTTCATTTGGGTGTATCCATGGATCTTTTAGTAGAGAATCTGTGATTCGTGCCTTGGGAAGAGTAATATTATTTTCTGTTGTTAGTAATGAATCTTTACATGCGAAACACGTGACCGTATTCATAATTCGCTTCACCAAAACAGCGGTTGTGTAATACATAACGCACGTTGCGATTTCTGGGGAGCTATAATCATGCTCAAGCTCAATGACATCATCAAAAGCCCAATCATCAAATTGAACCGCTGCCGTCAACTTTTCTTTGATTGACGCATATAAATTACATTGGTTGCCATTTTTGTAGATCGATTTGAGTTCCGCGAGAGAAACTAGTGGCTCTGACGGTGTGGGATCAAGAATAGAGCAATTGCCGGTTTTCGGGGGTTTGAGAACGCTGTATGTCGACAAGATCTTATAAATCGGGAGGAAAGTAGGCGTGGAAGGATGATCATTGCACCCCCCTGTTTGTCGAACCGTGCCAAAAAAAAATCTGAGTTGGAACAAATCAGAACAGCAAACAAATGCTGAATAGTGCACAAAGCTGAAAATGCATAAAAACGATTACGAAATAAGAATTTTAAAAGCAGACATTAGAAAATAAATGCATAATTTATCCAAACCAGCGCACCCATGCAACCAACCTTCGTTGTAATATTTGATAAACGGAAAGCATGCGCAGCAAGTCATGCGTATGGTATTTTCCAAGCGGCATGCAATCATAGAGTAGAAAGTCTTAAGGATGTTGAGTCCCTATGAAACATGTTAATGGTAATTGTTCAATAAATAGGTTCTTAATTGTCATGAAATTTTTACACGATCTCCTGAATACTTCATGTGAAAACATAGCAAATTTTCAGAGCTCTATCGTCATTACTTCAACCTCCTTAAGGGTTGAAATAAAAAAAGATAAGAAAATTCTGAAAATTTGGTATGTTTTTGTATGAAGTATTTAAGAGGTCGTGTTAAAATTTCACGACGATTAGGAAGCTCGGTATTAAAAAATTAACATTTTGTTGAGAATAATTTTTAAAAGAAATAAAAAAAATTTATGAATAAACTTCGTTTTGTTTCCGTTGCTTTCAGTATATTCTAGATATTATAAAATTGAGAGGTAAAAAAAAACACTTATTGCAAAGTTACATCAGTTTCCATATAACAACATTTAATTTGTGAATGTTAATTGTTCAATAACGAGCTTCCTAATTGTCGTGAAATTTTTATACGACCTCTGAAATACTTCATGCAAAAACATACCAAATTTTCAGAATTTTATCATCATTTGCGATTTGGGACTCACCATCCTTAATAAGGCTAAGCATGCAGGTCGGGCTTGTTTATGAAATATTCTTTACTCATGTTTAAACCCAAAGAAACCTCGACCGGATCTTGATTAATCCGACCGGTTAATACCCTCGTAAAACCGCAATGCTGGGTGAGGTATGTCACAATGTCCAGCGTCGACTGAAGAGTAACGCGTAAGTCTTCTGCCGTTTGTTTGGTTAAAAAGAGGTCTTTTGAGATGAGACCCTTTTCAATGTTTTCTTCCCACGTGCCCAATGTTTTTATCGATTCTTGAATAACCTACAAGCCGAAATGCACAAACAAAGTTTTTTGCGATGGGAAATCTAGGCAGTTATCGTTAAGTATATCGTGGAGAAGGAAGATAGCATGATTACTACCCGTCAAATTATTATGATAAATTTGAAATACAAAAGATGTTCATGTTACCTTGAAATCATGATTGCCGGGTTCAACTCCATCAACGGGTTGTTTACGATTAAGCGCATCGAACATTTTATTTATCCAATCGCAAAACCATGCAGTGCTTTCGCATTCACTTAAACCTTGGTCGTGTTTTTGGAAAAACCGAAGTCCTGCGGCAACCGAATTGCTGAAAACCTGTTTTCATATTTTTGTTATTATCGTTAAATTATTTAGTATTTTAGTACTTAAATCAGACAGATGAGTAACTTAGTATATTTAATCCAAGACGTTAGTGCGTTCAATTATGTTCGGAAAACATTATTTTCTTATAATTGAAATATGTTTGTAATAATAATGTTTTCATTCTCATCATTTGTAAACATGAGCCAAAAAAACCAGAAGAATAGACCCCAAATTATTAAAAATTTGCGAGCAAAAAATCATTAAAAAAAATATTGCCAGAATAATCAACGATGATTTTCGAAATAAGCAATTATAAAGAGCTAATATTTTACCTGAACAGCCAGCCTCACTCGCATTTTCTCCGAAATACTAAGGGTCAGGTGATGCTTTGTCAATTTCGGGTAGGCAAGAATATGACCGGGCCCCGCCAACGCCTTATCCGTCTCATGCAGGATCTCGAAATGCTTCCACTGGATAAACGGCTTTCCTGGATCCATCTGTACAATAAAAAATAGCCTCGCAATTATCCTAAGCTATGCGTTATTTAAAACAGCTTAATATTTCAAAGAAGAGTCAATGATACTGACTTGGCGAATTTTGTTGTTGTAAAGGCGATTGCGAATTGTCTTTATGAGATGCGGTGTATCCGAAAATACGAAAACTCGTCGGTCTTCAGAACTTGGATGTTGAAAGTAGTTTTTTTAAATTTGTCCTACTTCCATTAACACCCAATTCGGCCCAAAACTTTCGATTGGTACTTGCGCCATCGGTCACCACTCCGTGAACTTGTGCTCCGACGTTTTCGAGTAACACAATTGCTTTAATAATTAGCTGCGCTAAAACATGTCCCTTGACAGGTCCACGAGAAGCGAAAACAGCTATTGGCTGTTTGTAGTCGTCGAACAACGGTTGGAAGATGATGACCAGGCCATGGTTAGCTTTATCGCTAACCATGCCTTTTGTACTCTCTGGAAAAATGTACAAACTATTTTGTCGGTCAGCAATAGAGAACACTGGACATGTCGCCAGGTTCCACCGATATCTTTATTCGCAATACGACAGTAGATTGTATCGAGCTCCGTTTGAAACTTTGAACCAGTACACACTTTCAGTTCGTCCAGTTTAAGCAACAGGTTTTGCAACCGTTTGAGCGTGAGTGCAGGACCAAGCTCGATCTGCAGGTCAGTGATACTCCACGGATTATTCAAAATATTCACGTGCACTGACAAATCACTTGTGATTATGACTTCCTTGAGTGGAAATGTTTTCGGTGAATTACTGTCTCTACGGAACTCTGCTTTACTAAAGACTACACTGGTCATATCGTCACGCCTTATGTTTTGTTTAGCCCATCCAGGTACTGACGATTGATTTAATTCGATCAATTCTTCGATTGTAAGTGGCGCCATCGGTTCATGCGGATTTTTACCACGCGACTCTGTTGGTACATCACTCTCCGTTGGCACAGCGCTCTCCGTTGGCACAATGCTCTCTGTTGGCACAGCGCTCTCCGTTGGCACAGCACTTGTACAGTCTACAGGTTTCTTTTTCTCTTCACTTTCCAATATTTCAGGGACAGCGTCGAATGATTGAATATTGCTGCAATCCATGGCTTCTGCAGAATCTCTTCCCGGATATAGCACATTTTCCAGTACGACCGATGATCCGGGCTTCGTCGCACATTCCATCCGAGCAAATAAATATAATAAATATATTACATTAACATAACATAATAATAATAATATTATAATAAATTATAAGAAAATAAAAAGCATTATAATTGAAAATCTGTGAATAAAAAAATAATTTGCATCTCAATTATACTACTCACCACACCAATTACAGCACCGTCGGGGCCTCGCAGTTCCCGTTACCACAATATTTCTTTTTCCCGAAAATGCTTGTCGCACACTGATTGACCAGACTTAATAGATTTGTCTGTGGCTCCGATGGCTTTTCTCCATAACTCCAGGGCTTCTGGATCTTTTGGTACGTTGAAAAAATGCGATTTCTCCTTGCTTGATTGATAACCTGACTTGCAGCCAAGCACCACGCATGCAGGCATTCTCAAATATGAGCACAAGAACCACAAAGGTTGTTTTTTATTTTACCGCTACATTAAAATTGTTTATTATGTTATCACTATGTGATAAAATAATTACGAATTTACCAAACTACGATCTATTTTGTTCGAGAACAATGACAGATCGAGAAAAAATGACGAAAAAAATAACGAAATAATACGAAGAGGTGCTTTGCGGAGTGGGGGTTATGCGGGTGACTACTAGCGCCGCATGGTGGGTTAGTTACGTGGCGACAATACGGGGACACGTACTGTTAAGAGAATTTATCCCAGGGTCAGCCCCCTGTATAAGACCGTGCTCATGATTAACTCGTTGCGCCGCTCTCGTGGCCATAAGTTATACTTTCGTTTGGACGCGAACGGACAACCCCCCACCACGTTCGTTGCAAGACCTGGATGTAAGACCGCGGTGGTGATGGGTAGTAAAGGTGGTCGTCCGTTGCGTTATAATCAGGGAGACTAGAGAGAAGGAGTGGACACAGCATAGGCCAATACATAGTTCCAGCGTCTTAAAAAGTCCGACGTGCAATAGTTCCAGATCGTGCCACTAGCAGCTCTCCTGACGATAACGTCATAAATAATTATAATAGTCCAAATCTAATGCCCGCGCACAAATAATAAAAGAAGTTGATTTCGATGTGTCTTTGTGCTTCGCTTGGAAGCTCATTTTTAATATTATTGTGTTTTGTAATATTGAGAAAATCTTCACGAAATTGTTTTCTTCAAAGCCCAAGATAGAATTATTTTCAATATTGCTTCCAATCAATCGTCAATCGCGTTCAATTTCTTTTTTCATGCATGTAGTTCAGTTCATGAGAAACATAACCTTTACGCTTCTTTATCCCTGGAGTAATAAGCAGAAAATGGAGCATAATTTATAAGTTATTTTTCTTGCAAATACAGCAGCAATTTTTTGACAAGTTCCTTTTTTTTCTCCAGTGGAGTTGCATTTACAAGGCACATAAAGAGTAATATTGTTTGCATAGGGCAACTTTTTCAAACTTTCATTCGCATCGGTGAAAAAATGAATCAACTGAATACCCTTTTCTGAAACATATTTCCAATCCACGACAGTCAAGGCTTTATTTGTGTTCTGTTTTTATTTTCTTAGTTGATTTCCTTAGTTGGTTCACCGCTTAATCTCATTAATTATTAGTTGCTATTATGAGTTTGCAACAATGAGCAAGACAGCGAAATAGGCAGGGTGACTAGAGGTAAGGAGTGGACACAGCATAGGCCAATACGTAGTTCCAGCGTCTTAAAAAATCCGACTTGCAATAGTTCCAGTTCGTGCCACTAGCAGCTCTCCTGACGATAACGTCTCAAATAATTATAATAGTCCAAACTCAACGCATGCGCACAAATAATAAAAGAATTTGATTTCGATGTGTCTTTGTGGTCCGCTTTAAGGCTCATTTTTAATATTGTGTTTTGTAATATTGAGAAAATCTACACGAAATTGTTTTCTTCGAAGCCCAAGGTAAGATTATTTTCGATATTCCTCCCAATCAATCGTCATTAGGGTTAGCCTTCAGTTTCTTTTTTCTTGCATGTGGTTCAGTTAATGCGAAACATAACCTTTACGCTTCATACTCCTTGGAGTAATAAGCATAAAATGGAGCATCATTTATTAGTTATTTTCCTTGCAAATACAACCGTAATTTTTTGACAAGTTCCTTTTTTCCAGTGGGCCATGACGCTGCCCCTTAAGCGCAACTACTTCAGAAACGTCGACGTCGACGTCTGCCTCCACTTCGTCCGCCTCATTATCATTGCATGGAAAACGTCGTCGTGACACACGCATTTCTTCTGTTTTTGTCTCAATTCTAATTAATTTTGGGGATTGATAATTATTGGATTTCCTTTCGGTCGGTTATATTCCGCGAGCAAGACGCTTCCGCAGATCGTGGCAGTGATTCTTTCAGCAGTACTTTCTTCCGTTGGTCCCATCTCTATTGCGTATTTCATTTGGCTGCTGATTTCTTTATTTCAATTGTCGAATCTCGCCGAGACGCTCCGAATGATACAAAAAATCCTACTGGTCACACAGACCGCAGCTATAAAACGACCGGCCGATGCGATCGAGCTCCAAACGAATCACCAGGAAATTTGAGCCGAGTGATCGGCAATGAAATATATAAATTACTTTTTATTTTCTTCTCATGACGGACAGGTATATTCATTACAGCTAGAAATAATAATAATAATAATAATAATAATAATAATAATAATAATAATAATAATAATAATAATAATAATAATAATAATAATAATAATAATAATAATAATAATAATAATAATAATAATAATAATAGTTTTAAGGCTTTCACGGCTCTTTATGTAATTTGAAGAGTATGTGGCTTCCGGATGGAGGCCGTGTTGAGAATCAGCGTTGTGCCGACGTTTCGCAAACGTTACAGTCTGCATCATCAGGGCTGAGAGCTCCGATACTGAAGCTCCCGTGTCTCAGGCATTCCTTATATACTTGCAGTCATCGTTCCAAATCACTGCACCAGCCAATCAGATGTTTTAATTGATCGGCCGGTCAATTAAAAAACCGGGAGGACGGTGTGCCAAATGGGATTGACGTGATATCCACCATCTCTGTTTAGATTGTCCGGATGTTTTCGGATTTCCAAGCCTTCTCGGTGTTTCCTAGAAAAATAGCTGTTTGATGGGGCCAGACTTTGGGCTTTATCGAACTGAATGGCATGACCAGTTTCCATCCAATGCTCGGCCAGGGCTGATTGTCCAATGTGGCCATATTTGATACACCGTTGATGTTCTTTGATCCGTGTACTGATCTTCCTCCCGGTTTCTCCTATGTACACTTTACCGCATGAGCAGGGTATCTTGTACACTCCTGGTGCACTTAATGGTGGTCTTTGGTCTTTTGCACTCGGAACCACTTGTGCTAGCTTCTTCTGAGGTTTGAAGATGACTCGCACGTTATGTTTCCCAAGGACCCTGCCTATGCGATCGGTTATGCCCTGAAGGTATGGAAGGTAAGTTGTTGCTATTATTTGTCCTTCATTCTCCCCTTCAGGTTCTGTTACCGTTTTCGGATCGGCTATTTTTCTTCTTAGTTGTTTGATCGTTCTTTCGATGTTGCCTGGCTTGTAGCCATTATCTCCTAAAGCTTTGCGTAGGTGTTCTAGTTCATCCTCGAGAGAGTTCGGTTCGGAGATCGCTAGAGCTCTGTAGACCAGAGAGCTTATGACCGATTGTTTTTGGGAGGGGTGGTGATGGGACGTAGCGTGGAGATATCTATCCGTGTGCGTTGGTTTCCGGTAAACTTTGTGGCCCAAAGTGCCATCGTTTTTCCGTTGAACCAGTACATCCAGAAAAGGAATTTGATTGTCCTGTTCTATCTCCATGGTGAATTGTATATTGGGGTGCTGGGAGTTGAGGAAGGTTAAGAAATGATTGAGGTTTTCTTTGCCGTGACTCCAAATGACGAAGGTGTCATCGACATATCGGAACCAGGTTGAGGGTTTGAGAGGTGCTTCTTGCAGAGCACCTCTCAAACCCTCAACCTGGTTCCGATATGTCGATGACACCTTCGTCATTTGGAGTCACGGCAAAGAAAACCTCAATCATTTCTTAACCTTCCTCAACTCCCAGCACCCCAATATACAATTCACCATGGAGATAGAACAGGACAATCAAATTCCTTTTCTGGATGTACTGGTTCAACGGAAAAACGATGGCACTTTGGGCCACAAAGTTTACCGGAAACCAACGCACACGGATAGATATCTCCACGCTACGTCCCATCACCACCCCTCCCAAAAACAATCGGTCATAAGCTCTCTGGTCTACAGAGCTCTAGCGATCTCCGAACCGAACTCTCTCGAGGATGAACTAGAACACCTACGCAAAGCTTTAGGAGATAATGGCTACAAGCCAGGCAACATCGAAAGAACGATCAAACAACTAAGAAGAAAAATAGCCGATCCGAAAACGGTAACAGAACCTGAAGGGGAGAATGAAGGACAAATAATAGCAACAACTTACCTTCCATACCTTCAGGGCATAACCGATCGCATAGGCAGGGTCCTTGGGAAACATAACGTGCGAGTCATCTTCAAACCTCAGAAGAAGCTAGCACAAGTGGTTCCGAGTGCAAAAGACCAAAGACCACCATTAAGTGCACCAGGAGTGTACAAGATACCCTGCTCATGCGGTAAAGTGTACATAGGAGAAACCGGGAGGAAGATCAGTACACGGATCAAAGAACATCAACGGTGTATCAAATATGGCCACATTGGACAATCAGCCCTGGCCGAGCATTGGATGGAAACTGGTCATGCCATTCAGTTCGATAAAGCCCAAAGTCTGGCCCCATCAAACAGCTATTTTTCTAGGAAACACCGAGAAGGCTTGGAAATCCGAAAACATCCGGACAATCTAAACAGAGATGGTGGATATCACGTCAATCCCATTTGGCACACCGTCCTCCCGGTTTTTTAATTGACCGGCCGATCAATTAAAACATCTGATTGGCTGGTGCAGTGATTTGGAACGATGACTGCAAGTATATAAGGAATGCCTGAGACACGGGAGCTTCAGTATCGGAGCTCTCAGCCCTGATGATGCAGACTGTAACGTTTGCGAAACGTCGGCACAACGCTGATTCTCAACACGGCCTCCATCCGGAAGCCACATACTCTTCAATAATAATAATAATAATAATAATAATGAAGACAAAAGAAAAAAAAGAAGAGTATGAAATATGATCAATACTGTCCGTTCTGTTGTGTGCTCACAATAATCATGCACAAGAAATGCTAGTAACGGGTCGGTTTAACTTCAAGCCTTTTTTATTTATTATTGTGATGAAAATAAAATAAAAAAATACGATACACTTGAAAAATGGTCCTTATTGTATTGTTTCTTCTGTACTCGTGTGTCAGTGTTTGGGTCGCAAACCTCGATGGCTTGTAACAACGCCGAGCTATCTCATTCTCCGCGAACGAAGAGTTTGCCAAAGAGTGTAGCAACGTCGATTCTGCACTTTCTTCGAGCTGTTCTCTCTTCCGTTGGTTCCATTTTCATTGGGTATGTTTTCTGTTTTGTTCGCCTCAATTTTGATTAATTCTGATTAATGATATTATTTATCAATTGAATCGTTGAAAGATATGAGGAACGTGCATATGCGTATATGAGAAATAAATATAAAACTAAAAAATTCAACCTCGCTGTTTATCGTTCAAAGACGTTTTCGATTTATTATTGTATTTTCACGATGTAGGTGAAAAATAGCGTACAGAATCCATGGATATAATAATTGTATAAGGGGGAAAAAGCTTGTAAGAAAAAACAAGATTTGAACCCCAGTATCGTCGTGTATTATCCTAGCGCGCTACCCGCGCGCGCGCTATAATAAGATGCAGGTTTCCATTATTTAAGTTGTGGCTACGCTTGGGGTTCATATTCAGTTTGGCGGTTTATTTAGTTGGTTCACCGCTCAATTTCATTAATAATTAGTTGCTATTATGTGCTTGAAACAATAAGAAAGCGAAATAGGAGAGGTAGACGCAACAGTTGGGTCCCCCACCACGAATGTGCTGTCACAGCACCGAGAGCACTCCAAGAGCATGGAGCGAGTAGGCGAAGCTAATCGATCGGACACATACGATCGCAGCGCCTCCTTAATAGCTGCGTTTTTGCGGTCGTTTCGTAAACACTGTGTGTCCACTCCTTACCTCTAGTCTCCCTGGAAATAGGAAAAGTAGACGCAACAGTTAGGTCCCCCACCACGAATGTGCTATCAACAGCAACCGAGAGCACGCCAAGAGCACGAGGCTAGTAGGCGGAGGAGCTAATCGATCGGACACATACGATCGCAGCGCCTCCTTATTTGCTGCGTTTTTACGGACGTTTCGTCAGCACTGTGTGTCCACTCCTTACCTCTAGTCTCCCTCTTTATAATTAAATGAAACTTTTTTCCGTAAAGTTGGCCGGCCCTTTTTTATATATCACGCAATCCATAAAATACCACGCCTAATCGATGCAGAATCGTTTGGTGGTTACAAATATGCAAATCCCAGCGTTTGGTAGTTAATTAATTAGTTATCCCGGTCGAACAACAACCTACGTCTAGGCACATACGATAAAGGGCCGTAATTGGTCATTGATGGATCCAACGAAATACGGCGCAGTGATATTTGAATTTATTTGTATTTTTCTTCATCGATCTCGTTCCAATAAGTCTTAAACAGAAGATAATCGTTTGGTAGTGTTTGGTAGCCTAATAAGAAGGTTTGGTGGTCGGTCGTTTTTATAATGAAATGAGACTTCTTTTCCGTAAAGTTGGCCGGCCCTCTTTTTTATTTATCACGCAATCCATAAAATGCCATGCCTAATCGATGCAGAATCGTGTGGTGGTCTCAAATATGCAAATCCCAGCGTAACGAAATTCTCGTTACGAGTTACGGAATAGGCCTACAGCCCTCTATCACTGCGTCTAACCGTAGATGGTTTGCCGATCGGCGCAATTTAAGAATTAACTACCAAACGTTTGTACTAAGCTACCAATCACTACCAAACGATTATCTTTCGTTTGAGACTTATTAGAATGAGAACGGTCAAGAAAAACATAAAGAAATCGAAACAACACTGCTCCGTATTCCGTTAGATCCTTCAGCAGGCAACTACAGCCCTCTATCACCTGCGTTTAAGTGTATATGGTTTTTTGATCGGCGTAATTGAGGACTTCACTATCATTGTTTTCATTAAGCTACCAATTACTATCAAACGATTATCTTCTGTTTGAGATTTACTGAAACAAGATCGGTAAGGAAAAACATAAATAAATTGAAATATCACTGTGCCGTATTCCGTTGGATCCATCAATGACCAATTACGGCCCTCTATCGTATGCGCTTAGACGTAGATTGTTTTTAGATCGGGATAATTTATGAATTCACTACCAAACGCTGGGATTTGCATATTTGCGACCACCAAACGATTCTGCATCGATTAGGCGGGGCATTTTATGGATTGCGTGATAAATAAAAAAAGATCCGGCTAACTTTACGGAAAAAAAGTCTCATTTAATTATAAAGAAACGGTCGACCCCCAAAACTTCTTATTAGGCTACCAATCACCACCAAACGACCACCAAACGATTAGGAAAGAAAAAACCTTGAGAAGTTAAAGTCGTCCGGTTAAGAGGGAATGATATCGTATCGCGGTCGGTATGGTAGAACGATTATAGATTCCCACGAGTCTCCGAAACGGCTCTTCAGATTCCGTCGAAACTTTGCCAAACGACGTCAAATAGATAGACGAACGGCTGTCTTCTCCTCAAATTTTCCGAATTTGAGAAAAAAAATGTAAATTGGGTTATCATAAGTCAATCTACATTCTTTTTCTCAAAATCAGAAAATTTGAGAAGAAGAGAGCCATTCATCTATCTATTTGACGTCGTTTGGCAAAGTTTCGACGGGACCTGAAGAGCCGTTTCAGAGATTCGTGGGAATCTATAATCGTTCTACCATACCGACCGCGATAAGGTATCATTCCTTCTTAAGTTTACGGTGGTGTCCTTTCGCATGTTGTCGATTGACTTTAGTTTTCAGTTTCAGTTGGTTCCCATGAGTCGATTCGCGTGGTAGTGTTTTCTAGAAATTCCGAGAGGGTCTCAATTACGGTTCTCTCGAATTCACAACACACAAGTAGTGCTGAATAGTTTCGTGTTCGCCTGAAACTGACCAATGTTCAAACGAGTTTGTGGCAAAAAAACGAAGGGCTAGAAACTGTTTGTTTGAAGTTTGATGGGTGCAGTGCATACGCGAAAAGGAGACAAAAGCATGAACAGGTAACACACACATGTTTAAGAACAAAGTTGTAAGCAAACCTTGTCCAAGCCGTGTTGTGTAACGCAGTATACGCGTAGGTGGTTTATCGCCTTGAATCGATCACGGAGATCGGTGACAAATTTATTATCCCTATTTTTTCCTTTTAAGCAACGGTAATGATTCAAGCATTCCTGCGTCAAGCGAGAGTGCGAGCAGCCGACGGCCACTCTCCATAGAAGGACCGCATCATGATGATGGAGCCAATAGACAATCCCTTCAATCGGTGCCCAATCAGCCCAGGCAACCCGCTAACCTACATGGACTGCTCAGGTTTGCCATGGAAGCTACAAAGGCCGAGGATGCACCACATTCCTCCCATGTTCAGCCTATAGACGAAGAGGTCAATTTTCTGTCTGTTCTACTGTATTGCTTTGCCTGAGGCAAAATGAGTCAAGCCCCGAGCTTGTGCTATTGCGACTGGGGTGTCGGTTTTTTAAATATTAACATTTTTGTCTCTACCACTTGATTTTTAATGATAGAGAAGGACAGAGCGATCGTACTCGTAGGCAGGAGCTGAGCAAGCCAAGCCTTTTGGTTCTGTTGAAAGACAAGGAGAGCCTAATTTCCTCGTTTTAGTAAAATTTGCACCATCTAGAAGAAAATTTACTTTTGGGGTTTTGTTTTGACCATTCTGTTTGTCATTTTGGCTTTGGCGATGTATCACACTGACTACTGATATCAATATATGAATGCCGCCAACAATTTGTTAGAAACAAAACTCTCAAACTATTTTTGGTAAAATAGGAGAATGATCTTGTGGTCGACAAAAAGCTGAATGACCTTTTTTTCACCGCTGAAAAAACAGTCTGTTGTTTCGATAACACTTAGGCAGATGTATCAGTGAATTCACTACTCTTAATAAATAATTATAACGATCCCTGGTTATTTTAGAGGTTCAAATGTCTCGCCTCTTAACATGTTTTTGAATTGTCCAAAACAAAAACCAAATTTTGGTGTTAAATAAACTTAACTACACCTTTTAATGTAAATATACTTTTATATTCGAGCATGAATGATGCTATTTTTTCATTTTTGGCATTTTGGTATAACAGAATTACAAAAAAGTGGCGATTTTCGCTAAAAATGTTGAATCTCTGTTATTATGTAAATTGCACAAAAAATGAAACACGTCTTTTAATGCTTAAGCATAAATATATATTTAATTTTAAAAACCTAGCATTTTCGTTTACAACAGTTCGAGAAGCGGTTATTAGGGGCACTTCGAAAAAAGGAAGTAGCAGTTTGGTGCTCTCTCACAAGGTTATTTGTCATGATATCTGAATGTTATAATCATTTTTTTTTTTTTTCATAATATACTCAAGTACCGTGCAAAACAGCACATTGATCGGATGTTCAGTTCTTTTCCAAATTGTATCGGATGATTGGATTTGGACTTTTTCTGATCGTTGCAGTATTCGAATCCCTTATATAGGACAAGAAGCGAAATGTTGTTTTGTCGATTTATACTTTCGGTGAAAAAATGTTTAATGCATCCATTCAAGTCTCACAAGGGGAGGCTGTCAATTGACAAATTCAGATTCGATTCATACTGCGTGTGATAAAAGCTCTCGGCCAGAGCTGTTATGTGATAAAGCAGTAAGATGCGCTTCTTCAACGTTGTCGAGAAAATCGGCATTGAAATATTTCGTTGCGTTCACATACTTTCCAGTAGAGAAAATTTTAAGGAGCGTGTGGCACAGCGAGCAATCTTTCTGCATCATAAGCCTGTCATCCTCGGTTTGAATCTCGTTGCTGGCAACTTCGTTTATTTTTTTAATTTAACTGTGTATACCATCATTCCCGGCAAACAGTTTCAACAATTATGTACATAATAAGTTTTTTAAATGCCGTTTGTTAAGGAAAAACCGACGCTTTCGAACGCCATTATGTTGTTTGCAAACAAAGTTATATTTCAAAAATAGAAATACCTCCTGCGTCGAGTATGAAATACAAATATCGTTACTCGACCGCTATATTTGAAGGATAAATGGTCCTTCCCGCACAAGAAGACGGGAGGGCCGAAACGAGATGCCGTTGATTAATGGAGACTGTTCTGCTGCGATGCGATTATTATTACAGAGGAGACTTTCAAAATACACCGCATCTTTCAATTGTTGTTTCGACACTTCACTATGTATCGAATCTTCTTCGATCACATCACTCCCCGCCTCTATTTTTTCGTTTTTCAACCGGGTTAAACAAAACTCCCATATACACACTGATTTTCGACGCTGTTACAAGTTGTACGAGGGACCTCTTCTACCTTCTTTCGAAGTGAGCGGGCAACTACGCTGCTATACAGCGTCTCGTTACGACCCTTCCATCCCCTTGTGCGGGCAGGAACATTTATCCTTCAACTGTAGCGATCGAGTAACGATATTTGTATTTCATACCTGCCGCAGCAATTATTTCTATTTTTTAAATATAACTTTGTTTGCAAACAACATAATAAAGTTCGAAAGCGTCGGCTGTTCCTCAACAAACGGCATTTACAAAAGGACTATATGCACAATTGTTGAAACTAATTGTCGGGAATTATCTGTATACACGGTTGAATTGGAAAAATAAAAATGTTGCCAGCAGCGAGATTTTAATCGACGACGACATGCTTATGATGCAGAGAGCATCCTCGCAACGCCACACGCTCCTTAAAATTTTACTACGTAGGAAGTATTTGAACGCAACGGAATATTTCAATGCCGATTTTATTACATATTATAACGAGCTTTTATTACACGCAGTTTGAGTCGAATCTGAATTTGACAATTGTCAGCCTCCCGTTGTTAGTGTTTCGGGGAAGCTGCATATTACGCTTTGTAAGCCATTACTGTTGGAATGATTTGAAATGTAGGAGGTGGTGCCGTTTGTTAATAGTGTCTCAGTAGGAATCTTAATACATCCGGTACAATCTGGTACAATCACTTCGTGTCGAGTGGATAAGGTAGTTAAAAAATTATCGTATTTGATTGGATACAGGTGTGAGTTACGAGTATAAATGTTGGTGTTTTGATTTCGAAAATAGCACACTAAAGTTCGAGAGGTCGTTTTGAAGTTGGCAACTCGCTGGAGAACTCCTCAGAGTCTCGGGCAACTTCACCGGACATCAATTAATTGGAATATAGGTGCCCATGCACGGGGAGGATTCATTGTTCAGGTCATGCTTGAATTGTCCTTGGCGTAGTTTCAATCTTACCTTTAATGTTTTCTAAAAAAAGACCATCTGCATACACAAAAAAAACGAGTAAATATCAGAAGCCATTGTCTCGATGCTGGTGAAATTTGCGTCATTGGAATGCACTAAATATCAATTTTTCGTCTTCATTTCTTCGATTTAATTATTATCCACAATTTTTTTTTTAGGTTTTAGTTGATGAGCCCTATTAGAATGTTAAAAAAACATTTGATTAACATTCGTAACCCGAATAGGCCGTAAAAATTAGTCAATTTAGAAAAATGTATTTTCATTGTATTGCTACGTTCAGAACATCAACATCGCATTTGTACAGTTTCTCAACCAATTTCTATTACACTTCTCACAGTCTTCAATTGGATCAGTGATAATTATTTTCACCGGAAAAGCGCTTTTTCGCATATAGCACATGTGAATTTAGCATCTCTCACCACCCATAGGAAACAAAAAAAGCACAACATTTTTGTATTCATTCGGGAAATATTAGGACGAAAATATCGCGCTGATAAATCCATGATCAAAGGTCGGTGGATAAATATCTTTTGCTTTTTCTTTTACAGCGAAAGAGATTTCTGAACGAAGCGCTGGAATCAATATCGGTTAATATACTAGAGGAGCTTCAAAAAGCGGTCAAAGTCATGTCCAACGTGGTCGACCTCCGCCCTCATGATAATCCCACGGAGCACGAGAGCGCTCTCGAGAGGATTGCCGATTCTGTTGACAGTTTGGATATAGCCAACGATTTCTACAAAATTGGTGGTTTCGCGATATTTGGGCCGTGTTTGAATTCGCCACACGACGGTATAAGATGGAGAGCCGCGGATATCATTGCCGAACTCACGCAGAATAATCTGTTCTGTCAGGAGAAAATACTAGAGATGGGTTTGATGCCTATACTTATGGGTATGGTCGACACGGATGAGTGCGAGCAGGCGAGAATCAAGGCCTTATATGCGGTTTCTTGTGAGTAGAGATTGTATTAGTCGGGGTCAAGGTGCTCAACAATACCAAGTGAAAATTAAATTCTTTACAAATTAAATATTATGTTTGGCGTAGCCGTTTGGGTAATCGACCGAATCTCCGCCAGATGTATTCGGTATTAACATTATTTAAAAAAATATTATACATATTATCAATAATATAATCATACTAATATTATAATGAGTATGATTATATGAAGAGGTTAGGCTCCTGTCATGACCCAAAAATCAGGATCATTGAAAAAAATTACTTTTGGAATATTAAGTAAGATGATTTTAAACTCGTTTGGACATTTATTTGTATGCACATCAAGAAAGTTGTGTACCAAATTGCCTAAAAAAATATTCATAATTACAGAAGTTATAAACAATCTCGTGAAGGACCTTTGACCATGAGGGGCTCAACGGTGTACTTGATTTTGGTCATTCGATTGATCAGAAACAAAAAAACCCAGTTGTTTTTCTTCACAAGATAATATTGGCTGAAACTTGACGGAGCTTTTTTCTGTTATCGTGTTTGAAGCATCAAAAGAAGTTATTTTTTTCCGATTTTTTAAGGAAAAATGACATAATTGTTGACAACTAATGAAAGAAATGCTGAAAAGAAAAACGTCGGCCAAGATTCAACTACTGTTACATTGAATAAGTGTACCAAATTTCAAGTAAATCCGTTCATTAGATGTCGAGAAATCGCGTACACCGTTTTGAAAAACATCGTTTCGAGAAAAAACGCGTTTACAGTTTTACTAGCAGTTCTATCGTTGTAATCGTAAGCTTACATTAAATCTGCGAGTTCTGCCCATATGTTGGACCTTCCTCTTCAATTTGAGTTGCCTCAAGGAACGAATTAGTGCTCGTCATTACCACAGTAGTCGTACCCCTTAATGTTTTGCATTATAAGTACAGTACAACATATTTTTTCTAGTATTAACTCGTATACCTTTGCGGTTTGTTACCATCCCAACTTTTTTCATTTTTACGCTAAATTCTCGCTCCACTTTTTTTCAGCCTAAAGACTTTAGGGAAAGAGCTAGTTTGAGCAGACGTTTGTTTATACAATATATTTATTACTTTCGTTCAATTTACTTTAAATTATTATAATATATTTTATATTCGTTGTATTGCATTGTATTCCCAGTGTACAACGCCTTGCGCTTTGTACATAACCACCTCATGTTTCCTCCAACATCGTAACAACTTCATTACATCGTCAAACTCTTAAAACTTCCTTACCTCTATTGATATCCATATAAACACAACTTATTTTATATATATTTGTTTATTTTGACTATAATGATATCGAATTTATATTTTTGTTTAGTTGCGATCATGTTGATTTTTTCGGTTACAAGACGTGGATAAGTTTTTCATGGTAAATTCGAACAAGCGCTTGATTATTTCTGTCACGCCCATGCAGCATGCTCTGTTTCTTATTAAGGTATTCTCCGGGGTCATCCACTTTCCCGGCGATACATGGATATCAATGACGGATACTCCGTACTACTGAGAGCCCTACAGAGCCCGATAGAGAAGTTGCAGATTAAGGCGGCTTTCCTACTTTGTTCTCTATGCAACCGCGATAATGCCGGCAGTGCAAGGGAGACTCTCGTTAAGACGGGTGTGATCGAACAGGTATCGGGACTCTTGACAAGCGGACGCCTTTTACCAGACACGAGGTAAATAATTTACGATTATAATGGGTTCACTAACGTAAAACTACGAAATTCCGATGGACTTTTCCTTTGGCAGTTCTTTTATTAAGTATTCTTCTATTGAATAAGCCGTAGTCCGCATCGAATAAGCATGACCATCCTTCCGCACTAAGTATTATCTCTATTTTATCTGGCTAGAAAAGTTGTCATGGTATTTTCATTATAAAAATAACGGAAATTTGAATACGACATAATTGAATAAATGAACGTATAATTAAATAAAGTATATGAAAACAAATTTTCAAACAATTTCTTTTTTTTTCATACATGCCTCGGGAAATACTCCTATAATTCCATCGGAAAGCGGGAAATTTCAGGAAACGGTTGCGTATAGAATCGTTTGATGAATCGCTTCTTAGGGGGCTACATCTACCTAGAGGAAACGGTTGGTGAAAAAGAAACGCATTTTTTTATTAGCACATAGTAACATATGTTGAATGCCTTTGAAAAAAAAATTACCAAAAAAAACAGAAACACAACAAAATATGGCCACTGGCAGATGATGACATTTTTTCCGCGACGTTTATCGGTGGACACTCTCCAGCTTAAGGCCATGTGTCACGCCGACCGAGCCGCCACGGGGGCGAGAGAGATAGCTGATTTACAGATTCCCAGTGTTCTCATAAACTCATTTTACGTAACTATAAAAAAATAAAGATCGGTTTAAAAAAAGTAAAACCGTCAACGACTTTCAAATGTTTTTCATCGTCCCTACTATAAATTTGGAAATAAAGTGGTTTTCGTGATATGTCAACCAACTTTGAAGACAGTGTTTCGAGAAAACCGCGTTTAAAGCTTGCAGTATGGTGCTGCTGCCGCTTGCACGGCCGCCTGTTAGAAGCTCATTTAAATTTAGGAATATATCGATGAATTTTTCAGGGAATATAGTTAAAAGATGAGCATATGGAATAAAAACATTTTTGGAACGTGCACATTTTTGACCCACCTAGGTAGGTGTAGCCCGTTAACGTTGGTAATCGAGTCAAGCGTTTTGCAATAGAGTTGGAGAAACTTGGCAATCTCAAGTAAATTGATGACAAGTAAATTATTACTTGACAAGTAAATTATTTGATAATTACTTGACAAGTAAATTATTTGATAATTACTTGACAAGTAAATTATTTGATAATTACTTGACAAGTAAATTATTTGATAATTACCTGACAAGTAAATTATTTTCACTTGCAAAAACCGTCGGTAATAGCTGCGCTGTGAGAGAATCAAGTTTTTTTTTTTTTTTACAAAAGGCGTAGGCGCAACATATTAATACAAGCTGTTTTTGTCGCAGGGAGCAAATGCTCAGAATTCTTAATAGTTTGACGACCGACAATTATTTGCCGGCTCTTCGCGAATGTCGGCGACCTGAACTGTGTCTGAAGTTGACCCTCGATCGCCATCTCCGTGAAACGACAGCAGAGGACAGCGCTGATGAAGCAGACGTTTGTAAATCGCTTCTAGATAGAATATTTTCCGATCGGGATATGGGCCAAGACAGATAGTTGATTACTCGTTTGAATACGATGCTCGATTACTATCTATGATTACGCCGTATCAATCTAACGAATAATTTACGTGCTCTCCCGACACTGCTTCTAATAACTAATAAAAAGCGACTATTTTCATTCGAACATTACGTTTTTTTTTTTTTCATGTCAGCCCGATCCGGAAACGCATCGATCCTCGATTCCATGGGTGTACTAATAAGGACAAATAATTAATTTGTAGTTGGACGTTTGGTTAAATTAATGTTGCGCATTCAAACATTGATAACTTACAATAATAACATATAATTTCATTAGAATTAAAAGTCGCAGACGACTTTTATTTGGCGCATTTATGCACGGAAATATCTCGAGGAATAAAAAAGTCCAATGGACTCGTTCTTCTGATCTCACTTTTTCAAGTAATTAAAAATTTCGGTACATATATAGACAAGGCGCTTCTTCTAGGGAAAAACATTAACCTCACGAATCACGAATACGTTATTTAAAATGGTCGCTTTCTGTAATTGATCATGCTACGAAGCAAAGGAAGACGAAAATAATCCTACTGAGAATACTGTATTTGGGGTTACAATGGTAAGGCGTCAGGAAACCTTTAAGACTTGCTAGTACGCCAAATAAACGTCACGATTAGTCCTACGTCGTTATCCATAACAATGTTTGGATTGGACATTCCACGATTTGGGACACGCGAGGCACATTTGGCCGGATACTTGGCAGAATATTTTTTCTTACATCGCGTTCCTATTAATGATGGCACACCGACGTTCTTCGACAGTATTGCTAAATTCTTTGAAATCAACTGAACTGATAATAGAACCCTTTCAGTACTGTTTGAATTTCCACTGTTTTCCCTTTTTTCCCGGGATAATTGTGGTGGGCGATAATTTTTTTGACATATCCGTTAAGAGGACGAAAAAATACGCCGAAATAGTGGTTCAATTTTTTTCTTTCGAAAAGGGCCCCTTTTATAGATATTTACCAAAATCTCGTACATTCTTGTGTTCTATAAAAAAGAAATCCACGGGATTCTTACTCGCTTAATAAAAAGTGACATTCTGGAATACTGTGTAATCGTAATATATTCTGCTTGCATTTTAGTGTCAACAAAATATATACGAGAATTATACGTTCGCTTACGTGTATTTTACAAACATATTAAAAAATAAACCAATCTCACAGAAATGTATCCCGCAGGCTGATGGAACGGGAGGGGGGACAAAATTCCCTGAAAGTATATATAGATCGATAGATGAATCATTGATGAGCGTTGCTCGCCCGCTCTCCACGCGAGAAACCATGGAGAATCTCAACGGGAATACTAATTATGCAATCGTCAGAGTCCGGGCGAAATGGCGTCAATTTCGTGTAACGCTTCAGGGAAATCAGCGCCAAAACGTAAAAATTTATGCATTCATCCGAGAACAATTACGTTAAACTCATTAGCCTACATCTACATAGTCCATCGATTCGCAAATTCATGGATTTTTTTCGTTCTCAACGTCACGGACGCCGCCTTGCTGAGTATTCATTTTAACTTATGAAGGACTTGCAAGAGATACTGTTGCATTTGAAAATACAATCTTTTGGACGACAGAAAGGGCAATTGCGCTTTATACGAATTACAGGTTTCCTAGTCTTGCGGATTTCGGTCGGCTTAGAGCGCAGCACGCATCCTGACGTCATAAAATAATCTTTTCAAAGAGTTTGGAGACTAAGTTTAAATTTTTTGTTGGGCTTGCGCATCTTGAAAAATCTAAACACTAGAGAAAACAATATTTAAATAAATAAATATATACACACATCTGAATGTATACTGCAATAGATTTATTTTATTTCGAAATTCCAAGGCATTTTATTCTTTTTTGAATGAACATTTAATCACCTTCGGCTCGCTAGTCTACAATGAGATATCAATCGTCGCTGTTGGAATAACTGTAATTATGTAATGCAGGGTGAATTTCGGCTCGCTACACCAATATTTTACAATTTTATATCAAACAGTACGAATTCCGGCACGCCACACCAACATATTACAATTTTATATCAAACTACGAATTCCGGCTCACTACACCAACATATTACAATTTTATATGGTACAAGGCGACTTCCGGTTCGCTACACCTATATATGAGTTGATTATAAATAAACGATAGGACATTCATCTATATAACCCACCTCGTTATCGGGCGGGGTTGGGTTATATGGATAACGATAATAATTTTTAAAATTAACCATGAAGCCTTCTATCGACTCGTAGCTGATAATCGTCTTGCCTTCCCATAAAATCGTTCTATCCTCTCCATAGTCTGAATATTCTCTGGTCTATTTTTTTTGTTTTGTTTTGCTTCGTGTTTTTACTCACAATTGTCCCGTTCTAAATTTGTCCGCACATAAGTAATACGCCGAACCTTGAACGCTTTTCGATCCGAGGTCTTGATGTTCGGGGAATTGCAGCGCGTCCGTTGAAGATCTCGGATTTAGTCTAAATTAATGGCCGATGCATCGGTGACTTGTTGGAAATCCACGTCAAATTTTCAGCTCTTACGTGATGACGCCGAACTCCGGGGAGACAGCCAACGGGATCGTGGATGTACCAATTTTGTTGTTCTTATTTTCGCGGAGATCAGACCAGGCGACTGCGTGCCATTTCGGGTCTGATCCGCTCGGCACACTTGACGTGAGCCAGACCAGTGGAGCCAGGCTTTCTCACAATATGCGTAAAATATTGTCGAAAAGTGTCTAACGCATTTTATTTGACACGTTTTCTTGTCGATTTCATCACCCACTCGTAGATGAGCGGGGATTTCTTTTTATTAGACGGTTCGGGGCCGGTGCACGTGTTTATCACGACGGGAACACGTGTTATCCCTTGGACGGCCGGATCGAGAGAGAGAGAGCAAAAGCTAGCCTTCTTCCCGATCGTCTTATCGCGATCGTTATTGCGTCAGCCATTCTCCAGCAACCCCTATCCTACATTACGTTTCGCATGCTCACTGGTGGGAAATTTAAGAATATCGATCCCCGATATTATCCTACAATACATGGACGGTTAATAATAATTAAAAACGTAAGCATTGATTTATATTTGATTAGATCTGATCACACATAGGCAAGCACGTTCAGCGATGATCAGATAGAGCTTGGATGAATTCGAGTATAATTCCATATGTGGGCACATACAATCGTACATGGGCAAATATTTTCAGACCTGATCATGTACGAGTTGGGTTTGGTTGCGTATTCATCCATACCTGGTTGGATATGTTCATGCATGTGCGCACATATTCTCGTATGTAGTCGTGAATTGTACTATATCTGGTTAGACATGACCACACATGGGCAGACATGTTCAGCTATAAATTCATATCTGCACATATTTGCTTATGCGCGATCATATCTGACCAGATATAGAGCTACCCCGAAGCGCATAAAAATACATGTATGTTCATCTTTGACCATGCATGATGAGACAAGATTCATTTATGTTGCAGATAAACACCTACATGAGCATATCTGCTCAGATATGACCATTTTTCCCCGGGTGTTTTCCTCTTCCTGAATGATCTCAATGCTCTCCATAGCTCTGTTGGATTCTTGCTCATGTTGACTGTCTCCCATTTCTTCTTTCAGCGCTCCTCTGACTTCTCCTGTGTGATTTTGTTCTCCTCGCCTCTCCTTAGTTTTTCTTTTTCCCCCTTCCGAGGCGAGGCGAGGAGCCTCGAGGCTCCTCGCCTCTCTTAGTTTTTCTTTTTCCCCCTTCCCCGTTTTTTCCAGGTATTCTTTCAGCCTCCTCCATACTATCCTCTTTTGTTCTCTGATTTTTCTACTTTGACCCTTCCCCTCGGTACTGCTATCTCCTACCGATCAATACATTCCTACATCTTCCGCCGTTTTCTTTATTGTTCCTATCAGGATGTCCCATCGGTCTCTTCCTTCTCCATTTTTCTCTTTTGTTTGCCATACCTCTTGCAATGATTTTGCGATCGCTCTCCTAGTTCTTCCTACCAGGGCTGCAAAATTTGTAATGAAAAAGTAATGCATTATTCATTACTTTTTTAATGGGTAATGAAAAAATATTTCATTACCCATTACATTACATTCAGTAATGTAAAAAAATTCCATTACTCATTACATTATATTTTGTAATGTAGAAAAATTCCATTACTCATTACATTATATTTTGTAATGTAAAAATATTCCGTTGCCCATTACATTAGATTTTGTAATGTAAAAAATCTCCGTTACCCATTACATTATATTTTGTAATGTAAAAAAATTCCATTACTCATTACATTATATTTTGTAATGTAAAAATATTCCGTTGCCCATTACATTAGATTTTCTAATGTAAAAAATCTCCGTTACCCATTCCATTATATTTTGTATTGTAAAAAAATTCCATTACTCATTACATTGGAATTTGTAATGTAAAAAAATTCCATTACACATTACAGTCGAATTTGTACTGTATAAAATTTCCATTACTCATTACGTTGGAATTTGTAATGATCAAAAATTTCATGACACATTACCTTGTAATGGGCAATGGACATGTTTTACATTACAAAGTCCAATGTAATGGGTAATAGAATTTTTTTACATTACAAAATCCGATGTAATGAGTAATGATGGATGGATGGATGGATGGATGGATGGATGGATGAATGGATGGATGGATGGATGGATGGATGGATGGATGGATGGATGGATGGATGGATGGATGGATGGATGGATGGATGGATGGATGGATGGATGGATGGATGGATGGATGGATGGATGGATGGATGGATGGATGGATGGATGGATGGATGGATGGATGGATGGATGGATGGATGGATGGATGGATGGATGAATGGATGGATGGATGCATGGATGGATGGATGGATCTCTCACTCTCTCTCTCTCTCTCTCTCTCTCTCTCTCTCTCTCTCTCTCTCTCTCTCTCTCTCTCTCACATTACTTTACATTTCATTACATTCAATTTTGTAATGTAAAAAAATTCCATTACCCATTTCATTAGACTTTGTAATGTAAAAAATTCCATTACCCATTACATTGGACTTTGTAATGTAAAAAATTCCATTACCCATTACATGTGACTTTGTAATGTAAAAAATTCCATTACCCATTACATTTGACTTTGTAATGTAAAAAAATTCCATTACCCATTACATCGGACTATGTAATGTAAAAAAATTCCATTACCCATTACATTGGACTTTGTAATGTAAAAAAATTCCATTACCCATTACATTGGACTTTGTAATGTAAACAAATTCCATTAGCCATTACATTGGACTTTGTAATGTAAAAAAATTCCATTACCCATTACATTGGACTTTGTAATGTAAAAAAATTCCATTACCCATTACATTGGACTTTGTAATGCAAAAAAATTCCATTACCCATTACATTGGACTTTGTAATGTAAATGTTTCACATTAAAAAATGTCATGTAATGGGTAATGGAATTTTTTTACATTACAAAATCCAATGTAATGAGTAATGGATTATTTTTACATTACAAAATGTAAAGTAATGGGTAATGAAAACGGTAATGCATTACAAAAAGTAATGCATTATTTGCAACCCTGCTTCCTACCACACTATTTGTTTCTCCATTCTTACTCTCCGCTTCACCCTTCCCGTTTGTTTCATTTCTCCTTGTGACCACTCCCTCCTTCCCATAGATACAACGCTTGGGAGATGGTCCGATTCGATTCTGTGTTCTTTTTTAAATTCCTTGATCAGTCTGTCTGCTTGTATACTTACAGGGAACATCCCTCAGGTGATACCCTTCGATTTTGTTGAAATTTGGATATGTTATAAAGCACCGAAAAGTAAACGATACGTATTTTTTTATCGGCGGAAAAACGGTTTTAAGGGATGAAACCACCCCTCGAAAAAAGCCATCTCTAGGGTGGTTCACCCTAAATTTTTTTTTGCAATGTTACTATAGTGGATTTTTCATTGCTTCGGATTAGAAGAATTTTCGTTTTTGTTTCATTAAAATCGGTGGACTCCTTGTGTGTGAAACTGCTATATTACCCCTAGGGATGCCTTTTCTCGAATTGTCTTTCTAGCTGCCTCGTACGGTATGCCGCTTTGATCCCAGCGTATTCCATGGAAATTGCGTTCCAGCCACTTGTTTGTCATTTTGTACTTGGCCGGTAGAGAGTCCCATGTAAATGGTGCGTCATAGGAGGGCGTCAGCGGTTCAGCATTTTTGTCGTGGAGTTTGACGATGGACATCTCCTTTAGGACAAATTCGTTGACGGGTCTCTTATGAAGCCCTGCACATCGACGATAAGCTTCATGTTCATTGAAGTGGATGCAAATCATCGGCATGGATTTATAGCAATTTTTAACCCCACCACTGATTGGATTGTACTCGACAATACTGTTTTTCAATATTGGAATATTGTTTTTCAGTCCAACCTCAAGGCGCACGTCAACAGGGCCGGACTTGAGAGAATCGTTTTGTTTTGAGCAGTCAATGACAACGTGGTGGGGGCAGGCTTTTTCTAAAAATTCAAATCCTGCTCAGCCATGGTTCAGCCTCTTTGTCGTAATAGGTCGGTGGAAAGTTTGCGTACATGTCGTAGAGCATATTAATTTTGATCAATGTTCAAATTCAAATTTCCATATGGATAACATTGTGAGTTGAGGTATAGTTTGACATCGCTCATGTTACAAAGATTAAAGTGGCTCGCATTTTATTGCTTCTTATTTGTTTGTCACGTCTGCAGCGCGTGCGTGCATGCGTGCATGCGTGCGTGCATGCGTGCATGCGTGCGTGCATGCGTGCGTGCGTGCGTGCGTGCGTGCATGCGTGCGTGTGTGTGTGTGCGCGTGTGTGTCTGACACGTTCCTTGGAAAAACTATACATTTTAGGAATTTATCATTAAAGACTGTGACCGCGGATGGACCACTTGAGCAGATCCGTACTCTTGAAGAAAAAGTCTCAATACATTGAGGTCTCGGTTTCATTTAGAAATATAACGTCAATATTTTCGCATGTGCGAGAATGTATGCAGTGCATCCGGGCTAAGCATCCCTTGGACTTGACCAAAAACGAGCTCGAACAGGTTCCAAAGGTCTTGCTCCTAAAATATTGGGGCGAATACGTTGGCTTATTGTGGGATCCTTTACCAGAACATCATCGGAAACACAGTGAAGTGATATCAAATCTTCCATGCATGGAGCATTATAATACACCGCAGATGAGAGATCACATTGACGGTCCGCCACCTTACCGTCGGGAGTGTTAAAAATCTCATGAGGGCGGAAATTTTCCACGTACGAGCATTTTCAGACGTGTTTGACCTTGTTTTTCATGATTGGAGAAGTGTAGAGACGTGAGAGGGGTTCTTCTAACGTGTTTAAACTTGTTTTTTTCACGATTGGAAAAGTGGGGAGTAGTTTGAAAATTGGAGTGGGGGTTAAGAAGGAGCTTAAAATTTCGTGGTCCACGCTCAGACTACACTATTCCACCGCAACATCAACATCTCTCCAAAAAGAAACTTTGAAAGTGCGGGGAAAAATGGATTTCTCGAGTCTTAATAAAGTCAGCCGGATGACGGAATTCCTTCCAACGAGGAAGCTGTTAGAACTCCGCATTCACTCGGATCATCGAATCTCCGACATGAGAGCCGTGCAAACCAAGTTTGGGAAACGCTACATTGCAAACATCGCAGATGAGTTCACCGTCTTCTTACCAGTGCGACTTGTGAAGACCGTCGACGAAGATTTGGAAACATTCGAGCGTATGCGGCAAGCCGCACGTGATTATCATCTCTGGATGACATACAATGGTGGAAAATACAACAGAATGGACATTTTCCAAGTCTGAGCATCCATGGTGGAAAAGACGAAAAGCGTTGGAACACCATCGTCGAACGGTTGTCCGCATCATCGAGAGCATGCTGTAACTGGTGCGCAACCGGTCAACTCTATATGCAGTTGTGGAAAATATAAGAGCGTCAAGTTCCATCGTCTCTGAGCATGGTGGAAAAGAGCAAATTCGTTGGAGCAGTATCGTTGAGTGGAACAACCGTCGGCATCACAGTCGTCTCGCCATCGTTTTCAACGTGTTATGTGTTGACTGTGTAAAAATGTAGTGAAAAAAACTGTTTGATCGAAATGTAAGAGGAGGAGAAGTTCAAACTATTTTCGTCGTAGAATAAATAATACAAATAACATACATTTTCATCGAAACGTTTTTTATTCACTAAAAAAAATTCCTCGCTCACACAACGCTTCGTATACACTCGACCGACTTGTCAGCAATTTTACATTTGCATGAGCGCAATTGTATTTCGTGTTGAAAGAATGATGCGGGCATTTGGATTTCGTGATTTGCGGCAGCTTCTGTAGCGATGGACAGTCCAGAGTCTCCAAGTCGATGACATTTGTTGCGGGATCCGTGAATCTTGATAGCCATGAGCATTTCTCGAATCCCTTCGCATAGATGGTAGGAGCTCTTCGCAAGATTTCTCGAATTGTCTTTCTATCTGCCTCGTATGGTAGGCCGCTTTGATCCCAGCGTATTCCATGGAAATTGCATTCCAGCCACTTGTTTGTCATTTTGTACTTGGCCGGTAGAGAGTCCCATGCAAATGGTGCGTCGAAGGAGAGCGTCAGCAGTTCAGCATTTTTGTCGTGGAGTTTGACGATGGACATCTCCTTTAGGACAAATTCGTTGACGGGTCTCTTGAAGCCCTGCACATCGACGATAAGCTCCATGTTCACCGAAGTGGACGCAAATCATGGCCATGGTTTTATACCAATTTTTTAACCCCGCCACTGATTAGATTGTACTCGACAATGCGATCATGGAGGATCATGCAGTATGTTGAAGTTTGTGGTGGAATATTGTTTTTCAATTTAAACTCAAGGCGCACATCAACAGGGTCGGATTTGAGAGAAGCGTTTCGTTTTGAGCAGTCAATGACAACGTGGGGCGGGGGGGGGGGGGCGCTTTTTCTAACAATTCAAATCCTGCTCACCCATGGTTCAGCCTCTTTGTCGTAATTGGTCGGTTGAAAGTTTGCGTACATGTCGTAGAGCAAATTGGTTTTAATCAATGTTCAAATTCAAATTTCCATATGGATAACATGTTACAATGATCAAAGTGGTTCGCATTTTCTTGTTTCTTATTTTTTCGTGCCGTCTGCAGCGCGAGTATGCCATATCGTAGCTTTTGCAGCTGATGCGAGGTTTTCACAGACCACACGTGCTTAGAAGTCGCAGGCAGCAATAGATATTCATACAGTTCCCATGTTCGAAATCTCATGGAGATTGGGGCGTCTTTGGCGAGGAACATTAATGGCTGAACTTTTCGCTGATCCGAGACTGTTACATACGGTACGAGCCGTTTTATTTTATGCAATACGAGTTTGTAGTCTTCGCTCTTGGGATCCACTGGAGTATCCACGGCTACACAACACAACGAAATATTCATGGATCGTGCAAGCTGCCATCTCAGCTAGAGAAACCAAAACATGTCATTTTTGCGGCACAGATTGGTGAAAAGCAGTCTATGGCGAAGGAGATTTCATTATTCGTCGACTGCGAACACACCAGAGTTAAACTTTATCTCAATTCGGAATTCTATCCTGACGATGGATCGAATTTGGACTTCGACTAAAAAAAAAGTCTCGCTATTTTGTTCAATATGTACTCTCGATTTCGTAAATATCATTACGACTGTAATATTGATCGTTCTTTGCTAACCATCGCCAAGCTTTAATGTAGCGGCCCTCTTACGGTTGATGATTGATTGCATCCGAATGAGTCTGTGAACAAATGCTACTGTAGGTGCGTGAATAGAGTTCGAATGCAAGGAAGATCGACCACCAAACACAACTGCATATTGTTTTAATCTTATATGATCGCGTTGTTGCATATTGTCCATTGACCGGCATTATCCAAAAAATTGCATAGATCAGCAAAATACCCCCCGGCTAAATGAATAAATAGTTTGGAAATGAGCTTCTCAATGATCAACGCCAGTCATGATTGGATCTTGTCATCGACTATACCACGCTAAAACATATTTGTTATGGCCCACGTTTGTGGATCTATAAGGATTCATAGTTGGAAGGAACTTTATCGTGAATGAAGGAGCCATTCTGAGAGCGAGATGCGTGCTCTCCCATTATATTATCGCGAGTCCCATAACATGGAGACTTCTTACAAAATCTGGCAGATACGAAGCATCTTGGTTGATTCTCAATTATAATGGTCTGAAGTGGGCCTATGGAAACGTTCCATATAGCATGGCTGAGGGTTTAATAACGGCTGCAGTTGAAAGTTCAACGAAAGACGACATGGGTCCTATGATATATGTGGAGGGCCATGAAAAACGAGAATGGCTAGCTGATATACTAAATATGAAAAATTAGCTTGTTATTGAGTCGTTGAATATATACTTGGAAGATATGGATATATCAAGTAAATTAGATGGAAGTTCTACTCTACGATGTGAAAAGCATAAAAACAATTGTGCCTTACAAAATGTATTTAAAATCTTCAATTGGTGGCTGAATTATAAAGATTCGTGCAAATAAAACAAATGTAACATTATCTACTTTTTTATTCTCCTCCCCCCCCCTACTTCGTTATGTCAGCATAATCTGATATCGGATTGTGCAACTGAATACAATATCTTTTTCGAATGCGAAATTCATTTTTTTGTATGAAATTTGATTGAAAATAAATGAATATAATCCCACAATGATGGTCAAAGACATTCATCAGTATATGCTCGACAGATGTTCGATATCCGTTTGTTGGAGTTTGCGAGGCGTTCAGAGATTTTCGAGAGTCATCGTGAGACGTTCAAGAGACTTCCGAAGACATTCGTAAGACGTTTAAAGGCATTTAAGAGACGTTCAAAAAGATTCATAAGCCGTTTGAAGACATGCATTAGGGGTTCACAGAGTTTCAAGAGACTTTCTACGACGTTCATGAGAAGTTTGAAGATGTTCGTGAGACGTTCAAGAGACTTTCGAAAACCTTCATAAGACGTTTAAAGACATTCACGAGAGGTTCGAAGACGTTCACAGACTTTCGAAGACATTCAAGAGATCTTTGACGATATTCATAATACGTTTGAAGACATCGATGAGGGGTTCGAAGACGTTTAAGACACTTTCAAAGACATTCACGAGAGGCTTGAAGACATCCAAGAAATTGTCGAATACACTCAAGAGACTTTCTACGACTCTCATGAGACGTTTAAAGATGTTCGTGAGACGTTCAAGAACCTTTCGAAAACGTTCCTAAGACGTTTGAAGACATTCACAAGAGGTTCGAAGACGTTTAAGCCACTTTCAAAGACATTCGCGAGGGGTTTGAAGACGTCCAAGAAATTTTCGAATACGTTCAAGAGACTTTTGACGACATGCATAATACCTTTGAAGACATTCATGAGGGATTCGGAAAGCATGCATCCCGCATGCCGACTTGGAGACTCTGGACTGTCCATCGCTGCATAAGCTGCCGAAAATCACGAAATCCAAATGCCCGCATCATTCCTTCAACACGAAATACAATTGCGTTCATGCAAATGTAAAATTGCTGCAAAGCTGGTTGAGTGTATATGAAGCATTGTGTGAGCGAGGGATTTTTTTAAATGAATAAAAAACATTTAGATGACAATATATGTTATTTGTATTATTTATTCTACGACGAAAATAGTTTGAACTTCTCCTCCTCTTACATTTCGATAAAGCAGTTTTTTTTCAATACATTTTTACATAGTCAACACATAAAACGTTGAAAGCGATAGCGAGACGACTGTGATGCCGACGGTTGCTCCACTCAACGATGCTGCTTCAACGAATTTGCTCTTTTCCACCATGCTCAGAGACGATGGAACTTGATGCTGTAATATTTTCCACAACTGCCTATAGAGTTGACGATTTGCGCACCAGTTACAGTATGCTCTCGATGATGCGGACAACCGTTCGACGATGGTGTTCCAACGAATTTCGTCTTTTCCATCATGGGTGCTCAGACTTGGGAAAAGTCCATGCTGTTGTATTTTCCCCCTTTGTATGTCATCCAGATATGACGATCACGTGCCGCTTGCCGCATACGCTCGAACGATTCCAAATCTTCGTTGACGGCCTTCACAAGTCGCGCTGGTAAGAAGACGGTGAACTCATCTGCAATGTCTGCGATGTAACGTTTCCCAAACTTGGTTTGCACGGCTCTCATGTCGGAGATTCGATGATCCGAGTGAATGCGGAGTTCTGACAGCTGCCTCGTTGGAAGGAATTCCGTCATCCGGCTGACTTTATTAAGACTCGAGAAATCCATTTTTCCCCGCACTTTCAAAGTTTCTTTTTGGAGAGATGTTGATGTTGCGGTGGAATAGTGTAGTCTGAGCGTGGCCCACGAAATTTTAAGCTTCTTCTTAACCCCCACTCCAATTTTCAAACTACTCCCCACTCTTCCAATCGTGAAAAAAACAAGTTTAAACACGTTAGAAAAACCCCTCTCACGTCTCTACACTTCTCCAATAATGAAAAACAAGTTCAAACACGTCTGAAAATGCTCGTACGTGGTAAATGTTCCCTCTCATAACATTTTCGACACTCCCGACGTTGAGGTGGGGGACCGTCAATGTGATCTCTTATCTGCGGCTCATAATGCTCCATGCATAGAAGATATGATATCACTTCACTGCCTTTTCGATGATGTTCTGGTAAACGATTCCACAATAAGCCAACATATTCGCCCCAATATTTTAGGAGTGCTCCGTCAGGAAGGAACGTTTTTACTTATGTTTCTTATTTATTCGGGTTCTGAAGGTTCCCGTTTAATATTGAGATTTTGCCGCACGTCCCATACGGGCCCGGCACTCTTCGCTAGTGGGATTTTGGACAGGGGTTTCCGGATGCGATCGGAAATACAGTTATAAGTAATGAACGAAAGTGGTTGAGGGGTAACAAACCAAATAACAAATAACCCTATCCTTTATTAATATTACTTACAATAGTTTCGGGCTGCGTTGCTGGGGAACAATTTCCCCGCGTTCTCGTCACACGCACGCTCCCGCTCTCTAACGGGAGCAATTTCCCCGTGTTGCACTCCGTCACACACGCTCTTACGCTCTAACACGGGGACACTTTCCCCGCGCTGCACTCTCTCTCTCTCTCCCTTGCTCGCGCGTACGCACACGGAGAGTGTTACCGCGTAACACTCCATAAATAAAATGGTGGAATTATGTAAATATTGTATTAAATAAATAAGCTAATATAGTCTGACGCCTCTGAGCGGGTCCGCCGGGTGATGAACCTGCACTTATTACACCGCCGCGAGTGTCGCTATTATTAGGAGTTTTTATCCGACTCCAGGAGCGAACCGTGGACCGATCGGAACTAAACGTCTTTACCACCACCGAACCGAGGTCCGACGGCAAAAACTCCCTGGCGATGGAATGCCCGATCGGCGGATTTTGCGACCAGGCGATCCCTGGTTAGCGACACCCGATCGGGCACATCCGGCCGCACTCGCACGGGCTTGCACCCAACACCACACAGAGGCGTCGTTACAGAATCGTATACAAATAAGAAGAAAAAAAATATGAATCTGTGGGAGCGGACGTGACAACCACCCCCCCCCCCCTTTAGGCGATCGACGTCCTCGTCGGTTTATAAAATCCGTAAAAAGACGATCCTGTAAGCATATATATATTCAATAATCAAATCTTATGAGCTAATCTTCCCGTAGCAGTACGTTGGCGAGGGCAATCGCCAGCTCAATGCGCCGCTCCTGTTGTTGCGCCATCCCCGGTTGGGTTGCGGCCGTCCGCACCAGCTCGCCGAAAGTTGCCAACCTCTGCTGCCTGGACGTTGAGGTGGCGAGCCTGGGCTCCTTCCGTCCGCGATGGTGGTTGGCGCTCTCCGGGCTCTGCTTTCCAGGTTGATTGACGGCGTCCTCCATCATCGGCGGATTACGATGGCGAGGTTTAATCACCTGCGCCCCCGCCTGTGGTGGGATGGCCGCGGCCGATCGGTTGCTAGCCGCGATCGGCGCTCCCGTGGACGGCTTGCTGCCCATCTCCCAACGAGTGATGCAGAACCCTCCGTGGGCCGCAAACTTTGGGCCCGGGATCAGGAGCCCGCAAAGGGGGCACGTCACCTTCCCCTTCCGCCGGAAACTATCCTCAATCAGTTTTTCCATGCAGGCCCCCATTCCCGGGCATTTCTCCTTTATTGCCGCACACCGGGCATGGGTTGCGGGGGAGGGTGATGGTGACATTCCCGAGCCGCTTTTCTATACCGGGACGGTCCCCTTCCTCCCGGCTATCACGTTCCCCTGACGTATTGCGGGATCGACCACCTGGGTTTGCGGAATGCTGTCGCGCCCCGAAGCCGCAGGACATGTGACACGCAGGCTCGGGTTCGCCTGCACCCTGGTGACCATTCTCGAAGGATCCACCGTTGCGACGGACCGCGTCTGAGGCAGCGTTAGAACTGGGGGAGGGACGCACTCCGCGTCGGGAACGGCGAGACACGTGCCGGTTTTGGCGTGACGCTCCACCCCCGCACTGCATCCGAATTGGATCACCATTCGACGAAAGGCGAGGAAGCATTCGTAAGAATGCTTCCCGTTGTCTTCATCCGGCTCCTCACAGATCGCGCACCACGGTGGTAATCCGTTTGCGGCGTGCGATATTAAAGTTCAAAATGCACGTGTACCGGCCGAGACACTTCCCCACATCTTGCGCGCACACGGGGCACTCTTCGCGACGCACGTAACGCGAGATGACACGATCCATGTTCATTTTCGTCACTTCGGGTCTCGACGTTTTTGCCATTGTAGTTGAAGGAGGACTTATCGACTGCTCCCCGATGAAGCGAACACTTCTGCGGTTCCCCTTTTTGTGTCCCCTCTCCTTCCGTTCCTGTTTTTATGTTGGAGGAGGCTCTTGTTAACGCTTGGTGAGGAACAGGGCGAGTCAGGAGATCCTCTCTTGCTGGACTTGAAGTGTTTATCGGCAGACTCGGTGTCCAATTTCTCCCACGGCTCGACTCGTATATGACGTTATCTGGACGCCCGAGCGGGCGCTCCTTGCCGGACGCAAGTTCTTTCTTCGCGAGCATAACCTTTTCCGGATGTATCCGAGGGAGAGAAGGAACCAAGCTTTGAGATATACGAAGCTGGTCAGAGTGAGAAGGTGTTCTCTCTCTCTCTCTCTCTCTCTCTCTCTCTCTCTCTCTCTCTCTCTCTCTCTCTCTCTCTCTCTCTTGTTTGTCCTCGCTGATAGCATGAATTCTTCTCCACAGCGAGCAACGATTCTTCGTCCCCAAGGTTCGATCTCTGGTTTCAGTTCGCTGAAGATTTATGCATTTGAATAAACAGCTCGTCCAATCCGCTCGCTGTACTTGATTTGGTGTTTGTAGTTCGTAGTGGATTCTAGCGTTATCTTCGAGTCCGTTGACGACATATTCGGGCTCTTCGGTGTTGAGTCGGCCACTCCACGGCCCGCGAAGAAAAGGACGCAGCTAATCGCAGTCAGCATTTTGCTATTGATACGCACATAGCTGTAACCTAACTAAGTGGAAGCTAACTTGACTTTATCAACGTGTTTCACGAATCGTTCGCCAGTTTTCGTCTCGAGGACGACATTATTCCTATCGGTAATGGATCTTATTTTATAGGGACCGTGATATTGAGCATCAAATTTTCCTTTCCGAGGTTCTTTTAAAACGTACGCTTGATTCCCGACCTTCCCTTCAAAAGGGCGGCATTTACGGTCGTAGTAATGCTTGGAGAGTTCTTGAGCTCTATTTAGGGATTCCCCGGCCATCTCTCGGATTTCATTTTGCCGCTTTATGAGTTCAACGAGGAACGAACCACTTGTGGCCAGCCGATTTTCGGTTGGCAATTCACTCGGCTGTCGGGCTATTTTCTGAACACGATCTCGTGCGGAGTGAAATTCGTTGCCTCGTGTACGCTGGTGTTGTAGGAAAATTCGGCAAAGGGTAACAAACGGTCCCAGTCATCGTATTTATCCGCATAGTGCTTGATGTACTCGGCTAGAACGATATGACTTCGCTCCAACGCACCATTAGTCTGCGGACGGTAACCAGATGTAGTTGTATGGTTGACCTTGTAGGTTTTGGAGATCTCTCGCAATAAACCATTCCTGAATGCGGTTCCACGATCGGTTAGGATCGCCCGTGGGGCTCCGAATTGGTTGTACAGCCGACGCACTATTGCCTCTGCAACGGTGGTGGCCTTTAAATCGGCGATCGGTTCAGCAAGGCAATACTTTGATGAGTTATCCTGCATCGTCAGTATATGCCTATTCCCGTGGGGCGACATAGGCAACGGACCAACGGTATCAAGGGATACCTTATCAAATGTGTCTGCGGGCGTGTCCGTTAAGAGCATTGATTCACGAGTCTTTGCTCGAACGAGTTTCTGCTCCTGACAGCTTTTGCACCGACGAATATAATTTTGTACGTCATTTTTGAGGGTCGGCCAGTAAAACCGTTCTCGAACTCGCCTATAGGTCTTGGTGACGCCCTTATGGCCACCGATTAGGCTCGAGTGTATTTCTGTAATTATCGTCTCCCTCAAATCTGGGGGAGGGACCTGGGTCCACCCATAGCATATTGCGACACTTATCCCCTTATTTTCGAAAAGAGAATGGATAAGTCGTAGGAGTTTGTCGGGGGCAAGTTCGTCCGTGAAATCGCCATAACGCCATATGCGAAACGATTAGACATTCAGTCGACTCATTTCCCGTTCAAGGGTCTTCAGACCGTCCTGAATTTTATCGAAACTTGTGTCGTCATAATACCGGGTGTTGATTACGACTCTAAAAATTCGGTGTTGTCCGTACTCCGTCGCCGCAATTTGTCCAACCGCCAAATTTTTCCCGTAAGTATTCCGAGTCAATCATCCCCAGATCCGATAATAATTTACCTATCGGGGTAGTCAACTCGCCGTCAGCAGAGATGAAGTGTACATAATTATCCCTCAGGTATGTGAGGTTTTCACGGTCCCCACAATTTCCGATTTAGTTTTACTGAGATTGGGATTCAATTTCGAATTTGGTACGTCGGATTCACCCGACGTGGCATCATAATAGGAATCGGCTAACTCTTTGCGAGGCAACAGCCGACCAGGTGGAGATGGGGCCTTTGCTAGCGAGCGACCTTGTTTCGGAGATATGGTGTGCATCTCTCCTTGTCCCACTCGGGTGACAGCTTCGCAGTCGCCTCGTGGCTAGTCGGATGAAATTGGACGCGAGGCCTCCATGACGGTACGTCATCACTCTGTACGCCTGGAAGAGAAAGATGGGATAAGGCGCTCGAGCGGAGTTTGCTGCCCGACCCTTCTGAGAGTGTCGACGCTCCATGCACCTCGCACTTGTCGTCTGCTTCGCTGTCTCGCTCGCTCCTGCGTGAATAACGGGGCCCTATAAAGCTAACTCTTCGCAAGAGTTCTTCTTCTGTAATTTGTTGACGCCGCTCAGACCATTTTTTTAGCCTATCGCGAAGTACATGATCGTCTCTATCTATGATAGGGTGAGGTACTCAAGTCATTGAGTACCTCACGGGTTGTTTCATCGACCTCCTCGCCATCCGAAAGGTGCCTGGGCAAGGATATCTCAACAACATCAGTGGATTGTTCCTGATTCTTATAAAAATTTTCTTCGAGTTGTTTTAATGACTCGTCGAATTTTCTGAAGGTGCGGTGTAACTCTTCGCGAATTGATTTATTTACATCGGGAACGATCTCCTCCACTGGTGTGCTGTCCTCCGTTTCACTAGGAGGGCAATCGACGGAAACAAACGTGTCTTTATGACCTACAGATCTTGTAGTGAGTTCGGCGTCTACGGCTACTGGAGGTGGGCAAAGTGTCCTGTCGACCAGCTGTGCAGGCCGTTTGAGAATCCCTCGTTTTGAAGGATGGAGAGGGGCAGGGATCATGCTGCGGTTGAGCCGCTGTATCGGCCGCCGTCCCTCTCCCGAACTTGTCCCAGAAGACTACATATTTCGGCCCCGCTCGTACCGCGTTCGGGTCAGCTGTTCGTTGACGCGTACGCAAGGCTACGGGGCTCCGAACAATCGGATTGGGGTGTCTCGGATTAATTTGCCCTGCCCGAGGTCGATTTGACGCGGAGTGCAACCGGGGTCTCCTGTTATCTATAGGGAGTACCATAGGTGGGCGATCCGTTTCCTCCGACTCGCTAGATTCCGATATTAGTGGATTTATGGGGTTACGGGAAAGAGCGTCTGCATTAATATTCAGCTTCCCTGGTTTGTAAACAAACTCGTAGTCGTAATTTTGGAGGCTCAGTCTTCACCGTACTAATCTTTTGCCTGGATCGCTCATAGAGCCAATCTATTTAAGGGGCTTGTGGTCGGAGACAAGCTTCAATTTTCGACCATATAAATACGGCTGATAATGGTCCAAAGCTTTCATTATGGCGAGACACTCTTTCTCTGTCGTGCCATAGTTTACCCCGGCGGGTAGGACTATGCCGGAGAAATAGGCTACTGGGAAGTCAAAGCCATCGTGCTCTTGACTTAACACTGCCCCGACCGCATAGTCCGACGCGTCCGTGGTAAGCTTGAATGGTTGGTTAAAATCAGGGAATTTGAGTATGGGTTCCGTGCACAGGGCCTTACGTAGATCTCTGAAACTCCGCCGCTGTGCACTTCCCCACTCGAACTGCCTACCTTTTTTTAAGAGGTCGGTCCGTGGCTTGGTACGACCGGAGAAATTCTCGATGAATCTCCGGTAATGCCCGCGAGTCCAAGGAACTGCCGGATAATTTTTGCCGTTTTCGGCGTCGGGAAGCGCCTTACAGCCTCGAGTTTGCGGGGATTGGGTCGCAGACCTTCCCGCCCAATGATGTGTCCAAGGTACCATACCTCCCTTTTGAGGAATTCGCACTTGTCGGGTTCTAGGACGAGATTTGCATCTCGCACCCGCGACATTAGTCGAGGAACCTTTACGCCGTGTTCTTCCAACGATCGAGCGAATACAACGGTGTCGTCAAGGTAAACGAATAACTCGGCACCTTGAAGACCTCGAAGCACATTGTCCATCAATCGCTGGAAAGTTGCAGGCGCATTCTTTAAACCCTCAGGCATGCGAGCATACTCATAATGACCGTTTGGTGTCGAGAACGCAGTCTTCGGGCTATCTCGTGAATCCATAGGGATTTGCTGGAAACCACTCGCCAGGTCGAAAGTTGAGAAGTACTGATTATGAGCCTCACCCAACTGGTCCAATATATCGAATATATAGGGCAGTGGATACGCGTCAGGTAAGGTTTTCTCATTCAATTTCCGGAAATCTATCACCATACGCATCCTCGGCCTACCTTGGGGGTCGGATTTCTTGAGTACAATCCACATTGGGGAATTATACGGGGATTGCGATGGTGCGATTACTCCATTCTCGAGTTTCTTGCCGATTTGAGCTTCGACTTCGTCTCGATGTATGGATGGGAATCTGTATTGGCGAGTGTTCACCGGCAAGTCATTTTCCGTTGGTATTCGATGTTTGATAAGGTTCGTACAGGGTAAACTATCGCTGGGTAACCTAAATCGGTTGGGGTCTTCTTCCACGATTCTACGGACGTGAGCACGCTCGAGGTTATTCAATCCGTTCAAGCGCAAGGCTTCCATCACCGCTTTGACACGATCTTGGGGCGGCAATGCTTCGTCGTCTGACGAATCGCTGTCTCCGCTTGTGCCCGTATATGCCATGGTAAAATTCAAAGGGCAATATTTCCTGTGGCGTAACTTCGATGTCTACGTCGCTAGTTAGCGGATTTATGGCGAGGACATGACATATCCCATTCTTTTGCGATACGAGAGGGTACCATCACGGAGGGCACGAAGTTTGATGAAATTTAAACTTGACCCAGTATCGCAGTAAAATTTTTGAACTCCGTCAACGAGCTCCGGTGCGAATAGTGTTATCACGGATGACTCTATTTCGTCATCGGTTTCCGACGGGGCATCTATCGTTTCGCGTTTGGAACCTAGTTGGGGATGGTCCCCTACTGCCGCTTTTTCTGGAATTTCACAGTCCGTTTCTCGGTCACTGGGAGACTCTGGCTCGCCGTGTCCGAACGACGAGCGCCCTTCGAGTTTAAATGCTTCGGGCTCTGCGGACTCGGGCAACGTCGGTTGCCGACGGGCGGGGATGTTGACCGCTCATCGTGAGAATATCTTCGAGTGGCGGACCAAGGGCAACAGCTGCACCCACTTGTATAGACACAACAATACCTGTGGTTGCAACCACCCCCTTTTCGATATTGTATAGCGGTCCGCTGATTCCAAGGACAACACCCACAATCCGCACCACGTAGGCAACAATAACGCAACTCACAGCCACTTCGATTATCGGGCGACCTCGATCGAGTGGGTCTAACGAGCGAATCGTCACGGTGTTTTAATATCCCCGAAGGCCTGAAATTTTCCAACCAGCTGGGACTACGGAAGCTCGGTGAAGGCTCTCTTCGCGGTATCTCACGTGCGGGTTCGAGATGTGTCGCGGAGGAGGTTGAACGCGAATATCTACCCCTTGATTCTGTTTTGACGATTAATGCAGGACTGTCTCCGACCGCGACGCGCGAACGTTCACCAGTCGATGGTTCTACCGACTCGGCTAACGAATCTGAGGATAAATCCTCTATCTCAAGCGCTTCCTGAAGGGATTTTGGTTTCGCGATATAGAGTAATTCATTTAGTCGCGACGGTAACGCTTGGCGGAAAGATTCGAGGGCCAGGGTCGCTATCGGGTCAACATTCATTTCGGAGGTCTCTGTTCCCAATTCTTCCTTCCAGGCGGTCCGAGCGAGGCTCATTAACCTGAGAATTTGGAGACACAGGCTCCAAGGTGTTTTACCTTGTATCAATCTCAAGCCGTAGAGTCTACCCAAGCAAGAGTTGAAATTTCGTCTGTGGGTTAACCCGTCGCGTAAAGCAGACGTTAAATCTGTGACCGTTCGGATTCTCTGACCTTGTACGCAAGCGCGCATCTTGCCCCGTAGCCTGCTCAATACCCCCGTTACGAATTCGGCTATTTGATTGGGTGGTACAAACGCGGCTGCATTTTGGATATTTTGCAGATAGTCACCGAGAGGTATCGAGGTCCCGTCAAACGCGGGTATGGACACCAGTCTATTTGTAAGGTTGATGCCACTAAGTATGACCGATAGATCCGCCGAGGTTACGGTTTCATTCAATGAACCGCCCAATCCCGGCCCAGCCCCGGTGGTATTGTCCCGAGATCCGTTATTCATTTTCATTATTGTTATACTACGGAGGAGATGGAAAATTCGATACTCAAATCACGGATTCGATAAAATAAAATATAATTGGTTTGGGCTTGATTTTCTGATAATTACAGTGGATTTGATATTTCAAGAATATTTCTTTGAATTTATTAACGACGTTTCTAAAATCCCACTAGTCTCTTCGTGCGCAGTGCAGGCAGGGTATCCCACCGCTGCCACCAAATTGTTACGTCCGGAAGGGGCGTTTTTACTTATATTATTATTTATTCGGGTTCTGAAGGTGCCCGTTTAAGGCGTTACCCCCACTTGTAGCGCAAAAAAGGCCTTTTTTATGAATTTTTTTAAAGAAAACTACAAAACTTTTTTAATCGGTCAATATACCATCTCAAAGAGCACACCTTGAAGAACTTTCAGTAATTTTTTTATTGAAAAATATTACATTGTTTAGTGGAAAATGGCCGTCAATGAAATAATGTTTTTATATACATGGTTTGCGGTGACCAACATTGCGCTGAAGTGGATCATCTGAAAAAAAAATGCGGATGCATTTAGTCAAAAATAAGTATAAACTAGTCTTTAATCGAAGGATTTTAAAAAATATTCATTTTTCACAAAATGGCGGACAGTCAAAGTTAATGGTTCGATTTTAACGAAAAAAATCGAACGATTAAAGACTACATTTTTATGTATTAAATAAGCCTGCAAAATTTCAAGAAGATCGGTTCATTAGTGTTCGAGCAATCTTGAAAAACGCGTTTAAAGTTTCAATTTCAGTTTACACGAAGAAAATATTTTTTTTTGTAAACTTACATAGAGTCATCTATTCTGGGCCCATACAGAAGTTCTCCGCCGACGATGTCGCTTGCAAAACGGAAATTTGGTGTTGCCTTCGTAACATTCTTCCTTCACGAGTGCTCTCGGCCGCACGTCTCTCTGCCAGTGCAATCCGTGCTTCGTCCATTTTATCAGCGTATTCGTGCGCGTTGTATCCACAGCTCACTCCGATTGAGTTCAAATAAAATAACACTGATTCTGAAACCTTCGTTGAATAGTCCAACGGCAATATAAGGTGCTACATTTACAACGATTGCTCCACTCGAGACGATTTTTGGGCTGATTTTCCAAATAAGTTGGTTGAAGCTTTCGTCGTTATTTTGATTGAAGCCACCGACGCATCTTTCGAGTAAAGTTTCCTTACTCACAAGGAACATCCCTCAGGTGTCCGCCTCCGATTTTGTTGTAACTCATATATGTGATAGAGCATCGAAAACTTTGAGGCACGTATTTTTTTTTATCGGCGGAAAAACGGATTTAAGGGGGGAAACCGCCCCTCAAAGAAAGGCGTGTCGAGGGGTGATTCTGCAGTTTCACCCAGAAGCAATCCACCGATCTGAATGAAACAAAAACGAAAATTCTTCTAATGAAAAGCGATGAAAAATCCACTATGAAATTGTTAAGAAAAAATTTAATTAGAGGGTAAACCACCCCTCAATTTGCCTTTTTTCACCCCACACTTAAGAGGGTTGTATGCAAATTAATAAAACAGGTATGATTTTGAAGGGCAATTAAAATTAAAGTTGACGGGTTTTTGCGTTTTGGCGGCATATCACATTTAAGGGGGTAAACCACCCCTAACATAAATTTATTTATCATGGTCGTTTTTTCTGTGTTTAAAGTATATCCGCTGATTTCAAATATTTCTATAAGCGACAATTTAATGTTTTATCATATTTCAAAATTATTACATTCGTCTTAAGGGGTAACTACGGCTCTGACGAGAAAAATCATTGAAGTATCCGCTCTCGATTTCGTTGAAACTCATATATGTGGTAAAGCATTGCAAACTATTAAACATGTTTTTTTTGTATCGGCAGAAAACCGGTGTTAGGGGATGAAACCACCCCTCAAAGTTTCTCCCACAAGCAGTCCACCGATCTGAATGAAACAAAATCGAAAATTCCTCTAATATTAAGCGATGAAAAATCCACTACGAGAGTGTTGATTCGAAATATAATTAAGGGGTAAACCACGCCTCCATTTTTCGTTTTTCACCCCACGCTTAAGAGGGTTGTATGAAAATTAATAAAACGAGTATCATTTTGAAGGGGAATCAAAATTCAAGTTACCGCGTTTTTGCGTTTCAGCGGAACAGCAAATTTAAGGGGGTAATCCACCCCTAACATAAATTTGTTCATCACCGTCGTGTTTTCTGTGTTTAACATGTATCCGCGGATTCAAAATATACTCCCGCATTTTTAAATTATTACGTTTTTAAATTTTTACATTTTAAGGGTAAACTACCCCTTCTAATTGCTTTTCGTTTGAAGTTTCGCGAAAGGTTTCACGAATTTCGTTAAAACTGTTTTCATTTAATCGGTAATATCAATTTTGTGTTTGTGTGTGCAGGCATATTCGTTTTGAGTTTTAGGAGCGGAACTTTGGGAGTGGGGACATGGGGCTACCCGTTACTGATAAGACTCATATTTTCGTGTCGATACGCTTCCGATTTTAATATGCACATCCATTAAACATCTCCATAGGAATAAATATACACTTCTACTATATCATTAATTATAATAATTTCCAGAATAAGTTATAAGGCTCACTTCGTATATTTTGGAACGATGATGCGCCTGGATCAAGCGATAATATAGCCAGCGACGTAGTTTTGTGGAGGAATGTATATTTTTATTATTTTACTGTTTATTTAATTAAACATATTAATGCAACTGAGGGTTTTACAGTAGGTTAACGAACATGTTTTTAATATATTTTGACATATTTCATTTGGGAATCATATCAGCCGATTTAATTAATAGTACTTGTGAAAAGTATCGCAGTCATATGCCGTCAAATCATTATCTCGTGACATATACTTTTTTCATATGATAACTATCAACAATCATGGCTCATAATTCCTGCAATAATGATAGTCGTCAAAAAAATGCTTTAAACACAACGACTTTTTGCACCATGCACATCTGATAATGGCCAAATTATTGCAACCGGGTATTTCACAATGTGTGTTCGATTCACCAAAACCAAAGGTAACAGGATTTTCAAAATCTTCTGGTTTTTTAGATATATAATTACTTTTATACCATGAATATTTAAAAAGATTAGAATACCGCGGTGATGAGAGTTGATTGTGTGTAAGTGATTGCAATTTAATTATATTATTCCTCAAGTGCAAATTCATATCAGATTTTAATAATATTACACTGTCTGAAAAATATCGGACGAAATTTTTCCACACTCTGAATCCAAATACATCGAGCGGCTGAATTTTTCCAGTTGTACCTTTTGGAATAATCATTGGGATTATCTTCTTATCACGAGGTGTCGCTTCATGAACAACCTTAGGGCAGTGTCCACTCCAGGAGTCTATCAATAATACGCTATGTCTCCCGACGTTAGGAAAGAAAACCTTTTCCAACCAAGTTTTGAAATGCTCTGTTAACACAAAACACATTCAATATCTAAAAAAAATACTAATGTTGACATCAATTACATTTCATATTTAAAAAAAAATCATTCATCATAATATGTGAGCATACGTACCAGAAGTAAGTTTTCCAGATTTGGATGCTAATACAAAGACGTTTTCTGCTTGAAATGGCGCTTTCTCTACTCGTGGTCCGAATTCACCCTTCGTCTCCTTTAAAACGATGAAAAGTGGGGAAAGTAATTTCCTCTCAGCGCTTATAGTAGGCTGAATTGTATAGCTGTGAGTTATTGAAGAAACTGACTGTACAACGCATTCAACTTTCTTTTCTCCTTCCGTTGCAAGAGTTCGCGCCGAATGAATTTCCATATGAAAACCGCTTTGATCCGAATTATACACATTTTCCGATCCATACTTTTTTATCAGTGGTGCAACATCGGCGACAAATTTTTCTGCATTTTTCCGTAGAAGTTCTTCTTCTCCCGTAGTTTTGCGCGTTACAAATTTATTGATTTTTCTGGATACAATGCGATGCTGTTTTTTAAAATTCCATAGCCAATTATGAGAGGCCTTAAATCGCACATCATTGAAACCTATCTCCTTTTGGGCTTGTAGCGCCCACTTTTGAAGATCAATATCATGTATTATGACACCAGCATCTAGAGCAGTCTTCAAATTCTTCAATGTATATTCAGAAATTTGCGCTAGCTTTTCTTTATAAGTACCGCCTTTATTCAGCTGATGTGCCCAGCGCCGCAATTGTCTTTCAGACTTGACAGATTTGTATTTCTGTTGGACGGTTTTGAGGCTATAGTTTTTTGTCTTACCAGACCTCCAGTATTGAACTGCTTTATTTTTGTAATCGTAGTTCACCTCATCATCACTGGAACAGGCGTCAGAATCACTACCACCAGTATCCTTTTGCCATACGGTATCTTCTACAGCATTGGCTTCGTACTGTTTAAATGGTTCTTGAAAAGCGAGCGTTTCTTCCTCTATCATTTCAACTCCATTATAGTCTTGCATGGAACTGATCAATATTTGTTCAAAACCGTCCGCAAGTTCAATTTCCGCGTTGTTAACCGGCGTTTGTGAAATATCCATAGCTTCAAATGTAGCTCGTAGAAGTTTGATAACGTTTATTGGGTCGACTTTCATGGCTGATGAAATTTGTATTATCCAATACACAGTACACTGTTTGTAGCTCACTTTAACGTGAAATGGAAGAATCCGAATGCTAACCGTCTTATAAAGCAAGCGATAAAACTGCAAGCTATTGACAACTTGAACTGCCAGAGGCCAATCACACATTACCTGAAAATGTAAACACATTATCGGGTAATATATGATTAACGTCTTGCAGTTCAAGATGATAATATCGTGCAGTTTAATATTTGCCCAGTGTAAAAATTCTGCGCAGGATACAAATTTTGCGCAAATATCGTTATCGCATCATGACGCGATAAGAATATTCGGGCTGGAAGAATTAATTATTGCAATTAGTCGAGAAAAGCTGATAAGTAGGCAAATAACCATCGGTCTCTTCGTTGATTGTATAACTTCATACACAGAGATAAAAGATTTCCGAACGGGAGCATTCTGGATAATTACGCATTTAAGAATCGAAGAGTAAACATTTATCTGCGTATGATTTTTTTTTACGCGGAATAACAAAAACGAAAAAACCAAATATATTTATATATACCATTTGAATTTTATTAATAGTATCGTTAATATATTTTTGTTACTGCTTTGCATCGTTGCATGGGAGATGCTTTCATCAAAACTTTTGAATTAGAGGAAGAATCATTTCGGTACGAAAATATAATTACGAAAATATGAAAATATGAGCCTTATAAGTAAGGGGTAGCCCCAGGTCCCCACTTCCAAAGCACCGCGCCTAAAACTCAAAACGAATATGCCTGCACACACAAACATAAAATTGATATTACCGATGAAATGAAAACAGTTTTAACGAAATTCGTGAAACCTTTCGCGAAACTTCAAACGAAAAGCAATTAGAGGGGGTAGTTTACCCTTAAAATGTGAAAATTTAAAAACGTAATAATTTAAAAACGCGGGAACACACACAGAAAACACGACGGTGATGAACAAATTTAGGTTAGAGGTGGTTTACCCCCTTAAATTTGCTGTCCCGTTGAAACACAAAAACGCGCCAACTTGAATTTTGATTCCCCTTCAAAATGATACCTGTTTTATTAATTTTCATACAACCCTCTTAAGCGTGGGGTGAAAAAGGGCAAATGGAGGGGTGGTTTACCCCTCAATTATATTCCTAATCAACACTCTCGTAGTGGATTTTTCATCGCTTAATATTAGAGGAAATTTCGATTTTGTTGCATTCAGATCGGTGGACTGCTTGTGGGAGAAACTTTGAGGGGTGGTTTCATCGCCTAACACCGTTTTTCTGCCGATACAAAAAAACATGTTTAATAGTTTGCAATGCTTTACCATATATATGAGTTTCAACGAAATCGAGAGCGGATACTTCAATGATGTTTCTCGTTAGAGGGGTAGTTACCCCTTAAGACGAATGTTATGATTTTGAAATTTGATAAAACATTAAATTGTAGCTTATAGAAATATTTAAAATCAGCGGATATACTTTAAACACAGAAAAAACGACCATGATAAATAAATTTATGTTAGGGATGGTTTACCCCCTTAAATGTGCTATGCCGCCAAAACGCAAAAACCCGTCAACTTTAATTTTAATTGCCCTTCAAAATGATACCTGTTTTATTAATTTGCATACAACCCTCTTAAGTGTGGGGTAAAAAAAGGCAAATTGAGGGGTGGTTTACCCCCTAATTCAATTTTTTCTTAACAATTTCATAGATGATTTGTCATCGCTTTTCATTAGAAGAATTTTCGTTTTTGTTTCATTCAGATCGGTGGATTGCTTCTGGGTGAAACTGCAAAATCACCCCTCGACACGCCTTTCTTTGAGGGGCGCTTTCCCCCCTTAAATCCGATTTTCCGCCGATAAAAAAAAATACGTGTCTCAAAGTTTTCGATGCTCTATCACATATATGAGTTTCAACAAAATCGGAGGCGGACACCTGAGGGATCTTCCTTGTCAGATCGTTGTATATAGGTCTGATGGCATCCAATACATTTGATGGAAGTGGTTTGTAATCGTGTTGGAAAGCCTCGTTTCTCGCCTGAGCTCGTTGATACGAACACCACGATTCTTCATCGGCTGGACATCTCTCATGGTGTGGATTTGCATCGGTTAAACTGTAATGATTGAAGGTCGCCCATATTGCCTCATGCATATCGTGAACAGAAGCAAAATGGCGTCGAATAGCAAGTCCATAGTAAACAGTGAGCTTGTCAATAAATTTTCCTGTCAGCTGTCCTTTACCACCAAGCTTTTTGTTTTTTTTTTACTAAATTACGAAGGCGGGACCCCATACGCTTTTGGACGTGACCGATGCATTCTTTTTTTATAACTTCTACGTCGTCGTAAGGATGAGAATTTACTATTTACGAGATTTTACGAGAAGTTACTCCAATATAGTAACTTCTCGTAAATTCGTAAACATTATTACGATAAACAATATAGGAGAAGATGGTATCAAATTATCTGCACATGAGTCACATTTCACAACGATTCTGAAGCCTAGTCCTCTTGCACTTGCCGTTTCAAATGTAATATTTCCATTACACGTTTTGCACTTCACTAAATTTGAAATAGCAGTAAACACAACCCAAAAGTTCAAAATCCGATATTCAATATTAGGACTTTGATTCACAGTCATATCAATATTCTTTTTCAGTTTCTTCGCAGACGTGCTAAAACTTTCAGTTATTGTTTCGGCCAGGTTGGGGTTAAAAACACCCTTCTTTTTTTTTGGTCGAGATTTCCGTAAATGATCACTGTTTCTTGTTTGTCGCAAACCTTTTTTTCGATCCATTTTTGAATATAAAATGAATCAAAACTGCGCTTATAATATTATGAACGGCGGAATATACGTCTTATATTGTCGAACTTTCGAGCTACACTGACGAGTTTAGACCATAACAGACAACGAAAATACGTTTTTATAAATTCCAGTCTATTATATGAACGTAGTGCATGCCAGGTATACGGCCCTTTTCATCGAACAATGCATTGAAGGTCGGAGGGAGGGTCGAGCGCGCCAGACGGCAGACTAGCCGGTCGTTTACACAACGGATTCTTCTCTTTCAACGCTCATATCTCAGTCAATTTTGTTCGGATCGACTTGAAATTTTCAGAACATATTCTCAGATACTTATACTTCAAAAAAATGCAACAAAAAAAACGATTTTTTCAACATCGTCAGTGGGGGTAACCCGTGAATATTAGGATTTTGCCGCACGTCCCATACGGGCCCGGCACTCTTCGCTAGTCGGACTTTGGAAAGGGGTTTCCGGATGCGATCAGAAATAAAGTTATAAGTAATGAACGAAAGTGGTTGAGGGGTAACAAACCAAATAACCTTATGCTTTATTAATATTACTTACAATAGTTTCGGGCTGCGTTGCTCGGGAACATTTTCCCCGCGGTCTCGTCACACGCACACTGCCGCTCTCTAATACGGGGACAATTTCCCCGCGCTGCACTCTCTCTCCCTCGGTCATCCGTATATACACGGAGAGTGTTACCGCGTAACACTCCGTAAATAAAATGGTGAAATTATGAAAATATTGTATTAAATAAATAAGCTAATATAGTCTGATGCCTCTGTGCGGGGCGCCGGGTGATGAACCTGGACTTTTTACACCGCCGCGAGTGCTGCTATTATTAGGAGTTTTTATCGGACTCCAGGAGCGAAGCGTGGACCGATCGGAACTAAACGTCTTCACCACCACCGAACCGAGGTAGGCTTCATCGCCATCGGCTTGATGGGGGTTTTCGTCGACGTGCACGGAAAATATTCGCCCGCTCCCAGAGTCCGACGCCAAAAACTCTCAGGCGATGGAATGCCGGATCGGCGGATTTTGCGACCAGGCGATCCCTGGTCAGCGACACCCGACCGGGCACAGCCGCACTCGCACGGGCGTGCACCCAACTCCACACAGAGGCGTCGTTACAGAGTCGTGATGTATATGAAAAAGAGAAAAATATGAATCCGTGGGACCGGACGTGACAGGAGCAAGACCTTTGGAATCTGTTCGAGCTCGTTTTTGGTCAAGTCCAAGGGATGCTTAGCCGGATGCACTGCATACATACTCGCACATGCGAACATCTTAACATTATATTTCGAAATGAAACCGAGACCTAGATGTATTGACTTTTTTTTTCAAGAGAGCAGCTGTGCTCAGTGGTCCATCCGCGGTCACAGTCATTGATGATAGATTCCTAAAGTTTATAGTTCTTCCTAGGAACCTGTCAGACACACAGACACACACACACACACACACACACACACACACACACACACACACACACGCGCGCGCACGCACGCACGCACGCACGCACGCACGCACGCACGCACGCACGCACGCACGCACGCACGCACGCACGCACGCACGCACGCACGCACGCACGCACGCACGCACGCACGCACGCACGCACGCACGCACGCACGCACGCACGCACGCACGCACGCACGGACGCACGCACGCACGCACGCACGCACGCACGCACGCACGCACGCACGCACGCACGCACGCACGCACGCACGCACGCACGCACGCACGCACGCACGCACGCACGCACGCACGCACGCACGCACGCACGCACGCACGCACGCACGCACGCACGCACGCACGCACGCACGCACGCACGCACGTACGCACGCTCGCACGCACACACACACACTCACGGATCCAATATGGCAGACCAAAAATGCAAAAAATCACTTGACGAGAGCGAACGTTGGTACCCGGGGGTTATTAAGGTCCCTGATTACGAATGTGCACTTAAAGTTTCGAAATTCAAGATGGCGGATCCAATATGGCAGAACAAAAATGCAATAAGTCATTTAACGAGAACAAACGTTGGTACTCAGTGGTTTTTGAGGTCCCTGATTACGAATCTGCACAGATATACGAATCTGCATCTGATACAGAGTACTCCTGCACGATTACGAATCTGCATCTGATACAGAGTACTCCCCTCGGTCGATAAGTTCGGTCTCTACTGTGTCTGCGTCGCCATTCCCTTCTCTCCCGTCCGCGTCGCTACTATCTCTTATTCCCTCGCGGTCATATTCATCTCTCTGCCGTTGGGTTGTCTCCAATGTTCCGCCTTCCTCGTAGATGTCACTCTCTCCATGTCCATTTCCCCTACCTCTATATCCTTCTTGGCTATCCGCCATCTCTGCGCCTGTTCTCTTTAACCGCACTTTTCTCGCTTTTTCTTTTCACTTTTACACCCTTCTTACACTTTTTCCCACTTCCTTTATTATCTCCTCCTATTCCACCGGTTTGCTTTATCTCGCTTTCTCTTCCTTCAGCTTTATATGCTTCTTAATCACTCTCTACGTCTTCAATTTTTACCACTCGTACGACACACACACTCGTTGCTTGCGATCGTCTGCCATCCTCTATATATTTGATAATAATAAAATGTATGAAATACCGTCCATTCAAACAAAATAACTTGTACAATTTGAAAGTATATGTATACGTGATGATATGTTCCCAATAATTCTACTAAACATCACCCGAACCTTGTATGCACCATACAGATAGAGTAAGCGAATCTATCAGTCATTGTCTACCTATTCTAATCTCCGTCTCTCAGCGTAATACTTTGTGCAAATCATTCAGGTAACCTCTTCGTTAGCGATAAGATAGAACGAAGCCACGCTCATTTGGGAGAACGGGGTGATTAAATTCGTATCAACGGTTCAGAACTACTCGGGTCATTAGATATTATGTCAGAAGCACCATTGCTATCGTTGGATATGCTTAGTGATAATTGATCACTGCGATAATCATTTTCAATAATATTTGACCCGTAAACAGTCGTACTAATACTTTGTTTTTATCTCATCGACCCAAATAAATAGCGATCACTTAGTCGCGGATTTTGTTTCTCTTTCGACAATTAGAACTTGGCCATTGGCGTACCAGTATTTTTTGGGTGCGGGGGGGGGGGGGGGCGGCTTGCAAAAAAGTGGTTTTGTTCACAATCATCTTTTTTTTATCTACCACAACCATGTTTTCCTCGTTTTTTCGTGCGTGAAAATAGGACTTAAAAGAGGCCTTTTCGGGACTAGGCTTTAAAAATTTGCGCGTTTGCATTTATCACGCTCAAGTAATTAAACGCCGTTGTGGAACGGCAGTCAGCCTTTCAGCTGTCACTTTCACCTGACACAGCGACAAACTTGCATCGGGATGAATAACATATATTTATTCATCCCGAAATCATCTTTAAACATAGTACATTATTACGATACACTAGAACGCGTTTGCCGAGAGTCTGGGGAAACTGTGGAAAACCCGTACCGACATAGACGGCGCTATATTCTTTTGATTCTCTGCTACACAGACTTTCTAACTTAAGGTATTTCTTACACGAACCCGACTATTTAACAATGAACTGACTTTCGTCTATAATTAAGTAAAAATGTTTCCCTGTATACTGGTTAAATTTTTAAGCCAAGTTACCGAACTTTGGACGAAAAATAACGGCTCCAAAAATTGTCTCTTTTTTACGGCGCTTTATGGAGATGACACGCTGGCCACACTTCTATCCAATAATTTGTACATTAAATAACTCTAGATGCCTGCTACAAGCTGCTCACGTGTGTAAAAAAACTAAAGATTTCGCAATGACGATAAAAACAGGGGCTCACTGAATGGTGAAAGAAGATATTGATGATAAAACTTGGAGAAATGTGACTAGCAGAAGAATCTCCATAACCGTGACGTTTCAAAGAAAATTTGAAAATGTCTAGTTCTACCAAATTTGCGCGAACTTTTTTATTCCAATTTATCGTTTGTTTATAATACTTGATTGTAACTTTTTTTTTCTTAATTCTGAAGGGCCCTGCGTATGCCCCCACAAAATACGGCCCTCCGCGAAAGAAATACCAAGTATCTACACTAATGGCCGTATTCATAGTCTCTCCTTATCTCAAGGATAAAGGACGCCTTGATGAAGGCTTCCTTGAATCTCAAAGGCGTCCTTGTTTCATAGTCGCAACTCGACTCTCCCTTCCAGAAGGAAGACATATTTAGGGATATGTGATTGCTTATGGTGGTAAAACCGCTGATAGAAGCGCCACTCGGCTATATTTCAAACTAACTCAAACCGCTTGGCTCTCGATTGTATAGCCTCGAGTGTATAACCTCAAAGTTCAAAATTAGAAATTGAGTTGCGACGAGTACAATTATGGATGAAGGAAAGAATGTTCATTATACAGAGCGCGAAAGGCTGTTATTAGCTCAGCTTTTTTTTTTAACTCCGTTCACTGCGATACGTTTCGAAACTTTTTACGTGCTCCACTTTTAACTGTTTTTGAGGTTAACCTGTAGACTGGTCTGCGAGACAGGTAAAAACTGCATAGACGCCAAGCGCAAGCGCAAGCGTTAGTCATATGAAACGAAACAGCCAATCACAGCGCCGAAGGTTTCCTCAAGGAAGCTCGAGACCTGCCTTGAAATAAGGAGGCCAATAAGCCTCCTTGTTCTGTCAAGGAAGGTCTATGAAACGCGAAATGAGGAACAAGGAATCCTTGTTCCTCAAGGAAGGACTATGAATACGGGTATAAGACATCAGTAAAGTATTGGGCCTTCCGCTCGCTGGTGAAGGCGCCAGCCGTTGCACGGCTAAGCGGTCACCGTTCCGAGTGTTGGACAGGCACGATGCTACTTAATCCTTCAATGACTGGTGGGACCCATCCGTACCACCTACTTTGAAAAACCGTAACTTCCAGAAAAATGAACCTATCGACTTTGTTAAGGTCGCATGTTGAAGATGAAGGATGCATCTAATCATGAAAAAATCGGCAAACGGAAGGGTCATTCTCACAACCTGTCACAAAGTGTGAAAATTGCGAAAAAATGAGAAAAAAGCGTAACTTTCAGGCAAATTGTGTATCAGAAACACGATCTCGGGTATGTGCTTTGAAATAACATCGAAAGTTTGTAGCAAAAAAGTCTGGACCGAATACCACCTATAACAGTAATAAAATATCGATAGACATCGCTCGTAATTGTGATACGCTCAAAAATGGACTTCCACTGTTGTGGAGTTCATATACAGGGTGAGGCACCTAAAGTGTTACAGAGCAATAGCACTCAACCATGATCATATCCAAAAATGTTTCAGACAAAAGTTTCATTGTTCGAGAAGGTCGTCATACTGGACCACGCTATTTTTTTTTATCGGTTGAGGCGCTGAAGCTACTACGCCAAGGTCAACTCCACGTTTTTTAAATGGAACCATGTATTTTTTTTTCGATGACCTTGTGTTGTAGGTCGCTGAATTCGTCTTAAAATAGGTAATAATGTCATATCGATATGTCATCGATAATAATTCTTTAAACATTCGCGATCCCCTGTTTTTATAGTCACTATGGAATATTTAGAATTTTTTACAGGCGTGAGCAGTTTCTATCAGGCAACTAGATTTATTTAGTGTATAAATTATTAGATAAATGTGGCCAGAGTGTCATCTTCACAAGCGTGCCGTATAAATGAGACGATTTTTAGAGCAGTCTTTTTTCGTTATAAGTTCGGTAATTTGGCTTGAAATTTTACTAGTATACTGGGACGTATTTTTACTTAATTATAGACGAAAAACAATTAACTGTTTAATATTCGGTCTCGTAAAAAGATTACCTTAAACATGACTTTCAGTAGGTACTCAATGAAATAAATTTTAGTTTTATATTTTTTTTTCTGTAAATCGGCCCAACACATTTTTAGTCGGAATTATTTTTAACAGTGTCATTCTTTATGTTCAGCAGAGGCCGATGAGAGAATCGTTTCTGAAGCATTGTGCTTCTAAGTTACGTTTCCATCCGCCTCATGGCAGAAAAGCTCCTCTCATAACTGGCCGAGTTTACTGGAGGTGCTATTGCTGCTTGGAAAAGTTTATATAAGCTAGGGCAGTACTCCTTTCTAACATGTAAAAGTATATTTTTGATGACCATCGCTTCAGCTTCTAAGGCTGACGTGACAATTATTAGGATAAAAAAAATTATAAGCGCTACACGAAACAAGGGATAAAAAGTCACATTCAGCAGCGATGCAGATTTGCATTATATTCGGAATCCTCAGTGAAGTGCATCTGTCATTGCGCAACGGTGAATTGAAATTTTATCGTCCTGCCGTTTGTAACGGAGCAGTTTGACTTAGGGCGAGCGATATTCAATAAAAATTGGCTTGGTTGAAAACAGTGTATGTGCCGATCGAAAAAGATTCTCCAATGAGAATGACGATAAAGAAAGGCATGCAAACGTCAAAGTTTCGTCAAATCTGTGCGATTTATGAAAAGTCTTCGAGGCGTGTAATAGAGGCGCAAAGTTAAGGGGGATTTTCCGAGAAATGGTGTCTTTTGAGGGGAAACGGGAGAGGATAGTGGCATTGAAGGAAACTACGGGGTGCGCGGATGACATATGAGCAGCCGGTCAAATGGTTAGCAGATCCACGAGGCTCCCTCGTGCTTGTTCCCTTTTCGCTCCCGCTCCCTTTTCTTCCCATCTTATACGTATATCGCATCGTGGAACAATGCAAGCGACGGGCATGGACCGCGTGTCTCTGGCAGATACACATACATGCATGATACGCCCGAATCTGAGCTATGTTAATGTAGATGACGTAACAAAATCCCGTACGCAGTTTATATCGATCGCAAGTGTCACGTGTACCCGTTGATACCAGCGGACCATTGTAATTTGGGAACTAACGCGTCGCCCGTAAGGAAGAAGGTTGAAGCCAACTGCACCAACTCCGATTTTAGATCTTCTTTACCTCACAGTGCCAGCTCTTCGTTTTTTCTGGCCTTACGGTTTCAAACTGTTCTTATCTCATCTTATTAATTGTCAATTGTTCACTATCGATCTGCAGTATCTCTACTACTCGCTTCGGGCGTTCGATTTTCTCGTTTCGTCTACATTATCTTTAGCTTCTTATCCCGCGGCTACCTATTTCTTTTTTCGAGGTTCTCTTCTGGTCTCTTCTTTTGGAAATTACGCTTAGGTATGCTTGCCTGGTATTTCTTCTCTCTCACATTGCGTTTTTGTGGTTGCTGAGTTTCTTTTTACATCGTTTTGCTTCACCGGTTTTTCCCAATCATTGCTCTTCTTTATACTATAGTTTCTTTTCTCGAATCGTTTTCTTTTACGATTTTTCGTTCGCCTCTGTGAGTCTCATCCGTCTTTTTGATTTTTCATCTTTCGCTGTGATGTGACATTCTCTTTTCTGCATTTCTACGTTCTTGTCTTTGACTCTTTTTTCCTCTCACCCTGTTTGTCTCTGTACCATTAGTTACGTCCTAACTGGCGGATATCCGTCTCGATCAAGAAAAGCGATCTCCCCCTTTACTCGTGATTCGGACTATCCACGTTATATTAGGACAAGTTGCCCTGTTTTGAGCCTAGCCTTGCGGAAAATTGCTCAGGACGGGCTGGAGAGTGCGATTCGCGATTATAAAGCATGACTCGTTATTAAGGAAAAAATGATACAAACGTGAAATATTTAGTTAAGATGAAGAGAAATGATTCCAAGTTGAAAAAAAGGGTGCATTCCATTACGAGCTATTTAAAGAGCAAAAATTCTCGGTTTTCCAAACACGATTACCAATTATACGATCAGAATGTTGTCAGGGTGAAAAGAGCGATGTTGTATAAATTCCAAGCTATTGGGCGTCTAATTGGAGAGAAGTCCGAGATCGCTGAAATGGAAGAACATCCCTATCTTTTCCCTTACGTGTGTGAAAAATATTCATGATTACTTACTTCCTTTGGTTCAAATGAAATGGAATGAGACAAACCCAATTGCTATTGCTGCGTGAATCAGTGTAGGAATTCGTGCCGGCCAGGTAGTTATGAAGTCAAATGCAGATTTAGACTCTTGATCTTTTTTTTCTTTTATTTTCCCTTTATTTCACAGTTTTCAGATTACCGAACTCTTATTGTACAACCGACTTTTACTACGACTGCGATTACACTAATTATAGAAAGATTAACGCGATTAATTTCTTGTTTCAAAGAAAAATCGACGAAGATTCCTTAGGTAGCGAAATTAACTTGATAGAAAGTGTTGACTTTCCTCCAATTACTAATAATAAAATTACTAAATAATGAGAGAAATGTTTCTCTTTCTCGACGTAAGAATTAGGCGATACAAATTTTGAGAGAGTAGGGGCACATATTGTTGGTGATGCGTATCTTGTGGATTGGAGAATAGTGCATAAAACATAGGTCGTCTCACATGATTGGTTAAATTAGAGTGGGGGAGTAATTTGGGAATTTTTTGACTGGGTAAGGCCTACGATCGATGCTGCATTTCTAGGAATTCGTTCTTCGTTCTTCATCTCGAAGATACTGGGAAGGGAGAATAAGGAGGTCTTGCGCGCGGTGAAACGCCCATGGTTCGGGCCTTGTCGTTTTTACGACCCGATCGATTTGGATAGTTTGTTTATCAACCGCCGGAGTTTTCGTGCTACCGTTTCGAGTCGCGATATAGGCTCATTTTTATGATTTAATAAATCTTACAGTAAGGAAAATTTTCGGTGAAAAACTATGCGTGGTCTGTCTACATAATAAGACGATAGTCCGACTCACAACCGTGGTTCTCAAAAATGTTGATTCATCGCACTGAGTATCGGTCACAAATTTTCGTCCTATTATTTAAAAGTATTCGTACTACAATAGTATGCATGAAAAAAGTAATTCTGTTCGGAAAATGTTATATAAATATAATTGAATGAGTACATAAGAAAAAGGAAAAATAATTGATCGTTATGATTACATAATCACGAGTGACCTGACCCCTGCGGATGTTCGTCTCAAATTCCTTTGCTTTCAACGCACTTGGTGATAGGTTTGATTAAGGCGTTACCCCCACTTGTAGCGCAAAAAAGGCCTTTTTCATGAATTTTTTTAAAGAAAACTACAAAACTTTTTTAATCGATCAATATACCATCCCAAAGAACACATCTTGAAGAACTTTCAGTAATTTTTTTATTGAAAAATATTACATTGTTTAGTGGCAAATGGCCGTCAATGAAATAATGTTTTTATATACACGGTTTGCGGTGACCAAAATTGCGGCGAAGTGGATCATCTGAAAAAAAAATGCGGATGGATTTAGTCAAATATAAGTATAAACTAGTCTTTAATCGAAGGATGTTAAAAAATATTCATTTTTCACAAAATGGCGGACAGTCAAAGTTAATGGTTCGATTTTAACGAAAAAAAATCAAACGATTAAAGACTACATTTTTATGTATTAAATAAGCCTGCAAAATTTCAAGAAGATCGGTTCATTAGTGTTCGGGTAATCTTGGTCACCGACTTCAGAAATGCCACTTTGAGAAAAACGCGCGCCAGACGGCAGACTAGCCGGTCGTTTACACAACGGATTCTTCTCTTTCAACGCTCATATCTCAGTCAATTTTGTTCGGATCGACTTGAAATTTTCAGGACATATTCTCAGATACTTAGACTTAAAAAAAATGCAATAAAAAAAATCGATTTTTTCAAAATCGCAAGTGGGGGTAACCCCTTAATTAGACTTCCGAGATCTACAACATCTTTCCATTTCCTTCCAATAGAAAAGGGAACCACTGACCATGAGGAAATTTTTAACGCCTTCACTTGGACCGCGTTTCCCCCTTACACGCTCTGTCCTTTCTTCCGGCTGGCGTATGTCATTCGATCCCGCTCTAAATTTTGTTGAGGACCGTGTTGACAGACTCCGGTCGTATCAACTCGGGTGTCCCCGTACGCCAGCCAAACAGAAAGTTTTCAGCAAAGGTTTTTTTTCAGAATCAGCGACAAATATCGTATTGTCTAGTGATGATTTCATCTGCTTCGACATATCCTCCCCGGGGGAATCCATTAACGACCAACGAAGTGTGATGGCCTGTCCTCAAATCGGTCTCTTTTCCTTCTATTTGTCGGGAAATTGGTAAAATATTGTGACTTCGAAAGTCGATTTCAATTCCAAAAATCGCGGGACATTACAGATTTCTACTTCGTGAAATCTCTCGTTCCCTTCCGATCTCTTACCCAGATAGAACATTGACGTATATTATACATAAAAACGACGTCGCCATATACGTTTGTAAGACGTTTTTAGTACGTATACTGAAGAGCTAAATGTCCGGCTAATATTCGTATAATGTATATATATTCTACGTCTATTAAACGGTATACTTGATGTATCCAAGACGTCGAAAATACGTCAAATGTATTGTTCAACAAACGTAGAATATACACATATCATACGGATACTAGCCAAACATTTAGCTCTTCAGTATACGTACTAAATACATCTTACAGACGTCGACGGTGACATCGTATTAACGTATATTTGATATATTATAAATGGCTTATATGCGAATAATAAATCCATAAAAAACGTATTCCACACACGTATGGCAATACGCATATACGGTTACAATACATATAAATCGTCGTGTACTTATAAATTCGTGCGATGAATACGGAAAATCATAAAATACAGCTCTCGGTCATTAACAATAAAAATCTGAAAAAATCAGCAACATTTGGCATGCTATAGCATTTGGCATGCTATATATATATATATATATCAGCGATATGATCAAATCTTCGTGGAATTCTGTACATCTGATAAACGTTAAATCTTTGTTTATCTTCAAATTAATTTATTAAACTAAATGTAGGAATATTGAGTGTAAGTATAATATACGTACATACAATTTTATTGGTATTTACCAGTATTCGATTGACATACGTTTGTATAATACGCGTATCAAAAGCGCGTAAATGCAGTTATTGATATAAGTGGTCCTATCATCAACTATTGCAATAATGACTATATTGCTCCACATTGTTACTTGTAAACATATAACTGGTATTTTATACGTATATTAGATGAACTTATATCGATCAAAGATTGGTGACAATTGATATAATTGAATCGACGTATATTATACTCGAGTATAATACCTCTAAATATATGGTTTAATAGATCAGTTTGATGACATAAATCTATTATACGTATATGAAATGCACGGAATTTCACAAAGATTTAATCATATCATTATATTGCAGATATACCTATATTAAACGCGCATCCCATATCTGTTTCAATCCATAAGTATAGCAATTGTTGCATTCACACGTTTTATAAGTATAGTATACAAATTCATATCAATAGAAAACTCATTCAACCTTCGATGTTTAATATTTGTATATTATACGTTCATTGAATAGCTTCAGATCGAAGAATCGCAATCGTAAGATAATTAACAAATATTATATGTATATGAGATGTACAAAATTCCACCGAGGTATGTAGAAAAAAACACGTACAATATACGTATATAAATACGTCATATTAACAGCAATGCAGTTGGATTCATCTTTATCGTGAAGTATATGTTTCGTATACATATAATAAATGTATATAATTCGATGTCAAATGCTTATTGTATAATGTACGTAAATTATACGTATATGAAATTCTTTCACTATTATCAATTAAATAGACCTACAATATACATTCAGTATATGTCTAATACAGGTATATCATAGATGTATACATATCATATACATATATACATGTAATATATGTATATTATACCTTCTTGTTCTATGTGGGTTATCTATCGTCTGAAATTGTACATCCCTGTATTCCTCTGTATTTACGTTCTTCTGTATTTCTTTGGCTTTTCGTTTGTGTCATCCTACACATCTTCCTGTTTTCCTACAATCCTACCATCGTCCTACTATCGTTCGGTTTTTTCTTTCATCTAGCTACGGGTCTCCTTTTTTTTACTCGTCTTCCCTCTATATGCATATTGCTCGCTTCCTCTTCTCTCCTCGATCTCCGTTCCACCACTTCCCCTCCCCCTTCCGTTCGTATATTTCTCCCACCCTCTTCATTCCCTTAACCGCCCTTGATCTTTTTTATCCTCGTCTTACGTTTCTTCACTTTCTTATGCAGTTTTGGCCCTGCACGGTCTATCATCGTCCCCAAACTTCTCTCCTTCTCACCCTCAATGGACACTCCAGAGGCCTGCTGATGGAAATGAGCAGGGAGCGCGCTCTGATCGCTGGAGGCAGAGAGCGAGCGATAGAAAGCGTTTGATACGGATAAGCGCAGACGCGCTTCTATCGACCGGATTGTACAACCCGGGGCGACACCCTCGCGTACCTCACCAGAGTTTCACTGCTTCAACGGCGAACTAGTGGGTAGTACACACACACACGACATAGGTAAGTCGAGCTGCACGTTTCTCTGTCTCTCGCTCTCTATCCCTGTCTCCCTATGCATATACACACTGCACTCTCTCTCTCTCTCTCTCTCTCTCTCTCTCTCTCTCTCTTTCTCTCTCTCTCTCTCTCTGTCTCACTCTTCCTCTCTCTCTCCCCCCCGTCTCTCTCGAGCAGGTCGTTGGAATGTCAAGTTGCGCTGAATGTCTCTCCGGTACTGACATACTTTTTGCATTCATAGACTTTAATTCAAGAGAATAAGAGCCGCGTTAATACCGTTTAATAAATGATTTTTGGGAACAGCGAGCTCAAAGCGAAACTATAGAAAATAACAAGTTGTTCGTGGTGTTTTGGTCGACGAGTTTCGAACTCGCCGCAAAAGACGTGTTCGCCAACGCCGGACGTGACGAGTGCGCAAGATCGTATAAACAGCAGTACGCAGACGTGACGCGCGTAACAGTTTCACGTGATCGCGCCTGACTTCCGCCACCCTGTTTTCCATCGTCGGACCGCTTCCTCGGAATAAACATTTTTTCAACCCTCTCGGCTGTTCACTCGTAACTCTCGTGGAAAGTTTCGCGCAGAGATACACCGATTGTGCGAGCTCTCAGGTCCGCAGTGAAACCTCAAATATATACACGGGCATTATATGAGAGACGATTCCCTCAACGCTTTTCCTGCGAGACACGCAGCATCTTCTTGTTTAAAAATAAGAAAAAAGAGGAAAGTTTCTCGAGAGCGTAAGGGGCACCGGTTGGAGGACCCGAGAAAAACAAATCGAGGTAAGATAGTGGTCTGAATAGGGAGTATAAGGGGGCAGCTCGATATCATAAAAAATATGGTATTCACTAATTTTTGGCTTATTCATTTTCGATAATGTTATGAGTGACGTGCGCTTGTATTCGGAACGCGTAACAAGTTTGAACAGTCATTGATTTTTATGTGTGCAAGGGCGTTGAAATTTACCAATTGATCTGGTGAATTATATTCGCACGAGACAGGGAGTTTCGTGATCATTCGTATAGATTGTAATTTGGAATTGTCGTTGCGAGCAATTGTGATTATTCATGTTTTGCTTTAGGCAGGGATGTGTGGGACACAATTTTGTTCATTGCGGTACAATTTCATTAGGCGTTGCATATTTCGCAATTATGTTTCAACGGTGTTATCTCTGTGGTATTTGATTTCTTCTCATTCACTGTGATACACGGGCACTCAATATTGCCATCAACGTTCGTCACAGATCGACAGCAACAGAATAATTGAACAAATCGCGAAGCGTAATTTCATTCTCCAATATCGTGGCATCTAAAATGATGAATCATTGACTGATAAACCGTATCACGTCGTGTTCATTCAATGCGGGCTGATATTTTCATAAACGATTATGAAATTCATTTAAAACACGTCACGCACGCATGACAATTTGGTAAAGCATTTTTACAGCTACCCATTTTCTTTGTGCCTGCTTCTAAAGGTTTTTCAACGATTTTTCACCCAAAATCTTCCA
>OX632359.1:19245439-19262895 GCA_951751655.1 Ophion costatus | reverse complement strand
ACAATTTCGGAATTTTCGTATGAGGCAAAAGAATCCGAAGTAACGAGGCTCTATATCTCCACGCTGTGAGCTTTTATTTGAAAAGTAATTTTATGGGGTACGGGTCTGCGTCGCCGGACTTTCGTCGTTACATAACTTTGGGTGCGAAAAACAGTGCAATAGATGACGGGAAGTTCATAACTACCGTGCTCAAAAATATTTGCTTCGCGGTCCGAAATTGTGAGCAAGCGAAACTAGTGGGTGAGAGAGGTGACGTGTACAGAATAAAATATGACCAAGGTGAGCACAAAGGTTTTCCTTCGGAAACGAAGGCACGCGGCAAAATAACTACATCAAGAAGTGAGGTAAATTTGAAGTAGAAAAAATGTAGACGTAAGAACAGTAAACCTGACTGAAGGATGCTTCGGGACGGGTTTGTGGGTATGATGAAATTCTGGACTCAACGTTGGTAAATATGGAACACGTCTTGTATCAATATTGAATCAGTGAGTGAGCCTGTGCCAACGCCGACGCTTAAATTATTGCTCGAAATACTTTGGCCAAATTCGCACGCGCATACACAAGAATTACTTTATGCAATTTGAATAAAATGCCGAGCATATGGCTATGCGGATCTTCTAGCACTGCTGTACCAAGCTTCGCCAGTGTATGACTACTCCCTATGAGAAATAAAAATTGCGTACGTAATTTTATGAATTTAAACTTCTTCTCGTTGACACAGCCAAAACACTGCAAAGACTAAATCGAAAGATAAAAGCTTTGCTTAAATAGGATATTCTTAATCATAATTTATTCCATTGAAATTCTCTGGTATAAAAATGTTTGACAGAGAAATGTCAAAAAATAATAACAATTTAATGGTCCTTTTTTCAATCTTAAGGGGTAACACCACCGCAAAATAAAAAAAAATAGATTTTCCTAAAATTGACTTAAGAGATGCTTTGAACCATCTAGAATGAGGGGAAGAAAGTTTGGTACTTTTAAAACAAACGTCCGCAGGCCCGTGCCGGTCTGCGGCAGCAGAGGCTGGCAGATGTGCGCGACGTCGACCGTTTTTGTTGGAACACAATTTTTCTAAACGGCACGCACTCCAACAATTTTCATTCTTTTCACTTCAAATTTTGAGCACATCTTTGAAATAACATTTCGAAGAGAAATGCCTACGAGATCGTCCGTGAGTGAATTATAACATTAGTTATTAATAAATGATTGTTCTTTTTCTGAGGAAAATTGAGTTTTTGATTTAAATGTTTGCCAATTACACAAACAATAATATTTTCAAAATCCCCTAAGTATTTCTCTAGCTGTACTTATGTAAATTAATGGAATTTTTAATTTTTTTTCCAAATTCGAATTTGAGTCAGTTATACTGCGTGCCGCAGAGCGTCTCCAATTCAATATGCCTCTCACGAATGGCTCCTGCGTCACCATTTTGTATAATTTTTTTATATAATTTTTTTTTGTTCGCTTAAATATATGATTAATCACATCCTTGAATATTATTATCCTCTTACTCGTACCGCCACCAAAAAAAGTCGCGAAGAATCACTCAATTTCAGACGTTTACAGTGGTGTAGGCCCTTAAACGGGACTATATCTTTTCAGTCTACTTTTAGGTATAACCACATCTTACGTAACTATCAGTATAAAGTCACTATTATAATTTCTTTCTATTGTATTTATATAGAATTATAACTGCGGTTATTGCGAAAAGATTCTACTGATGCGATTTTAATAAGTGTTAATGGAAGTTGAGCCTGAATTTAAATTGTATCAACAAATTTCGAAAAGTTCACAGCTCCGGAGAATTTGCGTTGTCTGTGTAAGGAGCCTTGAGGTAATACTTTTTGAGAAACCTTTTTGGTCTGAGAAACCGTAAAGCTTGAAAGATATACTTTTTTAAAGTTCATTTTCTTATGCTTACAGCGTCTTTTAGGACCGCTCGACAAATTCCTGATAAAAATAATGATAATATAATGCCAATTTATTCAATCTTGATCTGTATATTCTTTATCTACGTTCATAACCACATCTTACGTAGCTATCAGTATGAAGTCACGATTATAATTTCCTTTTATTCTATGTATATAGAATTATAACTACGGTTATTGCGAAAAGATTCTACTGGTACCATTCTAATAATTGTAAACGAAAATTTCGTCGTTTTTTAGTTTGAAGGCTCTTTATGTAATTTGAAGAGTATGTGGCTTCCGGATGGAGGCCGTGTTGAGCATCAGCGTTATGCCGAAGTTTCGCAAACGTTACAGTCTGCATCATCAGGGCTGAGAGCTCCGGTACTGAAGCTCCCGTGTCTCAGGTATTGCTTATGTAGTTGCAGTCATCGTTCCAGATCACTGCACCAGCCAATCAGATGTTTTAACTGATCGGCTGCTCAATAAAAAAACCGGAAGGACGGTGTGCCGAATGGGATTGACGTGATATCCACCATCTCTGTTTAGATTGTCCAGATGTTTTCGGATTTCCAAGCCTTCTCGGTGTTTCCGAAAGAAATAGTTCTTTGATGGGTCTTGACCGTGATCACCGTGTCACTTACGAACACGCCTTTCACTGTGCAGACCTGAGGTCCAAGAACCAAATACAGAAATTCAGGAAACTGTGTCCACAGACGAAACAACTCATCTTAGCCTACACAGTAAAACATCTAAGCAACCACCCACTCACCGCAGATGAAACATCAGTCCTCGCAAAAGGACACAATTTCGCTATCACACCGCCAGACATTCCGACCACAGAAATCATCAACCACGTGGAAACTGCCATCTACAGTCTCCCACCTGATACTAGCACCGATATCAGGGAACAGATAACCAATAATCTACACAAAGCGAAACCTCTTCAGCAGAACATTACAAAGGAAGAACACCTTGTTCTTCAAAATTTCAAGAAAAACAAGGACATCTTAATACTACCAGCTGATAAAGGGAATGCTACTGTCATCATGGACAGAATGGATTACTGCAGTAAAATTATGAACCTGATCGAGGACACCAACACGTACAAGAAACTACCACGTGACCCAACATCAAGTGGAGAAAAGAAAACAACGACACTTCTAAAGAAGGCTGGTCTATCGGAGAACCTCATCAAAGTCCTTACACCCAAGGAATCCCTACCATCCAGCCTTTACGGTCTGCCAAAAATACACAAAAACCACATCCGACTAAGGCCCATCATCAGCAACATAGGCAGCCCCACATATCATTTGGCGCATTGTCTCTGCAAACCCTTGCAGGAACTCGTAGGCCTCAACAACTCCTATGTCCAAAACTCCATCAAGATCCCGTCCGTCAAGGTACAACCAGAAGACATTCTAGTAAGTTTTGATGTTGTATCGTTGTTTACAAACGTCCCAACCCATGAAACCCTAGACATAGTTAAAAATCCCAAAACGTTGCTCCTAACCTACTACCCCTCATAGAGCATTGCCTAAACTCCACATATTTCCGATTCCGATCCCAGGTTTATGAACAAACTTCAGGCGCAGCTATGAGTTCCCCTATTTCCCCTATCATCGCCAACATCTTTATGGAGAACTTCGAGAACAGAATTCTGCAAGAAGCACTCCTTAAACCCTCTACCTGGTTCCGATATGTCGATGACACCTCCGTCATCTGGAGTCACGGTAAAGAAAATCTCAATCATTTCTTAACCTTCGTCAACTCCCAGCACCCCAATATACAATTCACCATCGAGATAGAACAGGACAATCAAATTCCTTTTCTGGATATACTGGTTCAACGGAAATCGATGGCACTTTGGGCCATAAAGTTTATCAGAAGCCAACGCACACGAATAGATATCTCCACGCTACGTCCCATCACTACCCCTCCCAAAAACAATCGGTCATAAGCTCTCTGGTCTACAGAGCTCAAGCCATCTCCGAACCGGACTCTCTGGAGGATGAACTAGAACACCTGCGAAAAGGTTTAGGAGATAATGGCTACAAGCCAGGCAACATCGAAAGAACAATTAAACATCTAAAATAAAAAATAGCCGATCGGAAAACGGTAACAGCACCTGAAGGGGCAAATGAAGAACAAATAACAGCAACAACTTCCCTTCCATACCTTCAGGTCATACTTGATCGCATAGGCAGGGTCTTTGGAAAACATAACGAGCGAATCATCTTCAAACCTTAGAAGGAGCTAGCACAAGCGGTTCCGAGTGAGGAATACCAAAGACCACCGTTAAGTGTACCACGAGTGTACAAGATACCCTGCTCATGCGGTAAAGTGTACATAGGAGAAACCGGGAGGAAGATCAGTACACGGATCAAAGAACATCCACGGTATATCAAATATGGCCACATTGGACAGTCAGCCTTGGCCGAACATTGGATGGAGTCTTGTCGTAGCATTCAGTTCGATAAAGTCCCAGGTCTGGCCCCATCAAACAGCTATTTTTCCAGAAAACACCGAGAAGGCTTGAGAATCCGAAAACATCCGGACAGTCTAAACAGCGATGGTGGGTATCGCGTCAATCCCATTTGGCACACCGTCCTCCCGGTTTTTAAATTCACTGGCCGATCAATAAAAACATCTGATTGGCTGGTGCAGTGATCTGGAACGATGACTGCAACTATATAAGGAATACTTGAGACACGGGAGCTTCAGGATCAGTGCTCTCAGCCCTGATGATGCAGACTGTAACGTTTGCGAAACATCGGCACAACGCTGATTCTCAACACGGCCTCCACCCGGAAGCCTCATACTCTTCAAATTTCGTCTTTATTTAAATCGAATTAACAAAGTTCCGAAAAGTTTTCGAGCTCAAGTGAACTTGAGATGTATGTTAGGAAACTTGAGGTTATACTTTTAAAGAAACTTATGTTGGTCGTAATCTTTTTAAAAATATATCTTCGTATTCTTACGTTGTCCTACGGTCCTAAGAAATTCAGTCTTAGGACCGCAGGACGACCTTACGTATACGGCATACATGCTGGATGTTCAGTCCGTCCATAGATTATGAATACACGCATAAGAATTTGTTTGTGTGTGTGTGTGCGTGTGTGTGTGTGTGTGTGTGTGTGTGTGTGTGTGTGTGTGTGTGTGTGTGTGTGTGTGTGTGTGTGTGTGTGTGTGTGTGTGTGTGTGTGTGTGTGTGTGTGTGTGTGTGTGTGTGTGTGTGTGTATGGCCTCGCGTCGCTTCGATTATGTATTTTCCCCGTTGACTTGGCGGGGTTCCGTAACTTGGAGAGGAACGCGCGGTTGCTCCAAAGCTTCGGGGAATGCACAAAATCTGACGAGCGCCTATTGATCGTGTTCCACGAGTTATGAACCGAGAACGGGAGAGGTACAAGATCATTCACGCAGTTATACTTGGTATAATGAAGCCAAGACGCAACTGAACTACGGGCGCGTACAAATTTGGGTCTCACTTGCTCATTGGAGAAAAGAAAGCTTCGCAAGCTAGTCAAGTTTTAGTCCAGTGTCATATAAGATACATTTCAAGATGAGAGAATAACCCAGCAAAAGATTTTCTTTGTTTTTCAATTTTTGTACTGTTCGCATAATATCAAAAACTTGTATAGTATTATACTGTTGTCGGCGTTTATTGAGACATTGTCGTATGTTGGATGCAAAATCAGATGTTAGGAAGAGTTTTAGCCGCAAAGCCTACAGAGGCATGGTAATGGATTTCGGGATCTCGGGTGGTGCGGCGAATTGTAGGAAATTGGATCAGAGTGAGTGTGGGACAAGTGCTCCAAAAAAGCATGCGAAATATGGTCGCGAAAATCATGTAATATCGGGTTGTCAGTTCGAAACTGAAAAATGACAAAGCGCATTGTTCTATTTTGCTTGCGTTAAAAACATAGATGTGCCAATAGATGTAGAGCAGTGAACAATCTTTGTTCCTTCTTCAATTTCAGATTTCGACTTGGATTCCTTAGTTTATCCTCCTCATCCTCCCCTAGTTGACCCTTTGATTTCGAGTTCATTTACGTTGAGGTTTATCTCAACAACCGCATTTGATCGCAAGGATCCCACACTTGACGGGTAATCAACGACGAACCGCAACTCAACGTCGAGGCAATACAGCGACGGATCTCCGCCCGGAAGTAAATACTCGACATCGAAGAGGAAATAGTCCGCACACGCCAATACAAGTTTAAACCACGAGAGAAAAAAAATTGAAGGAGAAATAAAACAAGGAAGCCGAAGAATCAAACGCTTAGAACGCTCACGCTAACAGTCCTTGAGGTGAAAGCGAAAAAAAACCAGCAAGATTACCGGACGCGGCGGGTGCGCCAAGTATTGTGGAACTGCTCCATCACCCGGCACCATTTCATTCTCCAGCTTCCGCCAATCCTTCACCACCAATGTTAACTACCTGAAACGCAGGTAAGCCCGTAGAGCTCCATGAAATAAGGATCTGAACAAAGAAAACGATTACTTGATTTATTCTAATAACGCCATGAATAAAATTATGTTACGCTCTCGTATCATCGATTCGAGGAATGTGATTTTTTTTCATGAAGCAATGCTTTTGTTCCTTTGCGTGATGTAAGTTAATGTAATATAATTGTTGTCCGAGTGATCCCACGCATTTCATCCGAAGGAGTCTCGACAGGTGTGACGAAATTATTTATCAATGGTTCTCCTAATAGACAGCTTTTCATTTTCTCGACAATCGGTCCAAAATCCAAGCAACTTAAATCAGAGAAACTAAGGTTTTTGAAATTTCGAAATTTGCATTGATACAACAAACGAACCGCTCATTATTGTAATTAAATAAGCGTAAAATGGATTATTATCGCAATTCAGAGTAAATAACCTCTCTATCTGGATTTTGGTACGAGTAAACATAATGCTTGGTAGTTGGGTGTTTGTTTGCTAAAAAAAAAAGCTATGACGAATCACGATGAACCGTCTCGTGCTCAAAAAATGGCCTGTACGGATTCCATGCAAAGGAAAATGCAATCGTTGCTCAGGTGTTCCGTGTTCGTCGTATCTGGCAAAAGTGGCGGTATAAAATTATACATCCTATACGAAAATGATTGCTATTCTTACTATTCCTAGTCTTACCATTCGCAGTTCGACAGTTTCTCGGCAAGCTTTATTTTGTCCTTTTTTTGGGCACAGCTGATATTGCAACTAAACATGAATAGCTAGCGCACGGACGATAGAATTACTCGATGTAATAACTCGCTCTACTTATTAAAATATTTAATTTGCGTATAATCTGCTATTTTCGATATATCTTCAGTTTAGCTGTATTTTATTTGTTCTATCGGAATTTTCTTTGCACGTTTGATCCTCGGACCTCTAAGCGCTACTTCTCTTTCAAGCACACTCCCAACTGCATGGAATTTCCCCTGCGTACTTTCATTATAAACGTAATTTCATAGTACCACGGATAATAGCGAATAAGAGCGGAGAACTTGTTTTTTCTTCACATCTACTGTTCACTCGGAGGAAACTTTGCATGAAATTAAAACTGTTTCATCAATGATTCATTCATTGGTCGTGTCAACTAAAATGGCAAATGTAATGGAGAGTCATTGTAACAGTCGTTTCGCAGCGAAACAAAGTATTCTGATATGTTCTACACGTTCTAACGATGTTTTTAATTTTATTGCCCCAAGATAAAGCTACTAACATTTCGCTCTGTGCATTTGTTTTAATGTTTGACGTTTTCGATTACCCGAATTACGCGTTCCTTCGAATCTCATCTAAAACGCAACAGCCCAGGAGAATTCAGTTCTTTACTATCTCATTACATACATCGTCTACCCGGTTATGACTGGTAGAAAGCGCCCGGGGGAATATACCGAAGGGTGCTAGTTTTTCGCGCTTCATTCATGAATGAAGAATATGCAAAAATGTTGCTTTCCGCAAATACGTCGAGGAGGTCTCGTCCCCTTCCCCACGATTGGTACGGTGGCGTTTGGTGTGTATATATTCTCCACCGGTGTTTCCCCGTTGGTATACGCATGCGTTAACCAGGGTTCACGACCCCGTGTCCGGAGCGGCAATCGCGAGCAGCAGTCGTTCGCGCGATCATCATCGTGCAGAATCCTCGTCCGTTGCTTTACCACTTTTTTATAGTTGTTTTTAATTTCCGTTTTTTTGTTTCGGTGTTTCAGTTAGATACATATGTTTTCACAGAGGGCTCATTATCCATCGTCATAATTGTTACCCTCAACATTGTATTGTTCAACTACCACATTCAGCTTAAGGCGTATCAAACACAGATTGATGCCATCGTCGGTTGTTGCTCTACTTCCGTTCTTCATCTCCTTCTTCTTTTCGCTCTTCTTCCTGTTCTTCGTCTTACGTATCTCTGATAATTGTACCTACGCACATCGGCTGCCACGATCGCTCGATTCGCGAAAAAGGCTCGACGGTCGCTGGTAACCGGTCGTCCGCGCGAATACCATCACAGCTTGTCTTCCAGGTTCTCGTCAGGGGACCTGAGTTCGGAACTCGATGATGAGCCAAACCCCGAAACCGGGGTGGCCCCCGTGGGACGACAGGACTCGTCTTATCCCTATCAAGGGATCCCCGATCGGCCACTCCAATCTCAACCGGGACCCATTCAACCGGCAAATCAACCACCGGTTCCTGGTGCACCGACGGGTGTTGCTAGCTCCGCAGAACCCACGGCTCATCAACCCGTCGGACCCGGTGGCGATTTAAGCCTCAATCTGAGGCCCGGCTCCAGAACGACTAGCGCACCCTCGTCACCCGCAAAAACACGCGAAACTCTCCTCCAACGGGTCCAGAGCTTCACCGGGGCTGCACGTGATCAGGTCAGTCTGCAACTAAACTATTATTTTAATCCAAAATATTTTTGAAACACAACAAGAAGGACTATCCTGATCCGAGGGTTACGTAAATGTAAAGAACGCTACGCATGGTATATTATTGTCATTTGAACCGCGATTGTCATTGAATGATAATATTGTTCATCATCGGAAGTTTGTATACGTGCAATCATTAAAAAAAATTAAACCGACGGTTCTTTGAGACGTGACACATTAAGTCTTATAAAACCGTTGTACAAATATCTAAATTTTTCATCTTTATGTACTTAATGAATAGCAAATGGATGATGGAAATAAAACTTACGACAGGGACTTAACAAGCGGGCGAGCGTCATATAAAATCATAAAATCTTTATAGCTCTTTTTTCCAGTAATGTATAGCGTTGGAAAAATGTTACGAGTTTGTTTGGGTATTTACGCTGATTCTGAAACGTCCAACCATATTTTTGTTAGTAGAGCGCAGTGAAGTAGAGATATAAAGCTCAAAAGCCACTCAAAGCATTCAGATTTCATTACATGAAGCGTATTCGGGAAAAGTAATCAAATTTATATTTCTCCCAACGACGCGTAAAGGTCAACATGGAAGTTATTTTTCAAATGTCTTATAAAAGACTTCGATCTAGACGGAGACGGATTGAAATCAGCAACATAGATTATTCGATATCATTTTTACGCATTGCGCAAATTGGTGCATGATGAGGAACGGTACCGTGAGCATTAAAGATTGATATTGCTTCCCCTGTAAAATATATAATTGCTTGCGAAAGGTCGAGGGAATGTTCGCCTAATGAGATTGCCCATGAAGTAATGGGAAAAATCTGCGCAAAACACGTTGAGGCCGGAGTTGCATCGTTGCTTCCGCGTAGGTTATGACGCGTTGCTCAATTGAGGGCTTTTTATTGTCCTGACAATGCACAACATACGGAAGTTTGCCGCGCGAATGTCGAAGAGAGACGAAAAGTAGCAGTTTCAGGGCTACCTGTACATGGTATCTGCCACATGCTGTCTTTGCTGCGGAATCAGGCGCGCTATACGTTTCGGTAGTGTCGCGAGAAAAACCTGAACCCGCCGAAAACCCTCATAAACTAATTGGGCTTTTACGCAAATTAGCGCGGAGACCAGAGTCAGGGCGCGCGAGCGCGGCACCATGCCAATTCGCCCCGGACTTCAGAATGAATTCGGTGAATTTCAGAGCTGCGAACTTGAGAGCAAAAAAAAAAAATACGGTAAAAACGAGGGTGGTAAACGATTTGAATGAGGCCACCAGGTTTTGCGTTGGTCGATTCGGCACGTGCGATCGTCGAAAGAACCCCGCACAAATCAAAGGGAAATTGGCCCTCAGTCAAATCGTCTGAAATTTTAGTATGTTGTAGAGGAAGTCGAGCTGATCAAAAGTCATCATGGGCACGAAGCTCGAATTACAGTTCGTTTTGAGATTAGGCGGTTTTGAAAATCTCAACTCTGAAAAAATGGCTTTTTTATTTAAATATGATTTTATTAAAAGTTTCTGCGCTTTTCACACTACGTTCATTCCTAATCGCTCTTCAGGTCCTCCCTTCTCTCCGCAACATTCCTCTTTTCAAAACCCTCCGAGATTTCTAGGAGGAGGGAGTGATTTTCCCGTCGTAAGTCCCCGTGCTCATAGTACTTGCATTCCGCGTCTGTCTGTAGGCTCTCTTCACTCACCAGTCTCTCCCAATCTAGCACCCCGATGTGAGAGGCAAGGGGACTCACGATAATCAAGCACCCCGATTCGAAAGAAAAAAAGTAACAATAATTAAACACCTTGACGTAAAGGGTTTAAATGTTGACGTAGAGAGGGTTTTCAGGAGTGTTGCGGAGAGAAGGGAGGACCGGAAGAGCGATCTGGAATGAACGTAGTGTGAAAAGCGCAGAAACTTTTAATAAAATCATATTTAAATAAAAAAGCCATTTTTTCAGAGTTGAGATTTTCAAAACCGCCTAATCTCAAAAAGAACTGTAATTCGAGCTTCGTGCCCATGATGACTTTTGATCAGCTCGACTTCCTCTACAACATACTAAAATTTCAGACGATTTGACTGAGGGCCAATTTCCCTTTGATTTGTGCGGGGTTCTTTCCATTGGCAAAATGACTAGACCGTGATATCCTGCTCTATAGCGCATACTTGTACACGCGACTACCTGCGTCTTTCTAGCTGAGCTTGTGGACCACATATGCTCTTTTTCGGTAAATGCTGATCCACATTTTGTTCGACAGGTTTTTTGCTAGCCATTTGCTGATCTACTTTATAATCTACTTACAAGGAACATCCCTCAGGTGTCCGCCTCCGATTTTGTTGTAACTCATATATGTGATAGAGCAGAGAAAACTTTGAGGCACGGATTTTTTTTATCGGCGGGTAAACGGATTTAAGGGGGGAAACCGCCCCTCAAAGAAAGGCGTGTCGAGGGGTGATTTTGCAGTTTCACCCAGAAGCAATCCACCGATCTGAATGAAACAAAAACGAAAATTCTTCTAATGAAAAGCGATGAAAAATCCACTATGAAATTGTTAAGAACAAATTTAATTAGAGGGTAAACCACCCCTCAATTTGCCTTTTTTCGCCCTACACTTAAGAGGGTTGTATGCAAATTAATAAAACAGGTATCATTTTGAAGGGCAATTAAAATTAAAGTTGACGGGTTTTTGCGTTTTGGCGGCATAGCACATTTAAGGGGGTAAACCACCCCTAACATAAATTTATTTATCATGGTCGTTTTTTCTGTGTTTAAAGTATATCCGCTGATTTCAAATATTTCTATAAGCGACAATTTAATGTTTTATCATATTTCAAAATTATTACATTCGTCTTAAGGGGTAACTACGCCTCTGACGAGAAACATCATTGACGTATCCGCTCTCGATTTCGTTGAAACTCATATATGTGGTAAAGCAATGCAAACTATTAAACATGTTTTTTTTGTATCGGCAGAAAACCGGTGTTAGGGGATGAAACCACCCCTCAAAGTTTCTCCCACAAGCAGTCCACCGATCTGAATGAAACAAAATCGAAAATTCCTCTAATATTAAGCGATGAAAAATCCACTACGAGAGTGTTGATTAGAAATATAATTAAGGGGTAAACCACCCCTCCATTTTTCGTTTTTCACCCCACGCTTAAGAGGGTTGTATGAAAATTAATAAAACGAGTATCATTTTGAAGGGGAATCAAAATTCAAGTTACCGCGTTTTTGCGTTTCAGCGGAACAGCAAATTTAAGGGGGTAATCCACCCCTAACATCAATTTGTTCATCACCGTCGTGTTTTCTGTGTTTAACATGTATCCGCGGATTCAAAATATACTCCCGCATTTTTAAATTATTACGTTTCTAAATTTTTACATTTAAAGGGTAAACTACTCCTTCTAATTGCTTTTCGTTTGAAGTTTCGCGAAAGGTTTCACGAATTTCGTTAAAACTGTTTTCATTTAATCGGTAATATCAATTTTGTGTTTGTGTGTGCAGGCATATTCGTTTTGAGTTTTAGGAGCGGTACTTTGGGAGTGGGGACATGGGGCTACCCGTTACTGATAAGACTCATATTTTCGTGTCGAGACGCTTCCGATTTTAATATGCACATCCATTAAGCATCTCCATAGGAATAAACATACACTTCTACTATATCATTAATTATAATAATTTCCAGAATAACTTATAAGGCTCACTTCGTATATTTCGGAACGATGATGCGCCTGGATCAAGCGATAATATAGCCAGCGACGTAGTTTTGTGGAGGAATGTATATTTTTATTATTTTACTGTTTATTTAATTAAACATATTAATGTAAGGGTAATGAAGGTTTTACAGTAGGTTAACGAACATGTTTTTAATATATTTTGACATATTTCAGTTGGGAATCATATCAGCCGATTTAATTAATAGTACTTGTGAAAAGTATCGCAGTCATATGCCATCAAATCATTATCTCGTGACATATACTTTTTTCATATGATAACTATCAACAATCATAGCTCATAATTCCTGCAATAATGATAGTCGTCAAAAAAATGCTTTAAACACAACGACTTTTTGCACCATGCACATCTGATAATGGCCAAATTATTGCAACCGGGTATTTCACAATGTGTGTTCGATTCACCAAAACCAAAGGTAACAGGATTTTCAAAATCTTCTGGTTTTTTAGATATATAATTACTTTTATACCATGAATATTTAAAAAGATTAGAATACCGCGGTGATGAGAGTTGATTGTGTGTAAGTGATTGCAATTTAATTATATTATTCCTCAAGTGCAAATTCATATCAGATTTTAATAATATTAAGCTGCCTGAAAAATGTCGGACGAAATTTTTCCACACTCTGAATCCAAATACATCGAGCGGCTGAATTTTTCCAGTTGTACCTTTTGGAATAATCATTGGGATTATCTTCTTATCACGAGGTGTCGCTTCATGAACAACCTTAGGGCAGTGTCCACTCCAGGAGTCTATCAATAATACGCTATGTCTCCCGACGTTAGGAAAGACAACCTTTTCCAACCAAGTTTTGAAATGCTTTGTTAACACAAAACACATTCAATATTTAAAAAAAATACTAATGTTGACATCAATTACATTTCATATTAAAAAAAAAATCATTCATCATAATATGTGAGCATACGTACCAGAAGTAAGTTTTCCAGATTTGGATGCTAATACAAAGACGTTTTCTGCTTGAAATAGCGCTTTCTCTACTCGTGGTCCGAATTCACCCTTCGTCTCCTTTAAAACGATGAAAAGTGGGGAAAGTAATTTCCCCTCAGCGCTTATAGTAGGCTGAATTGTATAGCTGTGAGTTATTGAAGAAACTGACTGTACAACGCATTCAACTTTCTTTTCTCCTTGCGTTGCAAGAGTTCGCGCCGAATGAATTTCCATATGAAAACCGCTTTGATCCGAATTATACACATTTTCCGATCCATACTTTTTTATCAGTGGTGCAACATCGGCGACAAATTTTTCTGCATTTGTCCGTAGAAGTTCTTCTTCTCCCGTAGTTTTGCGCGTTACAAATTTATTGATTTTTCTGGATACAATGCGATGCTGTTTTTTAAAATTCCATAGCCAATTATGAGAGACCTTAAATCGCACATCATTGAAACCTTTCTCCTTTTGGGCTTGTAGCGCCCACTTTTGAAGATCAATATCATGTATTATGACACCAGCATCTAGAGCAGTCTTCAAATTCTTCAATGTATATTCAGAAATTTGCGCTAGCTTTTCTTTATAGGTACCGCCTTTATTCAGCTGATGTGCCCAGCGCCGCAATTGTCTTTCAGACTTGACAGATTTGTATTTCTGTTGGACGGTTTTGAGGCTATAGTTTTTTGTCTTACCAGACCTCCAGTATTGAACTGCTTTATTTTTGTAATCGTAGTTCACCTCATCATCACTGGAACAGGCGTCAGAATCACTACCACCAGTATCCTTTTGCCATACGGTATCTTCTACAGCATTGGCTTCGTACTGTTTAAATGGTTCTTGAAAAGCGAGCGTTTCTTCCTCTATCATTTCAACTCCATTGTAGTCTTGCATGGAACTGATCAATATTTGTTCAAAACCGTCCGCAAGTTCAATTTCCGCGTTGTTAACCGGCGTTTGTGAAATATCCATAGCTTCAAATGTAGCTAGTAGAAGTTTGATAACGTTTATTGGGTTGACTTTCATGGCTGATGAAATTTGTATTATCCAATACACAGTACACTGTTTGTAGCTCACTTTAACGTGAAATAGAAGAATCCGAATGCTAACCGTCTTATAAAGCAGGCGATAAAACTGCAAGCTATTGACAGCTTGAACTGCCAGAGGCCAATCACACATTACCCGAAAATGTAAACACATTATCGGGTAATGTATGATTAACGTCTTGCAGTTCAAGATGATAATAGCGTGCAGTTTAATATTTGCCCAGTGTAAAAATTCTGCGTAGAATACAAATTTTGCGCAAATATCGTTATCGCGTCATGACGCGATAAGAATATTCGCGCTGGAAGAATTAATTATTGCAGTTAGTCGAGAAAAGCTGATACGTAGGCAAATAAACATCGGTCTGTTCGTTGATTGTATAACTTCATACACAGAGATAAAAGATTTCCGAACGGGAGCATTCTGGATAATTACGCATTTAAGAATCGAAGAGTAAACATTTATCTGCGTATGATTTTTTTTTACGCGTAATAACAAAAACGAAAAAACCAAATATATTTATATATACCATTTGAATTTTATTAATAGTATCGTTAATATATTTTTGTTACTGCTTTGCATCGTTGCATGGGAGATGCTTTCATCAAAACTTTTGAATTAGAGGAAGAATCATTTCGGTACGAAAATATAATTATGAAAATATGAAAATGTGAGCCTTATAAGTAAGGGGTAGCCCAAGGTCCCCACTTCCAAAGCACCGCGCCTAAAACTCAAAACGAATATGCCTGCACACACAAACATAAAATTGATATTACCGATGAAATGAAAACAGTTTTAACGAAATTCGTGAAACCTTTCGCGAAACTTCAAACGAAAAGCAATTAGAGGGGGTAGTTTACCCTTAAAATGTGAAAATTTAAAAACGTAATAATTTAAAAACGCGGGAGAATATTTTGAATCCGCGGATACATGTTAAACACAGAAAACACGACGGTGATGAACAAATTTAGGTTAGAGGTGGTTTACCCCCTTAAATTTGCTGTCCCGTTGAAACACAAAAACGCGCCAACTTGAATTTTGATTCCCCTTCAGTATGATACCTGTTTTATTAATTTTCATACAACCCTCTTAAGCGTGGGGTGAAAAAGAGCAAATGGAGGGGTGGTTTACCCCTCAATTATATTTCTAATCAACACTCTCGTAGTGGATTTTTCATCGCTTAATATTAGAGGAAATTTCGATTTTGTTGCATTCAGATCGGTGGACTGCTTGTGGGAGAAACTTTGAGGGGTGGTTTCATCCCCTAACACCGTTTTTCTGCCGATACAAAAAAACATGTTTAATAGTTTGCAATGCTTTACCACATATATGAGGTTCAACGAAATCGAGAGCGGATACTTCAATGATGTTTCTCGTTAGAGGGGTAGTTACCCCTTAAGACGAATGTAGTGATTTTGAAATATGATAAAACATTAAATTGTAGCTTATAGAAATATTTAAAATCAGCGGATATACTTTAAACACAGAAAAAACGACCGTGATAAATAAATTTATGTTAGGGATGGTTTACCCCCTCAAATGTGCTATGCCGCCAAAACGCAAAAACCCGTCAACTTTAATTTTAATTGCCCTTCAAAATGATACCTGTTTTATTAATTTGCATACAACCCTCTTAAGTGTGGGGTAAAAAAAGGGAAATTGAGGGGTGGTTTACCCCCTAATTCAATTTTTTCTTAACAATTTCATAGATGATTTGTCATCGCTTTTCATTAGAAGAATTTTCGTTTTTGTTTCATTCAGATCGGTGGATTGCTTCTGGGTGAAACTGCAAAATCACCCCTCGACACGCCTTTCTTTGAGGGGCGCTTTCCCCCCTTAAATCCGATTTTCCGCCGATAAAAAAAAATACGTGTCTCAAAGTTTTCGATGCTCTATCACATATATGAGTTTCAACAAAATCGGAGGCGGACACCTGAGGGATGTTCCTTGTTAGAATCGAACGTTTGTGTTTCGATTTCTAGTAGAAGAGGCATTTCATCAAGGGCAATTTGTAACAGCCCATTTTCACAGCGCATTTTTTTCAGTTTTATTGTTTTTCAAAATTTGGAATTGGAAAATGATGTTCCGAAAAAAATGCCTGAAATTGAAAATACAGTCTTCTTTAATTCTGAAGTAGCTGATAGTATTGGGTTAAAGTCTGTTCAAAAGTAAACCTGTCATTTCCACCCTGGTTATAAATAATTTTCGTATAGTCCGAGGTGTTCCTTTAGTTAGAGAACTCCAGCGTTCCAGTGATTCTGCGAAGGGTGATAAGGATCGAGCAATATTTAGTAGATCGCATTAATTTTGTGGGGAGCAGTTTTGCATTATATTTAGTTCCTAAAATTTTTCTATCAATTCAGTATGGAAAATGAACAAATGGGATATTGATTCAGAATCTATGGGGTACATTTATTTTGTCAAAGCGGGGTCCTCAGCGTAGATGTTCGGTTGTTCAAAAGGTGGCGTATACAGCAGGGAGGTTTCCAATGCTGGAGTGTTAATTTTACATTTACAAATGGATACACTAGGAGTTAGATGTCGTCGAAAACAGGCTGCCTCCGGTGCACCACCAAATCGGGGTGCCAAAAGCCACTCCCTCCTCTCTCTCTCTCTCTCTCTCTCTCTCTCTCTTTCCTTCCCTCTCTGCTTGTCCTCTTTCCATTCTCCATGGCTCTGATGTACTACTATACCGCTGATTCTCTATTACCACCAACCGCTGCTGGGTCCGAATAAACTTGATCGTTTATCAAGTTGTCAGTTGGAGTTGTCACGAATAGCCAGGGGTTAACCCGGTAGTGCAATTAGGTTAGATACAAGTAGGGATTTAACTGTTTCACGATCATACGATCGCGAGCATGTTTCATACACGGAAGCACTACGAGTGCGAGGGCTCCAGAATCAATTTCACCTGCCACCGTTATGATGCCTCCATAAATCGCTATTGAAGATTTTTACGCCT
>OX632359.1:19220439-19237939 GCA_951751655.1 Ophion costatus | reverse complement strand
ATTATGAAAGGATTGGGTTTATACTTATTTTATGAAATATATATTCATCTAGTTTCAACCAATTTTCATGAATTCAGAAAAAAATCAATCCTGATTTGGCGACGAAAAAAAATTCTCTTCATTGTCCCATCGATATCTTTATGAAAGGTTATCTGTAAATAAAAAGTCAACAATTTATCGATATTTATACAAATGTAGCTATCGTTATGCGTAGCCGTTTTTTTATTTTGGTTTTTTTTTACAAAACGCCGAACGTTTGAAATTTTTTTTTCTATCTTCACGGCCTTTTTAGTACTAAAGCAATCTTTAAAAATAGTAATCATCAACATTTAAAAAATCGGCTACGTACAATCTTAGTCACTGCGATTATAAAAATCTTCTTTAAAAATTGAAAATCGATGACAAGTTTTTGGGTATTCGCTGAGACAAGGTCGAACAAAGTAGTTTCGAGAAAATCGCGATCAAAGTTTTCATTCCGTTTTTTGAATATTGATACATTATTGACGAAGCATATTGATACATACATTAAAGTATCATGTCGCAGCCGATATAACGGGTTTTCCCCTTCATTGTATTTCTCAAAATAATAAGAGCTTGCACTCCATCTATTCTGAACGATGAGTTATAAATTTATAAAACTTAAACATGCAGACATTTTGCTATTTGTGGCAGCTCTAAAATCGTGACGTAACGCAAACCACGACCCCCCCCCTCCCACGTACGTAGACCGTAACGCCAGGCCGATCCCCCCAATTGCGTTACGTAATTTATGTACGCCCCCTTACCCGTACACGATATTCTTCGCCTATCTATACGACCAAACGGTCGACTGCCCCTTGAGATAGTGGCTCACCTGTTGGCATCTAGCGGCGGTAACGAGGGAACAAGTTTAATTATTTCATCAAATTCTTTCTCATCCAGGCATTTATTATTTTACGTTAAATTACATTGTATAAATATTTAATTATTTCGCGAAGAAAAAACTACTCGAGAGTTTTTTCACAGTCCGTATCTACGGGCATTGCCGAACATAAAAGAAAAATGGTTAGCTCGCACTACCTAACAGTGAGGTCTACGTAGTTTTGTTTGTGTTACTTTTTGTCCTGTGGCAGTCGCCGGCCATTGTATCGAAATTATTGCATAAATAATTCAACCCGATTAAAGATGAAGCGCCGACATGAGCACGTACATATCTAGTTATCTATGTTCTGTTTTGCCTCTCAAGACCTTCGAGTCTCTGGGGCATTCCCAGCTAGCGGGCATCCACTTGATACGAACGTATCGCATTTTCCGGTCGCCGCGGCTATTTGAGAACAATCGTGATGGCGACCGGATATCGAATATCCGATATATATGTAAGGGTACAAAAACACGAAACATACATAGGTGCACGCGAACACACACACACACGCCTCCACGCACACATACGCACACATACGCACACACACATATAAATAAGTAATCCCGCTTTCCTCTGTCTCGGTCGAATGCGACCGGTGAACTTACGCTCCAAAGAGCGTCGTGAGGCGATCGTCTGATCTAATCGCTTATCCACAGCGCGTGCCCAAGATTTTCGATAGACAAGCCTGAAAATCTTCAAAATATCTTAACGTTTTGTACTTTAATTTAGCCGTTCGTGAAACACGTGATGAATACGCATTCATTTTCACGCCGTCTATCTCATCTCTTTTTCTATCGCCTGCATAATAATCTCTTCGGAATTCTGTATCACCTCTGTTATTGCGCACGAAATATCGTTAGACAATTTTTCGAAAATAGTTTCAGGGAACGATTTGCGGGTGTGCGCTATAAAAATCGTAATGGAGAACAGAATATTACATTAATAGTTTATCCGGGAAGAAAATTCTGAAAGCGTGTTTCTATCCGTACAGATGCTCAAAGGTAATAAATCCGATTGTGTTGAATGAGAAACTGCATTTGTTGAAGAGACGCGAAATTTCTCTTCCACGACAGGCCTATCAGACTTCTCGAGAACGAATATACTTTATAATAACAATGATGGTGAGGATAATAATAATAACAATAATAATAATGAAAAAAATAATAATGATAACGATTAGGAATTAACGGACCGAACGGAAATTCGCGAATCTAATACTGGAGATAAATAGCGAAACGTTCTTCCGAGTCATTACGACAAATTCCGATACCAAAGTTAAAGAACATTATAAATTAACCGTAAATAGCATTTTGGAAAGAACATGCTGCATTATTTTTTATTTCCTTATGTTCCGCGTGATGGATCGTTCGTTATTGAACATTGCCATCAAGTCCGCGGATACTAGCCTCTATTGAGAATGCCCCCTGATGATGAAAAGAAGAGAGGGAGAGGGAGATAGAGAGGGAGAGAGCGAGAGAAGGAGAATACTTCTCACCGTGCAATCTAAGCGAGCAAAGCTGCCCCTTATCTTGTCTCGTGTCTTTCAGTTTTGGTATTGAAACTCGAAAATTCATAATGCGATTGGGAAATTGTTGAATAAGAGCTGAAAATCTATGAGGGAAGAATCAGAGAGAATTGAAAAAAGCGTCTAGAAGCAGAAACGGAAATTGAACTGGATGAAGGAGGGAATTTTCCGGGCAAAAAAGAAGATCAAGCGAATATATGAATAATGGTACATAAAGCGCAGCAGATGACGTTGTATATACATACATACATACATACATACATACATACATACATACATACATACATACATACATACATACATACATACATACATACATACATACATACATACATACATACATACATACATACATACATACATACATACATACATACATACATACATACATACATACATACATACATACATACATACATACATACATACATACATACATACATACATACATACATACATACATACATACATACATACATACATACATACATACATACATACATACATACATACATACATACATACATACATACATACATACATACATACATACATACATACATACATACATACATACATACATACATACATACATACATACATACATACATACATACATACATACATACATACATACATACATACATACATACATACATACATACATACATACATACATACATACATACATACATACATACATACATACATACATACATGCATACATATATACACACACACATATATATTTATGTGCATACGTGTATATGTATTCATACACGTCGTTTCGTTGACCAATGATTCAAGTATTGCGTGCATGTTGCTTCACCCGATGACGCTGATGTTGGATTATGCATTTGTTATATTCGACCGTCGGCACCCAAGAACATCCGGCAGGACAGCGCATGCAGATACCGTAATCTTCTTGACAGTCTTGCGGTCCCGGTGAGCTTTCCCACAGACATTGCTTCCCACCTGAAGTTTCGAATATGGCACCTTTCCTCCACCACTCGGTGTACGATATCTGCGAAGTAGGACAAAAGCGTTAGCGGTTTCAGACTTTTTCAGGCACGAGTTTCAATGTTCATACACTTGTAAACCGTGAATTGAAAAAAATTGATTCGTTGGGTACTTCGATGATCAAATGATAGAACATTGATGACACAAAGAAAATCCTTCGTGACTTGAGTCGAGGACTATTCATTCAGTGAGATAGCCAATGGCAGCTTCGTCATTGGCAGGCAAAAATGCATCTACGTAGGATTTTATGATTTATCTTCACTGCATTCACTAAGAAATTTTAAACAGATTACTTTTTGAAAATCCAATGCACCCGCCCACATACATTCACACGCTTGCGCGCGCGCGGACGCATTGGGGAATTGGATTTGAAAAGCCGATTATATAGTCGTGCACCAATTGCATTTTCGTAAAAGTAACAGTTTTTTGCAAATGGCTTCTATAATATAATTTGCATTAAAAAAATAAATAAATTGAATGACGTTCTTATTCGAGCTCGTGATTTTAAGTGCAAATGGCGCTTTCATGTATGGTATCTGCTTTATATAGATGATCGATGAGTAGAACAATATGGAAATAGAAATTATGACAAAGACTGAACCTGACGGTTTTTTATGTTGAGCCACGCAAAAGGTGCTCTTCTGACTTCGATAGCTCGTACGTTATGTCGTAAAGGATGTGCATGGAGCATTCGTACATGCACGTCAAGAGCAAATACGCGATCTGGGCGAAGCGAGCAACGGGGAATATCGCCTATCAAACAAGACGTCACGTGGGGCTTTGCCAGTGTCACCTTTGCTGTTTCCGATTCTGTATATGCGTTGAGAGTAACGAAAGTTTAGGAGCCATAGCGATGGATTCGTCCCATAATGTACTTTGCGGCATAAATGTATGTGAGGAGTGCGATAGGGGTGTGCGTGTGTGTATGTGTATATAGAGGGTGTCCCAGAACTGGATGCGTCCCCTGAAATGGGGGATTGGGGGTGGAATTATGAGTCGATTGATATACGTATGTGTGGGTCTCAGCATAACTCCGGAATTATTTATTTTTAAAGGTGGGCCAATCGTGCGCCTTTAAAAATGAATAATAATTCAGAGGTTGATCGGGGTTATACCCGACCGCACCTACACATGCTTATATCAAGCGACTCAGAATTTCACGCACAACCCCTCATTTTAGGGAACACATTTAGTTTTAGGAGACCCTGTATGTGTGTGGGTGTGTCGGTGAGGCGATAACTATTAGTATTTTCATCTAGGTGGAGGAATTTGATCAACAATCCAAAAGTGAGTTGACGCCCCAAATTTCAACATAATCGATCAAGATTTAGCATAGAAAAATCGATCAAACAGGAATTTCAATGTTTTTCGCCTGAAATCGATTAACCCTTCACTTGACACACTTATATTTAGCCACGGCTTTGACACACTGAATCTATTTTACCCGAATAGTATTTGACCCACTTGCCCTTAAAAACACTTCAGTCCGGTTTTATTGAAAAAATTCGGGATACACTTTAAAGATTTCTTAATATGTCTGCATAATTATAATTCGGAAAATATAAAATTGAATTGTTGTAAAAAATTATTGAAACCTTTCCATCTTGGGTAAGTTAGCATTTTATTTCAAATTCGTCTAGTTCAAAATGACCCAGTGTGTCAAGGAAGGGTTAAAAATGGGTTAAAAATGGTGCAAATGCTTATGAAAGGTGCTCAAAGTAATGGCCATCACTTTTAATGTATGCTTGTAATCTGATTGACATTGATTATATTGTTTTATTAATCACGTCAGTCTGTATTACCGAACAGGCTCTAATTGTTCTTCCTTGCAAATCTTGCGCAGTAGTCGGCACTTCTTTGTACACCATGTTTTTTAAAGTCTCCTATAAAGTAGTCCAGTGGCGCGAAGTGTAGTGAACGCGTTGGCCGAACCACACGAGCAGCACGTCGAAACCAGCGATTGGCAAATTTTTCACTGAGCTTATTTCTTGCAACCAAATAAAAATGCGCCGGGCATCCTCAGTGCTGTAACCACATAGTGGAACCACAAATTCGATCAGAGCCTGTTCTTTAATACAGCCTGATGAGATTGACAAGACAATACAATTAATGCGAATCAGGCTGGAGCGTGAATGAATGAAGTGGCCATCGCTTTCAGCACCTCTTATATGAGTAAGTGTTTGCACCGTTGTTTAATCGATGTTAGGCTGAAAACACTGAAATTTCATTTTTATTGTTTCTTCATACTTAATCGTAATCGATCATGTTAAAATTTGGTGTGTGAACTTATTTTCAGTTGCTTGGTAAAATTCTGAAAATATAGTGGTTCCATGAAAAAAACGGAGGTGACCTCGAAATCTCCGAAGCGCCTCCTCCTGGGTGAACCTCTTAGCCACGACTCGACGAGCCTCTTCGAATTATGCAACATTTGCAGTAAAAGTTTTCTTTTGAGTTTGATAGGTGAGAAAATATTTCTACTGCTAATAGTTGTCGCCTCGCCCGGTATATCGGAAAGCAGTGCAGCCAGATCGCGCGTAAAAGTTACCCCCTCAGAAGTCTCTTACGCGTCCATCACACAATCATGGTAGCGCGTGTCCGCGAGCGAGTGACGCTCGGACATCTTCGGAAAGAGCTGAGTGCCGTCGAACTGTCCCGACCGCGCCTTCGGCAGCTACACCAATCCATCGACGCTGGTTCATGTGCGGTCAAGCCGAACAAAGGCTTCGAGGGAAAAAGCAATCTGAGCACGGTTCGCGCGTGACGTCACCCGACGGCACGCGCGAGGCTTTTAGATGATTTCAATGCTTATTTAGCTCTTGATTCTCTGCGTTATTAATGTATACAAAAAAATGTATCGCGCAATCTGAACGCTAATTTTTTTACTTTATACGTTAATTTAAATACAATAATAAATCTAAATTACAACTTATTTATCTTCTAAAAAATTGGTTACGCTTTACTCACACTCGACCTTATGCCAAATAAATTATAATTCAGAAAAGTAAGCGAAAATATATTTATATTCGTATTATTATATTAATTCTCATACTTTCATCAAGCGATAAAGCATTATCCCCAAAAACAAGTCAATCATCCACCGTCGCCAATCGTAAATGCCAGAAAGTGCATTTTTAACATAAGCGATAGGATGGTCCCGGTGGTAACGTTCCTGGCTTCGGTCCGCAGGGGCGCAGATCGTTCCTCACGCTCAGCGCTTTTTTTTAAATCATGATTACTAATAATTCTTATTTGTTTAGTTATTTCTATTAGTTATCATATTCATTTTAATTAGTTATCTTTTAGTGTCGAAAAATTTATCGCGCACTCTGACCGCTTATCTTATTAGTTTTTACGATAATTTAAATATAATAATAAATCTAAAATACAACTTATTTATCTTCTAAAAAATTGTTTGCGCTTTACTCACACCCAAAAGTACCAGAAAGTGAACATACGACACAAAAAATTAAAGCAGCAAGAAAAGTTGAACTTCGTCAAAAATGGTCGTACAAAAAAAAAGGATTTTGAAGCTTCAAGTTTCTAGTTTTAGTTGCGACGATGATTTTTTTTTTGCGAATCACTGATTGCGCGGTCGGAAGAAATATAACGGAAAAAACAATTTTGCACATTTTTACGTTTTTTTCAAAGTTCTGCACGGGTTTTGGAGATTTTTTTCGGACTTGACCAATATCAAGGTCACTGAGCCCATTCAATTCACTTAAAATTGCTTTTTTTTCTCCGTCCGACCATTTTTCGCTGAGATATCTCAGGAACTAATGGTCGTACGGGAATTCGATCGGTAGTTTTGGCATGTTGATAACATACTCTACAAGCTCTGATTATTATTCCAGTGAAACTTTTATTTTTTATTTTTGCCATTCGTTTTAGAAAAGTACAAAAAACGATGTTTTCTTGGTTTTTATGAAATCCACCGCAGTGCAGCCAGATCGCGCGCGAAAGTTACCCTCTCTCTAGTCCCTTGCGCGCCCATCACACAATCATAGTAGCGCGTGTCCGCGAGCGAGCGACGCTCGGACATCTTCGGAAAGAGCCGAGTGCCGTCGAAGTTTCCCGACCGCGCCTTCGGCAGCTATACCAATACATGGACGCTGAGCACGTTCATGTGCGGCCAAGCCAAAACGAAGGCTTCGAGGGAAAAAGCAATCTGAGCACGAGCCGCGCGTGACGTCACGCGACGGCACGCGCGAGGCTTTTAGATGATTTCAATGCTTATTTAGCTCTTGATGCTCTGCGTTGTTAATGTATACAAAAAATATGTATCGCACACTCTGAACGCTTATTTTTTTAGTTTATACGTTAATTTAAATATAATAATAAATCTAAATTACAACTTATTTATCTTCTAAAAAATTGTTTACGCTTTACTCACACCCGTCCTTATGCCAAATAAATTATAATTCAGAAAAGTAAGTGAAAATATATTTATATTCGTATTATTATATTAATTCTCATACTTTCATCGAGCGATAAAGTATTATCTCCAAAAACAAGTCAATCATCCATCCGGCCGCCAATCGTAAGTGCCAGAAAGTGCATCTTTAACACAAGCGATAGGATGGTCCCGTTTGTAGCGTTCCTGGCTTCGGTCCGTAGGGGCGCAGGATCGTTCCTCACGCTCAGCGCTTTTTTTTTAATCATGGTTACTATTAATTTTTATTTGAGTAGTTATTTTTATTAATTATCATATTTATTTTAATTAGTTATCTTTTAGTACCGAAAAATTTATCGCGCACTCTAACCGCTTTTTTTATTAGCTTTTACATCAATTTAAATATAATCAATCTAAAATACAACTTATTTATCTTCTAGCAAAATATTTGCGCTTTACTCACACCCGACCCTATGCCAAATAAATTGTAATTCATAAAAGTAAGCGGAAATATATTTATCTTCGTATTATTATATTCATTCTCATATACTTTCATCAAGCGATAAAGTATTATCCCCAAAAACAATCATCCATCCGACCGCGAATCGTAAGTACCAGAAAGTGAACATACATTGACACAAAAAATTAAAGGAGCAAGAAAAGTTGAACTTCGTCAAAAGTGGTCGTACGAAAAAAAAAGGAATTTAAAGCTTCAAGTTTCTAGTTTTAGTCCCGACAATGATTTTTTTTTGAGAATCACTGATTGCACGGTCGGAAGAAATATCACGGCAAAAAAAATTTTGCAAATTTTTACTTGTTTCAAAGTTCTGCACGTGTTTTGGAGATTTTTTTCTGACTTGACCAATATCAAGGTCATTGAGCCCATTCAATTCACTTAAATTTGCTTTTTTTTTCTCCGTACGACCATTTTTCGCTGAGATATCTCGGGAACTAATGGTCGTACGGGAATTCGATCGGTAGTTTTGGAAACGTGAATACTCTACAAGCTCCGATTATTATTGTAGTGAAACTTTTATTTTTTATTTTTGCCATTAGTTTTAGAAAAGTACAAAAAAACGATGTCTTCTTGGTTTTTATGAAATCCACCGCTACTTTGCAAATATTGCGGTAAAGACTAATGTTTATGGACGGTCATTCAGCTTAATATGTCTCCAAGAGCCATGCATAATTCCAAGTTAACCCGATTATCGGTCTTTCTTGCCCGATTTACCAAAAGTTGAAAAAAAATTAAAGGAGCAAGTTGCCTCCTTTTCAGACATCGTTTCATGATTATTAAGAGGGAAAAACCTTTTCATTACTTTTCGTACAATTGGGTATTGAGTACGCATTTAATGTTGGAAAAAAACCGTGAAAATCATATTGTCTAAAAATTTCCGAAAAAATTTTTTTAATAAAAAAAAGTATTGAAAATTTTTTTTTTTTGTTGAAATTTTTTTCAAATCAACATTGTACCGCCAGCATTAGAATTACCCAAAGCATACTACGGGGAGGTACACTTTAGGTAATTCTACGTACGCTTTGGGTAATTCTACGTCCGCTTTGGGTAATTCTAATGCTGGCGGTACAATGTTGAATCGAAAAAAAAAATTTTTAATCGAAATAGATTTTTTTATAAACAAAAAAATTTCAACATTTTTGTTATTAAAAAAAAAATTCGAAAATTTTTAGTCAATATGATTTTCAGGGTTCTTTTCCAACATTTAATGCGTACTCAATACCCAATTGTACGAAAAGTAGTGAAAAGTTGTTTTTCCTCTTAATAATCATGAAATGATGTCTGAGAAGGAGGAAACTTGTTCCTTTAATTTTTTTTCATATTTTGGTCAATCGGGCAAGAAAGACCGATGAACGGATCAATTTGGAATTTCGCATAGCTCTTGGGGACATATTGAGCCGAATGACCGTCCATAAACATTAGTGTTTATCGCAATATTTGCAAAGTAGCGGTGGATTTTATAAAAACCAAGAAAACATCTTTTTTGTACTTTTTTAAAACTGATGGCAAAGTATTTTTTTTAAACCTACAATAATACTCAGAGCTCGTAGAGTATGTATTCACGTTTCCAAAATTGCCAGTCGAATTCCCGTACGACCATTAGTTCCTGAGATATCGATGACTGAAGACAAAAAGACATTTTTTCATTCACAGGCCGATATCTCAGCGAAAAATGGTCGCAAGGAGATAAAAAAAAAAGCAAATTGAACTGAATTGAATGGGCTTGATATTGGTCAAGTCTTGATATCAATGACCTTGATATTGGTCAAGTCCGAAAAAAATCTCCAAAACACGTGCAGAAATTTGAAAAACGTAAAAATTTGCAAAATTTTTTTCGCCGTGATATTTCTTCCGACCGCGCAATCAGTGATTCTAAAAAAAAATCATTGTCGGAACTAAAACTAGAAACTTGAAGCTTTAACATCCTTTTTTTTGTACGACCACTATTGACGAAGTTCAACTTTTCTTGCTCCTTTAATTTTTTGTGTCAATGTATGTTCACTTTCTGGTACTTACGATTCGCGGTCCGATGGATGATTGTTTTTGGGGATAATACTTTATCGCTTGATGAAAGTATATGAGAATGAATATAATAATACGAAGATAAATATATTTCCGCTTACTTTTATGAATTACAATTTATTTGGCATAGGGTCGGGTGTGAGTAAAGCGCAAATATTTTGCTAGAAGATAAATAAGTTGTATTTTAGATTGATTATATTTAAATTGATGTAAAAGCTAATAAAAAAAGCGGTCAGAGTGCGCGATAAATTTTTCGGTACTAAAAGATAACTAATTAAAATAAATATGATAACTAATAAAAATAACTACTCAAATAAAAGTTAATAGTAACCATGATTAAAAAAAAAGCGCTGAGCGTGAGGAACGATCCTGCGCCCCTACGGACCGAAGCCAGGAACGCTACAAACGGGACCATCCTATCGCTTGTGTTAAAGATGCACTTTCTGGCACTTACGATTGGCGGCCGGATGGATGATTGACTTGTTTTTGGAGATAATAGTTTATCGCTCGATGAAAGTATGAGAATTAATATAATAATACGAATATAAATATATTTTCACTTACTTTTCTGAATTATAATTTATTTGGCATAAGGACGGGTGTGAGTAAAGCGTAAACAATTTTTTAGAAGATAAATAAGTTGTAATTTAGATTTATTATTATATTTAAATTAACGTATAAACTAAAAAAATAAGTGTTCAGAGTGTGCGATACATTTTTTTTGTATACATTAACAACGCAGAGCATCAAGAGCTAAATAAGCATTGAAATCATCTAAAAGCCTCGCGCGTGCCGTCGCGTGACGTCACGCGCGGCTCGTGCTCAGATTGCTTTTTCCCTCGAAGCCTTCGTTTTGGCTTGGCCGCACATGAACGTGCTCAGCGTCCATGTATTGGTGTAGCTGCCGAAGGCGCGGTCGGGAAACTTCGACGGCACTCGGCTCTTTCCGAAGATGTCCGAGCGTCGCTCGCTCGCGGACACGCGCTACTATGATTGTGTGATGGGCGCGCAAGGGACTAGAGAGAGGGTAACTTTCGCGCGCGATCTGGCTGCACTGCGGTGGATTTCATAAAAACCAAGAAAACATCGTTTTTTGTACTTTTCTAAAACGAATGGCAAAAATAAAAAATAAAAGTTTCACTGCAATAATAATCAGAGCTTGTAGAGTATGTTATCAACATGCCAAAACTACCGATCGAATTCCCGTACGACCATTAGTTCCTGAGATATCTCAGCGAAAAATGGTCGGACGGAGAAAAAAAAGCAATTTTAAGTGAATTGAATGGGCTCAGTGACCTTGATATTGGTCAAGTCCGAAAAAAATCTCCAAAACCCGTGCAGAACTTTGAAAAAAAACGTAAAAATGTGCAAAATTGTTTTTTCCGTTATATTTCTTCCGACCGCGCAATCAGTGATTCGCAAAAAAAAAATCATCGTCGCAACTAAAACTAGAAACTTGAAGCTTCAAAATCCTTTTTTTTTGTACGACCATTTTTGACGAAGTTCAACTTTTCTTGCTGCTTTAATTTTTTGTGTCGTATGTTCACTTTCTGGTACTTTCGGGTGTGAGTAACGCGCAAACAATTTTTTAGAAGATAAATAAGTTGTATTTCAGATTTATTATTATATTTAAATTATCGTAAAAACTAATAAGATAAGCGGTCAGAGTGCGCGATAAATTTTTCGACACTAAAAGATAACTAATTAAAATGAATATGATAACTAATAAAAATAACTAAACAAATAAGAATTATTAGTAATCATGATTTAAAAAAAAGCGCTGAGCGTGAGGAACGATCTGCGCCCCTGCGGACCGAAGCCAGGAACGTTACCACCGGGACCATCCTATCGCTTATGTTAAAAATGCACTTTCTGGCATTTACGATTGGCGACGGTGGATGAATGACTTGTTTTTGGGGATAATGCTTTATCGCTTGATGAAAGTATGAGAATTAATATAATAATACGAATATAAATATATTTTCGCTTACTTTTCTGAATTATAATTTATTTGGCATAAGGTCGAGTGTGAGTAAAGCGTAACCAATTTTTTAGAACATAAATAAGTTGTAATTTAGATTTATTATTGTATTTAAATTAACGTATAAAGTAAAAAAATTAGCGTTCAGATTGCGCGATACATTTTTTTGTATACATTAATAACGCAGAGAATCAAGAGCTAAATAAGCATTGAAATCATCTAAAAGCCTCGCGCGTGCCGTCGGGTGACGTCACGCGCGGGTCATGCTCAGATTGCTTTTTCCCTCGAAGCCTTCGTTCGGCTCGGCCGCACATGAACGGGATGAACGTGCTCAGCGTCGATGTATTGGTGTAGCTGCCGAAGGCGCGGTCGGGACAGTTCGACCGCACTCGGCTCTTTCCGAAGATGTCCGAGCGTCGCTCGCTCACGGACACGCGATACTATGATTGGGTGATGGGCGCGTAAGAGACTAGCGAGGGGGTAACGTTTACGCGCGATCTGGCTGCACTGTCGGAAAGGTTTAGTGGTGCCCGTTTTATTTTTCATGTGAGCTTTTTTCGACGATAAATTAAGCTTTGAATAGTTGATATAAAATGTGATTAATAAATGTCATCTATCAATTTAATTAAAGGAAAAATCTGTTCATTTTCGTTAGTTTTTGCTGCTTTTTGTATTGGTATTACGAAACTCGAATTCTAGTGTACTTTCTTAAACTTGCAATTCCCATAATATAATAAAAAGCGAATAAATGAATAATGACTCCAAAATGAAGGTCTCCATATTCAATTATCCATATATATACATATCTTTTCTTCCCAACTAACTTTCATGAAGCACGAGAAATGCCATTCGCTTTTTCGACCTTCATACGGTCACTTTATCGATGTACAGCTTCAGGGAAAGTGTAATGGAAATTACTAGAGATCGCTAGGTGACTGGACAATAAAGGATTCTGTCGAATAATATCGAGAAACTTTTAATAGAAATAATTTTTAAAAATTCTTCTTCGGCGTAGTGACTACGTCTATGTTTTTCTGCATCTTTTCCTTTGTGTTTTGTGGCGTAACTTCATCCTGTTTATTCTTAGAATCTATGGGCTGTGATTAATCATAGGGATACATACTTTACAAGCACAACCGCGATGATAAAATTTGCCGAAGCCCTTTCGCTGCCGAGGTGTAACTTTGGACCAGAGTATTGCGAGTCCACAAAGCGATGTACTCAGTTTTCCACCGATCATACGTCCACTGATGACCCATGTTTGGCCAGGATTGAGGGAGGACAAGCCGCACATGCTCTCGAACGAGGATGACCAGAACCAAAGGGGTTTTCGTTTCAAGATAATTCGAGCTTCCGGTGTTGCCTATTAATCGTAAACACACACGTAGATGGCACGTTCCAGCCGAATAAATCGGAATCTCTCGACACCTGTATGTGTCTAAAGTCTGCTCTATTGATATTCATGATTGTGGTTCAGCTACGAGAACGAAGGAGATGTCGGGACAACCTCGCCGAACTGCGACCGAAAATAGCGCTTGATAACTTCAACGGGTGGATATTTAAGAAATAATAATATTCGAGATAGTATTTTGTATTTTAAATGAAAAATATGCAAACGAAGTAAGAAATCGTGCCAGAGGGTCGAGATTATACAATTCAACCGATTTTTAATGATTATCAGACGCTTATATCGATGGATCTTTGATAACTGTTGAAATAAGTAAGATCTGTTGATCGTTACTTTTCGATGATATCACCTTGCTTATGGATATTATGTCAGGAAAACAGTCGCAATGGGCAAGTCAAATGGCATATGGCAAACGTTAAAATACAGTATTAAAATTAGCATCGTGGAACTGCAAGGGAAACCCTTGTTTGTTTTGTTTTATCTCCTTTTTTATCGTGCAATATCTTCTTTTTTAAAATTAGGTTGCACATTTCTAATACAGATATTAGAAAACGTTTGAGAGATATTCGTAGTCTAAGTGAACTTGAAAAATATGAACAATCAGGAGAAAAAAATCATTGTATTCCAACGATGTGAATTGCAATGTTATGAAACGGCACCAAATAGTCCATAGCATTCCAATGTTTTGGAACCTCCGCACTAAAATTGCTTTGAGCTTGCCATTGTAATAATTTCAAATCGGTATAATTATGTTGATCACTTTATGTTACGCATGTATTTATTCGAATATTTGCAAAGCAGTATGTCTTTATTTGGGGTTGAAAAAAGCCCTCTTCTATCTAATCGTAGACCTCATAATGCGAATTTTGAGGTAGGGAGCTCGAGGTTGCATGACCTCTCCGTTGCATCGCACGAGGTCTATAACCACAAGCACGGGAGGCAACGACGGTAAATTTCACTCGTCAATGCTTGTATACTGCCTCGTTATAGATATGGATTCTGGTTACAGATATCTCTATAGTACCGCAACTTTGCAGAAGGTTCCATGTCGCGACAAGTCCGTGATCCTTACATTTTCCCCTTTTCTTGTTCGACATCAAATTTTACCTTTTTGTCCTAATTTTTTGAACCGTTGCTTACACGAGAGATATTCATCTAGACAACCAGACCCTGTAATAAACTATGATCGCTCTTTATTGCACATTATTATTTATTAATCATATCCTTAACTATGATTAATTTCGAGCGTCCAAAAGTATTGGTTCAGAAAAGTTAAAGTGAATTGAATAGCACTGTTATTTATTTTTAATTGGTCAGTTCGACGAAATAAAAAAATCTTTTCTCTCACGATGATTTTACTTCACATATTTGAAAGAAATATGAATTATTCGAAAGTTAGTAATGATTTTTTGTTGAACATACAGCAGTTGTAAATATGCCGATAGAAACTTGTCCCATTTATTATAAATACGTACACTGTGGCGATTTCTTTTGAATGTTCATTCTTGGATATGGATATTCGTGTATTCCGACTGCTAGCAAACAAACGTACGTGATCAGAGTGAAATTTCATTCCAAAACGTGAATGTATGTGATATACATTCGTTTCTCGTTACTTAATGTAAAAACGTATGAGTGCATATTCGCAAAGATGCATATTGGACGGTGTGTCGCGGTTGTAATCGTTTCGGAGCGGTTTTCAACATGGCAATTTTCACGATCGGTATTTGGCCCGGTCAACAGAGGGGGGAAAAAATACGCAAAACGACGACCGCGGCAACTCCCGAAGGAATAATTATCGAGGTATGAGATTTTGCGCAACGCGCTGACTTTGAGATTTCATTTCTCAATTTTTGTTCTACTCACGTTCGAAGGATCATAGTTTGATCATCATTTTTTTTCCACGTAAACACATTGTTTCCCGACCTTCGAATTACTGAGACATTTACTTCGCCCTGCTTTTCATTTAGTTTGTTATACATTCTTTTTGATACTGTTGGATCGTCAGCGATAAATATTTTGGAAGGTTTATTTTGAGGGAGTTTGTTTTTCTGGCAGCAACGCGTAGACAGTAGTAAATATGCTTTTAAAAGTTCCAAGAGCTCGATAAAATAGCCACGTATGAACTACCGCGTATTTCATCTTGCCCAAATATCAGAGAGGGAGAGCGAGATTGACAAGGGGACAGTACGGCAGTCGGATTTTTGTAATTTTTCGTACTCACGGTACGTGAAGTTCAGAGCTCGAATATTAATATCCCAAAGCAGTTCGACGCCATATTCAGAAATTTTCGAGAAAATGGACTTTGAAGTTTTCGAGCGCACTCTTATCCCACAAAGATGCAACGAAATTCGAACCGGGCTCGTGGCGTACCCGATAGCGCTCGAGTCTAGTAATCGCGGGGTCGCTGGTTCGAGTCTTACTTCGAAATTTTTTTTTTTTTTTCATTTTTTTAAAATTCGCATACCTCCGTCATTTAAACATCCCGATAAATTTTTGTTGTATATAATCACATATTATTATATATAATTAATAGTAGTAGTACAGATAAAAGGAGGGGATGGTAAAAAGGGGAAGGCCCCCGTACCTCTGAGGAAAAATAGTAGTAGTACATTCCTTTATTTCTTGTACACCCTTGCGGGCTTTTTACAAACTCCTCTCGTCTTACATTTTTCCTTTCACCACTTAACCTAACTTATCTTATCTTAAGTATCCTTCTCTAAAATTTCTTCCCGTTTTCGCCATATTACTCGTCTTCTCCTCCCTCTTTTCACCCCTCTATTTCTCTGTCCTTTTCCCTTGCCATTTTTTCAAATTGTCGCACTATTTCGCACATCTCTGGCACCACCTCTTTTCCCTCTAGCGCTCTCTTCCACCCCCCTTCTGGATTTGTGCATTGCTGTCGCTCCCACTTTTTAAATTCTCTCCACGCCCCCCCTTCCAACTTCTTCCGCACCTCCTCACATACCCAGACGTGTGCCAATGTTTCCTCTGCTCCTCCACACACTCTCCACCTAGTATTTCGGAATCGTTTTTCCGCCTCTCTTCCTACGCTCCCGCACCTCATTCTGGCCCAAATTTCCCTAGTCTCCCCTCTCACGATCCCTTTATCTCAATACTCCTCCATCCCCACATCTCTTTTTCTTTCTTTATACTCCCTGCAGAAGTTGGAGCTAACAATTTTACCCCACATTCTCTGCAATTCCTGTTGCTCCAACTTCTCCACCGCTCTCCCGCTCTTCTTCCTCTATTCTTCCTTGTTTCCTCCTCTTAGTATTTCCGCCACCTGCCCCTCTCCAGCTTGCTCCATTGCTGCATTTAGCAGCTTAGCCCATTTGCTTCCATCGTTGTTAACTAAGCCTCGCGCCTCTTCCATCAGGCATACTCTCGGCCATCTCCCTTCTTCCGTCTCCAAAATTTTTGAAATATAACCCGCTGCTCTCTTTACCATTACGGTGTCAATCCCTTTGCTCCCTGATTCCATTTTCCAAATATACTCGGGTGTATTTCTCCGTAGTCCCATCGCCATCTTCGTATACCTGGCTTGGGCTCTCTCCACTCTTTCTCTCCTTTTCCAGCCCCACACTTCCACTCCATACAACAATCCACTCCTGGCGATTGCCTCCGCTATCCTTAGCTTCTCCGTCAATCTGCCGACTCTAGCTCTTTTAGCGATGCCCCACGCTGCGTTCGCGGCTTTCCGTATTTTTCCTTCCAGCATCCTTAAATGTTTTTC
>OX632359.1:19187939-19215439 GCA_951751655.1 Ophion costatus | reverse complement strand
CACACACACACACACACACACACACACACACACACACACACACACACACACACACACACACACACACACACACACACACACACACACACACACACACACACACACACACACACACACACACACACACACACACACACACACACACACACACACACACACACACACACACACACACACACACACACACACACACACACACACACACACACACACACACACACACACACACACACACACACACACACACACACACACACACACACACACACACACACACACACACACACACACACACACACACACACACACACACACACACACACACACACACACACACACACACACACACACACACACACACACACACACACACACACACACACACACACACACACACACACACACACACACACACACACACACACACACACACACACACACACACACACACACACACACACACACACACACACACACACACACACACACACACACACACACACACACACACACACACACACACACACACACACACACACACACACACACACACACACACACACACACACACACACACACACACACACACACACACACACACACACACACACACACACACACACACACACACACACACACACACACACACACACACACACACACACACACACACACACACACACACACACACACACACACACACACACACACACACACACACACACACACACACACACACACACACACACACACACACACACACACACACACACACACACACACACACACACACACACACACACACACACACACACACACACACACACACACACACACACACACACACACACACACACACACACACACACACACACACACACACACACACACACACACACACACACACACACACACACACACACACACACACACACACACACACACACACACACACACACACACACACACACACACACACACACACACACACACACACACACACACACACACACACACACACACACACACACACACACACACACACACACACACACACACACACACACACACACACACACACACACACACACACACACACACACACACACACACACACACACACACACACACACACACACACACACACACACACACACACACACACACACACACACACACACACACACACACACACACACACACACACACACACACACACACACACACACACACACACACACACACACACACACACACACACACACACACACACACACACACACACACACACACACACACACACACACACACACACACACACACACACACACACACACACACACACACACACACACACACACACACACACACACACACACACACACACACACACACACACACACACACACACACACACACACACACACACACACACACACACACACACACACACACACACACACACACACACACACACACACACACACACACACACACACACACACACACACACACACACACACACACACACACACACACACACACACACACACACACACACACACACACACACACACACACACACACACACACACACACACACACACACACACACACACACACACACACACACACACACACACACACACACACACACACACACACACACACACACACACACACACACACACACACACACACACACACACACACACACACACACACACACACACACACACACACACACACACACACACACACACACACACACACACACACACACACACACACACACACACACACACACACACACACACACACACACACACACACACACACACACACACACACACACACACACACACACACACACACACACACACACACACACACACACACACACACACACACACACACACACACACACACACACACACACACACACACACACACACACACACACACACACACACACACACACACACACACACACACACACACACACACACACACACACACACACACACACACACACACACACACACACACACACACACACACACACACACACACACACACACACACACACACACACACACACACACACACACACACACACACACACACACACACACACACACACACACACACACACACACACACACACACACACACACACACACACACACACACACACACACACACACACACACACACACACACACACACACACACACACACACACACACACACACACACACACACACACACACACACACACACACACACACACACACACACACACACACACACACACACACGTGCGCAAGCACAAAAGAAGCGTAAATCCGCCGTGCAACGTCCACGTGGTACGCTTTGGGTAACGCTAATGCCGGCGGTAATTTTTTTTTTCAATATTCTGAAGTTTTTAGCCAATTGAAAAAAATTAAAAAAAAAATTTCAAAAATTTTGGAATTTTTTTTTCAAAAATTTTCGATTTTTTTTTTTTCTTCAATTTTCCAAGTCACTAATACAGAATTGAGAGAAAAATGAAAAAAAAATTTTTTTTTTCATTTTTGATAAAAATTATGACATTTTCAGAGCGAAATTCTTGCTCCTTTAATTTTTTCAAAAATTCGATCAAGTGGGAAAAAAAAACGGTTGGCTGGATTAAATTGAATCTTCGTAGGGTTTTTGTGGGTATATTGAACAGTAAAGGGCACACTTAACATTGGTGGTTTCCGCAATACTTTTGATTGGGCGCTTGATTTTCCAAAAAACCACAAAAAGCCCTTCTTTGGTTGCTTTTTCAAATTCATGTAATAATTGAAAAAAAAAATTTTTTTCAAAATTCAATTGCCAATCCTTGTAGAGAATTTATTCAAGTTTTTGAAACCAACCTCAAAATTTTCCATTCAAACACCGATATCTCAGCGAGAAATGCTCGTATCGAGATTTTTAAAAAACCAAATTAAAGCTGAATAAACAAGCTATCCGCTCCATATAGAGGTTAAGTCGAAAAAAAAAATTCCACGTCCGTAGATTTAAAAAAGAAACCAAAAAAATTTCGAAAATTTTTTTTTCGGTGGTTTTCTTATGATTACTCGAAAAATATTTTCAAAAAATTTCAAACTCAGATCCGGAAACTAGACACTTAGAGCTACAATTTGCTTTTTTTTTTTTTTTGCTGTACGACCATTTTTGTATAAGTTACAGCCTGTTGAAAATCCCCGAAAAATTTGGATTTTTTTCTTGCTCCTTTAATTTTTGTGCGAAGTGTAGTTCGAGCACATCCGACATGGAACCTAAAAGTTCTGCAAAAAAACGGGTGCAGCCGCTTAAAGCGCATAGAGGAATTGCCAAAATGGGAAAAACATGTAAAAAGCGGAGGAACCATGACAGACAAGTACGCGACCATCGATTCGTGGACTTACTATCGCTTTGAGGAAGCGCGACAGAACAACCAACAAGTTACAACCCGGAACTTGCAGCAGTGGGCTATATCGGCTGCGAGTCAATTTGAAAATTTTGATTTCAAAGCTTCCGATTGGTGGGTTGTGAAATTTAAACGGAGATATCGAATTCGCCAAAGAAAAATCACGAAGTTTGTAACGGAAAGAGAAACCGCAACGCGGGATGAAATCCTGGCTGCTGCAGAAGATTTTCGTATCCAGGCTCGTGATGTCATACCAAACTTTGGTCCCGATTTCGTCATTAATACAGACCAAACAGGTATTCAAAATTTGTTCTCATTTTCCATAATAAATTAATGTAGACTCTCGTATATAGTATTTTCAATTTATTCCTTTTCTATTTTTTTCAGGATGCCAATACCAGTCGACGTTCGACAGAACTCTGGCGACCAAAGGATGAAAAGTTGTGCTGGTAAAGCGGCAGAATATGAATAAAGTCACCCATTCCTATACTGCGCAGTACTCTGTCACCCTATCAGGAAAATTGTTGCCCCTGGTGTTCGTATGCCTACAAGAAACAACAGGTTCATTTGGTCCCAGAGTTCAAAAATCGGCCGACGAGTACCTAAAAAAATACGGAAACGTCGTAGTCACGTCATCGAAATCGGGAAAATTGGCTACAAAGTTATACAAAGATTTTTTAATCAACGTTTTGAAACCCTACGTAAAAAAAGAAAAGTTTTTCTTAATTATCGATTTCTGGGGAGGCCAAACCGATACCGTGATGTACAATGAGGTGTTTCGAAATGACAGGCGTCTGCCTACTTGCACGGTGCAGGTAATTCCACCAAAATGCACTCCATTAGTGCAACCTTGTGACGTGTATTTTTACCACCAAGTAAAAAAATTCATAAAGCGTCTGCAGAACTGCGCCTATCTGATTGAACAAGGACGTGAAATTAATGATAGAGAAGATTGCATAAAAATTCATTCTATTCTTCATCATCAGTTGTCTTCTCCGGTCTTCAATAACATGATCAGATATGCGTGGTTTGCTTCGAAACTTTGCGATCAAAGAGAAATCTTCATGAACGTGAATGAAGTTTGTTTTCCGATCGATGTATTGAAAAAAAATTGCGAATGTAACAATGCAGCGTTTGTACGGTGTGCGAGATGCCGTGAAAATTACTGTTTTCCTTGTTTTTACGATGGTTATCACTCTGGCTCGTTTAACATTACACCCGATGTATAAAACAAACGAATACATACCGAATAATAACGTATTCAATTCCTTACCCGACGTTTTTCATTTTCATCCTAAAAATGTTGTTGGTTATAAATATTGATACTTGAAAATGTATGTCTATAATCAAGAGATAATTAAAAATATGACGCGTTTTTTCATTTGAAAAAAATGGAAAAAAAAAAAAAATTCGAAGTGAGACTCGAACCAGCGACCCCGCGATTACTAGACTCGAGCACTACCGGGTGCGCCACGAGCCCGGTTCGAATATCGTTGCATCTTTGTGGGATAAGAGTGCGCTCGAAAACTTCAAAGTCAATTTTCTCGAAAATTTCTGAATATGGCGTCGAACTGCTTTGGGATATTAATATTCGAGCTCTGAACTTCGCGTACCATGAGTACGATAAATTACAAAAATCCGACTGCCGTACTGTCCCCTTGTGATAGAATGTTCTCCACAAACTTCGGAAAAAATGGTATTTGTTTTAGTGCTCATCGTAAAATGTCGCAATCGATGGGTCAAGCGGGTTTGCCTCACTGACTATATGAATATACACGTATAGATACACGTGTATGTGTACACACATGGATACGTCATACCGAAGGGTGTAAATGTCTCGCGAGGTTGAAGATGCGGAAAGCGTTATAGGAAGAATTACTTCACAGAATCGACCGAATCCATGGGTTGAGTAAAATCGTGTGGCCTTCGTCACAGCGATGGAAATTGAGATTTTCGCGACTAGAAGAGCTTTCTTGAGAGAACCGAGAGAAAATGCTTTTCCATATGTGTTTGCGTTTTGTATATGCATTCAAGTTTTCGAACTCTGTTACGGACGGGCGAATGTTTCCGCTCGGTTGCTGGTCGTTCAAAACCGAATTCAAACCTATTCATGTTCATGTACGATTTATACATAATGGAAATGTACTAAACTGGATACCCAGAAAGGCCGCAGTTATGTGCAGAGATCAATTTATGTAAGGCGAAGGAACATTGGGAAAAGCCTAATTAATTAAATAAATCACATTGTTGGAGGAATGGCTCGTATCATTGCCGTACATTTCAAGTGCTCTTTTTGTATGTCACGTAATTATTCAATTCTTCGATTCAGGTTGCAAAATATCAGGGGATTTTTACAAAGTATAAGCAGAAACATCCTGAAGTTGTAAAAGCGTCATTTTCGATGTCGAACTTTGAAAAAAGTTATTATTATTATTTTCACAGACCTTAAAAATTCGATGAAGGTTCACTTTGTAGGCGACCTCGTAATCATCATTCACTCGTGACGAATGCTTCACTCGCACAAGCGCAACTGCAAAAAGAAGAAGTACCGTAATTTCATGTTGGTATTGGTGAAAAAAGAGCAGGCAATAATTAAGCTGCCAACAAAGGTTTATCTTTTCTTATATATTCGTCCGTGTGAGGACGACAGCTGCGTGATGTTTGGAAATTAGTTTACAAAAGTTTTTCCATGACTTGAATCAAAATATGAAGGAACGGACGACTCGTTGATGTACTTTGCATTCTATCATCGCCCGATAGAAATAACTTCAACTAATAAATACAACGTCTAACGGGGAATATCTTTAATGGAAAGCCCATCGTTGTATTACGTAAGACCCACATGGGATACATAATTAATGATGAAATCGTTGTCATCCATCGCACATCGATATTGATTCTTATCATATAGTCGTTCATATGTGATTGCCTGTTGATATCTTTTAATCACTTTAAATTCATCTCCATGGAGTTTTATATGATGTCACAAAACGATCGAGTATTGCGAGTCCCGTGCTTCCCGTCCGCTGTTTGTCGTCGCTTCTCGCGTAAGTTTTTATCTCGTGGTGCCTCTCGCACCGTTTAGTTTCGTCGTTTATTCGTGTCACGTGTCTTTGCATAACGCAGTCTGTAGCCATTATAATTCCATACCTCTCGCACGGCAGACTTTACTGACCCATACATGCCAAAAATAAGATATCTCGACGAAGGCGCGCATCACGTTTGCAAAAAGAAGGACAAGCTAAGCGAAAGTTTAAAATTATCTAGTTCTGTCTTTCGAACCTCGATATTATCATGAGGCACATCATTTAAAAATAGAAAATAAAATATAATGCTACATAGAAATTCGCTACAGTGGAAAAGGTTTATTTTTATTTTGTTTTAATTAAAGAGGGATTTAAATCTATGACTTCGTCACACTTTTTTCACAGTTATGCAGCTTTGTTAATTTATTACCCGCTATGGGACACAATATATTCGAGTCGGAATATTCGCCTCAGTCGGAATATTAAGTAGCTGCCGAGAAGGCCCTGGCAATATTTGCAGAATTTTCAAGTTTTGTAATCCTGAGAGATAACGTGCAACGAAAGAGTCTAATGAAATATGCGAATGCATATAAGGGTCCATTATGCAAGTAATGCCCATTTTCTGGGAAAAATAGATTTATTGATCTTATCGGTACAAATGTTTGAAATTCTCCGAAATAGTCCCCTCCTACATCAATGTACTTGCAGAGACGTGTCTGCCACGCTTGGAAAGCACCCTGAAACTCCTCCACAGGAATGCCTTTGAAGAACGTTGTAACATGCGTTTGGAGGTTTTCCACGGTCTCCCAATGCTTTCCTTTCAGCTCTCTCTTCAGTCGGGAGAACAAAAAAAGTCACAGGGAGCTAAATCGGGACTGTAAGGGGGCTGAGGGACCACTGAGGTGCAGCTCCGGGCCAGGAAGTTGGGTACGATGAGGGCCCTATGGCTGGGGGCATTGTCGTGGTGGAGTTTGACCGCATCTTTGATGTCAGCCCTCACGCGCGCGACCCGGCGTTTCAATCTCCTGAGCACCTCCAATAAAAGGCTACGTTGACAGTTTGTCCCAACTCAGTACAAATTCAAAATGGACGATTCCTCGGACGTCAAAGAAGACAATGAGCATGGTTTTGATGCGAGACTTGCTCATGTGCGCTTTTTTGGAGCGGGGACAGGATTTCGTGTGCCACGCGGAGCTCTGCCGTTTCGTTTCCGGATCGTACTCGAGCATCCAGGATTCGTCTCCGGTTACGACAGAGTTTAAAAACTCCGGATCATTTTCAATTAAACCCAACAATTCTTTACAGCGGGAAGCTCGAGATTCTTTCTGCTCGTCTGTCAACACCTTTGGTACAAGCTTCGCACAGACCTCTCGCATTTGCAGATCCTCGGTCACAATCCCATGTACCGCAAATATGGACAAGTTTAGGTTGTCAGCGATTCGCTGGATGCTCAATCGACGGTTAGAACACAAAACTGGTGCACGCGCGTCACGTTTTCGTCGGTTTTGGCCGTTGTTGAGCGTCCAGAACGGAGTTCGTCAACGACCTCCTCCCGGTCTTCCTTGAACGCCTTGTGCCACCTCCTGGATTGTGATCTGGAAATGCAGTTGTCCCTAAAGGCCTCTTGAAGCATCTGGAATGTTTCGGTGGCGTTCTTTCCAAGCCGCACGCAAAAGTCGATAGCGTACCGCTGTTCAAGCGAACCCTCCATCACGCCGTGTTACAAAGGGAAAAAACAATCTTCATGCAAAGACACGTCCTTCCGCTCTCACTGCTCGGAGCGAAATGAGACCGGGCGCGTTTAAACGGGCAGACACCCCACCACATTTTCCGACCGGTCTGAGCGCGCTATGATGGATAGTCGCGTCACAATAAAATCATGCGCATTACTTTCATAATGGACCTTATGTCTCGCTGAGTGATTGCTGTCGTCGAGTATACGGATCTGTGAGGCCTTGACGGATCTCGCGGCGAAATCTTGACAAAACATTTTTATCCGCATCCCTTTGCTTAATTCTTTGGCTACGAATACCTTCTGCACATTACATGTCGGGGCTCGTTTTCTACGTTTCCGCGTGCTATTCTTGCATCTCGTTTGGTTAAAAACAAATTTATAGCTTTTTTATGTTTCTTCGAAAAGAAAAAAAAGAAGTATCTAAAGTCGCGGCTGTTCGAGACACCAATGGGGAGAATTGGAAAGCTGCGGGAATGTCAAAATTACCTCGTAACAATCTGGCGATAAACGGAACGTTATCTACATTCAGGCGCTTTTTATGACAAAACATTCTACGCTTTTGTATAGCTTTCAAAGTAGTGGCCATTTTCTTGAGACCGCACTTCGAGCACACAGCTTCACGTTTATATGCGAAATAATGTTGCATTAGCCTCGAAATTTAATTTAATTATTCGATTTAAACGAAGATACGACTGAATTATAGCAAGGTAGTCAAGCTAGGAATGTGATGACATCAAATTAGGATGGAATGCTTATATGCTCGTTTCCCATTCGAGGCGGAAAATGAAGATAGTGTAGAAGGAAATATCTGTCGTCTAGCCGCTTCTCCGATGTAATGTCGTGAAAGGGAAAAGCTCTATGGGATCCAAGACTAGAATTCTGGAAATGATTTCGCCAATTGTATAGGCTTTGATCGTTTGAGGGAGAACACGTTCTTTAATCCCCAAGAGCGTATACTGGAGAACCACTTTCTCGGCAAAATGAGCGGATATAAGCAGAACGGGTATAAGCGGTGGGGATTTTCTCAAGACGTATAGAAACCACCCAGTTTCTATACAAACATTGAGGGATTTGTATACACTAAAGCTGTATATATACGGATGTGGGTATATACGCGTGTATGTATATATACACTTATATATTGAATGCAAAAACCCATCCAGAAATACCATCTAAGAAATACATTACTTTTGTCTAGCTTTAATATACGTATTTAATATACTATCTGTTTAGGGCTCGACAAAAATTGTTTTCGATTTTTGGGGACATTAATATGCTTGCTGATAAAAATAGTTTGTTGAGAAGTGGCTGCTCATGGTCATTGCGTCTCAGGAGCAATTTTTCGGAGCGAATGGAGAAGTTTTCGGAGCGAATGAAATTGGTTGACGGTGGTTTGCTAAAATTCCTCAAAGCTGAACAACTCAGGAGTTGTTCAGCTTTGAGGAATGTTAGCAAACCACCGTCAACCAATTTCATTCGCTCCGAAAACTTCTGTCAATGTAAAGAACAAAAATAGTCACTAATTGTTAGTATGCTGTATACATATATAGTTTTTTTCCGAAACTTTTATTTTGAGGAGATTATAGCCATTTCTGCTTTGGGAATGCAAGCCTATCGATTGACGTAGATAGTTGTCTGTGGAAATAATTTGAGCGAGCGGACGGTTCAGTTTACCACGTTGAATTGAATTCCGAGTCTGTGTCCACCCTAATATTATCTGGAGCGGAAAGACGCCGCTAATAGGATAACTGCGGACGGTAGGCTCGAAAATCCTATGTTACAGCATTGGTGAAGTTTATATAATTGGAACTCACATACGGGTATGTAAATACTTGTATATGAGTTGCTATTATATACATACTCTCAAGTATACGTTTATACGGATGCAGGTGCAATGGAGCATACAATTCTCAGTTGCAACGCATTGCATCGTATGTCATTCTTATTACCGAAATCCGCTCGACAGAATTTGGTCTGTGGATGTTCAAGAGCACAGGAACAGGCATCCGCGATACTCGATTGGCCCAGCATCACGGCTAGTATCCCCAGTATCGTCAAATGCACGAATCGTCCCATCTGAAATTACAACAAAATTACATTTTATTCCACCAAACATCGAAAAAGATGGAAAAAAATGATTGTATCAAAGATGATCCACGTCAAAATTTCACAATTTATTCCTTAGTATTTTACGAGCATTTATTTCCTCGTTGCAAATATCACAAACGAACAGAAAACCGTTTCGCCCATTTTGCCAAGCGACTCGCTGGCTAAAAACTTTCAAGATCCGCAATTTTAAGCCATGCACTTGTGATTGACTTCCAAACCCATTGTGCCGAGATTATTATGTACATTCATGGAACAAGATACAGCAATTCACATTTTCGTATTCGCCTCGACCGATTTCGATAAGCAGCGAGCAAGAAATCTGTGAAGAACCAAGAAAAAATATGAGATGACGTCTCCGAGCTTCTGGCATTCACGTTCAATCCTATCAGTCCAGGATATCGATTATCGAAGGTAACTGAATGGAGTGCATATCCGTGGGCGTGAGCATGTGTGCCTTATGAGTGTTTAACGGATATTAAAATTTGCGACGCTGTGAGGCTTCTCGTTATTGCAATTATAGCACTCGATGTTGGCGATGTCCTAATTGCTTTTATATATATATAGTAGAAGCCTCTTCTCGCGCATATAATTTTAACTGTACAGGGTTCGTTATAGTCACTTGGATGGAAGTACAGGGTCCAGAGGCTAGCGCGTCTTGCTGGTGCTTAAACAGTAATGCGTATATAGGTAGAAGGCCAATTTGTCGGCTAATCGTTAACGGTTCAATTAGATAGGCTGATCGATTCGATCGGTCTTCGACCACGTCGTCAGGCGTTGTTAGACGATTGGTCGCATATCTCGGTGGCAAAGTTATATGCATGTGTATAGAAACATACATGGTGCCGAGTTTCATTATCCTCTATTCTTATGCATATATACATGAAGTTTTTATCATTCCCTTTTTCTTTTGGCATGGGCAGCGGTGGAGCAACGTGACCAACGACAAGCTCCGGTTCTCGTTATCGGTTCTCTCTTCGAGGGAGACCTGTAACGAGCTGTCGTTCCGTAAACGGCAACTTGAAACCTATCCCTATTAATTATTTATTCGCAACGTCACTCCCTCTCTATAGCTCTCTCTAAATGTACATACATTTATAAGCCCGATCTCATACACATTCTGGTTAGAAGACATTCTGAGCAATGTGATTTTTCATTCATATTATCTTTTTTTATTAACCTTTTCAGTTTATATTTGTTATCCGTTATGCTATGAATAGTTCGTGGAAGTCCGCTGGACTGTATGAGTCGAAAGGACAAATAGTTGGATACTGACTGAGTCGAAATGGCAAATGTTATAAGTGAACTGACGATAGTGGGCTCTTGTGACTGTGAAAGCTTAGATCTTGTACGAAACACAAAGGTGGTCCGAGCATACCTACCAACCATTCCAAAATCGCGCCAGTTTCTCTGCTTATACGTACGAGCACTGAAGGATATCGCCAGCGGGAATTTATCCTCATTTCCGTTTCGCGGTTACTGTATCGTCATTACAGGCTCTCAAATAAATATCTCAATCATATACAAAGAGATGTATATTTCATTGACTCTTTTCATACGATATTCTCGTATCGTTCCGTTATACGATGTGCATTTTAAACCGCTATCCGTTCTTGTGTATAGTCATGTATTCGTGAATATATATGTATATGACATGGATTACGCCTGAAAACGTCGTGAAGAAAACTCCATTCGCCAGGAACAATCCGTTAATCGAGAAAACAGCCTCGCTTCAATTGAGATTCTCAAAGCTTGAGTCCGGCCGAGATCGCAGGACAGAAAGGGGAAGGAGGGGCTGAAATCTCAAGAGAAGGAATTTCCGATGGTGCAATTTTCGTCTCTCGTGATTGTTTCAGAGCTGACAAGAACTGGCGAACGCTGCAGACACTGGCGCGGTGGTCTTTATGGTCGTGATGTATTTATAATACGTAAAATTGTGGTCTATGAGCGAAAAGACTTGCTGCAAATTCGATGAGAGCTCAGATGTTCGTACACACAATACGTCCCCGTTTTCCGACAAATCATCGGTGGAGAAACGAACCTCGATTCGCTCCATTAATCGGAGAGCTTCGGCTTGGAGCTGCTGACTAATTGGGCGATCGAAAGGAATAGCCAGGAAGAGAGGGCGAGAGGGAGGGCTGGCGAGGTTGCGAGCTTGCGATGCTAAGTATGATGACATGAGGTAGAAATGGGTGCGGTAGTGTCAAATGTTTGACAAGCTTAACGTAGGTGCAAGCTTTCTGGCCCTCTATCTCTCTCAGTTTATAGGCGCCAGCTGCGCCACTCCGGAAACTAAACATCAAAACTACACGATAACCATAGCGTATACGTGCATGTCGGATCTATCCATGAACACGCGGGCGCTGAGTGAGTGTGTGTATGTGCGCGCGCGCGCGCGGGTGTGTGTGCGTGTGTCTGTGTGTGTAGTCAACCAGCGATGTACCGAAACATCCCATTGACAAGGAATATATATATCGTTTACCGGACTAAAATAGTCCATACTGTTACGAGAGTCTTTCTCAAGCCCGTATAATATAACGTTTCGTAACAGAGGTACACAAGTATCTCTAAACTTTTATCCACCGTCATATCGATGTTTCGGCATTATCAGCCCTTTCAGTTAACGCCGTGCACGTAGCATGATCCGTGCCTTGAGGGAATGTGCTCTACGGGTTGAATCGAGAGTTAAACTTGTACATGCCCGCCCTGTTTTTCTATCAAAATTATTTTTCACGTACACAATGCGGTAAACATGAGAATTTGTCTGAAAAATGTATAGGTACGATGGATCGAATTCTCTTCTCGCTTCAGCTTTCATAGAACTTTATTAACAACTCATCCACACTTTTGCTCGAGTGAAAAATGAAACGTATCACTGACTAGCCCCGAGCAAGTAAATATATATCTCAAATCGCCCCTCGTTTGTCGTTTCAGCTAGCTGGGTACGGAAAATAATCCAGGTTTGGGAAAATACTAGCTGATGAATAGTGAAATGTGGGTGATTACTAGCCAGCTTTGAAAACAAATTATTTTGCAGCTGGATAAGAAGATATAGAGACAGATGACAAATCGTACTTTTCTCTTGTACGTTTGTATCAGAACATCATAATTATTATGATATCTGCACTGCAAATAAAAATATAAATGTATTCTCGCTTATATCAGAAAAACGTCTACCCCCGTTGGGTTTCGATCTTGGGATCTTGGATGATTAGTCTATCGCGTTGTCCATTGCGTTAGTTCCAATTGGTCAATTTATGAACTTTCATATCGTCTACATATGTTACGATGCGAAACTTTCTTCATTGTCAAATAAGGTAAGCCGATAAATGTAATTCAAATTGTTAGATTAATAGTTGTGTTCTTTGTCCTGTTTTGCTATGAATCGATGGCCAGCTGGTGCTATAAATCAAATACTGACATTGGAGGGGCCTGGCCGTTATCTAGCGATAGTGAAGGAGTGGCCTAATACCCATTTGAGAACGTATCTTCATCTTTCACAACGCCATCTCAAATCAAAGCTGGTTAGCCAGCTTTCAACCAATAGCTAGACGATAATACATAAAATCGCGTATTCGTCACTTTTTCACTAGACATGATTAGGTACGACCTACCTACTAGGTATTCTCAATCGCTCCGCAGCGATATCTGTAATGGCGATTACTAGGTGCGCAACTAAGTTTCCGGGTTTTTTTGACTAATGAAAAATCGAAAATTTCAAGACAAATACAAAAAATGGTTCATTCGAAGTATTGTCCCTGGCTATTTACACATTTCTGCCATCTCTCTGGCAATACATAAATACCGCGACGATAAAAAGACGCGTCTTTGGACTGAAACCATTTGTCCAACCAATTTTGTACTGCATCGTAATTGGCCAAGTGTAGACCATTCAAGCCATGCGCCATCGACCGGAACAAGTGATAGTCTGAAGGGGCCAGGTCTGGCGAATACGGCGGGTGCGGTAGCAGATCCGATTTCAGTGTTTTTATGGTGTCCTGGACGATGGAACTGCGCTGGCACGGAGTGTTGTCGTGCTGCAATAGCACACGTTCGTGTCTCGTGTCCCATTCTGGCCGTTTTTCGAGCAATGCGTGGTTCAAATCGTGGTTTCAGCAACTCATAGTACACGATTCCTTTCTGGTCCCACCAAATGCACAGCATTGTCCTTTTTCCCAAGCGATTTGGCCGTGCCGTCGATGTTGACGCTTCGCCAAGTGAAAGCCACGATTTTCTGCGTTTGGGATTCTCGAAATATATCCATTTTTCATCGCCAGTAACAATTCGATGCAGGAAACTCTTTCTGTTCTGCCGCAAAAGCAAAATTTCGGAAGTGGCTTTTCGCTTCCCGCAAATGCTGTTTGTTTGGCACAAACTTTGACATTTTCGAGCTTAGAAAAAAGGTCGTTGTCTTGCGATATTTGTTTATATTACGACTGGGTATTCTTAACAGGTGTTCAAGCTATAAAGACACCCAATATGAGACTTGGATGCCGACTACTTGTGTCGCTAGCGCCATCCATGTGTGAAACCCGGGAACTTAGTTGCGCACCTAGTAGCTGTACAACTATTAGAGAACGGATGGATATGAAAATGTAAAATATCACCGTCTACTACGGAGACAACCATCCAGTACCATTGGTTACCTATACTTTGTACGAGCTCAATTCGCCGAGCGGATCACCTGAATGTAACTCAACCAGGCTAGCTTAATATGCACTCCGACATGACCACGTGGAACTTGCTACGAGATATTAGCGAAGCTGCATCACATTTACTGCTTCCGATCATTGTGCAAGAAGATTTGGTTCTCCGTTTAAAATTACCGCGGGTGTGCGATGTTTGAGTTATTAAAGTTTGATTCGGTTGTGATGGCATGGTTGTTGATTCCGATGCGTTCTGAACCTTACGCGTTTATACTCGTAATTCTGCAGCGAATCGAGAGTTATAAATTGTAAGTAACTTTTACATGGGGTCTACAGGTGATTTGTGTAAAAGTCTGAGCTCGATCGCTCTGTTGCCCCCCCCCCCCCCCCCCCCCAGGAACGAGGCAGGGCCTGAACAATTGTGAATGAGCAAGCTGCACATACAGGTAGAACTACTGCTTGCGTATTTCACGTGCTGCTAAACGGTGTAACGGGATACTCTTGCGTTTACTCAAACTCAGTAATTATAATTTATCATGCATTCGTGTATGCGACTGCGCATGCATAGGTACATATATGGGCAAAAGTATTGCGCACGTTCGAGAAATCGAATTAACCATGACGGAGTTCGCACGTGATGGGTGGAAGCATTTTATTTTTAAATGGTAGATGATTGTGAAGCGTACATTGATGAGATTAATGTCCGTTTTGCCTAACGATAGCGGCTTCGAATAATTTGTGATTGATTCTTCCAAGAGCTTCAGTCACTAACAATGGTTTTTTAACACATGTGTAAAATTACACATGTGTTATTTGGTTTTTTGGCACATGTGTAAAATTATGGTTGACGAGTGTGTGTATACACAAATATATGAATATATATTGAGGAAAGTACGTCTTGAACTCGTTAGGTCCCCGTAATGTTGCCATTAGCAGATCAGGCTGTCCCGTGGACGCTCCTTAAAATGTTTTAACCCTCTGTGGCCACACTGGGAACTCTGTGGCAGGAACACAGGGAAGTTTTGCGCCGGTCACACGGGATAAAAATGACCCCAGCAGTTGAAATATTGTATTCACATAAGAAGTCCAAGGTTTACAAGAAAGAACCCGAAAGTTCTGAAAAATGAAGTTTTCTACTTCTGCTTTTTATTTTTCAACATTATTTGGTAATACTCTATGGGGGATATTCTTGAGATATGGTACTTTTGGGTGAAAATAGTCCCATAGCGAGCGATCGGAAAAGGTATTTATTCTGAGATCTGGAAGGGGCCAGCTCGCGACATATATTTTCCGAAGGGCGTTGATTTCAAGGACCGAACAGTCCGAAATCTAACCTTCGTATGAGTATGCCTACATTTATCTAAAACTGATTTTAAAGTGTTGAGGTATACATAGAGTGAATATGGGACCAATAAGCTACTATGAGGGCGATCCCCGGAGTCGAATGTCTTCAAAATCCCTTTTTCCCGTTCATATGCACTAGGCGCTAAAAGTAAAGGAACAAGAAAAAAAAACAAAAAATTTTAAGTGATATTCAGCAGGATGCAACTTGGCGAGAATGGTCATAGAATAATGAAAAAAAAACAAGTTTCAGCTTGAAGTCAGTTTTAAGTTTTACAATTAGCATTCCAAATACTAAATAGTGGACAGTTTTTGAGCGATTATAAGAATATTAGAGAAAAAGAAATTCCGAATTTTTTCTCGACTTTCCAAAGCCCACGGATCTAAACATTTTTTTCTGCCTATTCTAGCTTTTTAAGGCTAATTATTCCTTCTTAGTTTGAGTTGTTGCTGCCCTCTGTACGATCATTTGTCTACGAGTTATCGGTTTTCAAAGTCAAACCGACACTTTTAACGTTGACGACTCATCACTCGTGTATTAATGATCGTACAGAAAATTAAAGCATGGTTCTGGAAACTTCAAAGTGTCTTTTATACGTTCTTTGCATTGTTTTCGATGATTTTTTTTTTTAATGTGAGGAACTTAATTTAAAAATTGCCTTTTTACAATGTTTCACATAACTTATGAATACGTTGTAAATAATCGATAGACTGAGAACATTTTCGGTTTTTTTTCGACCTCAAAGTATGCCGAATGAACGCCCAACGGATCAAAACGCTTTCATTTTTCTTTCACTGTGATCCGACCGACTGAAGTTGTGACTTTCGTGAAAAATCAAACAGAGGATCAATTTTTTATTTTTATATGCATTTTCAGAGGACTTTTTTTTTGTCAATAAATGTCTATTATTTTTAAGTGTTATACACTCAACCAATCACTATATTTTTTCCATAAGTTTTCATTATCTATTGAGTTTTGTCTTTACTCTCTAAAACCATTCCGGACAGTTGAAACAGAAATGCTTCGCTGAGGGGGTTGTTGCCGACAATTTCGGAATCGTTGAGCTAGAACTCGGATGGTTTTCGCTACTCACGTATATAATTGCCCGCTTGAACAAGAGTGACAAGACGAGCAACATCAACTGCAGAAAATGTCGTTGCGACATTTAAAAAAATCGATTATACAAAAAAAAGATGTTTTTAGTTAGTTTTGAAAAAAACTGTTTTTTTTTAAATCAGACTCATGTGTTACGTTCTAACCGGCGGATATCCATCTCGGTTGAGCAGAGCGATCTTCCTCTTTACTCGTTATTCGGACAATCCACGTTATATTAGGACAAGTTGCCCTGTTTCGAGCCTAACCTTGCGGAAAATTGCTCAGGATGGGCGGGAGAGTGTGATTCGCGATTATAAAACATGACTCGTTATTAAGGAAAAGTGAAACAAACGTGAAATAATTAGTTAAAATAAAGAGAAATAATTCCAAGTTGAAAAAGAGGGCGTATTCCATTACGACCTATTTAAAGAGCAAAAATTCTCGGCTTTCCGAACACGATTACCAATTATACGATCTGAATGTTATCGGGGTGAAAAGAGCGATGTTGTATAAATTCCAAGCTATTGGGCGTCTAATTGGAGAGACGTCCGAGATCGCTGAAATGGGAAAACATCCCTATCTTTTCCCTTACGTGTGTGCAAAATATTCATGATTACTTACTTCGTTTAGTTCAAATGAAATTGACTGAGTCAAACCCAATTGCTTCTGCTGCGTGAATCAGTGTAGGAATTCGTGATGACCAGGTAGTTAAGATGTCAAATGCAGGTTTAGACTGTTGATCGTTTTTTTCTTTTATTTTGCCTTTTTTCACAGTTTTCAGATTTCCGATCTCTTATTGTAAAACCGACTTTTACTACAAGTGCGATTACACTAATTATAGAAAGATTAACGCGACTAATTTCTTGTTTCAAAGAAAAATCAACGAAAACTCCTTAGGTAGCGAAATTAACTTGATAAAAACTGCTGGGAGACTCTCCTCCAATTACGATTATAGAAGACCCAAAAAAGGAACTGACTACTCAGGATTCGGTCGGCAGACTGACTAGAAAAATGTTGCTCTTTCTGGACGTAAGAATTAGGCGATACAAATTTTGGGAGAGTAGGGGCATATATTGTTGGTGATGCGTCTCTTGTGAATTGGAGAATACTGCATAAAACATAGGTCATCTCACATGATTGGTTAAATTAGAGTGCGGGAGTAATTTGGGAAATTTCCGATCGATGCTGCATTTCTAGGAATTGGTTCTTTGTTCTCCATCTCGAAGATAATGGGAAGGGAGAATAAGGAGATCTTGTGCGCAGTGAAATGCCCATGGTTCGGGCCTTGTCGATTTTACGACCGGATCGATTTGGATAGTTTGTTTATCAACCCCCCGAGTTTTCGTGCTATCGTTTCGAGTCACCATGTAGGCTTATTTTTATGATTTAATAAATCTTGCAGTAAGGAAAATACATCAACGTTTTTCGGCGAGAAACTACGCGTGGTCTTTCTACATAATAAGACGATAGTTCGACTCACAACCATGGTTCTCAAAAACCTTCATTGATCGCACCGACTATCTGTCACAAATTTTCGTCATATTATTTTAAAGTATTCGTATTACAATGGTATGTATAAAAAATAATTTTATTCCGAAAATGTTATATAAATATAATTAAATGCGTACATGAAAAAGGAAAAAATTGATCGTTATGATTAAATAATAATGAGTGACCTGCCCCCTGTGGACGTTCGTCACAAATCCCTTTGCTTGCAACACAATTGTTGATAGGGTTGATTAATCAGACTTCCGAGATCTACAACATCTCTCCATTTCGTTCCAATAGAAAAGGGAACCACTCACCATGAGGAAATTTTTAACGTCGTCACTTAGAGTGCGTTTCCCCCTTTGCACGCTCTGTCCTTTTTTCGGCTGGCGTATGTCATTCCGTCCAGCTCTAAATTTTGTTGAGGGGCCATAATATTGATGACAGACGCCGGTCGTATCGACTCGGGCGTCCCCGTACGCCAGCCAAACAGAGTTTCCAGCAAACGTTTCTTTTTCAGAATCAGCGACAAAAACCGTATTGTCTAGCGATGATTTCATCTGCTTCAACATATCGCCTCCCCGGGGCGAATCCATTAACGATCAACGAAGTGTGATGGTCTGTCCTCAAATCGGTCGCTTTTTCTTCTATTTGTCGGGAAATTTGTAAAATATTGCGAGTTCGAACGTCGATCTGAATCCCAAAAATCGCGGGACATTACACGTGTAAAGAATTGAAATGCCCAAGCCTCAACAGGTAGTAAAACTTGTGAAAAAAACTATATTGATTGGTTGGGGGTATACAAATTTTTGAATTCATGTTTTTTATAACAAACATGTTTCGACAAGAACCATGTTGGATAACAACAAAAAAAACGTCACTTCCCCAAAAATAAATACAACAAGACAAGTTGATCCTTTGAAGGATTTTTCGCAGAAGTGACAATTTCAACCGGTCGGATCACAGTGACAGAAAAATCGTAGCGGTTTGAACGCTTCAGCTTTTAGTGAGCATACTTCAAAGTAAAAAAAAAAAATGAAAATATCCTTGGTCTATGGATTTTTTACAACGTAATCATAAGTTATGTGAAAAATCGCAATAATGCAATTTTTGACCATTTTTTCTATCTCTGTGTGTTTCCCACATTTAATTTTTGTTTTCATAAGAAAGCAAAACAAAGAGGGTCTAGAGGATACTTTGGAGTTGCTAGAACCATGCTTTAAGGCCTTAGGCCACTCTAGAGGCCGAAAAATAGGCTTTTCGGGTATTTTTTTCAGTAAAACCACAAAATAAATCAAGATTATAAAAAAGGGCGTTTATCATACATATCAGTGACTGTATACAATAATTTTTTTGAAGCGATTAATTTCACAATGGCGGCTGTGGACCGTTTTTGCGAAAAGGTATTCGTTTTTCCAGGGTCCACGGCCGGAGAAACAGCTACTGTAATTTTTGAATTGTAATGAGCCAATGAATTTTTTTCGATTATATATAATAACTGCTATAGAAGTATGTAGGATTTTTTCGATATATTGATTTTTGGCCATATAGCGCATTTGTAATGTGGAAAGTGAAAAATTTTCCGAAAAAATCGTCAGATAATTTTTAATAACAAATGAACTATGCAATATAAAAAAAAAATCCTATGTACTTCCATCGACAATGGAATGTATGTATTTCTGTATTTTTCAAGATATGTGTGTACCTGTATTTTTCAACATATATTCAACGTTTTAAGTGAATCGGGTGAGAATTGTCTGAGTTATGTTTCCGGCCAACGTCAAACGGAGACGTCATCGAAAAAACGCTGCCCAGCCGCCATTTTGAAATTATCCGCTTCAAAAAAATTATTGTATACAGTCACTGATATGTATGATAAACACCCTTTTTTGTAATCTCGATTTATTTTGTAGTTTTTCTGGAATTTTTTTTTTCAAAAAGCCTATTTTTTCTGCCTGTAGAGCGGCCTAAGGCCTTCATTTTCCGTATGATCATTCATACACGAGTTATGAGTCGTCAAAGTCAAAAGTGGCGTTTTGACTTTGACAACCGATAACTCGGAGACAAATCATCGTACAGAGGGCAGCAAAAGCTCAAATCAAAAGAGAAGAATTACCTTCAAAAAGCCTTTAGATGGAATTGCCAGAAAAATCCATTTAGGTCTGTGGATCTTTCGAAGGTCAAGCAAAAATGTAGAAACTTTTTTACGCTGCTTTTCTTATAATTTCTCGAAAACCGTCCACTATTTAGCAACTTAAATGCTAGGGCTCCAAACGAGAGACTCCAAGTTTTTATTCGCCTCTTTTCTCATTATTATACGACCAATTTCCGTCATGTTACAGCCTGTTAGAAATCATAAAAAAATTTGGGATTTTTTCTTGATCCTTTAATTTTTGCGGCTAATGTACATGGGAAATTTCACGCCATGGGAATATCCACACCAATTTTTAGGTTTTATCTCTTCTCTTTCAGGAGTTGTAATTTTTTTTTAATGGTGATTTCATAAGTATTGGAAACGTTAAAACGCGGATAACGCCGGAACTAATTGAGGTATCGACAAACGTCGATATATAACTTTTTTCATTTTGAAGCGTACTTTCGTAAAAAAAATGAAAAAATCATCAATCATCAATGTCAACGTTTTTTCTGCTTCTAAAGTGAAAACAATTTTTTTAAAAGATGATTGCCTTTTCAAATTATTTTTAACCGAAAAAAGTTATTTTTTATTCAAAATTATTTTTTTTTGTTGAATACAGCATAAATAAAAAATAAACCGTTTCAGGCCTGTCGAAGACAAATTAGAAATAAAAAATCATCAATAGCATTATTGGAGTTGTTTTTGAGTTTTTGGGATTGGACCCAAGATAAGACTAGTCTTAAAAATCATAATGGGTCACTCTATTTTGGAGAATTTTTTGAAAAAAAAATTCAAAAGACAATCACCTTTGAAAAAAATAATTTTCACTTCAGAAGCCAAAAAAACGTTGTCATTGATAATTGATAATTTGTCGATATTTTTTAACGAGAGTATGCATAAAAATGAAAAAAAGTTATATATCGACATTTGTCGATATATCAATTAGTTCTGGAGTTATCAGCATTTGAGGGTTTCCAAAACTTCCGACATCGACATTATTTGGACAATTATAACTCCTAAAAGAGAAGAGATAAAAATTTAAAAAATGGTGGGGATATTACTTTCATTGAGTACAATTTCACGAAGAAAAATCAGGAAAATAATAAATGGTCGGGGTCACGGACTAGGTGAAATGGCGCGGAATATCTCATATAGGTAGTTACTAAGAGTTGAGACATTGAGCACGTATTTCAAAGTATGGACGGAATTGCAGGATGCTTCTCTCGACTGCACGTCTTAAGGGGTAAGGCCACTGTAAATTTTTTGAAAAATCGATTTTTTTTTATTGGCTTAAAAAATAGTTTAAACCCTCTAGAATAAGAAAAAAAAGGTCCTGTGCGAAAAAAAATTTGTTGTCCTTAGGAAATGAAGGTCGCCGCCAAGCGTGTCAAAACTTGCTCCGAAACGACTGCAATTATATCGGAGATGGCGATTCCAAAACTTTCAAAGGCATCGTGGATTCGAAGCCTTATGAAAATGTTGATGTTAAAAAAAAAGAGTGCATAGATCACGTGCAAAAAAGAATGGGCACTCGATTGAGAAACTTAAAAAAAGGAACAAAAGGTCTCGGGGGAAGAGGAAAACTCACTGCCAAATTGATTGACGAACTAAGCATTTATTACGGCTTAGCAATCCGTCGAAATTCCGATTCCATCAAAAATATGAAAAATGAGATCTGGGCAACCCTTTTTCACAAAATGTCAACGGATGAAAAGCCTCAGCACGAAAAATGTTCGGAGAATTGGTGCAGTTGGAAGAAAGCGAAAGTAGAAAATGCCTTGGATGCGTATCATCACAATCAGCCAATGAGTGAGGAGGTTTATCAAGCCATCAAACCCATCTACATGGAATTGAGCCGGAACGAGTTGCTGGAGCGTTGCTTGGGGGCCTATACTCAAAACAATAACGAAAGTTTCAACGCTACCGTTTGGAGTTTGGCCCCCAAATCATCCTCAAGCGGAAAAACTGTACTAGATATTGCGACGGATATCGCTGTTTGCATATTCAATGGCGGCCTTACCAACGTCTTGCAAATATTCAAGATGTTGGAGGTGGAAATTGGTGTACAGTTATATAATTTCTGCATCGAAGCCGACGCCAAACGCATCACGCACGCGGAGACATCTCTGAGCGACGCGGTCAAAAGTGCGCGCGCGCTCCAAAAATCAACCAGGAAAGACGAAGAAGACGAAAATTTGGCTATCAAAGGACAAATGTATGGTGCTGGGATTGCAGACTAACGGTAAACATTTTTTTTAACTTCTTTTTTAAATTTTTTCCAATAAAAAACTATTCGCAAAACTTTAAACGCGTTTTTCTCGAAACATGGTTTTTCAAAATGGCACGCAGCATAACTCGAACAATTTTCATTTTTTTTACTTGAAATTTTAACCAGATGTGAACATTTACATTATCTTGAGAATGTCGATCGGAATTTTCAAGAACTTTATTTATTGATTTTTTATTAACAAAAAACTTGCCGTCTTTTTCGTCAAAAATCAATTTTTTTTTTCAAACGCACGCCAAATCCACAAAAATTGATACTTTTTAAAATCCGATCGACATTCTCTAGCTATAGCCCTCTAGATTAATGGTTTTTTTTTTTTGTTCTAGATTCAAAAGTGCACCAGTGGTGCTGCGTGCCGCGGAGCCCTGGAAGCAAAACATGTCCCGGGAAGATAGCTGTGGAACCGCCATTTTGTTTTTTTTTTACTGTAAAAAAATTTTATAATAAAGTTTAATGTATGCCCGATAACACCATTAAAAGTTTTTTTTCAAATACCTTCAATTTCGGGAGCAAAAAATTAGTGAAAAAACCTTTTTTTTGGGCCGTTACAGAGGCCTTACTCCTTAAACAAGTCGCAAAAATAAACGCGGATTAATGAACGGTTCCTACAACACATTGCCTCGGGTCATACAGTTTCCATTTGGCGAAAAACGGCTGGTCTCGAACCGAATTCAACGTGAAGAAATCAGCTCTGTAGCTCGAAAAACACGGATCTTATCGGATTTCGAGAAGTTTGGAAAATGCGCAAGTTGTGACGCATGTGGCTTTACCAGTTAATATGATTCTAATGATATAAGGTACTGGGACAAATATACCATTTCGCATCGCGTTCGTCGAGAATAGAACGATCCTGCGAAACTTTTGGATTACGTACCGCTGGGTGGAAGCACGAAACTGTTTGTACGATGACCCTTATGTTCCTCGGACGCGGCGTGGGTTGTGTGATTAATTGGGCACCCTGTGTACGTGCGTGAGGGCGTGATTTCTTTTAATGAGGCTTCAACGGTCAAAACCAAATACATGGGTGTCGGATTCAACTCGATTGTCCCATTAGAGATCATTAGGACGTGTTTTGCAAAATACATTTCACGATCGCAGTGTACGGTGCAAGAATGACGATGTAAATTTTCCAAGTTTCCGTTCGTTTACCGGTTTATTTTTAAGTGTTTAAATATAGATATATATAGCAAACGGTTTCGTCAGAAACCGTTCGTTGGAAAACGTTACCCAGCCGTATATTTTAAATTACTCTCCACTGCACGACATTGTACTTCATATTTTTGTCGATCGTAAATCGAGTGAATTGATTTTCCAATGCTCCGCTCTCGCGGGAACGAAAGCGACGTCAAGCTCCAAACTTTGTCTTTCTATTCTTGTTACCTCCCTCACCTATCCTTATCCGTTTTCTTTCCGTTTCCCTTTGTAACTCTCGAGTAATTTCACGAGAGCGATAACGTTCATATCTAACAATCGGACGACGTGCTGATCTATTGGCTGGTCACTCGTAGGCGCAAATCAAGTAAGCTCTGTGGAAAATTAAAACTTCCCCTCATTGTGTGCAGGCCAGCGCTGAAAAGTTACTCGTTTCTTCGAGATCTGCCATCGTGTGATAACGGTAATCTTGGATTTTACGCGCTCGGCTTCTCCACTATTCGCTGATAAAATGGCAGATTTGTACGGCTCTTCATAACTTAAAAGTTAAAGACTGGCGACGATAGAAAACTTAAACAAAGATATGATAACGTAGATGAGAACTTTCTCCTCTGAGTCAGGATATGAAATATTTCCACCTCGTTTTTTCACCTCGTCGTGATAAAAAGCCCATTCGGATCGGTGGCGTAGGTCCTGTGTAGCGATAGATCCACCAAGAGCCTCGAAAATTCGATATAAGCCCGACTGTATCGCGGGGCCAAGAAAAACAGAACGCAGCCGGCAAAGTAAAAGAATGAACAATGACACGGGAATGCCTACAGCCAAGCGAAAAAACTCGATGAAAAACGTGTTCAGTGGGGATCCCGTGTAGAAATGGGTCCCGCGTAGAGCTAGCCGCGGTCTATTTTTTGCCATTACTTGCTAGCGGCTGGCAGCGAAACTAGCCCGCAGCTAGCTTTGTATGTAACACGTGGAAATCTAACGCCTAGCCAGATGTTCTAGCTCGGTGCTAGATAGCTCATAGATATACGCTAGCTGGAAAGAAAGCTATTTTATAATTTGACGCTGGATAGGGAACGCTGGTTAGGGTTGAATAGAAAATTAAAAGAAATCTGATCACTTTGGAAAAATAACAAATTTTATTATATATTACAAATATCGAGTATTAATACACGTAAGAAGTAAGATGAGTAGGTTAGAAATTATTATAATTAATAATATCAGATTTGAAGTAATTTTTTTTGTTAAATATTTATTGCTTTTTTAATGGTGCACGATCGCGTTTTTATTTTTTTTTGTTATTGTTGTACTGATTATTACTTCATTGTTCATTGTATTGTGGATTACTTTTTTTATGGACTATACTTTTTTAATCGTTGAGCGCTTTTTTTACGGTGCGTGATCGCGCCATATTGTATCTCGAAGGCTTTCGCTGAATTTTTTTTTCAATGGAAAGATTTTTTAGGTTTCGAAAATGAAAAATTAATTTTAGTCAATAATTATTGACTAAATATAATTATAATTTATGATATTATTCAAGTTAAATTACTCGGCACATCGAGAAAAGGTAACGCATAAAAAAAATCATCTAAATTTTTGTTAGCAAATTTTTTAAAACCAATATATGCATAATATGTCGATATAATTTTATCATTGCATATCAATGTTTGTATCTTTCTAAAACTAGATGGATTATTAATTTTTTTTTGCAAATGAATATTAATTTTTATCAAAAATTGGACCTACCATCGCGTTCTTGATTTTGCAAATGTTTTGCGATCGCATCGTTTATATCGGCTTTTATAGCTCGGTATTTACGGAGTCTATCTCGACTAGATTTTTTCTCCCGCTTTTCGTCCATAATTTTCAATAATTATTACTTGAGGAATAATTTTTCTCCGTCGGATAAAACTGTCATACGAAGAAAAAAGGTTATAATCCACCGAGCCTTGCACTCAGACCGGCGAGTCGATGTATCGAGAGAAAATCTGTTTTCTCCACCTAGCGGCTAAGTAAGTAACACTGCGAGAAAACATACGAGGAAAACTACCTTACCATCATCTAGCGGCGAGGTACCCAAAACTAGCTAGCAAAAACTTGCCAGTCACAACCTAGCGCCTCGCGAGTTATGCTATCTAGGTCAATCTAGACAGCGGCTAGGGTCAAAGTAGTTTATGCCGAGTGAATTTCTACATGATCGCGTTTAACACGAATTTATACGTGTATATCATATCGTAACTGTGGGAATCGTATCGTTTTTTTCTAACAAGTAAACATATATACAGAGTGAGGCACATCAAGTGTTACAGAGTAATGGCACTCAAACTATTGATCATATCCAAAAATGTTCCAGACAAAAGTTCCAATGTTCGAGAAGGCCGTCGTACTGGACGACCCTATTTTTTATCGTTGGAGGCGCTGAAGCTACGTCAAGGTCAACTCCACTTTTTTAAATAGAACCATGTATTTTGTTTCAATGACATTATTACCGATTTTAAGACGAATTCAGCGACTTACAATACATGGTCATCGAAAAAAATACATGGTTCCATTTAGAAAAGTGGAGTTGACCTTAACGTAGCTCCAGGGTCTCGGCCGATAAAAAAAATAGGGAGGTCCAGTATGACGGTCTAGTCAAACACTGAAACATTTTTGGATATGATCAATAGTTTGAGTGCTATTGCTCTGTAACACTTGATGTGCCTCATCCTGTATGTATACACTACCGTCCAAAAGTTTGGAAACAATCGCCCCGATACCGAGCCACACAAAAAGTTTCATCACTGTTTTAAAAATGACGATATCTTAATTTGCCAAGCGGCGTTTTAAAAGGGATATACACTAGTCACGAACATAAAGGGATAAAAAAAATTCCAAATTTTTTGGCGATTTTCAACAGGCTGTAACTCGGAAGAAAATGGTCGGACAGCAAAAAAAAAGCACATTGTAGCTCCCTAGTGACTAGTTTTCGGATCTGGCCATTAATTTTTTTCTTTTATCAAGGACGGTTTCGGAGTAATCCCAAGATAACTACCGAACAAATTCTTTTC
>OX632359.1:19166069-19187739 GCA_951751655.1 Ophion costatus | reverse complement strand
GCGAGAGAGAGCGAGAGCGAGAGCGAGAGAGAGCGAGAGAGAGCGAGAGCGAGAGCGAGAGAGAGCGAGAGAGAGCGAGAGCGAGAGCGAGAGAGAGCGATAGAGAGCGAGAGCGAGAGAGAGCGCGAGAGAGCGAGAGCGAGAGCGAGAGACAGCGAGAGAGAGCGAGAGCGAGAGCGAGAGAGAGCGAGAGAGAGCGAGAGCGAGAGCGAGATAGAGCGAGAGAGAGCGAGAGCGAGAGCGAGAGAGAGCGAGAGAGAGCGAGAGAGAGCGAGAGAGAGCGAGAGCGAGAGCGAGAGAGAGCGAGAGCGAGAGAGAGCGAGAGAGAGCGAGAGCGAGAGCGAGAGAGAGCGAGAGAGAGCGAGAGCGAGAGCGAGAGAGAGCGAGAGAGAGCGAGAGAGAGCGAGAGAGAGCGAGAGAGAGCGAGAGAGAGCGAGAGAGAGCGAGAGCGAGAGAGAGCGAGAGAGAGCGAGAGAGAGCGAGAGAGAGCGAGAGAGAGCGAGAGAGCGAGAGAGAGCGAGAGAGAGCGAGAGAGCGAGAGAGTGAGAGAGAGCGTGCGCGCGTGCGTGCTTGCGTGCGTGTGTGCGTGCGTGCATGCGTGCGTGCGTGTGTGGTTCTTTAGGGGAAATAAGACCCGGTGGTTCGTCAGTTCCACCGTATTTAACGACTCCAAACTCATCCTCCAAAGAGTGGTACGCTTTGTGTAACACTAATGCCGGCGGTAGAAGACAGCACTAAAAAAAGTCAGGTGAATTTTTTTCGATAGTAATGAAGTATTGTGAAGACGCCGAGAAAAAAAATTAAAAACAGAGACGAAAAATTTCGGGATCTTTCGATAATTAGTCTTTTTGTTCGAAAGAATAAGGATTATCACCGAAAAAAAATGTATTGGAAAAACGAATAAGAATCGAAAAATGGCTTAAAATGGTGATTTTTGGCGAAACTGATAGATTTGAAGCTTCGGGGCACTAGCAAGGAAACGTTGCGAGGTCGATGTCGCCGATTTCGATGAAAATTGGCATGCTTTTAGAATGGGTAAAAATGGGCGACACGTATTTTTTTATATCGGCGGAACCCGATTTTTAAGGGTTGAAAAGCACCCTCGCAAATTGCAGTGTTTTTCGTTTTTCGTCGATACGTTTTAACGGTACGCGATATGGAAAAACTTCAAATTGCAACAACGTTTATTTGTTCCTGTACTATACATTGGAGATGAGAACGATGCAGATAGCAACAAATTTCATATTGTTTATTGCAAAAATTCAATTTTTTCAACCGTATCTCCGAGAATTTTTAATCGATTGGGATGTAAATTTACATTCATGTAGAGAATGGAAAAGTGCGGATACGGATGTTTTTTTTTCGATATCTCACAATTACGGGGTTGAAACTGCCTGTCGATTTTTTTGCCGAGAGCATCGTATGATCAGCTAGCATTTTGGCATTTCGCTCTAAATTCACGTCAATATACGTTCGTGTTATGACGCAATTGCATATTTGTAACATTCCAGCCCCTCCCCCCCAACGGTCCCCCTCTCGAAAGGCAAACGTTCAAAGTTTTTATCGTGCGACATGGACGACAATTTGTAGAAATAAAAATGGGTTACAAAGAAAGTACAATCAGTCAAAACAGTCGATACACATTTTCTCGTTTTGGCGGAACGACACTCTTAAGGGGTCAACGCACCCTTAACACCTTCGTTCTTTCTATAGCTCGTGAACGGGCCGAAATAAAAATAAAGTTCGATAGGAAAAAATGTTGTATTCTTCGACTACTAGACGTCCATGATGATAATGATGAGTACAGCAAAAAATGGCGTGTTGTTTATTCCCATAATTCGTGAATTACTTGTGAAAAATCACCCTTCAGTTTTCCACTAATATGGGCAGAGGCAAGGATCGCAATCACGGACTGACTTCGTGCTTCGGGAAGCAACTGGCTTACAATTGAATATTTACGAAGAAATTCTCCCCCCCGCCACGTACTGCCTTTGAAGATTACAACACAATGGGAAAAGTGTTCTCACGCTTACTCATTTAGGAAATGTTTTTTTATGGATTATACTTAGTACAATAATGATAGTCATGATAAACGTCTTTGAAACAATGAGATTTCTTACACCACACACAAGTGATAATAGCTGCTTCGCCGCATATATCGCATGTCGGTACATTTTGTGAAAAGCAAAATTCTACCAGATTTACGAAGTTTGGTGGTCTTTCTTCTTCGTACCCGCTTTTGTACCACGCATATTTGAAAAGATTTGTAAACCGTGGAGGAGAAAACTGATTGTGTGTAAGAGATTGTAATTTAGCAATATTGTCTCTCAAATGCAGATTGACATCGTAATTGTATAATATTACTGCGTCTGAAAAGTGTTTGACGAAGTTTTTCCATACACGGAAGCCATAAACATCAAGGGGCTGTAGTATTCCAGTCGTACCTGCAAGAATTACTAATTATCTAAAGGACATTGTCTACAGAACTAATGAAACTGGAGCAATATATTTACCTGCTGGAATGGTTAAAACTTTAATATCTTTCCCTTGCATATCCATTTCTTTAAATGCAGTTGGACATTGACCGCTCAAAGAATCCAGAAGTATTACCGATTTTGGACCTCTATTGGGAATATATACTTCTTGGAACCATCGCTTGAAATGATTAGTCGTCAATTTTCCAGATTTCGAAGCCAATAGAAATATATTTTCGGCTCTGAACATAGTTTGTTCCACTCGAGGACCAAATTTGCCGGTAGGTTCATTTAAGACGATCAACATAGGTACCAAAAGCTTGCCACTCGCAGAAACCAAAGGCTGTATAGTATAACTGTGTGTTGTTGATGTTTTCGATTGCACGACTGCCTCAACGGATTTCTGCCCTTCTTTCGCCAATGTGCGGCCTGTATGTAGCTCTAAATTGAATCCACTCTGATCAGAATTAAATGTGTTTTCAGCCCCAACGTTAGCTACGTTGACTTTCACCATTTTTATAAATTCGATAGCTTTGTTTTGAAGTGTATCAGCGTTTAATAATTGTTGTTTTGTTACATATTTAGTAATCTTCCGTGACACAATCTCATGTTGGTTTTTGAATGTCCTTAGCCAAGAAGCGGATGTTTGGAAATTTACCGCTGGTATTTCTACAATTTCTCGTGCACGTAAGGCCCATCGTCGAAGATCTATATCATGGACAGGCGGCCTTCTGTCCAAAGCATCATTAAAATTGTTTAACGTGTAGTGAGCTATCTTTGTTAACTTTTCTTTGTAGGTGCCACCCTTATTTATACTATGGGCCCACCGGCGTAACTGCGACTCTGATTTCACCTCTTTGAATTTCGTTTGAACCGATGATAACTTTCTATTCCCATTTGCCCCGGATCACCAGTAATCTACAGCTCTTGTCTTGTATTCGTAACTCAATTCTTCTATATCTTGGGTCCATACATTTTCATCAATTTTTAGATCTAGGTATCGTTGTCCGTGCCAATTTCCTTCTCTGTCATCTTCTATTACGGCTGCTTCATGAATTTCATTTGGTGACAGAAAATCCAATCCAGTTTCGACTTCCATTTTCATAAGTTGATCCATCGCTTCAATGATCATGTTTTCTAGATCCTCACCGAACTGTTTTTCCTGTTTGGTGATTGGAGTGCGAGGCAAATTCATAGCACTTATCGCTATGGATAGAAGTTGAATAACATTCACCGGATTAACGTACATTTTTATTTGTATTTCGAACTCAAAATGTATGGCTGGCTTCTCCGTCGTAACTGCAGCAATAATTATCGTTGGTGAATTTATATGACTCGAGACCCAATTGATAAATACACACGAAAAAAACAACGACGACACACGCTATTACCAGAACTGCTATTAATCTTTAAGAAGGCGATTTCAAGGTTATCATGAGAGCCGCCCTTTGCACTGTAGTCGCTCTTTGCGAAGATTTATTTCTTTCGTTCATTGGTTCCGCTTTGAAATTAAAGTTAAAGATAAAGATTAAATTACGCTGCGTTATAAGCTGATAAAAATGTTTGCATCATTCTGTTCATGAGTTGCAGCGGCAACCCGAAAACGCTGTAACCTCTGCAGATAATGCCTTCGATACGGTGAGCGGAGTGGAATTTCTTCGTAAATATACAATTGTAATCCAGTTGCTTTCCGAAGCACGAAGTCAGTCCGTGATTGCGAGTCTTGGTTCTGCCCATATGAGTGGGAAACTGAAGAGTGATTTCTTACAAGTAATTCACGAATTATTGCAATAAACAACACGCCATTTGTTGCTGTACTCATCATTATCATCATAAACGTCTGGTAGTCGAAAAATGCAACATTTTTTCCCTTCGAACTTTATTTTTATTTCGACAACGAGAAAATGTGTATCGACTATTTTGACTGATTGTACTTTCTTTGTAACCCATTTTTATTTCTAGAAACGTTCGTCCATGCCGCACGGTAAGAACTTTGAACGTTTGCCTTTCGAGAAGGGGACCGTTGGGGGGGAGGGTTTGGAATGTTACAAATATGCAATTGCGTCATAACACGAACGTATATTGACGTGAATTTAGACCGAAATGCCAAAGACTAGCTGATTATAAGATGCTCTCGGCAAAAAAATCGACGGGCAGTTTCAACGCCTTAATTGTATGATATCGGAAAAAGAAAAAATCTGTATCCGCACTTTTCCATTCTCCACATGTAGGCAAATTTACATCCCAATCGATTAAAAATTCTCGGAGATACGGTTGAAAAAAATGAATTTTTGCAATAAACAATATGAAATTTGTCGCTATCTGCATCGTTCTCATCTCCAGTGTATAGTACACGAAAAAATAAACATTGTTGCAATTTGAAGTCTTGTCATATCTCGTACCGTTAAAACGTTATCGACGAAAAACGAAAAACACCCTAATTTTCAAGGGAGCTTTTCAACCCTTAAAAATCGGATTCCGCCGATATAAAAAAATACGTATCGCCTATTTTTACCCATTCTACAAGCATGCCAAATTTCATCGAAATCAAAGACATCGACCTCGCAACGTTTCCTTGTAAGAAAAAACATCGCTACGCTTCGAAATGTTCAGGGTTTTTCCGGGACACTTTAAGGTTGAAAAATTACCGACGATATCTTTCGTTCATCCATTATATCCAAAGTTATACCACGTTATTGAAATATCCTCAAATAGGCGAACTTTGATCGTTTTTTCAGTCAAAAGTATCGCTTAGAAAAAAATAAATTTCATCAAAAGCCAGTGTTAGAGTCTTATAGGGAATGTTTTGCAGTCTTCAAAACCCTACATTGATTCCCTGTACGATCATTTTTCCCGAGTTATTGATTGTCAAAGTTAAAAAGGACTTTTTTGCTTTGATCGACTATATCTTCGCAGTAAATCATCGTACATACTTTTTCAGGACGTCATATTAAAGGACATCAAATTTCCTAAAAGAGCTTTGCGGTTGAATTAAAAAAAAAAAAATTGGCAAGCCCGTAGACCTTTTTGAAGAGAAGCAAAAATTTGGAAAATGTTCTTTTCGGTAATTGTCTTAGGAGTACCCCGAAACCGTCCATGATAAAAAATGTTCATGGCCAGATCCGAAAACTAGACACTTGGAGCTACAATTTGCTGTTTTTTTTTGCTGTGCGACCATTTTCTTCCGAGTTATAGCCTGTTGAAAATCACCCAATGATTTGGAATTTTTTATCTCTTTATTTTTGTGACTAGTGTATTTAACTTCATTTACCTTTTTTCAAAAAATGTTTAGGATTTTTTCTGCACCCGGTACGCACTTTGAAAGATGGTCATTGGCTTTTTTTGAGGGGTTGAAATTTTAGCGCACGACCGGTGGAAAATTTTATTCACTCTTTTTTCCATCTCCGGTTCCATGGCCAGAAAAACACCCCCACAACATAACGGAACCACCTCCGTGTTTAACGGTGGGCACCAAGCACTGGGGTGCCATTTTGTCCTCGGCACCCCTTCGAACAAAAGTTCTTCGACGCGATCCGAAAATAGAAAATGGCACCTCAGTGCTTGGTGCCCACCGTTAAATACGGAGGTGGTTCCGTTAAGTTGTGGGGGTGTTTTTCTGGCCATGGAACCGGAGATTCAATAAAAATGGAAGGTATCATGAAAAAAGAACAATATAAACCAATTCTTATCGGGCACGCGATTCCATCGGGTTTAAGAATTATCGGTCGTGGCTTCCTTATGCAGCAAGATAATGATCCAAAGCACAGTTCTCGCCTCTGCCGAGAATACCTGAGGAATCAAGAAGCGAAACACGTGGTTGTCAACATGGTGTGGCCATCCCAATCGCCAGATTTAAACCCGATCGAGCTTCTCTGGGACAAGCTTGATCGAAAAATACGAAAAACTTGTCCCACATCTTCTGGCGATTTGTGGAATAAACTGCAAGAAGCTTGGGCCAGTCTGGAGCGGGGTCAAATTGATTAATTGATCGAGCGGATGTCACGGCTCGTCAAAGCAGTGATCAAAAGGCGGTTTTTTCGATGAAAAAGCCGTGTAGATAAGGTAAGAGGCCTGATTTTTTAACATAAAAAAATATTTCGTCGACTTAAGAAAAAATTTTGAAAATAAATTTTTTTTCAAATTAAAAAACAATGTATTGGAACAAAATTTTGAAAAAAATTAGATGCATCCAAAATGACTGCATGTAACTTTTTACCCTCTTAGTCATTTTACGAAAACTCAATAGTTTCAGAGATAGGTTTCTTTTTATAAATATGGTCGTGTTTTGCAGAAAGTGCAATATTTATACAAAAAAAATCGTACGAAACTTTCTAAAAAGGGAAATTGAAGCTTTTACTCCCTGCCTTGAGTCTTTCATGGAAAAAAAAGTGAAAAAAATTTTCCACGAGTCGTGCGCTAAAATTTCGACCCCCCCAAAAAAGCCAAAGAACGACCATCTTTTAAAGTGCGTACCGGGTTAAAGAAAGACCTAAAAATTTTTTGAAAAAGACTAACGAAGTTAAATATGTCCCTTTTAAAACGCCGCTTGGCAAATTAAGATATCGTCATTGTTAAAAGAGTGATGAAACTTTTTGTGTGGCTCGGCATCGGGGCGAGTGTTCCCAAACTTTTGGACGGTAGTGTGTATATATATATATATATATATGTATATATATGCGCGCGCGCGCGCGCGCACACACACACACACACACACACACACACACACACACACACACACACACACACACACACACACACACACACACACACACACACACACACACACACACACACACACACACACACACACACACACGCACGCACACGCACACACACGCACGCACGCACGCGCACACGCACACGCACACGCACACGCACACGCACATACACACATACACGTGGATATGGAACGTTTTTTTCCAGGAATGCCCAGTCCGTTAACACAGCGAACTTTCATCCGCAGTCCGAATCTTCAACGTTTCTAAAAGTGAATATTCGAGCGTACAACGTCGTCGGGGCTCGTATAGCGACCGGGCGAGATCCTCGAGCGGATTGTAAACTTTTACAAGGCGGTAACTTGCTTATCTCCATGTATACATATGTATAGGTATATATATATATATATATACATATACATGCAAGGGCATGGTTGCCTGAGGATGTTCGTTCTTTGTTCGTTCCGGTTGTACTGAACAGTTATCGGGCGACCCCTCGTACCGTATTCCCTTCCCAGAGGTTTCTGGAGTCATCTCAACTTTGCACGGAAAAGCTCTTGCTGCTCTCGAAACCACACAGATAGAGCAAAAGTCAAGCGCATGCGATGTCCCAGAGCCTAAATGTATCGAACTTTGTCATTTCCGATCTGTCATTCCACGAATACTTCTTCTCTTCGTCGGATACCCTTACGTGGTAATATATATAAAGTCGCGTGAAGCTGGAACTACGTACGCTTTTCCTTGAAAAAAACTAGCCGTGCAACTGGCCGATGAAGGAAAATGCCAGGGCATGAAATGTTCCGTATCGGTTTTTCTCTAGCCATCACAGAGTACGGTACTCCGATCGTGTACGAACAATTCAGGACTTGGCGTAATCCGGGATATTGTAAAAACAAAAACGGATGATTGCTACGGGAGATTCTCCGGGCTGGCGTTTAAGGGTGTGAGTGATAATAGAAGTTTTGCGAGAGAGGGAAACGGAGCACTTGTTGAGCGAGATCGATACAGGATGTTCTCGAGAAATTTTTATTGTTCTGGTAATACCTATAATCTCCCGTACAATCGGGAGGGCATAAAACAGTCGCGATTTCCTCGCAAGTGCGGAACCGCGGCGTTACGTCCTCATCTCTGTTTCTGCCCGTTTGGTCGCGCGACGATCCTCATAGAAATTATAGCCCATGCGGTACAATGCCGCGACGCGGACTCATTGTTTCCGTGTTACGTTCCACGCCAAATGCTTCTCCACCGTTCCTTAACCTCCAGGCGGCCGGCATTTATGTATGTGCCCAAGTCATATCTTGAGGTGATGCCGGTGGGCATCATCCCGGCCGCCTAGAGGTTAAACGAGAATGTATATCAACGCGGGGTACCCTATATAAGTGCATATCTGTGTATCACAGACCCTTGTCCTTTGCACTTTCCCACAAGGCACCGCCATGAAAACGAAATTATTGAGGTTATAAATGTACGTAGGCATACGCAGCGACGACCGCTAAGCTCTGCAGAACTTTTGAACTCATTTTTTAATTCATCTCGTCATGCGATTTATCTTGGATAACGCATGAACAATGTTCAGCCAACGTTTTACGATTTCTCCCACAACCGCAAGTAAAGGCTTGAAAGTGATCGTAATTTAATAGGTAAAATTGAGAAATCCTCGTAAAGATTTATAAATTGCTTTTTTTTTATACAGGAGATTATGAGATAAACGAGAATATACTACCAACGACCAGAAATTGTGAAGTACGCAAATGTTGAGGAAATTTTTAATTCAGGAAAGTCAACAATCAATATAAAACTTTGTGGAAGTTTTCGACATTTGATCGATAAGGAATGGAATTGGTTTACTTTTTGGTACTTTGTACTACTATTCTTCTGTCTTGTATTTTTCTCACTCGTTTTTACTATTCAATGTTAGATGTCAATTTTGGCTCCATATCCTATAGGAAAAAATAATTGTGACGGAATAAATAGTTAGCCGTTTATTGAACCAGAAGAATTTTTATGATAGTGATGAACATTGCTAAACGTTAGATCATTGTTCGTCCAACCTTTTTATTACAACGAGGACAATGGCTGTGTTATTATCAGAAAAAAGTTATTGCTATTTGAAATGGTTTTTCATTGGAATGCACACTCGTGTCATCGTTATCGTTTGTCGAGATCGATTCTGCGGGACGAGAAGGCGCGGCAAAGAGACTCCCGACAATGAAACGGGAGCAGTTTGTCGTCGGATGCGTTTATGCGATTATTCGATAGGTTGCCCGTGTATATATGTATGTAACATACCATATATTTATTGTCTTGGAATTTGAGTTAATGTTCAGTTGACAGTCATTGCTATGATATCCGAATGATGAGTGAACTGAATTCGTGGTATGGCGTATATAAAGTATACGTATCTTTCTATCAAAGTTCCCCCGAGAATATTCACGCTTTACTCGCTCGGTCTTCTCGATCATTTCATAAAGTAAGATACAAAGTTCAAGCGTTGGCATGTATAATATGGGAGGAGTCGTATGCCGGATTAAAAAAAAATTAAAAACACCCTTTCGATCAAATATTGCTTTGTTGGACGATTTTTAAACTAGGAATTATGAGGTCAGTGAGTTCAATGGGAGAGCTATGCTAAAATTTAGAGAGCAATGAGTAGAGCATCATTCCTTTAGCAGCGGATTAAACATTTTTTTTTAGATATTCCTCTGTTTTTGGGATAAATCAAAGTGTTCACATGGTGTTTCGTGGAGAGAGGATCATCGTACTCAAACGTTTGGGAGATCATTTTATTTATTGTTTTATAAAATTGTTGATGTCTATTTTGATGATTATGATGCGTTTGTCAGAGAGTAAATAAATTATTCTAAATTGACCAAAACGAAAATCATTTTACAAGATGCTTGCTCAATATTTGGAAAAAGAAAGAAATTGGTAATGCTCAAAATCCCAAGAAAAGGAAAGAAAACAAGTGTTAAGTAAAATATAAATATGATTACGGTCAACCGTTCGTTGAGGTGACTAAGAGGCCATTAGAAGTTTCTTACGGGGACGATTTTTTATGATACGTCGAAGAAATGAACATAAAGCGTGAAAAAATTCACTGTAGCTAACGTTCAATTAACGAGGTAAGTGAGGAAGTGAGGAACGTGTCGAGTTAATGTATATCGAAGACGATACAGAGAATGTTTAGTATATCTATACCCGGAGCAATAGCCGACGACTGTGCGAAAATATTGATCTCCTCGTGCTAAGTCGAAAGAATGTTCGCTGTCATTGGGTCGCAGTGTCTGGAAAGGAGTCGAATCCAAGTATCGAGTCGGCTGATGTCACGAATGTTATCACATCTTTTGCTTCCACAGATCGATCAGTGCCGAGCTCCGTATAAGGTAAATGTCCCAATTATTGAACAGCTAAGGCTCTGGGGGATTGAATTCGGTGAGAAAAAATATAAAATAAAGAAAAAAACCATCGCTTTCATGTTCAAATGATACTTTGATATTTTTACTTTCAAAAAATCACCCTTTAAATTATTTTTAAATGATTTCGAATGAAAAAAAAGAATAACAATGTGAAGCATGCAAATGTCCCAATTATTGAACACTGGAACTGCCCCTAATATTGAACACTGGAACTGTCCCTAATATTGAACAGGCATGTCCCAGTTATTGAACACTCTCGAGAATTCTTTTTCCGTTCTGAAAATATTATTTTGGGTACAATATTAAGAAATAAAAGCAAAATCAAACACTTAAATAATCTTTTATTAATCATGTAAAAATACAAAAATATATATTTAGTCTCTTTTGATAGGTTTTTGGTTCATTCGCATTTGGTTTATTTTTGCTTTTCAACTCGAACTTCATTTTATTTTTATTTTCAGCTTCCTCGTTTTTATGTTCTGTTTTTGTTTGATTTTGTCGCAGCTTTCTTGTTTTTTGACTCCAACTTCATTTTCTTTTTATTTACCGCTTTGCATATAGTGCGGTTTTTACAACTTCCGCACTATATGCAGAACGACGTCTTTTTGTCGCCATGTTTATGCCGTTTTATTGGGAACATTTTGTCCCGGAAATATCGGAGAGCAAAAAATATTGAACATTACATTCGTATTTTTAGGTTACATATAGGTTATATTCTCTATTTACTTTTTTTTAAATGTTTATTGCACGAAAATACAAATAGAAAATATATTTGACGATCTTAGAGTTATTATTAAAAGAATAAAGGTAAGTTTATTCAGGAACTTTCAGTTTTTGTTTGAATAAATCCGATTCACACGATCTGTCACACGTTAACTGTCTCGATGTTTTGGTGGGTTTAATGACGCCATCTTGGAGAATTCGAGTGTTCAATAATTGGGACACACTGCATTTTCTATGTCCCAATGATCGAACACCGTATTTTTAATAAATAATTAATTAAAAATCGTTATTTGTAAGACATTTTCTGAGGAACCTGAAACGCCTTTACTTTTTGAGATGCGACAGTTTTTGAATTTGTTATGCCCTTACGCATGAAGTGGCGCGTCTTAGCAAACAAGATAAACAGTTACCGCGAGACGGCAAATCGGGTCACCGTTGCTGATTAAATGATTTCTTCCTCCATTAATTAAAGCTTTTTTTGCACAAGTAAGGTAACATTTCGATAGCTAAAAGTTCCATATAGGTAATGAAATTTTTATAAATAAGTAAATGCATCCAGGTAAATGAGAAATAATAAAAATACAAGATAGTGTTCAATAATTGGGACCTGTTCAATAATTGGGACATTTACCTTAGTTCTTTTCGCGATCCGATAGACTGAGTTTATGAGGCAAACTGCAATTCAATGAAACGTAGTGACAATGAAATGCCGAAGTATTCCACTAACATTCGATGCACGTACGTTTTCCACTCCTATGATCCTGTGTCGCATCGCAATTTGATGACCTCTTGTTCGTCTCTTGCTTTTACATTACACAATTCGTGGGTACAACATTTCCTCTTGGTTTACCACGGTGAATCATCACTAGAGTGTCTCCCCATTTACCTTTAGTATGCCTGTTTTTCAATATTTTATTGTATGTACGCACGCGTACATGATTTTTTCGACTTCGAAATCACGGTTTAAGATACAGGTGCGATATTCAACGAAGCTCTTGGCTTGAGGTATCGATTCCTATAAAATCGTTCGGTGTAGATTCGTACAAAATGGGAATATTTATTCCATATTGAGGGCGATGTTTAAAAAAACTTCAATTAGGATTCAACATCATCAAACTTTTTTAAGTAAGTATGTTAGGTAGGTAGGTAACTCAATTTTTCACATCACTAAAGTTATCAAATTATTGTCTATAATTATTGTATCATTTGAACTATTCAAAATTATCAAATTATCGAATGAAAAAAACCATATTGTTTTTATTCTACGCATTTATAAGTCGACAATCCGTATTTTTTGATAATTGGCTTTTAAAAAAATCGTCGTTTTTCATTTTACAGGCAGTAACATCGGTTCCAAGCGTATTCCATTGGAATAAAGAAAATACATCGGTCGTAAAAATATTCTCGCAATCATTAACCAATTTCGGCGAGATTTCTATCCGCCAAGTGCATTTATCGATTTCTATGTTCAATGGCAACTGAATTATATGTAGTCCTTGTCTATAACGGAATCTGAAAGATCGAGAATTGATCGATCAAGCAAAATTTTTCTTAACCCAAGAGTACATCTTTCCTTCTGGCCATGGCCCCATCCCCATCATTTGTTCGTACCGATCGGATAATGTGATTTTTGGCACTATGCTCGTATGTGAGATAACTCAGGGGAAAACTCACTCCCGTATTTCGCGACGATCTGTATTAATACCCGTTCGCTGTCGTGCTGCGACACATGTTCGAAGCACAATCACGATTCGACACCTTGGACACGTATATACCGCGCAGCATCGTGCACGGCCGATTGGCATGCTAACATAAGTTCGATGTCCTAAGGAGGCACGCGACTCACGTGCCGATTCGATTAAGACCAGCGGCTCATTCCTGAATGTGCGTGTGATTTATTCTTTATAATGTATCAACACTTTTCAGAGTAGTACCCTCTCTTTTCTTACGAAGCATAAATGTTTGAGTGAACGTATTTCCAAACTGTTGGTGCTATGTTTCGATCCTATAATTGTTTGGTGTAATAGATGGTTTTCTTTTCTTTCGAGTGTGTCTTCGTATCCCATTGGAGGCTTTTAAATTCCGATCTCTTCAACTATTACTGCAAAACGGGGTTGAATTGACATCAAGGGTAACTTTGACAGTTTTTGGGGCTTCTTAAACAGAGCGCCAAAATAGCGTTTAAATGTGTGCGCACCGAGCCTGCGTGACCTTCTGTGGTGGGCGGCGGGTGCGAGGAATAAACTTGAACAACAATGTGTTGTTCCAGTTTATTATAATGTTGCAAAAGTTGATTGTAATGTTGCTCAAGTAGACTTTGATCTCAATGATAATTATAAGACCGATTAGGTGCCTATACACTGAGAGAAAAGTGCATGGTATTTACAACAAACGCGCATGGTAAAAGAGAGTATAGTCGAATTCCCTATAGTTGATTGTCAACGCAATCATAATATGGTTAACACAACTATAAGCGGAAGTATAGGTGAACTAGCGACTTTGGTGGCGTGGTTGACTATCTTGTATCTCCGAAATTACTATACACTATTGTATAAGACATTACAATATCGATATGGTTAATTCAGCTGTATCACAAAATCGGCGCCCAAATACTATTGCTGCATCGAGAGCAAAGTACATGGTATTTATGAAACACGTCCAAGTCAAAAAAGAGGATAGTAAAATCCTGTATAGTTTATTGGCACCGTAATCATAATATCGTTAACACAACTATAAGCGAAAAATATATCTAAACATCCAACTTTGGTGGCGTGCTCGACTATCTATTATCCCGGAAAAAACTACTAACTATTGTAAAAATATTAACTGAATTAACTGTATCGATATTGTAAAGTCTTTCACAGTAGTTAATCGTTATTTTAGAGATACTAGATAAAAAAAACACACTACCAAAACGGCATGGTTAGATAGACGCTTATAGTTGTGTTAACCATATTATGATTGCGGTAGCAATAAGTTATAAGAATTTTGCTATGCCCACTTTTTTCATGTGCGTTAACATTAACATTTGTTAAATATAAACTGTTACAAGATCTTACGAAAAGTGACTATACGAACAACATTATGGTAATCGTATAGTGAAGACGTAAATTATTTGTCAATAAAGTAGAGACAGCGGTGGCACGCTATGATCGATATAGATATATTACGGCATTCATTTATCAGATCTTAGAATCCGATATTTCGAAAACTATTGGGCCGTGCCAAAAATCCATTTAAGCAGTGACATATATTATCAAAAAAGCAATCTGTGCAAAATTCCACCTATATCAGAGGTAGCAGTTATTCAGAAATGCATCTGGAAGGACTTTTATCCGTTATGCCAAATCTACGATCGAAATGCCATAAGTACCCGGTAGCATAGTGGCAGCGTGCCTGATTATAGATAGGTAGGTCGTTCGTTCGAATCTCCATGGAGGTGAAATATTTTCTTCGATAGGAATCATTTCAGGAGGTCAGGGAATAACAAATCAAGATAAATAATCATACAGGTAGTTTTGAATTTTTTAATTTATAAAATATCATATGCATTTAGTAGACATACCATTCAATATGGTAAAAACCACTATTGTTTGATAGTGTAAGGAATCATATATTTTATGACCACCTACTATATTATATAGCATTGACAAACAACGTATGCTGAAAGATTGTTGGTTGCGGTTAACATATGATCATAGTTAACACAACTGCTAAAATATCTTGAGTAGTACTATATTTTCGGCAGTAACCATGACTATAAAATATTATTGTCCCCTCAGGGTAATATAAAATACGCTTGAAATATGGTTGACGTTACTATACATTGTGCTCTGTGTAGGTACCTAGGTACTTGATATTTTTTATACCTAGGTACTCGATATTTTTATGTAAAATGTTTCAACCAGGGAGGAAACCACTGTAACTGCCCATTTTCGACCATTTTATTTGCCATTTTTTTTAATTCAAGAAAGGAATAATATACATGGTCAGAAGAACCTTTAGGCCTTATTGGGTTATTGAATATATATATTGCAGTACGTAAAAAATTAATTATTTGTCAAGAGAATACAAAATGGTGGCGCACCGTTGCTATAGCACTACTGGTTTTCAGCTAACCCTCTCCGCGGCACGGCGTAAAACTGTCATAAATTTAATATTTCCGGAAATATTTCCGTTAATTATATTAATTTTAATAGTCAGGTGCAGGGGGAGAATACAAATTATTACGAACAAAATAGAGACGAGTTTGAAAAAAAGTTTGTCGTTTCAACCATGATTTTCATATCAAAAGTTATATATTTTTTACAATTTTCAATTAATAGAAAAAAGCGCCCGTGCTTCACCGTTGAACCAATCTAAGAAGCTAAAATAAAAATTTCAAGCCGTTTGGACGAAAATTGTTCGAGTTGTGCTGCGTGCCGATTTCAAAAATATGGTTTTGAGAAAACCATTTTTTGTTTGTTTTCGTGTAAATTGTTCTAAATAAAAGATCCAGTCGACAAAAAAACGGTAAAAACGACTTTTTTCCGGCCTGTCAAAGATGCCTGCCAATATGATTGTAAAAAATAGTTGTTTTTAATTTAACTCCATGTGTAATGCATAAAATATGGTTATTTTTTCCATCAAAATAATGTCAAAGTAACCCGTAATTTTTGACATAAGTTGCATTTCAATGCCCTGTCGAAGGAAGCCCAAACTCTAGGTTCCTTTGATACTTTTTTTATGTATAAAATTGTGGGGCGCTAGTGGGGTTTGACTTTCTTATACATTTGATAACCAAAGGATACAGTGTTTTCCTGGAGTGTAAAAGTTGGATTTAGGATGTTAAAAAAAGTTACCTATAATAAACATCCAAAAACTGTTCAAAGTAACCCCATTTTACGGTACGGTCACTTATTCACGATTTCCAATTCTTCCGAGATTCCGCAGAGTATACTCAGTAGTTACTAATTCACCACGCGGGCACCGGGAAACTGTGAAAAACCCGGGCTGACACACTCGGCTATATTTCATGGAGTCTTATCATCGGAAGCTCACGTCAGTGCAACTGCTTCCCGCCCGATACACAGTGGGGCCAAATCCCAAAAGGCTGGCCAAAAGTCGAAAAAAAGAGTTTACCTTCCGGTAATTTGTAGTCGTGGGTTAGGTTAGGTACAGGTCCGAAGGTCGAATTCCAGGCTTCAGCGCGCCCTCTCCCTTATACCTGCTACTGTGGGACAGTTGAAAGGGGACTCTCAATCGAGCTAGACGCGTCGTGCAGTAAGCAAATATTTCAACGCTATATTCAAGAGGACGCAAAATCTCTAAACATCAATCGATTTCAATTTTTTTAAATGAAATCAGCAGCTGCACGTAAGTAGAAGATGATTAGGTAACACAAAATTAATAATAATAGTTTATGCGATAACAATAAACGAATCATTTGTACGAAAATGAATGGAAGATTACAGCGGAACGTTTTAAACACATAGAGTAATGTTTATCAGTCCTGTAGAGTTCTGCGACTTGACTAATCCCATGTTGTAGATGGAACTATTATTGAATGAAAAAAATTAAAACTTGCTGTCTCTAGCTGCCATTGTGTCATTGGTACGAGTTCTTGCAATGTAAAACATAGTTTTCTGAATTTCGTACATTAACAACGCGGAATGTTTTGCTCTTTTTCTTGAATTTATCTGCGGTCTTTATTGTATTGAGTTCTATGATACGTAATTCACTTTTATAAATATCCTCTTTTTCTTTTCAAATAATATTTTGGGATAAACAATGGTAACGAGGTTGAATATGGAATTATCCATCTATATAGATATTATATTTTCCAATTTTAGAATCTGTCGCTGATGAACGTGAAACATGTGGCCTGACAGGAGAGGACATTTTTTCGATATTGAAAGGTCATTTGAATGACAAAGCGACTAAAACATATGCAGTGATCGAAAATTTCATGTCTGCTAAATTGCAACGCTCCTTTGCTCTATCGGACAATGCAAAACCTTCGTTATGCAAGTTGTTGTATGACTTGCATAACAAGTGGCAGCAAGCAGCAAAAACTGAAGGCAAATTTTTGCAAAAATATTCTGAATGGTTTAGCGTGTTTGTTTCTTTCGAAGAAAATAAACAATCTTCAGAAAAATCCCATAATTTGGGTCGGCCTTCTTCAGAATTTGTAAAGTCTAGTGACCGGCGAAAACGAAGGCGGACTGAAGAATTACGCGCAAGACATAATATGGAAGAATTTACTTATGCGACTCAAATGAGCGACTCAAATGTTCATCTGGAAAATCAGATGCTGCGGAAATTGTCCGTAACGTTGGATTGGGGAGCCCATCTAAAGCTAAGAAGTATAAGGAGTTCATAGATGCGATTCATAGAAGTGATAGAAATTACAATATCAGGGGTTTCGTAATAGAAACAAAGAGGACAGCTGCAATTTATTTCCACCGTATAAATTACCATATCAAGTCAAGCTCAAATGTTATCCGCGTAAGTCAGATATTTCTGTCAATGAATGTAGTGCTGAGGTGAAATTGCAGGCTTTGCTGAATCACACAGCTGATAGAATATTATTAACACAAATGGATGTTGCCAAAAGTTTGTCTCCTGAAAATGTTAGCAACTTGAATTTAATTTGTAAGTGGGGCTGCGACGGCACTTCTGGCCAAAGTACGCACAAGCCGAAGTTCACCAATGATGATGGAAGCAAGTCCGATGCTAATTTTTTTTTACCTCAATCGTTCCGCTACAGCTTTTACCAGACGACCAAGAAACAAACGCTAGATTTGGTGTATGGAAAAATCCGAGGCCGTCATCTCCTCGCTTTTGTAGACCAGTTAGGATCCAATTTTTTCACGAGGGTCCTGACGCCACTCATGAGGAAATGGGTTATATTAAACAGCAAGGGAACAATCTTGTCCCTTTCGAAAAGATCATAGATGGAAAAGAGTTAAGGGTTTCTTTCCGACTTGCTTTCATCATGGTAGACGATAAGGTTTGTAATGCTATGACGCATAATAATCTACTCAACGATGCTACTTATGCAAAGCAACTTCAAAAGACTCTAACAATGTCAATGCAATTCTAGAAAAGGAAGTATCTGAAGATCATTTACAGTCTGGATTATCAACTTTGCATGCATGGATACGGTTTTTCGAATGTTGTTTGCATGTAGCATATAAGCTTGAAATTAAAAAATAGCGAGCGCGTAGTGATAAATAAAAGGAACAAGTAAGCATCCGAAAAACAAATATACAGAAGGGTTTCCGTATCGAATTGGGTCTAATAGTCGATTAATCAAAGCCTGGTTTCGGTCGCTCGAAATATGGGAATACCGGTCGACGATTTTTCGAAAGCTCAAGCATTTCTGACGCTATTACAGGAGTTGATGAGGACTCGATTCAGTGTTTTCATGTCATATTCCAGACAATTTCGAGTGGCCGTGAAATCGATTTCATAAAATTTCAAGATTATGCCTTACAGACGGCTCGCTGTTTTGTGCAGTTCTATCCGTGGGTCTACGTACCAACTTCGGTACATAAGGTATTGATTCATGGCACAGAAGTGATAAGCTCATCGGTATTGCCGATAGGACAAATATCTGAAAACGCTCAAGAGTCTACTAATAAATACATTTAAAAGTTTCGTGAAGATTTTGCAAGAAAGTGTCCCCGAGCCAAAGCAATGGAAGACATTATTTCACGCTTATTATTAATATCCGATCCATTTATTTCAAGTTTGCGCGAATTGTCTCGAAAAAACTTAAAGTCGTTGCTCCCAGACGCAGTTCTATTGTTAGTTGTGCCATGTATACCGGCAAGTACAGGAAGCTCCAGCGATTTAAGAGTTGAAGCAACTGATTGCGAATCAAATTATTGTTCGGATGACGATACGTGAACTTTGAATCAACCGATTGTATGTTTTGTCGTATCCCGTGAAAGAAATTAGGAGGGCAGGCATAAAAAAAATCGGGCCCCGTGAGGGTTTGAATATGGATTCCCTACTAGGGCTTTCCCCAATACAATCGGACTAGGCCCCGACAGGAAAATAACAGGGTTGGGTTGTTACAGGGCATACGATATAAACTGAGAAAGTGAACTTGTTTTTTATTTTCTAATTTCGAGGTAAATAATAAATAATCCTTTATTTGAAGAAAGTAGTTTTTATTATTGCTAAACACCTCGCTTGCTATGTATCCACTAATAAAGTTGATCATTATAGGGCACCCGTGAAAGAAATTAGAAGGGCAGCCATAAAAAAAATCAGGCTCCCTGAGGGTTTGAATATGGATTCCCTACTAGGGCTTTCCACAACACAATCGGACTAAGCCCCGACAGGAAAATAACAGGGTTGGGTAATTTATTTAAAAAAGGTCGTAGCGAGTAAAATGATAAAGGGCCCTGACGGGATTCATCAGGGGAGTGGTTGTTACAGGGCATACAATATAAACTGTAAAACTGAACTCGTTTTTTATTTTCTAGTTTCGAGGTGAATAATAAATAATCCTTTATTTGAAGATAGTAGTTTTCATTATTGCTAAACACCTCGCTTGCTATGTATCCACTAATAAAGTTGATCATTATAGGGCAGTAATAGGGTTGATTCATGGCTTCGATTGGGTTCTGTTGAGGCAACCAGTCGGGCCCTGATTTATAAGCCTCTTTAGGCCCTCGTCGACAAAGTGTGACCAGCCTCGAAGGGACCTGGTCGGGTGCCATTTTAGGACCCTTTGAGAGTAAGGGAAAAATAATCGGGGCCTAGTCAAAGCCCTGGCTGAATTACCAGTCCGGCCCTGATTCAAACGCCTCTTAAGGCCCTCGTCGACAAAGTGTGACCGGCCTCAAAGGGACCCGGTCGGGTGTCATGTTAGGGCCCTTACAGAGTAAGGGAAAAATAATCGGGGCCTAGTCAAAGCCCTGGCTGAATTCTTTCACGGGATTATATAGCATATGTATCTATTTTGTACATTCTCTATAAAAGTGGTTCATATCAAATGCGCCATTTTGTTTTTATTTCAAATTTTGACTTCGGATTCATAATCAGCCACCCCGAAATCCTCGAGTACTGACTTTCAGCCAAATTTATACCGTTTTCGAGTTTTGGCCAGCTTTTTGGGATTTACCCCCACTGTGCGATAGTCGGCCTGCGAGACAGTACGAGGCTCAGCCGATCACCCATCCAAGTATTACCTTAGACCAACACTGCTTGGGTACTCGCACGTTCACTGCTGACGACGTAATCGCAGCAATTTTAATATAATTTTTTTTCCGCATGAGCTCAGTCATCCTGCAGGTTTGATCAATTAGAGGTCTCTCACGTGGAAGGTCACGTGGTCCGCAATGTTTTTAAGCGACATGGCCGAGACTTGGCTTGCATGAGAAGGATTTCTGCACAACCGCTGTGCATTTATTTCTTTCTTTGCGCGCGGGGAATAAGATTGCAGGAGAAAACGTTTTTGGGATAATGGATTCACGTGAGCACCGCGCAGTGCATTAAAGCTTTGTGAGGACCCGGAAATTCGCATTTTTTATTGTTACCGTTCGTCTGCATTTTCAATGAGAAAAATGTTAAATCTTTATCATTGGATATCATTTTGTCTAAATTGGAAGTCAGTCTTTCATTCTACCAAAGTTTCAGATTCTTAAAAAAAAGAAATCATGTAAATATTCGAGCTGTTGAAGAAAATGTCGAGACTATTACGATGTCGGCTAGTCTAGTCGCCTCTTCAAATAACCCGTGAAAGAAGTTAGGAGCGCAGCTATAAAAAAAATCGGGCCCCGTGAGGGTTTGAATATGGATTCCCTACTAGGGCTTTCCATAACACAATCGGACTACGCCCCGACAGGCAAATAACAGGGTTGGGTAATTTATTTAAAACAGGTCGTACCGAGTAAAATTATAAAGGGCCCAGACGGGATTCATCCGGGGAGTGGTTGTTACAGGGTATACAATATAAACTGTAAAACTGAACTTGTTTTTCATTTTCTAATTACGAGGTGAATAATAAATAATCCTTTATTTGAAAAAAATAGTTTTCATTATTGCTAAACACTTCGCTTGCTATGGATCCACTAATAAAGTTGATCATTATAGGGCAGTAATAGGGTTGCTTTATGGCTTCGATTGGGTTCTGTTGAGGCAACCAGTCGGGCCCTGATTCAAACGCCTCTAAACGCCCTCGTCGATAAAGTGTGACCGGCCTCAAAGGGACCCGGTCGGGTGTCATGTTAGGGCCCTTACAGAGTAAGGGAAAAATAATCGGGGCGTAGTCAAAGCCCTGGCTGAATTCTTTCACCGGAAAAGTATGTTGCAGGTATACGTTGCAATTAGCCTCAACCCTGGCATT
>OX632359.1:19116876-19165869 GCA_951751655.1 Ophion costatus | reverse complement strand
TAATCGTGAAGATTAGTCATCGTTCATAACAGTAGTAGAGATTACATCATTTCATGATACAGTTGTTAATAATTAATAATGCGATATGAACAAAATGTTGAGAAATGTTTTTCTGGGAACTCCTTTTTCATAACGCGAAATAAAAACGTTCGTTTCTCCAATCACGCAAACTCTTTTTACCAACTCTCTCTCCGTTTCTCCTTTTTGGATACGTTTTTTAGTCTTGTTTAATTTGAGAATTAGCCGACAAGGTGTAACATTTTTTACGATGTCGTACAAAAGATTACATGTTTGGACTGACGAAGTGCAATAATAATTAAAATCTCTGTATTACGAATATCTCGATGGATACAGACTCGAAAAGTGCCACAAAATAGAAACATCGGTGACCGTTTCCGATAAGAGTTCTCATCTGGGATTCGTTGCAGTACCGTATATGTAGTGTGTATGCGTATATGTCATGCCGAGCAAAATTGACAAATTTTCGACAACAAAAAAGAAGAGAATGAAGTGTTTGAATGCATCAATGAATGGTTGTGGTATCATTTGGAAAGACAGTGAGTTTGCGACACCTGGCGCGCTCATCATAATTGCGTACACGCCCAGCGACTGATAATCCTTTTTCTGCTTCTTTTTTCGCTTACGGTTTTAAATTCGTCGAGAGAAAAGTTGGACGGGTTTACATGTCGCTCGAGCGTATAAATTTACATACTCATTAATGCTGTCATGATCATGTGGCTTGCACTCGTTGTTTCGTTATTCTTGGGGGCAGCATATCAGCATGCATCGACGCCATCGGACGCTGCTGATGATGCTGCGAAACGAGTGGCCGCGGTGAGACTTCATTCGTATTAGCAAGTTCGCAAGACAACAAAATGATGTATTGCACGATATTAGATATGGTGCTAATGAAGGCCGCGGTAGTTTTTCCAGTCATTTGGCGTCACGAACAGTTAACCACAAGTGAACAAATGAATGACTATTTTTAAGAAGGATAGCGCAGATGTGATACAGGCCGATACAGAATTTGGTACTCTAGCTGAGTGCAGTCTTGCTTCAAAACGTAAAAAAAGACTGGGAAATAATATCTTATTTTTGAAATGTTCCCGTTAAAAAACGCGAGGCAATCATAATCTGTTCCCATCGCTTCCATATTTTCATTGCAGAATATTTTTTATAATGCTTTACTTTGCGTCTAATTTTTATACTAGAAAAGAAAACGAGATCCGAAATCGCGAATGCATCGATTCTCGTCCGCCTTGGATGTCGATGTGTGTATAATAGAAAAGATTGCGAACTCTGTAGTATCCACACTCGTACTCGTATCTAACTGTCATCAGGTTTTCGTTCCCGACGTTTCAATCGCTGATGCAATTTCATTGAATACCTGTTTCCATCGTATTTGTGCTGCATGGGGTGAGAAAAAAATCGAAACTTTGTTGAATTTCATCATTTATGTGCGGCTTTGAATCTTGATACGATTTATTATTTATACTGGGTTATGTTTTGTGAGCCCGGCGGGAGCGGAGATTCCATTTTGACCGGCACGGGTACTCTCAAGAATTCAACGGATCCAATGAATTCTATGTTACACAACATCGAAGCCGCGCGCTCTGTGTTCATCGTATAAACATCACGTACGATTGAAATAAAGCGAATTGAAGTGGCTCGCTCGGGAAATAAACAAGCAGTATATGCGATAATGCAAAAGGTTAATTAATTATTGCTGGTGCATTATTTCTTAATGATTTCTGGTCTGTATCAAACGAAGTACTTGTTTATAAAAATTTGATGTCTCTTTTTCTCTCTACCGTACAATTCGAATTCCAATTTCCAATGAATCGGTCAGCTGTTTCGCATTAATTGACTCGACGAATTCAAATTCTGGCGAAGAGGGTGATTTTTTACCCTCGCGTGATTGACGAAACCTTTCATTAAACTGCTATCCGAAATATCCGTACATTCGATTTCGTTAACATAATTCTTATACGAAATGGAAAAGGGACAAACGAAAAAATAACGCAACAAACGTTGCGGCCCGTGACACAGTTAGCGATAAGGGTTGACGTAGCGAATCATATGATTATCACTCCACATTAGTCAGCCTCGTTTTTTCGGCAAATTTCTCGGACAGGTTGATTCGTGAGAGTAAAACAATTAAGGCGACTTGACGATGTCAAGATCAGAAATGGTTGAGGTTAAAGGTAAAATATCAAGTGTGTTTCTGTCCTCGTGCTGATTATTTTTGCCAATAAACACTGTTTCGTAAATTTTTGCCAATAAATCACTGTTTCGTAAATCAATGATGTTAATAATGCCGAGTGGATGAACCGAGATCTGTTATCAGCCATATCAAGATTACTGCACTGTATATTGACGGTTACAATGCCAATAAATCAGTCATGATAACATGTTCATGACCTGCTAATAGTAGCAATATGCTTATTTCTTTGATTCGCGGAACTTGCCAATTCTCATTGACAAAATTAATAATCATTTTTAACCAGGCATCATTATATAGACATCAGCGGATGTTGATAAGAAGTTTAGTTATATATTTTTCTTCCATGGGGTGTTTGATTTCCAGTAGATATAGGAAACGAACGGAAGTCGAAGGAGCAAGAGAGAGCGAGATACAGCAAGCGAGATTCTATAATGTAGAAATGAAGTTTCGAGGATCCAATTTTATTGTTAGGTTCCATTAGCGGCTGTACAATTGTGGCTCGTGCAACGTGCCCCTACGCGCGATCGGAGATTAGGTATAGCGAACACGAGAGACACGTACACATACATACACAGTGTCCCGACTAGTGCGTTCCGGTTGCCTCGCGCTGTTCCTAATTATCCCTCGGTAGACTAAATAGCGTTGCGAGGTTCTCAATGTTATGTTGCGTGTGACAAGCACTCTTATAAGCCGTGCTGTGTGTACGAATATATGTGCACTTCAATCTCTCTATGTATACGTATGGAATACACGAGAGTCATGTATACCCTGTTATCGATTTCAAATTAATTAGAAATCATGAAAAACACCGACTCCATAAATCTCGAATTACTAATTTGTAGTTCATAAATCGACGGCTCGTGGGTTACGATAGTTGGCAATTTTTCCGGACGAATCTTTTTTGAAACCTGAAAATGTTATGTATAGACGTATACGCTCACACATACGTACACAGACACGTATGTATATATGCGTATGTATGAGGAGATTTAAAAACTCCAACATACTCACAAGTCGATAAAAGTCGAAAAAAATACACTTTGTCCCGAATTTGTGTAGTTAGTTTGTCTCGTATTGCGTTAAAAATAAAAACATTGACGAAAATGCCAAATAAATGTATCAATTGTCACACGATGTTCCATACAACTTTGTTATTTTTTATAACAAGTATGACATATTCAAATGATTTTCTTCCGAAACTAGGAACCGCGTGTGATATTTTTGGTTGTCGCTGGTGTAGTTGATTGCGACAAATGATTCGAGAAAAGAAAGTCGCCAAGGCACGTTTTGCGGTGAGAGATTGCCACTATCGTTTCAATCGCTCTCGTTTTCATCGCGATATTGCGACCGCGTCTAAATATACGTGTATATGCGTATGACGTCACGTTGCAAGGTGGATTTCTCGGTTCATGCAATTCAAGGGGTCGAGTGACTCACGCACCCGATAGGTATCTTTCCTGATTCAATCTTAGATTTATTTGATCAATGCTTGTATAGTTAATTCATACAGATTGTCGGCTCGCGAATGCAGATAGCTTCACTCAAAATGAAACCGTGTGGTCACTCGTAACTCTTGTGATTTGCGAGATCTGGAGCCAATGTTGCAAACAAAAATTGCCCGGTACTCCTTTGGAAGAAAACATTTCTTCAATGCCACGCTTGAACTGAGAGGTTATTCAAATTCTGATAACCCCAACATTTCTTGATCTTTCCATCTACGACTTCTTCAATTTTCTATGAAATAATAAATTATGAGAAGTCCGAGGAATGTGTAGTGAACTTCAATCGCTTATCTGTATCCACGCGGCTGGTGAGACAAAAGAGGAAAATAAAGCATCTGCAGTAATCCCGATGATATTGATAATCATGATTGCTCGTGCAGTATTTAAAATCCATTAAAAAAATTGTTGAATTGACAAACATTTATCCGTAAAATTCGCCATTCAATGAAATAAATGTAAATAATAATGACAACTTACAATTCTGTTATGAATAGGCGAGATATAGGAACAAATTCTTAACGTTGAATCCTCACGGGTTAATTATCGTTTCTTCGCCTTCAGTTTTGTATATTGCACTTCTTGACGTGTACTTCTATGTATAAGCAGTATATACACATACACACACACATATATGAAGTTGGGAAACTCGCAAGGGAGTTTCTTTCGCCAGGTTGAAGCACCCAGGGCTTTTTATTCTCTCCTTGCGGGCAATGGAAGAATTAGTGTGCTTGGAAATAAGAAGAACACATATGAGGCGTCAGGAAGGAAGGATAGAGAAGAAAAGCGAGAAAAAGGTGGAACAAGCTACAAGGGAAGAAAATTGTCGACGAAAACAAAATGTGAATAAATATATGAAAAAAAAGACGAGGAGTGAAAAAATCGCGCACAATGGGCCAGGGATATTCTGATTTTTTCTCACGTTGCCGCACACTGCGCTATGTGGCTAACTCGTGAACGTGTCAGGTGACGGACACATCTAAGTTGCGCGTCAAAGCAAGACTGGCCCAGTCCCATCGCATTAAGCCGCTATTATATTCTGGGGCAGCATCCGCAAGCTTTCTACCCCCCCCCCCCCCGCCCCGCACATATATATATACAAATGAGTGTATGTGTGTGTATGAAGCGTTTCTATACACATATAGGCGAAAGCGCGTTGGTATATACACCCAATACACGTATGTATGCTTATATATAACACACTCACACATGGATTCATATATACATATATACATACATAAGGTAGCTACGAGCAATGCAGCCGCTGGCGGATCAGGAGCTTTCGCGGTGAGCAAGTGAAAATGGGAGGGGAAAATACGCAGCGAGAACACATCAGTCTGTCCCGAGGTGCGTTTATATGATCAACTTTTCGACTCGCGGCAATGACGTTTTTTTTAGTCGCAATGCAGGTGTTCGCGTACGCCGAATCTTCCACGTTCGACCTTCTACCGATAAACTGATATTGAGGACAAATGTCATTAAAAATGATTGAATGTGCTTGAAACAATCGGCAAAAAATATCATTCGGAAATTCGATAGGTTCGCAGGTAGGATACGCCTGGCGTGGTTGCTGACTGGCGAGATCGTGCTTTTTTTCTTTAATCGTTTTATCGAAATATTGACGGATTTTTCGTTATACTACCGAGTTATTGTTAATGATGAACGCAAGACTGATGATTCATCGTAATAATTGTCGATCGCGTCGGATTTTCGTAACATTAAGGGTCTTCTCACTTTAGACTCTAAAAAAGGCTAGTTTCATGAAATTTTTTATAGGTTTGTATTTTAGATATTGATATCAAAGTAGTTACACTTTATAAATATACTTTCGTAATACAATAAATAAAAATTTTTATGTATTTATGAAACCCAAAGAAATATTAAACGCGTTTTTCTCGAAACAACGTTTTCGACGGCTTGATGATAAAATCTTCGAAACCACTGAACCGATCCTTATGAAAATTTAACCACATATTCTTTACAACTATAGCTATAGCGCATATAAAGGATTTTGATGATAAAATCTTCGAAACTACTAAACCGATCCTTATGAAAATTCAACCACATATTCTTTACAACTATAGCTATAGCGCATATAAAGGATTTTCGACATTTTGATATTTACTATTTTTTTGTTGCTAAAAACTGTGGAAAAAACACGTTTTTTTATTTTTTCGAAAAGTGTCCGCCATTTTGTTATTGCATCTATAAAAATTGTATGACATGTGCTATAGCCATTAACATACTGAATTTAAGGCCGTTTGATTTTTTGTTTCGGATGATGCATGTTCGAGATTTCATCAACAGCGCAGACCTACAATTTTTTAGGACATTTTTTAAGTACCCTATTCGTCTATAAATAGTGACTTGAATAAATAAAAAAATACATTTTATGTGTTTCGAAAGTGTATTTATTAAGTGTAACAACTTTTATATCAATATCTATAATATAAACCTATCAAACAAATTCATGGAAATAGCCTTTTTTAGCGTCTAAAGTGAGAGCACCCTTTAGGGGACGTACACAAATTACGTAACGCCAAATTTCCCAACTTTTAACCCCCCTCACTCTACGTTATAGGATCGTAACGCCTGGTCTGGACCCCCCTCTATTCCGTTACGTCACGGGTGCTTTGTCGTCAATAATTGCGTTATGAAAGGATCGGGTTTATACTCATTTTATGAAGTAGATATTCATCTAGTTTTATACTAATTTTCATGAAAAAATCTTTAAAATGAACCAAGATATATGTCCTGATTTGACGATGGAAAAAAATTCTCTTCATTGTCCCATTGATATCTTAATGGAAGTTTATTCTAATTAAAAAGTCAACAATTTGTCGATATCAATACAAATGTAGGTATCGTTATGCGTAGGGATTTCTTATTTTGGTTTTTTTTTTACAAAATGCCGACAGTTTGGACATTTTTTTCTATTTTCAAGGCCTTTTTTTATACTCAAGTAGTCTTAAAAATAGTGACGATCAAAATTTAAAAAATTGGCTATGTACAACCCTAGTCATTGCGATTACAAAAATGTAAAAAAAAAATGAAAATCGGTTTATAAGTTTTTGCGTATTCGCTGGGATAAGGTCGAAAAAAGTAGTTTCGAGAAGATTGCATTCATAGTTTTCGTTCCGCTTTTCTTCATATAAAGTTATGTTTTTCTAGAATATTGATACATTAAAGAACCTAGTCGCGGGCGATATGCTGGTTTTTCATCTTCATTATATTTTATAAAATAATGAGAGTCTGCATTTCATCTATTTTGCATTATGCCACACCTGTAGGGACTGAGGACACTAACCGGTTGCGCTACCTGTTTTCACTAAAGTGACCGTAGCTCCGTCAATTTTCGGACTTGTGAATGAAAATGTTGCTAACACCTCTTTCAATATATGTACTTTCAAGAATTGCAAAAAACAAAAGATCATTTTTTTTTTCAAATTTTGCTTGGGGAAATTGGAAATGCTACTGTGCAAGTTCTTGCACATTGACTTCCCCCCTTAACTGACATATCATATGGAAAGCTGTCAACTTTCCGCAGTAAAATTGCACGCGAATTTTCAATACGGAACCTGAACACGCAGAAATTTTCTTATTTCTGGCAGTTCTAAAATGGTGACGTAACGCAAACCCCCCCTCCTGCCACGTACGTAGACCGTAACGCCCGGCCGGACCCCACCCCCATAAAATGGCGTTACGTAGTTTGCGTACGGCCCCTTAACGGATTGTCGGTATTGGAGTATTGTTTTCTTTTTTTTCTTTTTCGTACGCAATGCTTTACCGCCGAACGATAAATAAAAGAAGCAATATTGGGCGACGGAGGATTAATTCATGAATTGCATCGTGCAAAACAATTGGGGAAGCAAAAAATGCGATACGAGTGCGACAGAGAAAGAAGTACATCGACCGGTCAATTGCAGAGTTAACTGCAGGTTGTAGAGTCAAACAAAAAGTTTAGCTGACATCGATATGACGGTGTTATAGACCGAGTAATAATAATAATAAAAACATTCAGGGTATTCACGATGAAAATAAAAATAACAATGATACTAACAACAATAACAATAAATATGGTAGTAATGGCAAAAATTATAATAACAATTCACAGGATATTTTCCTATCAATGAGATCATCTTGGGAGGGCGCCGTCATCTCTCTATCATTTAGTTACTCCCTCACTTCACGTCCTTCTCATTGAAGGATCTCTCGCGTGGCCCCTGGGAGAATTGCGGTTTCAATGGCTGTCTGAGGTCGTGACCCACGCTCTCTCTTTCTCTCTTTCTCTCTCCGGGAAGAGCATAGTACAGCGAGACGTATCTGCACTGCGAACCTTCGTTCACGAGCCCCACCGAGCAGTCTCTCCCTCGTCCGTAATTCCCGGTTCAAACCCGGACCATTCATCCGTCAATCGCGCTCCATTGGTGTAACTGCTATATCTATACGTTATGTACAAAATCATACGTGCCTATGTACACCCGAGCGTTTGCCAATGGGATGGAGGATGTTTGTCGATTTTGTCGTCGGCACGGGGGGATTGCGAAACGTCAATCACAATCGACTTTTCGGTCAGAGCCGTCACGCTCACGATATTACTCTCGTTTATTGACCCTCTTGTCAACGCGGGCACGCAGAGACACTTGCAAGTTCCGTTATTCCCAGTTGTTCCTGGTTTTCTTTGCGGCTTTCGGAGCCACGGCTGGAATGTTGAGTTGAACGAGAAATGCAGCGTTGGCTTTTTGGGGTTTCGCAGCCACTGGGAATCTCGACGCCACGTCCGTTCATCTGCCAAGGACGAGACCTGGTGAAGTATAGGTGTAAGAGTTACGAGTAACTCTTAAACTTCACCACCTACCGTGCTGAAATTTGGCCGTCGGACGCTTCAAACGCACGCAACGTCATATGCGTGGCGACAAATTTCTGAACACATTTTCTTCATGTTTTCTTTCCATACGTGGGAAGTATCAATGCGAAAAAGTCGTGTTTCCCATCGAGTAGGGTATCGTTTGGTAGGGCATTAGGAATTATACGCTCACGCTATTGACCATGAGCGTGTACATTGGGTCTTTAAAGGAACAGTCGAAATCTCAAACAATCTCCATCAATGGAGGACGAACTTCGACCACCCTCTCTGAAAAATGTAGGTATTTGTTTATACTGAAGGCCCAAGAGGCGCCCGGCAGTTTGCCCGCAAACGCCAGCCGGTGCAAGTCGCATATGTTCCCTAAAAGAGCCAGTATACACACGGGTGCAATTTCACTGACGTTCTAAACGATACAAAACAAATTCTAATGCAGTTGTATCTCTTCATCCGTTTTCACTTTCCCTCCCTTCCTTTTTTTCTTTCAGCATATACACTGCCGTCCAAAAGTTCCAGTATACCAGTCAAAATTTCTTGCCGCACTAAAAGTTAGATAGCGGACTCAAAAATTAAGATCATCAAACTTCCCAAATGGCGTTTTAAAGAGGACAAATGTACCTTCATTTTGCATTTTTTAGAAAAAAATTTACAATTTTTTTTGGGACCGGTAGGCCTTTCCGAAAATGGCTATTTTCAGCTTTTTTTGCACGTCTAAAACTGCCCGCATAACTTCTGGCGAATTACTTCACTCATTTTTTTTCATAACAAACTTAAAAAGGGTATCAAAACGTACAATTTAATTTTTTGCAAGTTTCGTACGATTTTTTTCGCCCCAGTATTGCATTTTTAGCGAAAAAAGACACGTTTTAGAAAAATAGGCGTAGTCCAATAGCTATGGGGTTTGAGAGAAAATGTCAAGAGGGTAAAAAGTTGCATAGGTGCACACTGGAGTAGCCAGCATTCTTTCAGATCTTTTGTCGAAGAAAATTTTTTTTTTTTTCAATTTTTGGTCGGGACTGATGAGTGGGGAGGGGGGGGGGCTCCATTTGAGAATTCTGGGGTCTAGAACAATTTATCAAGAAAATTTGTTTACGTTTTCATTTTTAATCAACTCCAACTTGTTAAGAATCAAAAAAAATTATCTTAACAATTTTTTCCGAATTTTTCAATATTATTTTAACAAATTTTTCGTCTAGAACTCGGAGAGTCATCCTCGATTGGGTTGTTGTATCTCAAGACCTATCGGATTTTAGACCAAATATTAAAAAGACAAAACGAATTCAAAAATTTAAGGAAAAAACAAGTTCAAAAGTTTGGAGTTTTTTCTTTTTAATATTTGGTCCAAAATCCGATAGGTCTTGAGACACAACAACTCAACGGAGGATGATTCTCCGAGTTCTAGTCGGAAAAATTGGTAAAATAATATAGAAAAAATTGTAATTAATTAAAAATAAAAAAGTAAACTAATATTCTTTTTGATAGAGCGTCCTGGACCCCATCATTCCCAAATGGAGCACCTCCACGTATCAGAGTCCCAACCATACTTTTTTTTTTATTCTGAAGAAATTCCAGCTACTCCAGCGTGAACCTGTGCATCTTTTTAACCTCTTGATACTTTCTCTGAAACCCATGTCAACATGTCTTTTTAGCTTAAAATGCAATACTGGGGCGAAAAAAAATCGTACGAAACTTTCTAAAGAAGGAAAATGTAGATTGTGATACCCTTTAAGTTCGTCATGAAAAAAAAACGCGCGAAGAAATTCGCCAGAACTTATGGGGGCAGTTTTAGACAAGCAAAAAAGGTGAAAAATAGCCATATTCAAAAAAGCGTACCGGGCCAAAAAAAATTGAGACAAATTTTCTGAAAAAGCAGAATGAAGATAAATTTGTCCCCTTTAAAACGCCGCTTGAGAAATTTGATTATCTCAATTTTTAAGTCCGCTATCTCACTTTTAGTGCGGAAAGAAATTTCGGGTGGTGTAATCAAACTTTTGGCCGCTGTATATACTATATACAGGGTGTCCCATTTTAATCTTACACCTGAATTGTCTCGAAAAATTTTGCTCGGACGAACTATTGTGTGGAACAAAACTTCTAGGGATTGAAGGGGGACGTTTGAAAAAAATTTATTTGAGGAGCCAAAATTAAAAATGGCTGCGTTACAAAGGCTGGGATATTTTTTTCAAACGGAAACATCACTTTTTTTTATTGCCAAAAAGTTTGTCAGCTGAAAACTAAAAACTTTTGTTGAAAATATTTTTTGATAAAGTTGATAGTTTTCAAGTGAGAACATCATTTTCAATTATTTCAGATGTATCCAGGATTTGTGTGTGTGTGTGTGTGTGTGTGTGTGTGTGTGTGTGTGTGTGTGTTTTTTTTCTACCCATCATGATCAAAGTTCGTCAAGGATTTAAAGAAACACGTTTTTGGGCCTGAAAATGGCACAAACGCTATTAAAATGGAAAAGAACTATTTTTCATCGATTTTCCTCCAAAATTTTCTCATGAAATATCGTCCAAATTTGAAAACAAAAAAAACCAAAATTTTCAACAAAAAATTTTGATTCTTTTTTTGTTCAAGTGGTCATACATTCGAAAATACAACATTGAGCGGCTTGCCGTGAGACATTTAGTCTAATTGTCCCTACCACCGGCATTTGCGTTAGCCAAAGCGCAGGAGGGTGCATGGCTGAGTCTGTTGCAGACCATTCGCGTTAACCAGAATACACCACGTGGAGGTTGTCTGTTTAGCATTCCTGGCCCTGAGAAGGGCCGTTTTGTGTGTGTGTGTGCACACACACACACACACACCCACACACAAATCCTGGATACATCTGAAATCATGGAAAATGATGTTCTGACTTGAAAACTATGAACTTTATCAAAAAATGTTTTCAACAAAAGTTTTTAGTTTTCAGCTGACAAATTTTTTGGCAATAAAAAAAAGTTATATTTCTGTTTGAAAAAAACATGTCAGCCTTTGTAACGCCGCCATTTTGAATTTTGGCTCCTCAAATAAATTTTTTTCAAACGTCCCCCTTCAATCCCTCGAAGTTTTTTTCCACACAATAGTTCGTCCGAGCAATATTTTTCGAGAAAATTCAGGTGTAAGATTAAAATGGGACACCCTGTATATTTGGGGACGCCGTTATTTGGGCTTTGGCGAAAAAAATTGGATGCCACCCCAAAAACATTATCAAGGCGTATCAAAAAAAATCTGTGTAAAGTTTGGAGGCGCTCGGAAAATTGGAACACGCGCCACCGAGCGATTGAAGTTTTAACTGTAAAATACATGTATTTATCCCGCGCATCATTTTTTTTTTTCGAGTATAAGTAGTAATGTTTTTTCTTCCAAAATATAGTGGCTACCTTTTGCAATGCCAACTATTCGTAACAGTGTCTTACAGTACATTTGGTGGTTTGCTCTTGTTTAGCAATAAATCTCTTTTCATTATTTCTAAGTTCCATTTATCCTATTTTAATGTAAATTAAATTCTAAACTTAATCCTCCTCGATTCTCATATTTACAGTGGTACCCTCGGTTCTCGTCTTTTTCTTTTTCTTTATTCGGCCGTACGCTTTTATGTATTCACACAATTGCGGCCGAATTTCCCCCATTAATATTTCTATCGTCCGTTCTCTTAGTGCCCCTCGCTGTCTCTTAGTACTCCATTTGTTCACTGCCTGGATCCATTCCGTCCTTATGCCAACTCTAGCTTCTTCACATATCCAAATATGTTCGATACTTTCCTCCTCTTTTCCACGCACCCCGCAATTCCTGTTTACGAATCCTTTCTTCCTTTTTTCCCCCCATTGCCACATCTGAGCCGGGCCCACGTTTCTTTTATTTTTCCCTTTATATCCTCTACGTCCCAATATTCTTCCCTATCAACACCGGTTTTTATCTTCGAGTAGAACGGACAGAAAGTAGATTTGTCGGCCTTTATCTAGTCTTGTTGGGTGTCTTGTTCTGCTTTTTTTTCACTCCTTCTTTTAGCACCTTAGCCAGTGCCCTCAGATTCACCCCTTCCCATAACAGATCAATTACTTTCCTATCTCCCACGCCCCTAATTGCGTCATCTAATTCTTTACCCCATTTTGAAGGATTTCCATTTTTGATCCCGCTTATTTCCTCTCTTAGACATATTTTCGGCCATAGTCCTTCTTCCATTTTGTGATTTCTACGATATAGTTTCGCGCCCTTCGCTTCGCCTCTACTTCCACACTTCGCCCCCCTGTTTCCAGTTTCCAGATATAATCCGGCGTATTTCTGGCTAATCCCATTGCCATTCTTACGAATGTGCCTTCCAGATTTTCCATAATTTCCCTTCTCTTCCAGCCCCAGAGCTCAATTCCATAGAATGCCCCAGCCTTAACCAAAGAGGCGCAAAGTTGACGTCGATGCTCTAGTTTGCTAACGCGTGCCCGTTTTATAGCTTCCCACACCGAGTTGGACGCGTTTCTCGCTTTTCCTTCTAAGCTCATTAGGTGTTTTCTCGCTGTGTTCTTCGTGGAGAACCAATATCCCAAATATTTATATTCGTTTACTATTTTTATCTCCTCTTCCTTAAATGTGAACCTTTCATTTCTCTTTTTTCTCCCTCCTTTACTGAATATTATTACTTTTGTTTTCTTCCCATTAACCTCCATATTTTCTCTCCCCACGTACCCTTCCAATGATTTGAGCATATCTCGTAATCCTGTCGCATCGTCCGCAATTAGTGCCACGTCATCCGCATATTTGACTGCATATATCTTTTTACCTCCCATGACCGAGCCTCCTTCCTTTTTCTGCTTCCATTCCTCATCCACATCATCCAGTACCAGGTTAAATAGTAGCGGATTTAAAGGGCAACCCTGCCTCAGTTCCCTTTGTGATTCGAAACTTTTTGAAATTCCTTCTCCTGCTATTACGTCGTTCTTAGTACTTTTGTATATGCCTTTTATCATATTGTACATTTTGCCCCTGATTCCTTCTTTCCATATCCTCTTCAACATTATTCCCCTATCAACCTTATCAAAAGGCGCTTTATAGTTCACGAATGCTACATACATTTTTCCTCCTTTATTTTTCAGTCTGTTATTAATTAGTTGCTAGTTGAAGATTCGGCTTCAGTCCGGCCAATAGAGGTTTTCCAAGGTCAGCGATGGAAATAAATGATGCTTTCTTACGTATCGACACTTTGGTTTGGGTCCTCTTCAGAAATTATATTTATTAGTGCATTTAACACAAAAATGTGATCCCTTGTTCCTCTTTCGGCCTAAAACCCGTCTGGCTTTCCCTTAAAATTTGTTCTTCCTCCATCCACGCTCTCAATCTACCTGCCATAATACCTGTGAGAATCTTGTATCCGATATCCAACAGCGCGATTTCCCGGTAGTTGCTTACCACGCTGTTATCACCCGCTTGGAATATTGCATAGATTCGGGCCATCTCCCAGCCCCTCGGGAGCCTTCCCGATTTCCAGGATTTATTTAGGATGCCTCTTAATTCCTCATGTCCTCTGCTGCCTAAACCTTTTATGAACTCGGCTGTTATGCCGCCCTCCCCTGCCGCCTTTTCGTTTTTTAGCTTTCTAATTATCTTAATTCATCCCTGCTAATTTCTTTATCCCATTCCTCCTCTGCGCATCTTCTGTTTCTTCGTGTGCTTTGCTTTCCCGGTCCTGACTTTTTTCTCCTTCTATTTCCGTTTTGCCTCGTAGTTTTTCAAAATGTTCTACCCATTGGTTTTTGCTAATATTTCCTCCGGTTCTTTTCTTCTTACTCCTAAAAAATCTAACGGCCTCCCATCATTCGATCATATTCTTACTTTCTCTCACTTTGGCCCATTTTTCTTCAAACCATGTTCGTCTTTTCGTCTCACAAAGTTCTTTCAGCCCTTTTCTTTCCTTCCTCAATCTGGTCTTATGCCTTTCTGTTTTGCTTGCCAGGTAGTCATTCAGCCTTTTCCACACTTTTTTCCGCTGCTTCTTACGCTCCTCATCCCACCAGCTTGCTTCCCTGTATTCTCCTTTAACCCTTTGAAGCATACATTTTTCCTTACGCGCAATCAGCTCAAAACTTTGTACTCGGGGGTTTTCGGGGTCGCTGATTACAAATCTGCACTCAAAATTTGGTAACTCAAGATGGCGGATCCAATATGACAGACCAAAATGCTCAAAGTAGCGTGATGAAGATGAAACTCCATATGCAGGGGTTTTTTGAGTCGTTGAATTCGAATCTCAGTTCAAAATTGAACAATAAAAATGGCAGTTCCAATATAGGATAATGAAACACAAATCTGGCTTGGTCACTGATACTAATCTGAGCTTATAATTTAAAAATAACTGGTGAACTGTAACATAAAATTCTCTTGATGGAGAGGAAACTCGGTGCTTCAGGGTTATTGAAGTCGCTAATTTTGAAACCAGTTAAAATATAGGCATTTAAAAAGTTCTAAAATAAAAGAGTATTAAAAAAAACAAATATGGAGCTAGAAACTCGCTACGTCCTCGCCGTTAGCTCCGGGTAGAGCTAAAAGCGTAATTCTATTAGAAATTCAGTATAACAGAATCAACGTATTGAGCAACTCCGATGTTTTAGTAATTCCAGTAAAATCTCCGGTTTTGGTCCGCCATATTGGATTCGCCATTTTGAATTTCTGGATTTTGAGCTCGAATTCAGCGACCCAAAAAGTGTCTCTGAATTCATTTTTTGTGTATGTTTTACCTGCTAGATTAGGCACAATTACATTTATTGTCTAAAAAACAAGTTTTTTTTGTACTGTAATTTTGATCAACATCCACTAAGTGCAACATAAGCCCTTAATAGTGATATTGTGGTAACAATTGATCTCCTATCATCCTAAATATACATTAACATTCATCGTTATGCGCTAAAAAAAATTTTATTCAAGAAAAAATGCGTGGAAGTAGGTGACATACCAGTATGTCACTATGCTTCAAAGGGTTAAGTGTTTTTATCATTCTCACCTTAAACGCTGCTTCCCATATGTTTTTCTTTAATAATTCCCAACCTGTTTCTTCTTCCTCCTTCATCTTGTTTGACTCAACGTTAATTAATGTATCTACTTCGAGTTCAAATTTCTTGCTCTCCTTCTCTTTCCATCTTCGTCTTTTGACTGGTTCTCTTTTGCTCCTCTCACTTTTCTTTTTAATTTTCCACCCTCTCTTTACATTAAAAACTACTGGCAAATGGTCGGATTCGATCCTGGGCAGTACCTTTAACGAGTTTATCGTATCCTCTTCTTCGTCTTCCATTTTTATTGCCAGGACGATAACCGAGTGACTACTTCTTCCCCCTATGAACGTGGATTTTCCCTCATGGTCCCCATTGATTCGGCCATTGAGAATTGCTAGCCGCATTTTTTCACAAAATAGCAGTCACTTTGGACCTTCCGTGTTAATTACCTTATCTTCCGACATTTTTTCTTCATTCAATCATCCCGTGTTTTCACAGGTAACTATACCCGCCACTCTTCCCACTCTTGCATGCATATCCCCCGCTATAATTACTCCTGCCCCCTCCGTCATTCCTTTTTCCAGTGTCTTTCTTAGTTCCTCCTCTATTCATGCAAAACCGATGTTATTGTACCTCGATTATCCACAAATTCTTATAATTTGGACTTCTATCAATTATGCCTACCATTCCGAATTTCCATTCCAATATTTCACATCGATTTTGTAGGTGATTTCTAACCTCTATTATGTGTCCCCGCTTGCCCTTCCTTTCGCTCTTTCCCGTTCCGCCGATTTTGCCCACCATTGGAAGTTTTTGCTTAAACCGTTTAATGCTACCTTTTCTTTTCCCCGTTCCAGCCACGTTTCTTGGAAAGATAATTTCAAAATCGTCGAGAAACTGCGAAGCCTTCCCTATTTTCCCCTATCCAGCGATGTTCCAGGTAACGACTTTCAGGTATTCTTTCGCTTTCTCCACGAAAAAGCATTTCCTTAAGTCAACCTTCGCGTTCCATCCACCTCCACGAGACTCCGTTGAGGCAGATCTTCATGTTTCCGATTGATACATTGCTGCCTTTTCCAACCACTTTTTCGGCTATACCTCGGAGCCATTCTCGGACTTCGATTTGCCTGCATGTAAGGTCGTCTTCGATCCACACCCACGACCCTTTTAGATGTCTCTTTCTTCTCATGACTTCTTTTTTCGTCTCTGGTGATCTACTTGTCACCACCGGACCTTCTCCAAGCCGTTGGACCCTCACGATTTGCGGGTCTATTTGCAGCCAATCTTTAAATATTCCCGTGACTTCCTCAGCTTTCCTTGATTCGCTCCCATCGCTCCTCGCTCCTCGCACTTTAATGTTTTTTTTCCGTTTTGGTCTTTCAGTCTTTGCCCATTCCCACTCCTCTGCTGATAGCGCGTTAGGCGTTCGTTCTCCATTTTTCTCATTTTCTGTTCGCTTGTTTCGATTGTCGGCTGTGGAGCTTCCTTATTCAACAGCTCTTTTCCCGTTCTTGTATTGCCGGGGCACCACTTCCTCGAACTTCTTCTCATCGTTTGATTCTTCGCCGCTGCCTCTCTCGGATACCAATTCTTGTGCGTTCCTTGTCTTGTCTTCTCTTTTCCTTTGATTGACGTATACGCCGACCATTTCACTGTTGCTGTTGTTATTGTTGTCCGTTTTTTTTCGCTCCTGTATTGTGACATCATTATTGTTCTTTCTTCCGTCTTGAGCCTTTAATTTCTCGTTCAGTGCGCTTATGGTTTCTTCGTACGTATTTTTCTCCTCGTCCCATACCACTCTGTCTCTACATGTCGCCATTCTCCAAACTTCTGCCTCTCGAATCAAGTCTTTGATTATTGCGTTCATACTCTCATATCTGCATGGCCGCCGAGTCATTTGGTCGATTTCTTGTTGCCGTCGCTTTAATGTTTCTTCCTGTTGTTTGCATCTTTACATCCCTTTCAACTGCTCGCCAACCAGCATTTCTCCTAACTTTCTCCTCGGAACCGAATCCCCTTCTTCGTCCTCGACCACTCGCTCGGCCCGCTCCTTCCCTTCTTCCGCCTCCCCGCCGATCCTACACTTTTTCCACTATTTTTTCTACTACTCTTCCTATCAGTAGTGTAATGGGGCCGATTCTACTCCAAAATTCCTACTACCGACATGTTACCGACATTTAGCCGTGAATCGAACCAAAAAAGCTGTCGGTAAGGTAGGGATTTTGGGGTAGAATCGACCCCTGCATTATCGACTGTCGATGTCTACTTACCGACCGATGGTGGGGTTCTCTGCTTACCGGCCGATGGTGGGGGGCTCTCTGCTTACCGACTGATGGCGATCCCCTCCACCGACGCGGGGAGGGGGGGGGGTAAACACGGGGACCCACGACCGACTCTTAGCGAGGCCGCGCAACGACTGACAAAGAGTCGAAGTACTTTTTAGTAAAAGGGACTTAGGTTTAGATTAGGTCAGATTTTTTCTAAGAATTACGTGGAGATTAACGTTTGAGTGCGCGCGCGCGCGCGTGTGTGTGTGTGTGTGTGTGTGTGTGTGTGTGTGTGTGTGGCGGTGAGGCTTCCGGCGCGTGACATTTTTCTGCGCTCGGACCCCCCCCCCCGCCCCCCAATTAGTAGGTGATAGGAGGAAATAAACAGACCAAAAAGACCGCTGTTTATACTGGAGCCCTGCGACGTTTCGCGCGCGTGCAAAAGCACACACACACCTTGCAGATGCTGCGCTTGACAAAGACCCCCCGCCCCCCAATCAAATGCGATAACGGTAACCGTCGTCACGGCCGCCATGAGAAATAAGTGGGCGTGTCTAGAAAAATATTTGTCAGTATAGCCTCCCCGCCGACGTGAGTAATTTCAGAGATTCAAAAAATGCCGCTTCTCAAAATTTGAATAAGTTTGCCTACGATCAATTTTGAAACGCTCCTCCTCCCTCCTCCTACTCAAAAGTTCCAAAGATCAAAGGGAGTGAAGCATTTAACGATAATGTTCATCCCGGGGGATCCGGAACTGTAGGTGATTTGCGGAAAAAATAACCTCTTGTCGAGAAGTTGCTGCGGAAGACTGCGCAATAAAAGCGATCATGCGGTGCAGCGAAAAACAAAATTCGTCCAAGAGACGGGAATTAAGAGTGCGCATCGAACGATTGTTGAGAGACATTCAACAATTGAAGGGGGAAATAGACTCGTGGGCGCAGATGCATTCGCTGAGGATGATATTTGATAAAATTAATTTGGAGCCACGGCCCGCGAAAAATCTCCTCACCGACAAACGCCATTGGTCGAAGGCATTCCGAGAAAAAAATGTCGAGTACGAGATTGAAAAGAGAGCACCGTCTCGCTGCTTGGAACTCGATCTTGTGTATACAAACTCGACGTTCGAGCGGGCGCGCATACACTCATACACACACAAACACACACACACACACACACACACGCGCGCGCGCGCGCGCGCCCGCGTATGAGGTTGTGTAGAGATCTTCTCAAATATATATTCGCGAGCCCTTCTGCATAGGCATTTGATTTCAATTCATCGAGTAGTCGTGGCCATGGATGATTGCGATAAAATTATCGATACGTTGAGGGGTGCGCGGAACACTTTTTTGGAATGTTTGCTCGAACCTGTCACAGCACCACAGGCTAACACTGTAAATTATCAGAAGCACACCCCTCACAGTATTGCGTACTATAAGCATTGCAGTTTCAATGACGCTCTCTCGGAGTACAAGGCGGTTCGTGGAAAGACCAGTATCGATTGGCTCATACGTGAATTAGAAGGACTCGCCGGCTCATTGCACGACATTTTTCAAACTATAGTACCAATGAGACCTTTGAATAGCGACGAAAGTCAAAGTTTCAAGTTGGCCGATAAATGTCACATTTGCGAAAAACGATTTGCGCCCACGAACGTGAAAGTGCGAGATCATTGTCACTTTACGGGCAAATTCCGCGGTGCCGCTCATCAAGAATGTAATTTGAATTACACAATTGCCCACGTAGTGCCGATAGTTTTTCACAACTTGTCGGGATACGACGCACACTTTTTGATAGTAGCATTGGCTCGAACCCTCGAAGGATCCAGGAGTCTGTTGCCAATTAACAAGGAGAAATATATTTCATTTTCGAAGCGCGTCAAAGGTACACGCGTGCAATATCGATTCATCGACTCTTTGAGATTCATGCCGAGTACCATCGAAAAATTAGCATCATACCTGAAAAGCGATCAAAAAATAGTAACACGCAAGCATTGCGCTAACGCACCGGAATTTGAATTGTTGACGAGAAAAGGCGTTTTCCCCTATGACTACGTGAACTCTTGGATGCGACTCGATGAGACTGAATTGCCCGCGAAAGAGAAATTTTTCTCCACATTGAGTAATGAAGATATTTCGGCAGACGATTCAAAGACAGACGACAGACGGCAGACAGACGGCAGACGATTCAAAGACAGTCGAAAGTTTGGACTGTCTTTAATCTTGAAACTTTGGGTGAATATTCCGACTCGTATTTGAAAACTGATGTACTCCTACTGACAGATATTTTTGAGATTTTTCGACGAAATTGCATCGACACGTACGACCTCGATCGTTTGCACTATTTTACCGCACCCGGTCTATCCTTTGATGCGATGTTAAAATGTACCGATGTAGAACTCGAGCTCTTGCTCGACGTTGACAAGCTAATGTTCATCGAGAATGGTATTCGCGGTGGCGTAGCGCAGTGCTGCAATAGGTACGCGAAAGCAAATAATCGCTATATGCGAGATGATTTTGAACCAAACGAGCCCGCGTCATACTTGATGTATTACGATGTCAATAATCTTTATGGTGCGGCTATGTGTGAGTCATTGCCGTACGGCTTGTTCGCTTGGGTAGAAAAATTCGAGCAATGTATCGAGGATATTCCAGGTGACGTTGAAACGGGATACATCTTGGAGGTCGCTTTGGAGTATCCTCGGGAGTTACACGACACTCACAAAGATCGGCCCTTGTGCCCGTAACACTACGTCCCTCCTGGGAGCACTCAAACAAAATTAACGACCACGCTGCTGCCAAAAGAAAAATACGTAATTCACTATAGAAATTTGAAACAATGCTTCAGATTAGGATTGCGCGTTACAAAAATGCACAGAGTCCTCAAATTCAAACAGCGCGCTTGGTTGAAAAAAGTACATCGATGTAAATACGGAATTGAGGAAGCGATCTAACATTCATTTTGAGAAAAAATTTTACAAACTCATGAACAATGCGGTCTTTGGTAAAACAATGGAAAATGTGAGGAAACATCGGGAAGTGCGACTCGCGGCAAAGTGGAAGGGGCGGTGGGGGGCGGAAGCGCAGATCGCGAAGCCTACGTTTCATAGCTGCACCATATTTGACAAAGACATCGTTATAATCGAGCTCAATCAAGCGTCCGTTCTATTCAATAAGCCTATACACACAGGATTTTCCATTCTCGATATCTCCAAACTCTGGATTTACGATTTTCACTACAACTACATGCGTGAACGATTCAACGATCGAGCAAAATTATTGTACACAGACACTGATAGTCTCATCTATCACATCACATATGCCTTGGCGCAATAAGGAAGTATTAGGTGTCCTGAAAGATGAGAATAATGGTCGTATTATGACGGAATTTGTGGGCTTGAGAGCGAAATTGTACTCGTTTAAAATTCTCGACTGTGACGATGCGAAGAAAAGAGCTAAAGGTGTAAGGCGGTCAACCCTCAAATCCATCAAATTCGACGATTTTAAAAATTGCTTGTTTGCGCATGAAAATCTCGTCATGGTGCAACAATTGATCATGAGTAAAAAACACGTTGTTCATACGGCGATGCAAAATAAAGTCGCTCTCAGCTGGAGAGATGACAAAAGAATGCTAATTCTAGATTCCACGGACACTCTTCCATGGGGTTATGCTCATATGTAAACTGAATAAAAAGAAAACTGTCTATATGTGCGTGTGTGTTTGAAGACTTATTTTTTCTATCCCCTCTCCTGGGGAACGTCAACTGATATCGGACCCAATCTAGAGTAAACAAAAACGTTGGCTCACTCTTTAACGTCTCCTCTCCGGAGAGTACGATTTGTTCGGTCCTTTGGGTTAGTCGAGAACTATGCATCGAGGAGAAGAGATTTACCGAGTGTACAGGCTTATCATATTTCTATTCACGTTTCACGCGTAATCCTGTGCTAAAAAATCGCTGGCCAAACTTAATTCTAGACGATTTGCATTATCTTCCGACTTCGGTGATTTGGCGGAAATTACGGAAAGTTTTGAAGGGAGCGCGGCAAGAAGACTTTGCTGATGCGTTTAACAAAGGCCTGATAAACACTTTCGGTCTGTTCCGTTCTGTGGTGCGTGTAATCAAACGACGAAATTGGGAAGAATCGGATGCTGTTGCGCCCATCGTTGATAAACACGGTAAGAATTATTTCTTTCTCTCCCTCTTTCACTCACTCACGAAGACACGCGTGCGCGCGCGCGCGCGCGCACACACACAGACACACACACACACTCTGATACTACATCTTTAGCACTAAAGTGTCTTCTCTTATCGAGTGACGAAGAGACATTGCCCCCGTCGCCACCATCCTCATCATCATCATCATCATCATCATCATCATCATCATCTTGTTCGTCACCACCGCCATCAAAAAGACCCTGTGTAATCGATGAATCTGAGCAATCTGATGATTCGTCGAAAATAAATGACGAGTCGTCACCACCTTGCTCAAAACCACGTGATGAATTTGTGCAATCTGATGGTGCTGTAGCTGGACCATCGGGAATAAACGCTCGTAGACTATCATCATCATCATCACTTTCGCTTCCGTCAATACGATCACGCGAACCGCCACTGCGGCTATCAGATAAAGGGGGTGGGGTCGACGGGCGGCGGGTATCATCTATGCGTCGACACGCGTCGGGTTGCATGAGTTGGACATGAATGTGAGAGCTGTTTCTTCATATTGACGAGGGGGTAACGATCCAAGGGGACGATTTATTTCCTTCAAACTCTAGCGAAAATTCTTCTACAGTAGATGTCGACGGGTGGCTTCACATAAACCGTCCACCTATTCAACGTGAACGGATTGACATCAACAACGAGCAGCTTGACGAACCCGGTCAAGCCGACGTAAGTGACGCCGGCTCACAGCGCAGTGAAGCAAGCGTACATACGAGTGAAGATCTTAGTGAAGAAGATAGTGCAGATTCGGGTAAAAAAAAGAGCGCCAATTTTGGGCGAAAAAAACGCGTTACCTTTAAAAATTTTGAAAAAAACGCATTCCCTTTTGCAGGTTACGAATCGTGTCGTTTTGCTGATTTGGCGCGAAGGCAACAAGTAGAAGAAGTTTGGAACCTCGAGGAGAAATAATTCCCCTAGAGAAAACTACTCGGGACAACGCCTCTCTCGAGCTTTGACTGTCAGTGGAGTAATTTACCAGCGAAAGTAAGTATAGACCCAGGAAAAAAATTTCTATCGAAATGTTTGTATTTGACTTGAGTTTGACATTTTTCTTTTATTCCCAGATGTCTTTTCATATTCGAGGTAATTCCATCGTATTTGAGGGAATAAATATGACTTTGGTAAGAAAAAAAAAGAAAAAAAACGTTTCTCCTTCTTTTTGTTTCTAGACTGTGGGACCTGACAAGAATGAGTCGACCGAGATTCAATAGGAGCATCAATTCATAGCAGCTGCTAAAAGTGTTAGAGCACGGAAGCGCGAACTTCGTAACAACACCCTTCGCATGTGGGAGGGGGAGACCGTAAATCGCGTCTGCTGCGAAGCCTCGGATATCTTTAATTTGAGACAACTCTTTGGCATGACTCCGTTGCATGATGAAGATCGGGGGGCGGGGTAAAATGAAGAATGGATTTTTTTTCAAACATTTAATAAAATCGTTTTTTCTTTCACAAATCTCCTCTGTCGATCCAACTGTTGTGCGTATCGTCGAAACCTAGCCACTTGACGAGCATTCGATTTCCACGCTTCTTCAGACCACCTTCTCAACGAGGTAAATGTCATTCGCACATTATCGCCAATTGAGAATTTTTGCGATTTTTTGCCCATAATCGGCGCTGGCGGAAAATACGATGGAGAATTTGCAACCCCCTTCCATTCGTCCTACCGCCACTCCCTCCTTCTGGCGGGAGGGGAAGTTCCTTTTCGGTCGTGGATCCCCGTGTTTATCCCCCCCCGTCGGTGGAGGGGATCGCCATCGGTCGATAAGCAGAGACCCCCCCCACAACCGGTCGGTAAGTAGACATCGACAGTCGATAATGCAGGGGCCGATTCTAACGCAACATCCCTACCTTACCGACCGCTTTTTCGGTCGATTTACGGCTAAATGTCGGTAACATGTCGGTAGTAGGAATTTTGCGTTAGAATCGGCCCCTGCATTATCGACTGTCGATGTCTACTTACCGACTGATTGTGGGGGGGGGGGCTCTCTGCTTACCGACCGATGGTGTGGCTCTCTGCTTGCCGACCGATGGCGATCCCCGCCACCGACGGGGGGGGGGGTAAACATGGGGACCCACGACCGAAAAGGGACTTCCCCTCCCGCCAGAAGGAGGGAGTGGTGGTAGGACGAGCGGAGGGGGGCTGCAGATTCTCCATCGTATTTTCCGCCAGCGCCGATTATCGGCAAAAAATCGCAAAAATTCTCAATTGGCGATAATGTGCGAATGACATTTACCTCGTTGAGAAGGTGGTAAAGAAGCGTGGAAATCGAATGCTCGTCAAGTGGCTAGGTTTCGACGATACGCACAACAGTTGGATCGACAGAGGCGATTTGTGAAAATAAAATGATTTTATTAAATGTTTGGAAAAAATCCATTCTTCATTTTACCCCGCCCCCCCCCCCCCACCGAACCGTCTTGTACTCCGAGAGAGCGTCATTGAAACTGCAATGCTTATAGTACGCAATACTGTGAGGGGTGTGCTTCTGATAATTTACAGTGTTAGCCTGTGGTGCTGTGGCAGGTTCGAGCAAACATTCCAAAAAAGTGTTCCGCGCACCCCTCAACGTATCGATAATTTTATCGCAATCATCCATGGCCACGACTACTCGATGAATTGAAATCAAATGCCTATGCAGAAGGGCTCGCGAATATATATTTGAGAAGATCTCTACGCAACCTCATACGCGCGCGCGTCTGTGTGTGTGTGTGTGTGTGTGTGTGTGTGTGTGTGTGTGTGTGTGTGTGTGTGTGTGTGTGTGTGTGTGTGTGTGTGTGTGTGTGTGTGTGTGTGTGTGTGTGTGTGTGTGTGTGTGTGTGTGTGTGTGTGAGTGTGTGTGTGTGTGTGAGTGTATGCGCGCCCGCTCGAACGTCGAGTTTGTATACACAAGATCGAGTTCCAAGCAGCGAGACGATGCTCTCTTTTCAATCTCGTACTCGACATTTTTTTCTCGAAATGCCTTCGACCAATGACGTTAGTCGGTGAGGAGATTTTTCGCGGGCCGTGGCTCCAAATTAATTTTATCAAATGTCATCCTCAGCGAATGCATCTGCGCCCACGAGTCTATTTCCCCCTTCAATTGTTGAATGTCTCTCAACAATCGTTCGATGCGCACTCTTAATTCCCGTCTCTTGGACGAATTTTGTTTTTCACTGCTCCGCATGGTAGTTTTTATTGCGCAGTCTTCCGCAGCAACTTCTCGACACGAGGTTATTTTTTCCGCGAATCGCCTACAGCTCCGTATCGCCCGGGATGAACATTATCGTTAAATGCTTCACTTCGTTTGATCTTTGGAACTTTTGAGTGAGAGGGGGGTGGAGGAGCGTTTTGAAATTGATCGTAGGCAAACTTAGTCAAATTTTGAGAAGCGGCATTTTTTGAATCTCTGAAATGACTCATGTCGGCGGGGAGGCTATACTGACAAATATTTTTCTAGACACCCCCACTTATTTCTCATGGCGGCCGAGACGACGGTTACCGATATCGCATTTGATGCGGGGCGAGGGGGGGGGTTCTTTGTCAAGCGCAGCATCTGCAAGGTGTGTGTGTGTGTGTGTGGGTTTTGTGCACGCGCGCGAAACGTCGCATGGCTCCAGTATAAGCAGCGGACTTTTTCATCTGTTTATTTCCTCCTATCACCTACTAATTGGAGGGGGGGGGGCGCCCGAGCGCATAAAAATGTCACGCGCCGGAAGCTTCACCGCCACCCACACACACACACACACACACACACACACACACACACACACACACACACACACACACACACACACACACACACACACACACACACACACACACACACACACGCACGCACGCACGCACGCACACACACACACACACACGCATGCACGCACGCACGCACGCACGCACGCACGCACGCACGCACGCACGCACGCACGCACGCACGCACGCACGAACGCACGCACGCACGCACGAACGCACGCACGCACGCACGCACGCACGCATACACGCACGCACGCACGCACGCACGCACGCACGCACGCACACACACACACACACACACATACACACACACACACAAATGTTAATCTCCACGTAATTCTTAGAAAAAAATCTGACGTAATCCAACCGCCATTTTGACTGGATAATCAATGATTAAACACTCCCTCCCCTAGGTTTCAAATTCTCAGAAAATAATCATTCAACACCTCAAGTCGCTGACAGGTTTCAACGCGTCAATGTATAGACAAAACTATCGCATGGAGGGGGGGGGGTCAAGCCGCACAAGACGCACGATGACTCACCATCCTTAAATTTTTAAAACGATTTCTGAGAAATCAACCCCCCCCCCTATTCTTCTACCCGCTGTCTGTTGGAGGGGGAGGGGGCTCTTCGTCAGGTCACGGTAAGGATTTCTGAGAAATCAGCCCCCCTCCACTCGTCCTACCGCCACTCCCTCCTTCTGGCGGGAGGGGAAGTCCCTTTTACTAAAAAGCACTTCGACTCTTTGTCAGTCGTTGCGCGGCCTCGCTTGGAGTCGGTCGTGGGTCCCCGTGTTTACCCCCCCCCCCCTCCCCGCGTCGGTGTAGACATCGACAGTCGATAATGCAGGGGTCGATTCTACCCCAAAATCCCTACCTTACCGACCGCTTTTTTGTTCGATTTACGGCTAAATGTCAGTACCATGTCGGTAGTAGGAATTTTGGAGTAGAATCGGCCCCATTACACTACTCTTATCTTATTTTCCCATTCTTCCTTCTACTTTCCCGTCCACTTTTACGCCGTCTCCTCCAGCAGCAGTCCATTAGCGACCTTACGCATTGGGTTTTCCTTTTCTTGATTCCAAACACTCCTCTTGGTGTTCCTCTCCTCCTCTTTCCTGTCTAAGGATTTCATCCGTCGGGTCCGCTCTCGGCGATTCTTCGTCTGTCCCCGCTGTTTGCGTGTATTCCATCGGCGTCTCATATACACCGTCGGCTCGAATGGTTCCTTCCTTCCCTACGCCAATCTCGTCCTCTTGGTCGGTAAGGTAGTCCTCTTCCTCATCGGTCTCGGGCCGTCCCACGACGGTGGCGCTGCAGTAGCTAGCGTCATTTCCGTTATCTATCCGCTCACTCTCGTTCTCTCCATCATCACCTCCTAACCTCATACTTTTTGTCCAAACTGTTTCTGTCTCCAACTCTCTAATCTCACTACTCCCTCACTTGGCAACACTTCCACCGCTTCCTTTCCACTTCCGCTAGCCACCCAACCCCTTTCTAGATGTTTCCCAATCTTTATATTGACACTTTTTCCACTTATAGTAGCTCTCAATAGATGCACGGCTGTATCGCTTTATTCTCCAACCAGCTTTTTTTCCGAGTATAATATTAATGAGAAAAATGTGAAACTTGGTACACTTATTGTGCATAGTATGGTGTACAAAACCAAATTTTTTCAATTTTTTTCATACACAATTTTGTTGATTACAAGCTCGGTAGAGATGCCCATATTTCGTTTTTTAAATATTTGTTTTCAAATAAATTTCAAATAAAATAAAAAATACATTTTCAGTTCGAAAATGTAATGTCTGCGGAGAAGAAGACATAGAAGGATATATATTTTTCTCGTAATACATATTTACGAGCCATTGTTGTTTGCACCCTTACAAGAGCAGTGTTGTGTTCGCGGTAGTGTATATCATAGTGTATATTACACTCTACAGCGAATACAACACTGCTCTTGTAACGGTGCAAACAACGACAGCCTGAAATATGTATTACGAAAAAATATATTCTTCGATGTCTTTTTCCCTGTAGACATTACATTTTCGAACTGAAAATTTATTTTTCATTTTATTTGAAATTTATTTGGAAACAAATATTTAAAAAAAAACGAAATATAGGCATCTCTACAGAGCTTGTCATTAACCAAATTATGAATGCAAAAAATTGAAAAAATTTGGTTTTGTACACCATACTATGCACAATAATTGTACCAAGTTTCAAATTTTTTTCATCAATATTATACTCGGAAAAAAATCATAATATTATACTCGGAATAAAATTTCATTCGCGCGGTGGCGCGTGTTCCAATTTTCCGAGCGCCTCCAACCTTTACACAGATTTTTTTGATACACCTTGATTATGTTTTTGGGGTGGCATCGAATTTTTCTCGTCAAAGCCCAAATAACGGCCATCATAATATATATATATATATATATATATATATATATATATATATACACTAGGCCAAAGAATTGAAGGATATTTGAAAAGCCCGCCAATTTTAGGGTCATTTTCAAATAGCTGTAGCTCCTCGAAAAATGGTCGTACCGCAGAATAAAAAAAGCAAATTGAAGGTGTGCATCTCTAGTTGTGAGATCTTGAGCTCGAAAATTTTTCGCATCAGCCAATTTTTAGTAGCCATAAAAAAACCAAAGAAAAAAAAATGTTCAAAATTTTAGCTCATCTTTCACAGTCTGCACGGACTTTAATAAATTTTTTTAAATGATCGGATTAAAAAGATGGTCTAGCTGGATTCTTCCCCTTTAATTTAAGCGGTGGGGGAGCTCGTACGATTTTTTCTCGCTGAGTTATCGATGTTCGAAGCAAAAAATGACACTTTTGACTTTGATGACTGATTACTCGGACACTAATGATCGCACAGAAAAAAACCATAGGGTTTTGGAAACTGTGAAGTATTCTCTATAAGATGCTTTCATCATTTTTTATCAAGATTTTTTTTTAATGCGGGAAAATGGATTTAAAAAAACGTGAAAAATTCCATATTTACGAATATTCTTTTAACTAAGAATTATTTTGCCAATATCGAATAGATCAACAAACATGTCAGCCTTTGTAACGCCGCCATTTTGAATTTTGGCTCCTCAAATAAATTTTTTTCAAACGTCCCCCCCTTCCATCCCTAGAAGTTTTGTTCCACACAATAGTTCGTCCGAGCAATATTTTTCGAGAAAATTCAGGTGTAAGATTAAAATGGGACACCCATATATTCTGGTGTGTTTGAATAATATGAAAAAAATTGACTGATCTGTTATACACGCACATACGCTTATATGAATATAATGTGTGCCTGCGTGAGTGCGTACACATGCACACCCAACAATAACATTTTCGTTCTTTCTAAACATATCTATCGAGGTTGCGTGGCCCTGCGGATTTGCGTTCAGTAGTATAGCTAGGGCGGTTCTAACACATTTTGGGGGGAGGGTGTCCGGCGCGGGGAAGGTACGGTGGAGGGGGGGCGTCGCCGGTCGCGTGTGACGTGACAGAGGGGGATGTCAGGGGCCTCGATGGAGGGGGTAGCCATGTGGTCATAAGACTACTGGAAGGGAGAAGCCACCGCCGTCGCGTGATGGGGGGGGGGATAATGATTTTAATCAAAAAGACAATGAAACAATAGTTTATGGATAATATTAAAATTTTACAATGCCATAACAGTTTATGCATTGTGTGTGTGTGTGTGTGTGTATGTGTGTGTGTGTGTGTGTGTTTGTGTGTGTGTGTTTGTGTGTGTGTGTTTGTGTGTGTGTGTGTGTGTGTGTGTGTGTGTGTGTGTGTGTGTGTGTGTGTGTGTGTGTGTGTGTGTGTGTGTGTGTGTGTGTGTGTGTGTGTGTGTGTGTGTGTGTGTGTGTGTGTGTGTGTGTGTGTGTGTGTGTGTGTGCGTGCGTGCGTGCGTGCTTGTGTGCGTGTGTGTGTGTGTGCGTGCGTGTTTGTACGTGTTTGTGCATGTTTGCACGTGATTGTGCGTGCGTGCGGGCATGTTTGTGCGTATTTGTGCGTGCTTGTGCGTGCCTGTGCGCGCGTGCGTGCGTGCGTGCATGCGTGCGTCTGTGCGTGCGACAACCATATATGGTTCGGAAAATTTTCGGTAATTTGAAGACGCTAAGTGAAGGGGCGGTAGTTCAAAGCCACCTAATTTATGACATGCAGCTGCCTTGGTTCCATTGCGAAAGACAATGTCAAGATGTTTGCATCTGCCCCGTCTTAAAGCTCGCCGACGCTCGAAACAGGTTCTGACAGGTTTCTTGGAAAAACGTGCATGCGTACGTGCGTGTGCGACAACCATATATGGGTCGGAAAATTTTCGGTAATATGAAAACGCTAGGCGCCACATGGGTGGTCTTTATTTATGACATGCAGCTGCCCTGCTTCTATCTCGAAGATAATGTCAAGATGTTAGCATCCATTCCGTCTCAAAGCTCGCCGACACTCGAAACAGGTCCTGACAGGTTCCTCGGGAAAACCGCAAACTTTAGGAATCTATCGTCAAGGGCCGTTGGCGCCTTTGGACCACTTGAGCGCAGCTGCACTCTCGAAATCTTTTGACCCGATGCATCCCGACCTCCTGTATTTGTCTAGCGTTCCTCGGACCAATCTACACCGATGCGTTATCGGAAAACTCTGGTGTTTTTTTTCCGAGATAGGGGAAAGATTTTTTTTTCCCTGAAGGGAGAGCCTTTTTAATGATCCGCTCCGCTCAAAACTGGCCGCACTTTGCATGAAGCAGTCAGTCGGTTCACATCGTGGAAGATTTTTGTACTCGTCAACATGGTGCAAATCTTGCATGACCAAGCCGTGCTCTTACGGTCGTTCGAAGATTTTGCTGCGTGGGAACAGCTATGAGTCGAGTTCATCGAGGGGCTGGAAACGCAGAGTCGGATTAAGCGCCCGCGATTATTAATTGGACATCAGCAGTCACTAATAGCCCAAATAGTGCGTCTGAATGGATTGAGGAATTCTGTGCGGAGCCGTTTTATACATACGGGCGCCGGACATGGTGATCACGGGTTAATCTGGCGCGAGATTGACACGTCCTTCGAGAGTCGGATATTGACCGATTCCGTCATCAATCGCAGCCACATCGAGCTGAAACACTTTCTGAACGATGCTCGCGCCCTAGGGCTTCTTCATGTACAAAACATTATCAACAATTTGAGTTTCGCTGGAATTGTTTGGGATTGTTTGGGATTGTCACCCAAACAATTCCAGCCAAACTCAAATGTCATGAAAATCTTCGGTCTATGGATGCCGTCGAAGATCGCATTATAAACTCGAAGGCCTCTTGGGCGTCTTGAAACCACTTGCGCATATCTTTGAAAGTCTCTTAAGCGTCTTCGAACCCCTCATGAATGTCGTCAAACGTATTATGAATGCCGTTGAAAGTCTCCGGAACGTGTTCGAAAGTTTCTTGGACGTCACCAAACCCCTCGTGGATATCTTTGAAAGCCTCTTAAGCGTCTTAGAATCCCGCATGAATATCTTCGAACGTATTATAAATGTCGTCGAAAGTCTCGTGAACGTTTTCGAAAGTCTCTTGAACGTCTCACGAACATCTTCAAATGACTCATGAACGGCGTAGAAAGTCTCTTGAAACTCTTCGTGAATGTCTTTGAAAGTCTCTCTTAAGAATCCTCAAGCCCTTCATGAATGTCGTCAAACGTATTATGAATGTCGTTGAGAGACTCTTGAACGTGTTCGAAAGTGTCTTGAATGTCGACAAACCCATCGTGAATATCTTTGAAAGTCCCTTAAGCGTTTTCGAATCTCTCATGAATGTCTTCAAACGTATTATGTATGTCGTCGAAAGTCTCGTGAACGTTTTCGAAAGAATCTTAAACGTCTCACAAACCTCTTCAAACGTCTCATGAACGTCGTAGAAAGCCTCTTGAACGTATTCAAAAGTTTCTCGCATGTCTTGAAGCCCTTCGTTAATGTCTTTGAAAGTCTCTTAAACGTCTCCGAACCCCTCATCAATATCTTCAAGCGTATTATGAATATCGTTAAAGATCTCTTGAAAGTCTTCGAAAGTATCTGAACGTCTTCGAATCCCTCGTGACTGTCTCCGACCGACTCCACAGCAGGCTTGCTTTTTTCCCCCGTCGATAATCCCTTTTTCGTGGAACGTGGGTATGAGAAGATGGATAGAGTGAATAAGCACATGGGATTATAAAAAGTCCGTTTCTTTATTTACAGAAAATAATAAATTCATCCTTGCACAATTAAATATTTACAACAACAAACATAATTTTAACAAGTTTTACATCGAGTGAACAAAATATATACATCATTTTCACGAGTTTTATACATCAATATTCACAAAAATGTAGACCATTTTACAAAAAAAAAATCAATGTTGTATAAAAAAAAAAATTTACCTAATTTTTTACGATGGTATGCTATAATGTCCCCATGGTAGGGTATCAGAGGTCCCAGGTATGGTATACCGCTTATCATCATGAGGACTCAGAGCAATTTTAGTGTCGCGAATTGTGTAGACCTTGTGCAACTTTGATCGAATGCACGTTTGACTACGGCTCATTTCAATGTCTTCCTTCAAGCATCGGGCATAATCGTTGAATGTGATTGTCCTAGCCATAACGCTACTCTTGACACCTTTAACTTTTTTCGTCTCTTTCTTACCCTCGACACGTTTCGCGTACATTTTCGATCGAAGTCCGACAAATTCGGTCATAATTGCTCCATTGCATCCGTCCTTCATGAGACCGGGTACCTTCTTGTTAACGAGCGGTATACCGTACCTATTGTCCGCTGAATAATCGCTTGTATCAAATTTCAAAATGTCGCGCTTCATGTCGGCATAAATATCGTCGCTCTCAATGTCATATATGAGACTATCCGTATCGGTATACATGACTTTACATCTATCGCGATACAGAGGAACCATATACTCGTGATAAAATCCATACAAGCACGTTTTGGATATGTCGAGTATGCACATAACCACATATATCGGATTGTTGAATTTCACCTCGAGATTGCGCAATTCCACGGCAACGAGGTTTTCCGAAAAAACACTTCGGCTGTGGTAGTTTGGCTTCGAAATCATTGCCTCTGCGCCATGCCTGCCCTCCCATTTTGTTAAAAGCTTTACATCCACATGATTGCGCACATTCTCCATCGTTTTGCCAAAGACCGCATTATTCATTAATTTGAATAAATTCTTCTCGAAATCGTTTTTGGCGAGAGTTCAAAACTGGGTGTTTAACTCGATATACGAACGCAGCCATGGGGATTGTGTAAACTGTAGGACTCTATGGATTTTCACGAGGCAAAGTGCGTGGCGTAAGCACTGTTGTAAATTCCGGCAGTGTATGATGTAGCGCTTTTTATCGCAGACGGTTGCTTACAGCTATTTCCCCGCTTACCCGGCGGTTTGTCATGTATTGGACAAAACGGCAGGTCTTTGTGCGCATCATGTAGGGATTGCGGATAATCCAAGTCGACTTTCGGGATGTAGCCAATAGCGGAGTCTAGCGCGATGCATGATGGATCAAAGTTCGACAAATCGTTGACCCATCGAAAATCTGCATATGGCAAGGGTTGGCACATTGCCCACCCATACAGATTGTTGACGTGAAAATGCATCAAGTATGACGATACTTCCGATGGATCAAACGACTCCATGTACTTGTTATTAGCGTGTGCATATCAATTCGAGCGTTGACTCAGACCACCGCGTATACCCCGCCCAACGAATAAAACCATGTCGATGTCAGAGTTAGTAATTCAAACTTGACATTCGAGTGTTTTAGCATTGCATCCCAGGTATATCCGGGCAATGTATAGTAATACGCGGGATCTAGGCCATAGCTCTCAATGCACGTATTTCGAAAGTTTTCGAAAATATCGGCTAATAACAAGACATCTGTCTTCAAGTATAAATCGCTATAGTCACCGAGCGTTCGAATGGAGAACCGCTCCCAAATTTTCTCAGCATGTGCATACTCGCTCTCCGATACTGTAGCATCTGTCAGGGAACTGAAAAATGCGTCACGTGGTGGAAGGCAAGTGTCGGCTAGCTTGGTCACGTCGTCAATATACTCATAAGGGAAGACCCCTTTTCGCGTTAGCAAATTGAAATCGTCTGTCGAGAGAGTTGGGAATTGTGTGCGTGAAATGTTGAGTTTGTCCTCGATCAAAAATGAGGCTAATTTGTCGAGACTGGTGTCGAGGAATTTGTATGAGTCGATAAAGCGCAATTAGATCTTGTGTTTTGAATCGTCTTCAATTTCAACATGCTTCGTGAAGGAGATGTATTTCTCCTTTGTATTTAGAAGGACATCGGTTCTTCCTTCGCATGCCGTGGCTACTTCCTTGATTATAAAATGCGCATCATAGCCGGATAAATTGTGGAAAACTATGGGAATGAAAAATGACTGCTTATAATTCAGGTTGCAGTTGGAATGGGCAGGGCCTCTATAGCGTCCAGTCAGATGGCAATGATCTCGGACGCGTAAATCTTCTTGCGCAAATGGTTTCACACATATATGAGATTGAGTTGCTGCTCGAAAACTTGCCACTCACTCGTGTTAAATATACCATTGGCACATTGTCGCAGAACATTTCTTTTATCCGCAGTGCTAGGTTTTATAGTTCTTCGACAAACCACGGTACGTAATCAGCACTGCGACGTGTGTGATACGAAGATAGTGTTCGATCATATGCACAGCACACGTAGTATCCGATACTAAATACTTCATGGTGTTGATACATGTCTTTCGCTAGGTTCTCCCCATCGGTCTTTGCCAACACACACTCCAAATCGGCATACACGGTGAATGGATGTCGCTCTTTCCGGCTAACGTTGCTGAACTGGAGCCACGTATTGGTGTCGTTTGGTAGTCGTATTGCACAGTCGTTTATCGCCCCACAATCGACCCCGTGCGATTGCAATTTTTCGTCGGAATGGAAGTCGTGCAAGCACCTGCAAAACAAACAAGATTTTTTTTGTTTAACTTTCTCCTTTAGTAGATATATAATTTTGTATTATTAATGTTAAATTTACACACCGATCGCTGATATATTTTTTATGCCCCTTTTTGCTCAGTTGCGCCACCACGAGTCTCGACAGGTTCTTGATCCATACGAAATGCCCCACATTGTCGTCCTCAGTATCTTACATGTACAGCAAATTGATGTGATTCTCCTTCTTCTGTTGAGTCACGCGTATTGGAACAATGTCCTTTTTGGTGGTGGTGGTATACACATTGATCGACAGATTATTTTGCAGTTCAAATTTTTTTATTTGATGTATTGTCACCGGGAATTCGATATCCTTCAGATTCAGTACTGTCGAATAATGAGGATAAGCCGACGGACGGTCACTGCTTCGTTCAGCTGGGTGTAGAGCAGCGACAACTGCCCACGCGAAACATGCATTATCACGCGATTTGACGTTCACCATAGCCCTCTTCATCATTATTTCGCGTGGCAATGATATGGAGCTTCCAGCACGCATCAGATTATACTTATTCACGTTTATCGTGAGGTTAATTATTTTCCGCAGAGACTAGCCTATTCAAGAAAGCCTATTCCGCAGAGACCAGCCTTCAAGAAAGAGACTATCTCGTTCTTGAAATTCATCGAGCATGGTTAAACTGGGCTCCGTAACACGCGGTTCATACCACTCGCTCAAATCGCTTGTGATAAATAGTTCGCAGTTTCGCGTGTTGACACTTCTATGGGCATGTTTGTCACCACTCGCGAATTCACCATTAAACACTGTGTTAATTTTAATGCTGTTGTGCTTGTTGATAATATTTTGTACATGAGGAAGCACTAGGGCGCGAACATTGTTAAGAAAGTGTTTCGGCTCGATGTGGCTGCGATTGATGACGGAACCGGTCAATATCCGACTCTCGAAGGATGTGTCAATCTCGCGCCAGATTAACCCGTGATCACCATGTCCTGCGCCCGTGTGTATAAAACGGCTCCGCACAGAATTCCTCAATCCTTCCAGACGCGTTATTTGGGCTGTTAGTGACTGTTGATGTTCAATTGATAATCGCGGGCGCTTAATCCGACTCTGCGTTTCCAGCCCTTCGATGAACTCGACACATCGCTGTTCCCACGCAGAAAAATCTTCGAACGACTGTAAGAGCACGGCTTGGTCTTGCAAGATTTGCTCCATGTTGACGAGTCCGAAAATCTTCCACGATGTGAGCCGACTGACTGCTTCATGCATAGTGCGGCCAGTTTTGAGCGGAGCGGATCATTAAAAAGGCTGTCCCTTCGGGGGAAAAAATCGGTCCCCTCTCTCGGAAAAAAAACACCAGAGTTTTCCGATAACGCATCGGTGTAGATTGGTCCGTGGAACGCTAGACAAAAACAGGAGGTCGGGATGAATCGGGTCAAAAGATTCCAAGAGTGCAGCTCCGCTCAAGTGGTCCATGGGCGCCAACGGCCCTTGACGATAGATCCCTGAAGTTTGCGGTTTTCCCGAGGAACCTGTCAGGACCTGTTTCGAGTGTCGGCGAGCTTTGAGACGGGATGGATGCTAACATCTTGACATCATCTTCGAGATAGAAGCAGGGCAGCTGCATGTCATAAATAAAGACCACCCATGTGGCGCCTAGCGTTTTCATATTACCGAAAATTTTCCGACCCATATATGGTTGTCGCACTCGCACGCACGCATGCACGTTTTTCCAAGAAACCTGTCAGGACCTGTTTCGACTGTCGGCGAGCTTTGAGACGGGGCGGATGCAGACCCCTTGACATTGTCTTTCGCAATGGAACCAAGGCAGCTGCGTGTCATAAATTAGGTGGCTTTGAACTGCTGCCCCTTCATGTAGCGTCTTCAAATTACCACAAATTTTCCGAACCATATATGGTTGTCGCACGCACACACGCACGCATGCACGCAAGCACGCACGCATGCACGCAAGCACGCACGCACGCACGCACGCGCGCACACACACACACACACACACACACACACACACACACACACACACACACACACACACACGCACAAACACGTACTCGCACGTACAAACACACACAAACAGACAAAAACACAATAGATGCATAAACTGTTATGGCATTGTAAACTTTTAATATTGTCCATAAACTACTGTTTCATTGTCTTTTTGATTAAAATCATTATCCTCCCCCCCCCCTTCCGCCAACACGCGACGACGGTGGCTTCTCACTTCCATTAGTCTTATGAATACATGGCAACCCCCTCCGCCGACACCCCTGACATCCCGCTCTGCGACGTCACACGCGACCGGCGTCCCCCCCCTCAGCCGTACCTTCCCTGCGCTGGACACCCTCCCCCCAAAGTGTGTTAGAACCGTCCTAGCTATACTACTGCGTTCGAACGTCACTCACGCGATCCTCGTTGGTAGTTTCACGAGGTGCGAGAGGTTTAACGTTTCGTTTTGCACCTATACAAGTGTTTTATGAGAAATTGTCGATCGTCTGAAGTGCAAGAGCGTGATGCGTGTACACGATACCAGAACAAGTGGGATATCATGGATTTATTTGGGTCCTGCCGACGCGTGTCATTTATGTGTTTTGTATAGTGCGAGCGGAAATGGGTGTAAGTTCGAGCTTTTCACACTCTCGTCCGCTATTTGCTGCTTGCGCATCGCAGCAGCCAGCCCGGGAAATTGGTAGACTAGGCACAGTTTCTAAAACAGGAACGGCGCGCGCACGAGCTCCACCTCTTTATAGCTCTCTCGGCGCTGAAACGATCTATCAAATTTCAGCAAACAAAAGGTCGCAAGTCGCGCTCGAATCACACTCATACCGTAACAACAGTTACGTCCTTTCGTAAATACGTAATATCGTGATACACATGCATAATAATAACAATAACAATGACAATAATAATAATATTAATTTTTTTTAGGCAGGGAAAATGCTGGTTACACTCCGTGGGGGACGTTTGATCGTTCCACATGTGCGGGGCTCCTCTCTCGAGCCTACCCACTAAAACCCCCCTCCATCAACTCTACGGGGTCACCCCGGAACCGCTTTCGCATTACTTCGAGGTGACGTCTTTTATCCTCAGGGCCCCCCTCCTCCTTCCTCAGGAGGGCCTTTCCTCCTCTTCCAAAACTCGTTTCTTCAGGCGGAGGACCACCTCCACGTAGGTGGTGACCGCCGCCCAAGCTTCATCGTCCAGGAGCATAACCTCGGCGATAATTTCCGGGGTTATGCTCCCATACGTTGCCTCGAGAGGAGCCCTCCACACACTCCATTCTTCACACTCAAAGAACCTGTGCAGGGCGTCGTCCCTCGGGGACCCGCAGGATAAGCAGCACGGGTCCCAAGCCTTACCCATCTTGCTCAGGTAAGCCCGGAAGTACCCGTGCCCCGACTGCTTTTGGGTGAGGTAATAATCGACCTCACTCTGCTGGCGGTCGACCCAGGTGGATAGATGAGGTATCAGCCTCGCCGTCCACCTGGCCCGCGAGTCCCCGCTCCACCGTTCCTGCCAGGCCCGCAGCGTTTCGGCCCTGGCCGTTTCCCTTCGTTTCTCCCCGTCCAGATTTTCGGGGAAGTCCCGGTGGACGGACCTTCGTTCCCAGGCGAGGAGGTCGATGGGTATGACCCCGGCTATGGCCGGGGTCATACCCCAGTAGCGCTGGCTCCGAGACCGTGTGGTAGGAGCTCGCAACGCGGAGGGCCCCTCTCCGCTGCACTGCGGCCATACGCTTCCGGTAGGTCTCGTACCGGAGCGCCCCGGCCCAGACTTCGGCGCCATAGAGCATTATAGACTCGGCAGTACGGAGCAATAGACGGCGCTTGCAGGGCTGGCGGCCGCCAATATTGGCCATGACCCTGCTCAGCGATGCCGTCACCGCAGCCGCCTTGTCCGCTCTTATTCTTATCTCTTCCCCGAAGGTGAGTCTGCAGTCGATCTTCACCCCCAGGTACTTGATAGACGCCTTTGTCGGACCGTCGTCTCTCCCACCTGCATATCCCGAAGCAGGGGGATACGCTTCTTGGTGAGAAGCGCGATTTCGGTTCTCGCCAGCACTAGCTCCAAGCCGTGGTCGCCCATCCAGGAGCGGACCCGCCGCATTACCTGGTCGAGCAGCATCTCTGCCGCCACAACGCTTCGCGCGATGATTACGGCGACAATATCATCCGCATACCCAGTCAGGAATGTACCCTCAGGCATCTCCATACGTAGGATCGCGTCATATGTTATGGTCCATATTTCGGGACTCAGTATGGGGCCCTGGGCTGCCCCTGCCAAGATCTCGCGGCAGGCCGGACCATCTGCGGTGGAGTACGTGAGCGAGCGGTCTTTCAGGTAATCCCCCAGTATACGTAGGAGATACTCGGAGTTGAAGGCGTTCTTCACATCAAGCGTGACCAGTAGGCAGACTCGGCGGGAGAAATGGTTTCCCCGCTCTGTGTCCCTGGCTGTCTCGACAACCTCCTGGATAGCGTGAATCGTAGATCTCCCTTTCCAAAAGCCGTATTGCCTCTCGGAAAGGTCTCCAGCGGCTTGGACGGCCGCATGGAGGCGAGGTCGGAGGAGCTTTTCCAGGAGCTTGCCAGCTGTATCTAACATGCACAGGGGCCTGTAAGATGACGGGTTGTCCGCCGGTCCACCCTTCCTGATGAGTACAAGCCTTGCCTGCTTCCAGCGGAGAGGGAAGACCCTGCCTGCAGACAGGCGTTGTACATCTCAGGGAAGAGCGCTGGGTGCCCTTCCACTGCGGCTTTGAGCACCTCTGCTGGCATGCCGTCAGGGCCTGGGGTCTTCTTATTTTTGAAGGACCGCGCCGAGCACCGTAGCTCCTCCTCGGTAAAGAGATGCATCGGTGCTTCCTCCGATGTTCGAGGGCGGCGCGGCAGCTTGGGGTGATTGGGGAATAGGGCATCGACGATAGCGCCGATGGTCTCCGGATCAGTTGGGGCGCTGTCAGAAAACGCCCCCAACTTGCGAAGGATCAGTTTGTACGCCAGTTTCCAAGGATCGTTGTTCAAATCAGTGCAACCAGATTGCGCGTAAACGTTACCCCCTCTCTAGTCTCTTACGCGCCCATCACACAATCATAGTAGCGCGGTCGAACTGTCCCGACCGCGCCTTCGGCAGTTACACCAATACATGGACGCTGAGCACGTTCATGTGCGGCCGAGCCGAACGAAGGCTTCGAGGGAAAAAGCAATCTGAGCATGACTCAGCCACCCGTCCCTATGCCAAATAAATTGTAATTCATAAAAGTAAGCGGAAATATATTTATCTTCGTATTATTGTTTTGATTCTCATATACTTTCATCAAGCGATAAAGTATTATCCCCAAAAACAATCATCCCTCCGGCCGCGAATCGTAAGTACCAAAAAGTGCACATACACTGACATAAAAAATTAAAGGAGTAAGAAAAGTTGACCATTTTTTTCGTGTTTTTCGAAAGGATGTAACTTCGTCAAAACTGGTCGTACAAAAAACAGGATTTTGAAGCTTGAAATTTCTAGTTTTTAGTTCAGACAATGACGTTTTTTTTAGAATCACTGATTGCGCGGTCGGAAGAAATATCACGACAAAAAAAAATTTGCAAATGTTTACGTTTTTCAAAGTTCTGCACGGGTTTCGGCGATTTTTTTCGGACTTGACCAATATCAAGGTCATTGAGCCCATTCAATTCACTTCAATTTGCTTTTTTTTTCTCCGTACGACCATTTTTCGCTGAGATATCTCAGGAACTAATGGTCGTACGGGAATTCGATCGGTAGTTTTGGAAACGTGAATACATACTCTACAAGCTCTGATTGTTATTGTCGTGAAAGTTTAATTTTTTATTTTTGCCATTAGTTTAAAAAAATGGTTTTTATGAAATCCATCGCTACTTTGCAAATATTGCGATAAACACTAATGTTTATGGACGGTCATTCAGCTCAATATGTCCCCAAGAGCCATTGTCGGAACTAAAAGTAGAAACTTGAAGCTTCAAAATTCTTTTTTTTTGTACGACCATTTTTGACGAAGTTCAACTTTTCTTGCTCCTTTAATTTTTTGTGTCAATGTATGTTCACTTTCTGGTACTTACGATTCGCGGCCGGATGGAAGATTCTTTTTGGGGATAATACTTTATCGCTTGATGAAAGTATGAGTATGAATATAATAATACGAAGATAAATATATTTCCGCTTACTTTTATGAATTACAATTTATTTGGCATAGGGACGGGTGTGAGTAAAGCGCAAACAATTTTTTAGAAGATAAATAAGTTGGATTTTAGATTTATTAATATATTTAAATTAACGTAAAAAGTAATAAAATAAGCGGTCAGAGTGCGCGATCAATTTTTCGACACTAAAAGATAACTAATTAACATAAATATGATAACTAATAAAAATAACTAATCAAATAAGAATTAATAGTAATCATGATTTAAAAAAAAGCGCTGAGCGTGAGGAACGTTCCTGCGCCCCTGCGGACCGAAGCCAGGAACGCTACCAACGGGACCATCCTTGTATCATCCTTGTGTATCAAAAATGCACTTTCTGGCACTTAAGATTGGCGGCCGGATGGATGATTGACTTGTTTTTGGGGATAATGCTTTATCGCTTGATGAAAGTATGAGAATTAATATAATAATACGAGTATAAATATATTTTCGCTTACTTTTCTGAATTATAATTTATTTGGCATAAGGACGGGTGTGAGTAAAGCGTGAACAATTTTTTAGAAGATAAATGAGTTGTAATTTAGATTGGTTATTATATTTAAATTAACGTATTAACTAAAAAAATAAGCGTTCAGTGTGCGCGATACATTTTGTTGTATACATTAATAACGCAGAGAATCAAGAGCTAAATAAGCATTGAAATCATCTAAAAGCCTCGCGCATGCCGTCGGGTGACGTCACGCGCGAGTCGTGCGCAGATTGCTTTTTCCCTCGAAGCCTTCATTCCCCCTGGCCGCACATGAACGTGCTCAGCGTACATGCACTGGTGTAGCTGCCGAAGGCGCGGTCGGGATAGTTCGACCGCACTCGGCTCTTTCCGAAGATGTCCGAGCGTCGCTCGCTCATGGACACGCGCTACTATGATTGTGTGATGGGCGCGTAAGAGCCTAGAGAGGGGGTAACTTTTACGCGCGATCTAGTTGCACTGGATCAGATCCTCCCCAAGCTTATTCCAGCAAAGATGCTTACTCCTCTGGATGGTCCGGCGAAAATCTTTCCTCGCCGCTTTCTCAGCGGCGGTGCTCCGGGCTACGTCGCGGTCGCGGCGCCGGACGCACAGAGCAAGCCTTCTGGCATGAAGGAACGCCCGCCGTAGCACCGCGATCGCATCCGTCCACCAGTACATTGGGCGTCTCGTTCCTCGTGTTTTGGCCCTCGGCACGGCGTCCCTGCAGGCTTGGTGAACATGCTCCATGGCAACCTCCACCACCATTTCGGCACGTGCACGGTGGCACGTGCGATCCGCGATCCCTTCTAGGGCTAGCTGACCGCTCAGCAGGGCCGGAGACAGCTTTTGGGGTTCTGGCCCAGCTGACACTCAATCAAGTCATGAGGCGCGTAGACCGATGGATGACGGAGCACGGACTGACTCTTGCACTGGGCAAGACGGAGCTCCTCATGCTCACGAGATGACGAATCCCGATTCTTATCCCGATGAAAGTCGGAACAGTACACACGGAAACCAGAGGGGAGGCCAAGTATCTGCGGGACACCCTGGACACAAAGCTGACCTTCTGGCCACACATAAAACGGACGGCCGAGAAGGCGGCCGTGAAGGTCACTTTTCTTAGCCGCCTGATGGCAAATACGCACGGACCGAGACCGTCAATACGACGGCTACTGATGACGACGGCCCACTTGATCCTCCTGTATGGCGCAGAGGTCTGGGCGGAAGCGCTGGCCATAAAGAAATACAGGAGGACTATGACGTACGTACAAAAACAGGAGGCACTAAGGATAGCGTGCGCCTACAGGACCGTCTCGGCAGAAGCGATTTTGGTGGTGGCGAGCGTGATTCCCATAGACCTACTGCCCACAGAACGGAAACGTATTTACGAACGCGACGAAAGGACCGAAAGGCCCGACGCGGCAAAGTACGAAAGGAAGAAGACCATGACGGACTGTCACGCACACTGGACGGCTGAGATAAGTGGACGATGGACACGACGACTGATAACCGACCTAAGACAGTGGACCGAACGGGGAGTGGGGGAGGTGATTTTTTACGTGGCCCAGTTGCTAACGGGCCACGGATACTTCAGGGGTTATCTACACAACATGAAACGAGTACGGACGCTGAACTGAAAATACTGCGGACACATACGTCACGACGCGGAACACACGTTTTTTGCGTGCGACAGATGGACGACACGGAGACAACAACTGGAACAGACGACCGGACACACCGAGCCTGACAACATAGTCGGGGTGATGTTATGAGACGAAGACCAATGGACAGCCCTTGCCACTTTCATCGAGGCAGTGCTGAGATGTAAGAAAGATGATGGATGTCTGGAGTACGAATGAGGGGACGGACACGTAAATGGGGTAGACGGTGGAACTAACAAACGAAACGAGACGGACGATGGATAGGACCCGCGCGGGTGAGGTTATACTAACGTGTTGCCACACCGCGGGCAGACAGTGAAGGGGATTGTTTAGTCGGTATATCACCATTCCGACATACGAGAGCACCGGTATGTGTGGGAGTCCGACACACGAGAGGGCCCTTTTGACTCTCTTACGGTGCGTGATTTGCATTTTAAACCCCTCCTTAAAAAATAAAAATAAAAAAAAAAAAAATAATAATAATAATAATAACAATAATAAGTCCAGCACAAGCGTAACCTCTCAGTCGCTTGGATAGACTACCGTAAGGCGTTTGATACCGTCAGTCACAAACTGACTATACACCTGCTCGAACGCCTTTCGGTAGGTCTTAACATAGTGGGATGCATCAAGCAGCTCATCCCGCTCTGGAAGACTCGCTTCACAGTTAGAACTGGCGAAGCCAACGTGTCGACTGGAGCGGTGAGGTATAAGAGGGGGATTATCTAGGGAGATTCTCTCAGCCTACTCCTGTTTTGCGTCTCACTATTACCCCTATCAATTGCCTTGCGGGCTGCACGCGGGTACGAAGCGGGGCCCCCCCGGGAGCGTGGGCGAGGGATTACTCATTTATTTCATATGGATGACCTCAAGCTATGCGTACCCGGGAAGGGGGACTTAAGCTCCTCTTGAACATCGTAGCGACGTACACGCGGGCGGCTGGAATGGACTTCGAGCTGGACAAGTGCGTTGTTCTTCATCTCAGGAGAGGGAGAGCAGAGGTGTCGCGGCTGATGTTCGGCTGTTTGACGGGAGCGTCTTCAAACACCTGGACACCGGAGGGTCTTACCGGTACCTTGGCATCGATCAGCGCTCCGTACAAGACGCTGAGGTGTCAAAGGGGCCCATCGTAGCGAGTATAGGCGGCGTCTCAGGCGGATCTGGAAATCAGATCGGTCTGGGAAAAATAAGATCACTGCCACCAATATGCTCGCTGTCCCGGTCCTGCTCTACTCTTTGACGTCGTCAAATGGCGTAGAGACGAGCTCAGACAGCTAGACATCGGCACACGCAACATAATGAACACCCAGCGGAGTCTGCACCCTCGATCTTCCACCCCGCGCCTTTATATGCTGCGTCAGAGCGGCGGGCGTGGCCTCTTGGTATTGGAGTGTTTTCATGACCGCATAGTCCTCGGAATAGCAAGTGATGTAATAACAAGGTCGGACCCGCTCCTGGAGATTGTGCACCAGCATGAGCTGTGGGGCGGGGGCCTTTCTTTATAAGGCGGCAGATAATGCGGCAGAGCCCCTCGGCTTGGAGTTCCGCCGGCGCCGGCGTGGCGCCTTGCCAACAAACTCCGTCGTTCGGTTGCTCAAGTCCCGACGTCGGCGGGCAATCAGGGCCGCCGAGCAGTTTGTCCTGACTCGGCAGCACGTGGGCAGACCTATGCATGGTGTGTTTTTCCACCATATCTAGGAGCAAGGGCTGTCCACCCAGGTGACCGTTTCCTTCTTGCGGTCAGCTGGGCTGATGTCCGAGACCGAAGGGTTTGTCTGCGCCTGCCAAGATGGAGTCATCAAAACCCTGGTCTATCGCAATCGCGTTATGGGTCAGCCTCTGCCGACCATTTTGTGTCCTGCATGCAAACAATAGCCGGAGACACTAATGCATATACTATCGGCCTGCCCGGTATATGCAGTCTCTGACTATATCCATCGTCATAACGCGGCCTTAAGGCTGTCCTCTAGTTTCTCGGTCGGAAAAATCGATTTTTTTTCATCAATCACATCTACAACATGTATAGAAAATGTGTGCCAAAGGTTTTTTCGATTTTCGAAGTGGTTCACAAGTTACGGCCCTGGAACGGAGCAGGTATACGGAGCGCGCGCCGGGCTACTCCGAAAGCCGAGCGGCGCTGACCATTGTATTGATATCCATAAATCTAACTGCTACCTGAACCTCTTGTGAATTAGGCCCGAGTAAAGGGGAGCCGAGACCGTTGACAGACGCTTTCGAATATTGACTAAGACGCCGTGAAGCGTCGGTTAGTTCAGTTTTGCTGTGGCAGTCGCGAAGCATACTATATTTTCTCTTGCGAGTCGCACGTAGCTGATTCGTTGAAAATAATTTTCAAAATGTTAAAGAAAGGAAGTAGAGACGCCCCGGCTCGTTACGATCGACCTAAAAAGCGAAAATTCGCAGGCAACCGACACACTTTTGATCAAGACAAGTCGTTTACATCGGCGTCAGCGAAGAAACTTCGTCAAAATAAAAAGTTTGAAGTGAACGTTGAACAGACTGTTTTGTATTGTATTTTGAATTTTGTGAGTGTATTTTCAACCATTTGTTCGGCTGTTATTTGTCAAGAGTGCAAAAGTACGGTGACTTTCCATCAACGTGATGTACGAGGATTGGGCTTTAAAATTTGTATGGCGTGCAAGTGTGAGAAAGAAAAAGAAATAGATTTATGCCCAAAGATCGGTAAAGCCTACGAAATAAATCATCGCTTAGTTTTCGTGATGCGTTTGTTGGGAGTCGGTTATGGAGGCTATAGAATTTTCTGTGGACTGATGGATATGAGACAAGGTTTTGCTTTGAACACGTACTATACCATATTAGAAAATATTCACTCAGCTTCTTCGGCCGTTTTTGATACAGTGTTGTCGATTGCGGTTAATCAAGAAAAGGAAGTCCTTCAAGAACAAGGAAAAGTAGAAAATGAATTCACCGTATCTGGAGATGGCACATGGAAAAAAGAGGATTTTCATCTTTATTCGGAGTTTCAACTTTAATTACCAAGTACACCGTTAAAGTGGTGCGTGTGTAATGAGTAGTTTTTGTGCTGGATGCAATTTGTGGAAAAATAAAAAAAATAGTGATCCAGTTGGATATGCAGGATGGCTCGCTGATCATGAAGAAAATTGTACTCAAAATCATACTGGAAGTTCTGGGAAGATGGAAATATATGCAGTTGTGAAAATGTTTTCTCGTTCAGTAAATAAACATCAAGTTCGATATACGACATACATAGGAGATGGTGACAGCAAGCCATTCAACGGTATTTTGAAGGCAGAACCATATGGAGAAGATGTTGTTGTTGTAAAAAGAGAGTGTGTTGAACACATTGAAAAGAGGATGGGGACTCGGCTCCGAAATGCAAAAATATCTAATAAAGGCATTGGTGGGAAAGGTGCAGGAAAACTCACTGATAAATTGATTGGTGAGATGACAACGTATTATGGATTAGCTATTCGGAGACATCCAGATTCTATCGAGGAAATGAGAAAGGAAATTTGGGCAACATTCTTTCACAAGATTTCCACCGACAGCAATCCACAGCATCAAAATTGTCCTGCAGGCGAATCTAGTTGGTGCAAATGGCGCAGAGTTGAGTTTCTCGGAGAGGCTGAGCAATTCAAACACAATAAACCGCCTCTTTCTGAAGCAGTTCAAAAAGTTACAAAGGCAATTTATGAGGATTTATCCAAAGAATTATTAAGCAGATGCCTGGGAGCGGAAACTCAAAATAATAACGAGTCGCTCAATTCGTTAATCTGGACTTTTGCTCCGAAACACCTCCATTCTGGACCAAAAGTGGTTGAAATCGCCACATTTCTTGCTGTCATAATCTTCAACGAAGGATTCAAATCTATCCTGAAGACCTTGGAAACCATGGGAGTGAAAATGGGCCCACAAGCTAAAGGATATGTTCAACAACGTGATAGCTCTCGGATCGACCGTTCAGAAAGGCGCACGAGTGATGTTGTAAAACAGGCCCGAATCGCGAAAAGGGAAGACGGAGCGCTCTGCGTGACTTCCAAGAAGAAGAGGAAGGCCTATTGTATGGTCCAGGCATAGCAGATTGACGGCGAGATGAAATTTTTAGTATAAATCATATGCGCGAACTTTCAAACGCGTTTTTCTCGAAACACCATTTTTCGAAACGGTGACCACGATATTTCAGAAACTACTGCACCGATCTTGTTCAAATGTATACAGTATCTTTAATATGTTATAAGCCAGCGATTGAAATATGATTATCATGATTGCTTCGATAGTTTTTTTTGTACGAGCGAAAAACTTAAGAAAAAATGAGTAAAAAATAGAATGTAGTTTTCAAAAGTGTATAAAAAAGTCAATTTTTGTAATTTAGAATTCACTCTAGTTCAATCGCTAGTCTTAAATATGAAGATTAAAATGCCGTTTGGTTTTTTTATTTCAGATAAGCAGAACAGCCGCAATCTTGGTAACCGTCAAGCACCTCTTTTACTTGACGTCTTCCTGTCGGCCACTATAACTTTTATTCTATTATATATTTTGACTTAAAAAAATTTGTAAAGCTTATTTAAATGTTAATAAAGATTATGCAAAAACAATGAGATTGATTATTTCGATGCATTGCCCGTGAAAAATTATTGAAATAGCCGTAAAAAAACAGCCGAGAAACTAGAGGACCGCCTTAAGGGTGTTATACTACCATCTACGGCACTCTTATGGGATAGACCGGGAGCCCGTGCCGCCTTATTTACCAGGAGATATTGAGTCCGTTGTCGTGGGCGCGAGGTGCAAGATTTATTGAAACTTCTCGTTCACGACCATCGGGCCGCGTTAAGCAACTAAGCCTGATGTTGTCCTTTTCGATTTCGGCGACAAGGCGATATGCGTCATTGAGTTTTCGGCTCCGGCCGAAGTGAACGTGTCGCGAAACAAAGAGGAGAAACGGCTCACGTATCAGCCTCTCCTGGCCGAGTTGCGTCGTTTGCACCGGGGATTCAGGGTGACTCTTGTTGTCCTCATCTGCGGCGTGCTTGGAGGGATGAAAGAGTCTTTTGTGTCGGGCCTCGCCGGCTTACCGGCTCGCAAACCCGGTGCCCGGTTTCTAGCGGGTCGGATGCAGAAGGCGGTTATACTTGGATCCCTCCGCTTACTTAGGCAACACGATTGTGGACTGCAGTAGCCGCTCACCCTCTGGCTTGAGGGATCGGCTATCGCAGAGCCATATTTTTTAATTTTCCGCGCGTCTTTTTGACTGGGCCGCAGCCGAGGTGGTGTTGGAACCCTCGAGTGTCGCCCAGCGTTATTGTTCTGGTCTAGATTAAGACCGAGCTTAACCCCCGGGGGTAGGTGAATGTTTCCCAGCGCCGAGGAAGTTTGTTGCCCGGAGCAATAAAGTCTACCATTGAACGAAAAAAAACAATAACAATGACAATCTTCTTCGTTGATTCCAGCGCCAATCTGCTGTGCATCATATTGATTATTGATTCATAGGAACTTTATCCCATTTTTGACAACGTTCTTTACAATATCGCTGCATGATATCAGTGTCGTACTTCGACATTTTCGGATAAACACACCCACATACACATGTGTATAAGCATGTGTGAAGGAGCTGCGTTCACACCGCGTTAGTCGTCACTGACGTTATTGAAAATAACCAATGTCTCACTTCGAAACGTATCTGGCTCACTGTTTATTCGCATATTTTCATGAAATTTCCACGAAATCGTGGATCAATAAATACATTCATAAGGCGTCGTGCAGACGTTTTTCCGTTGTTGGCAGTCCGTGGACGATTTCTGGAAAATGTCGATGAAAACGAACTGATATGCGCTTCTGCGAATTCGAACTCTTTTTGCATGTATTTGCATTCACCGACTGACATTATTTCGTTCATTTCTCGCATCACAAAGGTAACGCGGTCTT
>OX632359.1:19079001-19116676 GCA_951751655.1 Ophion costatus | reverse complement strand
TTTTAATCGCATTTAATTGGAAAGCCGCGTGTATTGCCGAAGCAAAATCGTAGAAAATATTGTAGGAACATGCACAATTCAATTTTTACCTCATTCGGCCAATTACCGGTGTCGGTTATCAATTTCATCGCTCTTTTACGATGACACCCGAAATTTCCATGTTCGGATGTTCTAGCTCTACTTTCATTTTTCAGACTAACTTCGACTGTATTTTTATTTTTCAGGCTAACACAATTTTTCGCGCAACTGTTTATTTATAGTAAAGAAATACATTTAGTTGGCACTTTTATTAAAATATTCATTAACTGTTACAAAATTTGTTAGTCGTTAAGAAATATTGGCGTTCTCATGACAAAATTTTACAGCCATAGTATTTCTTCGAAAAGAATGATTCATTTGATTACTTTTACTAGGTGCGCAACTAAGTTCCCGGGTTTCACACATGGATGGCGCTAGCGACACATGTGATCGGCATGCAGGTCTGAAATTGGGTGTCTTTATAGCTTGGGCATCTGGTAATAATACCCAGTCGTAATATAAACAAGTATCACAACACAACGACCCTTTTTCTAACCTCGAAAATGTCAAAGTTTATGCCAAATAAACAGCATTTGCGGGAAGCGGGAAGCCACTTCCGAAATTTTGTTTTGGCGGCAGAACAGAAAGAGTTTCCTGCATCGAATTATTACTGGTGATGAAAAATGGATATATTTTGAGAATCCCACACGCAGAAAATCGTGGCTTTCACTTGTCGAAGCGTCAACATCGACGACACGGCCAAATCGCTTCGGAAAAAAGACAATCCTTTGCGTTTGGTGGGACCAGAAAGGAATCGTGTACTATGACCTGCTGAAACCGGGCGAAACTGTCAATGGGCATCGCTACCGACAACAACTAATCAATGTGAACCACGCATTGCTCGAAAAAACGGCTAGAATGGGATACGAGACACGAACGTGTGGCATTGCAGCACTGCAATGCTCCGTGCCATCGCAGTTCCATCGTCCAGGACACCATAAAAATACTGAAATGGGATCTGCTATCGCACCCGCCGTACTCACCAGACCTGCCCCCCCCCCCTGACGGTCTAGACCGTCACTTGTTCCGGTCGATGGCGCATGGCTTGGGTGGGCTACACTTGGCTAATTACGATGCAGTACAAAATTGGTTGGACAAATGGTTTCAATCCAAAGACGCGTGTTTTTATCATCTTGGTATTTATGTATTGCCAGAGAGATGGCGAAAATGTGTAAATAGTGAGGGACAATACTTCGAATGAACCATTTTTTTGTATTTGTCTTGAAATTTTCGATGTTTACTGGTCAAAAAAATCCCGAGACTTAGTTGCGCACCTAGTATTTCTCTTAACTCAGTAGATGTTTATGGCCATCGAATAACGAGTTGAAGTTGTGATATGATAATATAGTTCAAAGGAGTAGAGAGTTGTTCACAATTGATATATTTAGATTTGGGGCCGTTAACGTATAGTTGCCGCGACTATCCTGGGTTCAATGCAAATGAACATGTCACAACAATTAACTGATCTTCATTCAAAACGACTATTTCGGCCGCATTTGAGTGAAGAGTCACACGGTTGACGCGACAACTTCTCTATTTAACACAAATAAGGATTTATTAACTACTAATGAATCTGTATTTACGATGTTGGTGCAGTAGTTCTTCGTGATAACAGTCGTACACTTATTACAAAATGAATATTTGGTAATAATTAACCAACTTTCAGTCAAACCAAATATAGCCCTGTTAATAGTTAGCAAATAACCGTTAAAAAATCGACGCCTCGTCTTAAATAATGATTTGTTAATAGTTAACAAATCTGTACTCAAGATAAGTATCGTACATTTGGCAAGACCATTTACTTTGCACGCTACCATGGCCCTTTGTCGCACAAGATCTTTCGTGCGCAGCCGTGTCGTAGATCCGATTGAGTCACACTGGAGAGTGTGTGACCGCATGTTTACTTATTTAGAGGATATCACTTTGGGACCGTGAAAACGTGAATTTATTCTCTGCGCCGATGCATCAGATAACGATTTGCTTGTTTTGTGGGCTCTGCCAAATCTTTAGAAAACTTTCTGAAGTATATATGAGGGATACTCCGTCAATTCAGCCACTTTTTTCGACCATCTCAGATTTGCCCCATAATAGGTTATAACAAAGTACTACTAAAACGCATTCTATGCGAATTTTTTCAGATTTTTTATTTCAACGTTTTAGAAGATGCCGTTTTTTTCCAAATGAATATATCTCTTTGAATATGAATATTTGAAAGAATGTTTACCTTTCGGTAACGCTGGTTTTTTACCAAAAAAGGGGGAAATTATTTTTTTATTAAAAGAACAGCCGTTTTTTTGGCTGAAAAAAATACAGAATTTTGCAGTATGTCTGACGATATCGGAAAAAAATTGCCGGATTGGCACGGAGCGAGGTTCCGGTATAAAAAAATTAATTGGTGTGGTTTCATTTGTTTACCCTAGAATCTCGATCCGTGCCACTCTGGCGATTTTTTGCAATATCGTCAGACATATTGAAAGACTCTGTAATTTTTTCAGCCAAAAAAAATGGCCGTTTTTGAATTAAAAAATTATTTCCCCCTTTGTTGGTAAAAAATCAGCGTTACCGGAACGTAAAAATGATTTCAAGTCGTCCGCTCGAAAGCTAACACAAAACTACAACTTTTATATACAGACAGTTTTTCCAGTTACTTCTAGTTTCCGAGATATATTAATTTGGAAAAAAACGGCATTGTCTAAAATGTTGAATTAAAAAATCTGAAAAAATGCACGTTGGTAGAATGCCTTTTAGTAGTACTTTGATATAACCAATTATGGGGCAGATCTGAGATGGTTGAAAAAAAGTGGCTGAATTGACGCAGAATCCCTCATATGGGTAATTCTTTTACAAACCGGACAGATTGAGGCAAAATCTGACCGACACATTTTTTATCTGGCTGAATTTTTTTTTATGAGTTCTATATCGAAAAAAATAATATACCTATTTGAGGATTTTTTTTTTTTTTTTTTTTTTTTTTTTTAGATAGAGGGGGTTGAAAATTAGAGATTTTCGTGATTTTTGCCTCGGAGACTCATTTTCAAACACTCATAACTCCGGTTCTTTTTAAGCTAGTGTGAACTTTTTTTTTTATTTTGAAGATAAAGTAAATTTTAAGAAAAAAATATATACAAAAAAAATTATAAAGAATTTCATATTGTTATTAATAATTTGAATGTTTAAATCGATTTTTAACTGTGGTCCCCAAAATTTAACGATTATTTAATACAACCATCGAATTCTACGTCAAATTTTCTATAAAAAAACATGTTTCTCCGTTACTTACTCCGTTACTCCGTTACATGATTCTCCGTTACTTAAAAACATGTTTTTTTATAGAAAATTTGACGTAGAATTCGATGGTTGTATTAAATAATCGTTAAATTTTGGGGACCACAGTTAAAAATCGATTTAAACATTCAAATTATTAATAACAATATGAAATCCTTTATAATTTTTTTTGTACATATTTTTTTCTTAAAATTTACTTTATTATCTTCAAAATAAAAAAAAAAGTTCACACTAGCTTAAAAAGAACCGGAGTTATGAGTGTTTGAAAATGAGTCTCCGAGGCAAAAATCACGAAAATCTCTAATTTTCAACCCCCTCTATCTAAAAAAAAAAAAAAAAAAAAAAAAAAAAAATCCTCAAATAGGTATATTATTTTTTTCGATATAGAACTCATAAAAAAAAATTCAGCCAGATAAAAAATGTGTCGGTCAGATTTTGCCTCAATCTGTCCGGTTTGTAAAAGAATTACCCATATGAGGGATTCTGCGTCAATTCAGCCACTTTTTTTCAACCATCTCAGATCTGCCCCATAATTGGTTATATCAAAGTACTACTAAAAGGCATTCTACCAATGTGCATTTTTTCAGATTTTTTAATTCAACATTTTAGACAATGCCGTTTTTTTCCAAATTAATATATCTCGGAAACTAGAAGTAACTGGAAAAACTGTCTGTATATAAAAGTTGTAGTTTTGTGTTAGCTTTCGAGCGGACGACTTGAAATCATTTTTACGTTCCGGTAACGCTGATTTTTTACCAAAAAAGGGGGAAATAATGTTTTAATTCAAACACTGCCATTACTGGGAGAGATTCATTAATTTATGTAGCGCGGCACGTCGTATCGACGCGCGGGCGCCTCTGCACGCCTCTCCTTCTAACCCTACATCGTTTTTCTCAATAACATTAATGGTTATCAAAATAATAACATGTTAGTAAATGAAAAAACATATTTATTTTTATTTTTCAACAAGACTTATAATCAACTTAATGTCTATTTAAAGACTTTTTCAATTGTTGTTTTATCATTTAATGAAAATATTTTTGCTTTTAGTCTCTGAAGAGAGATCGGTATCATACAATGGAATTGTAAAGTGCCTTTTATTGTTAAAGCTTTTTGAAATCGGTCTGACAATATTTGTTCTTCCTTATCATACTCATCATTAGTTGAATAATGACACGTTATGCTTTGCAAAGCTTCTGTTGCCCAATTGAATAATTCGTGGGGTGTTCCAATAGGATCACTTATCCTTTGAAGACTAGCTCTAGCAGCAAGTCGTTTTAACGTCCCACCTATTCCATCGCATGGTCCCTTGCCATGAGACGTAGGGAAAAAATGCCATTCGGCTGATATTCCAAAATCTTCTACATGATGAGTAAGATTAATAAAGTTTTTCTTGTTTTTGTACTGTGCGCTTGCACCGTCCGAAAAATATATTAATTTATTAACACCTTTCAAATTCGTCTTAATAAATTCTACAAGTTGTTGTTGAAAAAGATGAACTGCAACTGTGTTATGATGCAAGCATTCAGAAATGCATACAAAACTTTTGACCTTTAATTCATCTTTTTCGTCTTTATAGTAAATTGAGAATGGATGCACAGTTGCTTGATCATTATTCCAGTGCACACCTTGTATGGAATTTTGTACAACAAATGCATAATTTTCGCTAAAATCACATATAACAATACATTCATTTTTCATTAAGTTTTTTTTCTTTAAGTCCAAGAATTCCATTTGTTTTTTGACCAAAAAAGAATGAATCAGCAATTTTTTCAAGCCATTGCTTAGAAGTTGTAAAAAATCATCTACACTAGATATCAAAGTTTGTAGTGAAGTTCTATCTATTGTGACCTACTGTTTGTATTTCACATTTTCGATTAATTTGTTATCGAAAATTTGTTGTAATTCTTCAATAATATTATCTACACCGGGGCACTCATCACATAATCCCAAAAAACAATTAGTAGATTGAATATCACACGTCATACGATCCAAACAATCATGATAATTAGTTATTGGTCTCTTGGAGTCAACTGTGATACATTTCAAAGTTCATCTTTTTCAACAACAACTTGTAGAATTTATTAAGACGAATTTGAAAGGTGTTATTAAATTTATATATTTTTCGGACGGTGCAAGCGCACAGTACAAAAACAAGAAAAACTTTATTAATCTTACTCATCATGTAGAAAATTTTGGAATATCAGCCGAATGGCATTTTTCCCTACGTCTCATGGCAAGGGACCATGCGATGGAATAGGTTGGACGTTAAAACGACTTGCTGCTAGAGCTAGTCTGCAAAGGATAAATGATCCTATTCGAACACCCCACGAATTCTTCACTTGGGCAACAGAAGCTTTGCAAAGCATACCGTGTCGTTATTCAACTAATGATGAGTATGATAAGGAAGAACAAATATTGTCAGAACGATTTCAAAAAGCTTTAACAATAAAAGGCACTTTACAATTCCATTGTATGATACCGATCTCTCTTCAGAGACTAGAAGCAAAAATATTTTCATTAAATGATAAAACAACAATTGTAAAAGTCTTTAAATAGACATTAAGTTGATTATAAGTCTTGTTTAAAAATAAAAATAAATATGTTTTTTCATTTACTAACATGTTATTATTTTGATAACCATTAATGTTATTGAGAAAAACGATGTAGGGTTAGAAGGAGAGGCGTGCAGAGGTGCCCGCGCGCCGATACGACGTGCCGCGCTACATAAATGAATCTCTCCCAGTAATAATAGATTCTCCGTTACTTAAAAACATGGTTTTTATAGAAAATTTGACGTAGAATACGATGGTTGTATTAAATAATCGTTAAATTTTGGGGACCATAGTTAAAAATTGATTTAAACATTTAAATTGTTAATAACAATATGAAATTGTTTATAATTTTGTTTGTATATATTTTTTCTTAAAATTTACTTTATTATCTTCAAAATAAAAAAAAAATTTACTCTAGCTTAAAAAGAACCGGAGTTATGCGTGTTTGAAAATGAGTCTCCAAGGCAAAATCACGAAACTCTCAAATTTTCAACCCCCTCTATCTAAAAAAAAAAAAAAAAAAAAAAAAAAAAATCCTCGAATAGGTATATTATTTTTTTCGATATAGAATCCATAAAAAAAATTTCAGCCAAATAAAAAATATGACGATCAGAAAGGTGTTCGGTTTGTAAAAGAATTACTCATATACAGTGTGAGGCACTAACTGTTGCCACCTTGAATATCTCTGTATTTATCGACGGCACAAAAAAATGTTTGAAACAAAAGTTGTAACGTACATAAGGGGTCATCAAATGCGACCATTTTTTTATCTCAATGGAGGCGCTGTCGCACAGTGAAGGTCACCTCCACTTTTTCAAATGGGACGGTACATTTTTTTCAACTATCTTGTAGAGCATCGAAAACTGCATTAAAAACATTTAGGGGTTAAAGTGGTTCAAGGTCATTTAAGATCAAAAAGTGACATGAACTTTATTTTTATGTGAAATTACCTTTATTCACAGTAGATGTTCAAAGTGATTGCCATTGGAATCAATGCAGTATTGCAATCTCCTCATCACGGATTGTATAGAATTTCTTGTCACTTCGGCACTTATCGAATCACAGGCTCGAAGAATTCTCTCACGCATATCATCCGGCGTACTTGGACGTTCTTTATAAACAAGATCTTTCAAGTATCCCCACAAGAAAATGTCCAGAGGCGTTGAGTCTGGCGAGCGAGCCGGCCAAGATACAGCTCCTCCGCGTCCAATCAAACGATTTGGAAATCTCTTTTGCAATTCGTTTCTGGCTATCAGCGAAAAATGTGCCGGGCACTTATCGTGTTGATATCACATTCTGTTTCTTGTTTCAAAAGGTATTTCTTCCAATATCGGACCTAATGTTTCTTGAAGGAATGTGGCGTACCTCCTATACCATTAAGATTCCTTTCGATAAAATCAGGGCCTATGATTCTATCCCCAATAATCCCACACCATATATTAACCGACCACGGTCCTTGGTGTGCAACTTGCCGCAGGCAATGTGGATTTTCAGTTGACCACAAATGCATATTATGCAAGTTAATATTTCCATGATTCGTAAATGTTGCCTCATCAGTAAATAAAATCCGGTTAATAAATGAGTCATCTCTCTGAATCTGGCGTTGAGACCATTGGCAAAATTCAGTGCGATTCATCAAATCTGTACCAGTTAATTCCTGGTGGAGACTGATGTGGTAAGAATGATATTTACGACAATGTAGAACACGTAGAAAATTTCTTTGGCTTACGCCAGATTCCCTCACAATTTTACGTGAACTCGCACAAGGGCCTCGATGAACGGCGGCAAGAACACCAATTTCCGTTTCTTCGTTAATAGCTCGCTTTTGTGGGTTACTTTCCCGACGGGTTAAGGATCCAGTTGTCCTCAGTTTAGTGTACAAAATTTGAAATGTACGGCGTGTAGGATGAGAACGTTCAGAAAATCTTTCAGCGTATAAGTCTCTAGCTCTCACTGCATTCTTCTGACATTCTCCGTAAATTAGAAGCATATCAGTTTGTTCTTCAAAAGAATACATCATTTACATTCGCTTTATTCATTAATACTAGTCTCACCATTCTTACTATCGTTATCTTGGGTTTGTTTGGGCGAAACCTTGTACAATGTTCCGTGTACATTGTAGGTTTGGTGCCGTTGTTTACATACAAGCCAATGGCAAGACTTCGGAGATAAGTGCCGAAGTGATAAGAAATTCGTGATGAGGAGATTGCAATACTGCATTGATTCCAATGGCAATCACTTTGAACATCTACTGTGAATAAAGGTAATTTCACATAAAAATAAAGTTCATGTCATTTTTTTATCTTAAATGACCTTGAACGACTTTGACCCCGAAATGTTTTTTATGCAGTTTTCAATGCTCTGCAAGATAGTTGAAAAAAATGTACCGTCCCATTTTAAAAAGTGGAGGTGACCTTTACTGTGCGACAGCGCCGCCACTGAGATAAAAAAAAATGGTCGCATTTAATGACCCCTTTCGTACGGTACAACTTTTGTTTCAAACATTTTTTTGTGACGTCGATAATTACAGAGATATTCAAGGTGGCAACATTTAGTGCCTCACCCTGTATATATATATATATATACACGTATAATGAAACAATGAATTTTAAATCGACGCATCGCGGTACAGTTTTTTGAAAGATCTATAAACACGCGACACCCACAAACACACACATAACGGTATACTTGCCTTTATGCATTTATGTATCTTTTGCTAGTACGTATCCCGTATGTCCGAGGCTTGTAAGAGGTGTTGCAGTAAAGTACTAACTAGATTTCTCGTGTGGGTACGTTATCCGCATTTTAATCGCAATGCGTAAACATGCTAAACGATATCTTTACTGTCCCATTAAATGCACCATAACTAACCATCATGGTGCGATTTTACGTACGCACCGCGCAAATATGTACGCAAACACACATATACACGGGCTACATATCGCGATATGCGTATATATCTATGCGCTTCAAACGTGTGCAGTTTGCAAAAGGATAGTGTTACATCCCAAGAAAACGCGTGTATCGGGAGAGGCGTTGGATCCAGATAAGCGTGGCGGTGATTCTTTTTTTAAAGCTTTCTTTGTTCAGACTCGTCGAAGACTCACGGGCGATGTTACACTGCAACATTTAGTAGCGCGACTCGGGGAGTTTTCTGTACCGCATATGCGTAGGAACGATCTGTATGACTTTTGTCCATTAGTTATCTAATTTGCGCATAGGATACAACACTGTTTCAATGGTCGTTTCCGAAGCGGAAACTATTTGTCGAACACCCTATTTGGACGATTGCATGTCGATATATTCGTATGTGTGCATATATTTGAACAAAATTCACATTTGTTTGTAACTACGGTACAAATAACTTCAGACGAAGGCAAAGTTTTTGCTGTGAAAAGTTTTAGTACTAGAGGCAAATCCAAACAAAGAGACATAAGCATAGAATTTAAAAAGAAAACTTCGGTGTAGCAAGGTTTGCAACCGCATAGCGAATGATAAAATAACTGAAGCATGTATGCTTTAAAAATCAAGACATGTGAGGATCGAACGTTGTTCTTTAATTGGAAATAAGTTAATGCTGCAAAAGCAGGAAACATACACCTGACTGACAATAAAAAATTCAGTTCAATAAAAATAATCGAAGAGGGATGAAAATCGTTCATTAAAGAACGAACGTGTGTTCGTTGCGCAATGTACGTTATAAAAAGAAGAGGATGGCTCGACGATAGACTGACAGACGAGTTTCTTGAGGTTTATCGGTAACTACGCACAAATCGAGTGTTACGAAGTGACTCTCTACACCGCAATTTCACTCAATAACTATGTTCTCTCGGCGGTTTTTTGAGAGTCCTGCACGCGCGCCCTTCCTTCTCTCTGCCAGTTGTAAAAATTATGTCAAAAGTCATAAATGTACGCCTATGTACTCTCTCTGTGTGCGCGCGCGCGCGCGCGCGCGTGTGTGTGTGTGTGTGTGTGTGTGTGTGTGTGTGTGTGTGTGTGTGTGTGGGCGTGTCTGTGCGCGCGCGCGCGTGTATATACACAAGTATGCACTATAGTATTCGCAGGGCCCGTGTACTCTCATCCGGGCTCACTTCTCATCTCTCTGTTTATCACTCTTGAGACTTTCCACCTCCTCATGCCGAGCGACACACACATACACACACAGGAGGAGGTGGGAAGAGGACCAAGAGAAGCCGCTTTAATGATGTTCGACCTGTGAATTGCACACGGAGAAACAAACAAGTCTCTCTTTCTCTCTCTCTTTCTCTATATATTTATATACAGGGTGAGGTACTAACTGTTGCCACCTTGAATATCTCTGTAATTATAGACCTCACAAAAAAATGTTTGAAACAACAGTTGTACCGTATGAAAGGGGTCATCAAAAGCGACCATTTTTTTATCCGAGTGGAGGCGCTGTCGCACAGTAAAGGTCACTTCCACTTTTTTAAAAACTATCTTGTAGTGCATCGAAAACTGCATAAAAAACATTCAGTGGTCAAAGTCGTTCAAGGTCATTTAAAATAAAAAAGTGACATGAACTTTATTTTTATGTGAAATTACCTTTATTCACAGTGCTGTGAATAAAGGTAATTTCAGGTAATTTCAAAGTCGTTCAAGGTCATTTAAGATCAAAAAGTGACATGAACTTTATTTTCATAACTTATATAAAGTTATAACTTATAACTATATTAAACTTATAACTATAATAAAGTTCATGTCACTTTTTGATTTTAAATGACCTTGAACGACTTTGACCCCTAAATGTTTTTTATGCAGTTTTCGATGCTCTACACGATAGTTGAAAAAAAATCTAACGTCCCATTTAAAAAAGTGGAGGTGACCTTTACTGTGCGACAGCGCCTCCACTGAGATAAAAAAAAATGGTCGCATTTGATGACCCCTTTTGTACGGTACAACTTTTTGTTTCAAACATTTTTTTGTAACGTCTATAATTACAGAGATATTCAAGGTGGCAACAGTTAGTGCCTCACCCTGTATTGTAGATATTACAAAATTGAGAGGTAAAAAAAAACTTATTGCAAAGTTACATCAGTTTCCGCAGGACAACATTTAATTTGCGAATGTTAATTGTTCAATAACGAGCTTCCTAATTGTCGTGAAATGTTTACACGACCTTTGAAATACTGCATACAAAAATGTAAAACAAATTTTCAGAATTTTATTATCATTTGCGATTTGGGACTCAACATCCTTAAGCAGCGACGTTATATTTACCTCAATATATACAGTATTGTATATAACTTTTTCGACCTCCAGTAAGTTTGAAGTTCGTAGACGAACGAGAGAAAAGCCGAAAACGGAGCCGGAAAAGACGAAAATTGAGAAAGTCAACGACGGCTTTGACTCAGCCCGATGCAGTTGTTATAAAAGAAATATCTATCTATTTCGGTATGTCTTTTTTATTGCTTTGGTACCTTGGTCACCCTCACTTCGATCTTCGCGTTATGTATCCTCGTCTCTGCTTTCTCTCGTGTTTCTTTTACTTCTGTTTTTTTAAAGAAATTCAGTTATTGTGCACTTCTCTTTGCCGTTTCACTGATTTTCAAACGCTCGCATCCTCATCCTTTCATCGAGACGCCGTCGTGTGAAGATGGATCACTCTCGAGCTGGCATCGTAATATCAACGCGGAAGAGAAATCAATAACAACGAACACGATATGCAGAATTGGCAAAGCGGCACAATCGAATCGTTGGGGAAATAATCGAAACGAAGAGTTTTCGCGTGGGTGAAAAATAAGCTTTGGGGTTGTCGATCGTAAAACGTCGATACTGCGAAAATTTTTTTCCCAAATAATTCGCACACTTCCCGTGCTAAAGTTTCCACTTGTTTAATTCGTTCGGTATTGTCCGACGAAAGCATCAATTAAGAACGCACTGTCACATTTTTTATCGCGTGTCACTGATTGCCGAGCGAAACGCGATTTTTTTTCTCATCGATATTATTGATGTTTACTCAGTAGACCGTTATCACTTTATTCATGTGTAAATATCGATTTAACGATGAATCGCCGCACTTTTTTGGAGCGAATGTTTATATCAATTGCGTCCACTTCTATGGCGATTCGCTCGATGAGGAAGTTCACTCTCGTGGTGCACCGCGTAGCGTTGCGATGCGAATGGGGATTTTGTTTCTTCTTTGCAATCGTATAGCTCGAGGTACAACCGATCGCGCGCGAGCTTCGAAAAGCAATGCTAACCCTCACGGCACACGACGGTCTCGCGGGTTCTCTCTCGTGTGTTTCGTTCGCGTTTCTCACTGCTATATATATATATTCGGAAGAGCTTGATTTGATACTTTCATCTCTCTCTGGTGAATAATACCGTGCATCTGGGTAACTCTCTCACTCCCGTTTGCCTTGCCAAGGAATTCTCTGCCCATCTCACTCCATTACTCGAACGTGAATATCATTATTTCTCTCTTCATCTCGCGTACACGAACCCAACATAGCACGGCCTCGATCTTCGCCTGTTTCTGGCTCATTTTATACCTCTGGGATCGCATTTTCTTTCTCTGTCTTCGTCCAACTTTCTCTTGCAACGTTCTATTTATCGCCCCTGTTCTTTGGCCCTCTCTTCGCATCCCTCTCATTCTTTTTTTCTTAAGATCTTTTTCCATGCGCCCCTAAGAAAATTTCGCACGCTGACTGACAGTAGAAAACATGCCACATTTTTTAGGACGATCCATTTTTTCTTCCATCAATGCGATTTACAAGATCGGAATCCTAGAGCCTCGAAACGCAACGGGAAGAATTGGCAGACTTAAAAAAAATTACTGCACCCGTTGCGACGAGGAATTGTCAGATCTCGAGTATCGCAAGTTTAACGATACATGCGGGAGCCCGGTGGCCGGGGCGACTGTCGACCGTCCGCCCACGGGAACGCAGCCACAATTCCCGGTGGGCGCCAACTAATTTTTATTTCACCGGCCGAACCGGATCAACGCGTGCGAGCGAACGCTTGCGGAAATGCACGGTCGCTCGGGCTGCGCATTATGATGGGGGACCGGTAGTCACCAGTGCCCATCTAGAGATTGACCGTTGGCCCTGGGACGGCCCTTCACAGTTAGCCTTTCTAGAATATTGGGCCGTGAGTATTCACCATTGAGGTGCCTTTGTAGAAATGATAGGAACGGCCCGAAGTCGGGCAACAGAGTAAACGATTATTGGGCCAGTGATTAAATGTATTGTAGCGCCAAAATTGATGATTGCACTCAGCCTTGGGTGGGTTACTCTTCAAGGGACTATCTCCCCATTAGAAACGAGCAACAATAGACCCAATCAAGGGCTACCATAGTTCGCGAACATTGTGACAATATCTCTTCTGCAAAAATCTCTACATCGGCTTGATTTATTTGGTTGACTCTGGCGTTAGAAAATGACCCAATAATTTTTATTTAAATAGTATATTCAGAATACATGTTTTGTTCTAAGCATAATATTGATGGTACATGCAATTAAAAAACAAAATTATTTTTAAAACATATATACTGGGAAACTCATATTTTTTAATTTTCAATACATAATATCTGTATGTATATAATAATAACTCATATATATTAATATATGGCACATAATAAAATACTTCTTATTATAGGTAAATTAAATATTATCAAAAGTACTTGAATGTATTTATTGCCTTTCACTCTAGGGCCAATATTCACAGCATGAGATATTATATAATATCTGAAGACAACAAAAAAAAATATGAATGAAAAAAAATCATAGAAATGAAAAAAAATAATATAAATGAAGAAAAACTCGTACAAAAGAAATGAAAACCGTTTCGTGCAGGCTAAAAAAAAATTTGAATAATCTCATTCGCTGTCGCCGTCTCTGGAGTCCTTTGTCTCTCGATTCGGCCTACTTTTTTCTCTGTCATTTGCCCCTGCAAACCAAACACTCGTGTATTTGAGGATATCACTCTGCTTTACATTGACTTTGGCGAAGACGGAACCGATGATTCCTATAAATTCAATAGATTTCTATTTAGACGATTTAACGAATAAAAAAAACAATACGTCTAATAATTAAGTACAATTACCTTGCATTTTTTTATACAGACATGTTCTCTGAAATTATGTTTGGATGATCTTTTGGTTTGTTTCCCTTGGCCGCTATATTGCAACTGCACGGTTTGAGCCATTAAAGCACCGAGAACAGAAGCAATTCCTTTCTTATAATTTTCAGCTTTTGTAGCTTTCGTGAGTATGAAGCCGTTCTGCCATAAAAAACAAAAATTGTATCGATTAGTCCAACAATAATCAGCGCTTGTGAGTAAACTGCAATTTGGAATGTAATATATTTACAAAGAATTCCTCATGGGCTTCGTCATTTATCATTGTATCGAGTTTCATGTACTCCTCTAATGTTCCCGCCGGTAACGAAATTCCCAATTTATTCTCATCGAGCTCCGAGTATTCATCAAGATTTGACAAACCGTAATTCAGAGTCATTGAATTTTTTAGCTGCGTGATCCTTTTTTTAAAATAAAAAACATTACTACTTTGTGAACGTTTGATACGGTTTTTGATAAACGTTTGCAGTCTCTTCTCAGATGCATTCAGTAACATAAAATAAAATATCTTCCTTTGACAAACTACAAAACGAAGTAAAAGAAATTGCCCTTCTCAAATAAATAGTCTAAAATGCAAAAATATAGTTCTTAGTAATACCTGCTCGAGTAATACTTTCTACAGGATATTTCATCCCAGTCTTTCCAGTAGGTTTTAGCTCTTTCAGCCATGTCTGTAAATGACGATAATCTCGTTGCGGAGGATAGCTACATAATACCTCGCCATCGATACTATTATCCACCCATATCATCGGAACTAATTCCACGACTGCCTGTCCTTCCGCGTTAAATTCATGCTGGAACTTGACTACTGCGTAAGGCGCGTCGTTTTCTGTCATGACTTTCCTGAAAATTTAACAAAAAGTAACAATGTCAGTAACAATTTGTTAGTCATGGCTGTTCTAATTTTCTTCCGATAAAATTTATCATTGAAACAAAAATCGAGAAGTCTATCGAATGTGAAGTTATGTAATCCAGGAGATATGGTCCTAAGTAAAACAATTTCGCCTTACACCGTAAAAAAAATCATATTTTACGGTTTTCGAGAACGCGCGATCTTTTCACGTGGTATTTTGATAACCCTTACAAAGTATTTATGAATGTTTCATAATTGATACAAATTAATCGCCAATATAACCTAACTTGTAGAGCTGATCGGGGTTTTTTACGATTTTTGTGACCTTTCCCCATAAAAATTCATTATTCTTATTGTCTTTTTTATTGATCCATGTTTTTTGTCCTACCAAAATGTAATTCGAACAAGGCTAAATAGGATAAAGCGTACATCTATTTATAATGGAACTAGCATGGTCTAATAAGGGCTAAGCTAGTTCAAGCACACGGCACTTGGTTTTTCCCCTTTTTTTTAATTTGAAATACAGCTCCGCGTTGACACACATCAATCTAGGAGATCTGGTCCTCAGTAAAACCACTTCGTTTCACACCGTATAAATATCATATGTTATAGTTTTCGGCATTCTAAAATTTAAAGATATGATACTTATGCGGTGTGCGACGAAATTGTCTCAATTGGGACCATATTTCTAGGACTAACGTGTATCAACACGGAATTGCATTGCAAAAAAAAAAAAATTTAAACCAAGTGCCGTGCGCTTGAACTAGCTTGAGCATCGTCATAAATGGCCCGATATTGGGCCATGAAGGTGCCGTTATTGGACCATCATAGTGCCATTATAATTAGATGTACGTTATACATGAACGCTCTATGCTAATTGGCTATGTTTGAATTGCATTTTTGTAGGACAAAAGAACAGATCAACAAAAAAGAAAAAAAGAAGAATGAAATAATATGGGAACCGTTCACAAAATAGTAAACGATCCCGATCAGCTCGACACGCTAGATTACATCGGCGATGAATTAGTATTGAAGTCAACGTTTAAGAGTATAGGTCCCCGACCGAAAAGAACCCCCACTCCATCCTCGTAGAAAAACACAGCAGTCTTGGCTCCTATAGGAACCGCGGCCACTAGCGTTCTCACTTTGGCAAGAGTGTATTCGTGTTCGCCACCGCTGGTACGCTCAGTCCAGTGTGTGTATTATATACTGATGGGTTACAAAGGAAACGCTTACGCACACTCTTACACACTACGCAGCATGCGTTGTTTTCATTTTCACTCGTCTACTACAAGGCGTAACCTTCAGAATGTCACGACAGTAACACTATGGGCGTTCGAACTGTGCCTTCGTAGGGCCTAGTTCAAAACCCAACAATGGATCGAAAAAGAATATAAATGATACTTTGTACGTTAAAATAGAGCATTTACATGATAAAATGAGAATTACGGTACAATCACATTTCGTACGGGTATTAATTAATGTTTACGTATCTTATTGATAAATTAATGTTATTCGGATAATTATATAACGAAAACGAATACAAGAGTTGCATGATTGTGCTTAGGATTCCCTCTCAATAGTTTTACAAAATTGCTATTTATTAATTCCATAATTGTTACGACTGTATTTTCAAGACCGTTTTGAGTTAAGGAATTTCAAGGCCGGAATTTGAAGACCGTTTTGAGTTAAGTAAATAACTTCTGCTATAAAATCTCCTAAATAGTCCTCCGCTGACACAGGTTTTGATTCACCAAACCATAATGCCACTACAAATTATTTGCATTGAAATTGTGGGTGAAATATTTGCACGAGAATAGACCAAAATCCCTGTTTCGAATTACGAAATATTGGGAAGCCATCTTCGCTAAAACTCGACTCGTAGGATCTTGAAATGTTTCTGGGCAAAATTGTCTCCTCAAACCAATTGCGATTCCAAAAAATCGATAACTTCCTATTGATTCATGAAGAGACAACATTGGTCTAATAGGTTCGTACGTTATACGTCTAGTACTGAATAATGCAGTGGTCGTTTTTGGTACGTCTAAGCCTTCACTTCTCAACACACCAAGTATTTTTGTAATGAATTCATTATTTACTACTGCAATGTTTTCAAGACAGACGTTTTTAAGTTTCTCGCGTAAATTGAGGGGCCGCGGAACTTCATCTTCACCATTAATAGAATCTACACTCCATCGTTGAGTACTACAAGAACTATGGCAACTGAAATCCTCTGGAGATGACGCAACTGGAGTTGACGCAACAGGATTCAAACAATCGTATGAGGCCTCTGCTGTGACAGAGGAAAGTTGATTAATATTATTATCCTCGTCATTTAGAACTGCACTTATTAGTTTATCACCACACTCACTATTAATCTCTGAATTAGAACACAAAGTATCGGAGAGCGTGGAGGTTATGTTGCAACTATTGTCTGTGCTTCGATCACTCTCAGATGAATTTAATCGTTTTCTCTTCAAAGCACGACATTTTTTCACATAATTATACTCGGCAGACATTTTTGTAAAATCGAATAAAGTGTCTAAATATATTTTGGACAAAACATGCACTTTGTATGTATGTACACGATGTCTAGTCATTCACTTTAAAAACTTGTTAATTATCCTAAAAGATTTTCCAGCTGGATGAAGCAGCCCGCGCATGCGTCCTTTCTAGAGGATGCATGCACGGTGTTCGTGATAAATATTCAACCTATATCGGGCCAAGATTGGCCAAGATTGGTCCTCATGGATACATATTTCATGGAACAACCTTGAAATGAGTTGTGATTTGCGTATATGTCAGGTTTCAAAGTTGGCATATTTTACTTATTTATGGTGGTTATTCACAAATGCCAATGATGGGCCAAGACTTGATTACAAAAACTGAACTACAAAATATAGACGATTAATATATGACGTGCCAGTTATTTTCCTATTCTGGCACAATATAGAGATAACGAATAACCCAAGGCCTCAGATAAAATAAAAGCAGGTATGGTCTGATCCACTTAGCCAATGGAGGGCTTAGATTAATTAAATGTAATTTCCAGTATTTAGCATTGCCAGTTTTAAAATTGGCAAATTTCGATGAACTATCACGGCTACTTATTGGTTTTAATAGATCGGCCCGGACAGGTTTTAGTAGTGGGCTGATAATGTGCCAGTTCTCAATTTATAACGGAACAATAATGGGCCAATGTAATTGGCAATTCTTCAGCATCACCAGTTTAAAAATTGGCAAATATTGTTTATCTATCATGACGGTTTGATGAATTTAAAAGATGGGCCATGATAGGTTTTAACTATGGGCCGATATTGTGTCGGTTTCAATTTAGAACGAGTCAATAATAAGCCAATGTAATAGCCAGTATTTTAGCATTGCCAGTTTTAGGATTGGCAAATTTAGTTTAACTATGACTGCTGTTTATTGGTTTTGAAAGATGGGCTAGGATAATCTTTAGTAATAGGCCGATATTTTGCCGGTTCTCAATTTATAACGGGTCAATAATGGGCCGATGTAATTGCTTATATTTTGCCAGTTTTCAAATCGCCAGTTTTTAAATTGATAAACATAATTCAACCATCACGGCTATTTATTGGTTTTAAACGATGGGCCAGGATAGGCTTTAGTGATGGGCCGATATTGTGCTGGTTTTCAATTTATAACGGAACAATATTGGCCAATGGAATTTCCAGTATTTTAGCATCCCGAGTTTTTAAATGGGCAAATTTAGTTCAACTATCACGGTTGTTTGTTAGTTTTTAAAGATGGGCCCGGACAGGCTTTAGGGATGGGCCAATATTGTTCCAGTCTTCAGTTTAGAGCGCAACAGTAATGAGCCAATATTACTTATCTTTTGTTGGCTTACACGATGGGCCCAATATTGGCCTGATCGTAACATGAGGCAACTCATGGCAACCTCTACATGGGTGACTGAACAAAACTCACGAGATATACCACTCCGAAGGTGGCGCCGAGATCCAGGACAGTCATTGGTGTCCTAAAAGAAACTAGCTCCACAAGCTTATCAGTTTTTATTTTATAGCACGGGAACTGGATTAATAAAAGTTTACCGAAAACTGTACGCGATGCGCAAACGGGTATGTTGGGACTGTTCGTACGCACGAAATGCGTACGAGCGTGAGAGAGAAAAGTATTTCTCTCGAGCATGAGAATGATGGACGGGACGTGTGTTGACAGGGAAACTGTCAACGCGGTATCGCGGGGCTCGAGCCCTGGCCCGCAACGCAATATCCTGTGCAGAATTTTCTTTGGGGAATTTCCAGATCCTACCGCAAAGGATTTTGATAGGGACGCCGCATGGAGGGAATGCCCATTGGGATCCAAGCGGAGCCCGCGCTTTTTCTTGATTGATATCGTTTGAGAATTTTCTATTTGAAATTCTCAACCGGAATTTGTTGAATCTAACAAAAAATATGCTTTTGTCAGCACAAATTTGCTAGGGAATCCCAAGATGCACCTTTATCGCTATAGGGATTTTGTTAGGGACACCACTCATATATTGGGATCCAATTCGATTCTGCACTGTTCCCCGATGAACGCCGTTTATGAATTCTAGCTACGTTCGAATGAAAATATGAGAAAAGTCACGAGACAAAACTCGGCGCGTTGGAACGTAACCTGCACACTTCGCGAGCGTGTACGTGTGTGGTGATATTATGGCAAAGTGCAGTTGAATAAATAACAAACGATAATAACAGTGAATTTTCAGTGATGTGAATCAAATCGATTTTCTAAGATTGAACCCCTGTTTAAAATAGGATTAATGGTCTTTTGAGATCCCATTATTTCGTACCGTAAAATAGGGTTAAATAGACATTAAGGGTAACTTTAACAGTTTTTGGGGCTACTTTGAGAAGTTAAAATCAAGCCAAAATACGGTTTTTTCTATTGTTGCTCAAATTTGTTGTTCAAGTTTATTATAATGTTGCTAAAGGTGAATTTAATGTTGCTCAAGTGGATTTTGATTTCAATGATAATTATAAGACTGATTAAGTGGCTATAATAGTACCCTATAATAGGCTATAATAGGCTATAATAGGTACTTTTCATTTCAATGAAAATTATAAGACTGATTAAGTGGCTATAATAGTACCCTATAATAGGCTATAATAGGCTATAATCGGTACTTGATATTTTTATGTCAATGTTTCCTTCATAAAGATGACAATTTGATTGTAAAAAATCGTTGTTTTTAATATAATTTCATGTATAATGCATAAAATATTAATTTTTTTTATCAAAATGATGTCCAAGTAACCCTTAATCTTTGACATAAGTTGCCTTTCAATGCCTTGCCAAAAAAACCCAAACTCGAGGTTGCTTTGACATTAAAAAAGAAATATATATATGAAATGGTGGGCGGGTGGTGAGGCTTGACTTTCTGACATTTGATAGCCAAAGAACACATTGTTGTATTGGAGCAAAAAAAGTTGGAATTTAGGATGTTGAAAAAAAGTGACCGACAAAACAATTCCAAAACTTGTCCAAAGTAACCTCATTGTACGGTATATCTATATTTTTTGTTTGCAAAGTTCAATACGCAAAATACAATGAGATCCATTAAGGCCATGAGCCGCATGCCTCCAACCGCTGTGAAATTTTGAAATTAGAATTTTCCCAAACGGAACAACCAATTGGAATAAAATTTGTTGTGTGCTTGCAGGACACTGGCTCCGAGAGCATGGGTCACGCTATTTTCGAAATTTCGAAAAAAAATTTACAGTTTGTGGTTACCATGCGAAAAACTGTGAACTATTAACCATTGCATCGCATTCTGGGTAATTTGGCGAGAACTATGCTCTAGACGGTGAAAAAGCACACATTTTAAGCTTTGTTTCACTTGTTTTCATGAACAAATAGCGTAGATAAGTCATTTTCAAACGTTTACATAAATGAAGCAAAAATGTACCAACGAAGCTCAAAATATTGTCTACCACACTGACAATTTAGTTCATCTGTCTTCTCACTAGCGGCGCGCAGCTCGCATCGATCGTGTTTACCGACCGCGTTCGCCTCCTTCCGGAACAGTTTATTTTTTGGCAGGTCGAAAACAGGAGCTATAACCTCGAAAATTCGTTCGAAATATATTTCATACGATGTGTAATAGTGTGTGATAGAGTGCATTTTTTTTGTCGCGCGGTCGTCAGTTTTTTCGACTATGAAGAACAAAAGGAGCCCGGTGGTCGAGGGCTCCACGAGACATCACAACAAAAAAAGAATCGACGAAAAAACCGTTGCGGCCGATTACAAGGAGAAGAAGATCGGGGAAAATAGCGACAGCGAGAAGCCAAAGGAGAACGGCGAGGAGAAAACACCGGAAGTCAAGGTACGTGCGTGCTATCGTACTCAACGGCTTTGGGGATATCAAGGGTGTAAAGGTGCTGAGAAAACCTGAGCCTCAACTCGCCGAGGGTGAAGTATTTATCCGGATTGAACTATGTGGCCTCAACTTCCAGGCTACTATGACAAGACAGGGTGTCATCGATTCTCCACCGAAACCTCCGTTCATTATGGGCTCCGAGTGGGCTGGTGATATCCAGGCTGCTTTGCCCAATCACAAAGCCTGGTCAGAGCTTGTTGTGGTGTACTTGGATGCGGCAACTATCACCATGGATTATGCCGTTACGATTCAAGCTTGCATGTATTACGCCTGGCAAACTTTTCTGATCCACACCACCGGCGGTGATGTGGGCCAGGCAGTCGTTCATTGCCAAATACGGCTCATGGCATCACAATCTTTGGTTTTTATAGCCCATGGAAAAACGACGAGCTCAAATTGACCAGCACCATTGATCATGTCCTAAAGCGTGGAAGCGGGTCCGGACACGAAGTAAGGAAAATATTGTCGGGGGCCATTGACAGTGTTCTCGGTTGTGCCGGTGGTAAGGAGTGCAATAGAAGATGTGCCTTGGAAAAGATCATGAGAAAATATGTTCTCTATCGCTCGAGCAATGTCGTAACCAGCGCAACACAGACTTTCCTTTCGTTGCCCGATAGTGGAGGACGATGGACAAAATATTGCCGATGAAGCTCTTCGAGGAGAATAAGACACTGTGCAGGCTGTATCTCCGTCTCTGATGCATTATCACTGTCTGCATACCTTTGTGAGGCGAGCGGTGGACAAGGTGTATCTAAATAACGTTTGAGGTATTTGTTTAAATTTATTTCAAAGGATGGTAATATGTCACCATCTTGCCATCCTTAGCAACTCGGAAAGTCCAAATTTGAGTTGTAGTTAAAAATCATTGAAAACACTCAATTTTGGGAAGCAAGCATTTTATTTCAAATTCGTCCGGGTCAAAGTGACCCAGTGTGTAAAGGAAGGAGAACACAGCTAATACTGTCCATTTTTCGATCGTTACCTTTGAATTTTTCTTTAAGGGGTAAGGCCACTGTAAATTTTTTGAAAAATCGATTTTTTTTTTATTGGCTTAAAAAATAGTTTAAACCCTCTAGAATAAGAAAAAAAAGGTCCTGTGCGAAAAAAAATTTGTTGTCCTTAGGAAATGAAGGTCGCCGCCAAGCGTGTCAAAACTTGCTCCGAAACGACTGCAATTATATCGGAGATGGCGATTCCAAAACTTTCAAAGGCATCGTGGATTCGAAGCCTTATGAAAATGTTGATGTTAAAAAAAAAGAGTGCATAGATCACGTGCAAAAAAGAATGGGCACTCGATTGAGAAACTTAAAAAAAGGAACAAAAGGTCTCGGGGGAAGAGGAAAACTCACTGCCAAATTGATTGACGAACTAAGCATATTTTACGGCTTAGCAATCCGTCGAAATTCCGATTCCATCAAAAATATGAAAAATGAGATCTGGGCAACCCTTTTTCACAAAATGTCAACGGATGAAAAGCCTCAGCACGAAAAATGTTCGGAGAATTGGTGCAGTTGGAAGAAAGCGAAAGCAGAAAATGCCTTGGATGCGTATCATCACAATCAGCCAATGAGTGAGGAGGTTTATCAAGCCATCAAACCCATCTACATGGAATTGAGCCGGGACGAGTTGCTGGAGCGTTGCTTGGGGGCCTATACTCAAAACAATAACGAAAGTTTCAACGCTACCGTTTGGAGCTTGGCCCCCAAATCATCCTCAAGCGGAAAAACTGTACTAGATATTGCGACGGATATCGCTGTTTGCATATTCAATGGCGGCCTTACCAACGTCTTGCAAATATTCAAGATGTTGGAGGTGGAAATTGGTGTACAGTTATATAATTTCTGCATCGAAGCCGACGCCAAACGCATCACGCATGCGGAGACATCTCTGAGCGACGCGGCCAAAAGTGCGCGCGCGCTCCAAAAATCAACCAGGAAAGACGAAGAAGACGAAAATTTGGCTATCGAAGGACAAATGTATGGTGCTGGGATTGCAGACTAACGGTAAAAATTTTTTTTAACTTCTTTTTTTAATTTTTTCCAATAAAAAACTATTCGCAAAACTTTAAACGCGTTTTTCTCGAAACATGGTTTTTCAAAATGGCACGCAGCATAACTCGAACAATTTTCATTTTTTTTACTTGAAATTTTAACCAGATGTGAACATTTACATTATGTTGAGAATGTCGATCGGAATTTTCAAGAACTTTATTTATTGATTTTTTATTAACAAAAAACTTGCCGTTTTTTTCGTCAAAAATCAATTTTTTTTTCAAACGCACGCCAAATCCACAAAAATTGATACTTTTTAAAATCCGATCGACATTCTCTAGCTATAGCCCTCTAGATTAATGGTTTTTTTTTTTTTTTTGTTCTAGATTCAAAAGTTCACCAGTGGTGCTGCGTGCCGCGGAGCCCTGGAAGCAAAACATGTCCCGGGAAGATAGCTGTGGAACCGCCATTTTGTTTTTTTTTTACTGTAAAAAAATTTTATAATAAAGTTTAATGTATGCCCGATAACACCATTAAAAGTTTTTTTTCAAATACCTTCAATTTCGGGAGCAAAAAATTAGTGAAAAAACCTTTTTTTTGGGCCGTTACAGTGGCCTTACTCGTTAAAGAAAGCAATAAAATACATAGTTTAAATAACTTTTACGCTTTCTTAGGTATATATCAAATTATGTAAAAAAGTTTATTTGTTAAAAGAATAGAAAATGGCGGTGCACGAGTCGCTATAGCACTACTGGTTTTCAGTCAAACCTTTCCATGCTCTTGAAGTTTGCATCGTTGGAATGCAACGAAGGTCCTTATTTATAGTTTATTTTCCATATTTTCATTGTTATCGATTTTTTTTTAAATTATTCATATTATAGATCGCTAAATGAATAGATATCTTGAAAAATGGTTGGGAGATTTTCGTAAGCAAAGGTTGCCAAAATATACAAAGGGAATTCACAAATATTCATTTTTATTGCGATCCAATGATGCATACTTCAACCTCATATCCTCTCCGTGGAACGCAGTAGAACTATCGTAAATTTAATAGTGGAACTAAGAGTAAAATATTTTCGTTAATGACGTTAGTTTTATTAGTCAAGTATGAGGGGAAACTTAAAAATAATTTAAAAAAAGACGAGTATTTATATACTACTCTAAAAATGACTCTACTCTACTCTAAAAATTACAGGAACAGAACATTTCTTCATTTTTGTAGCGTTTTTTGAAGCGCTGTATCTATGTGAAAAAGGGTCGCATGGAGATGAAAAAAACCTTTTGAAGCTTCAAGTTTAGAGTTTCGAGATCTTTTGTCAAAAAAAATTGTGATCTACGGTTATCGCGCAATCATAAGAAATACCGGGAGAAAAAAATTCCAAATTTGTATTTTTTTCAGGGATCCACGTAAACTAAGGAACTTTGTTTCAGTTAAATCAACGCATAGGTCAGATAGCTTGTTTATTCAGCTTTAATTTGGTTTTTTATCTCTCTACGTCAATTTTTTTGCTGAGGTATCCGATTTTGAACGAAAAAAGGTACTTTTGTCTTTGATTTTCGATAGCTCAGCAACCAATTATCGCAACGGAAATTAAAGGGCACCTTGAAAAGTTGAATAAATTTTCTGTCAGCCGCTCTCGTTGATTTTTGTGAACTTTTTCTTTACCCTCAACGTTTATTTGGTAAATGACAAAAAATGACTTTTTTTGGATTTTCAGTAAATGTACCTTTACGTTACAAATATTGATGCAAAGACAATGTTGCCGCGTTTTTTTTCAGCTCGATGTACGCCCTGTTAGTTTTCAAATTGATCCATCGAACCGTTTTCTATCAAATGTTGAACGAAGTTTTACAAAACAATTAAAGGAACAAGTGTATTATTCCTAAACATCGTGTAATCATCATCAAAATAGAAAGATAATTTTCGTCGACTTTTTTCACAACTTGGCACTGGTTGCTTGTCAAATATAGAGCAAAAATTCGAGATTGACATTTTTATTCAAATTTGTAAAATATTTCTGGAAACAATACTTGCTCATTTTTTACAGGATTCGGCCGTTGCGCACTATAATTTAACTCATCTTTAATTGCATCAATTAAAGTCTATGTTCCCAAGCTGTATTTAATAGTCGATCTGAGTACACTCATGCAATTAGGTCTCAATATTTTCTACAAAGGTTATTAGGGTTATGGAAAACTGTTTTTTTTAAACTAGGCATCATCAAAAATTGAAAAATAAATGAGGTTACAAAAACATTAGATTAATTTTTTTTACCAAAACGTAAAAAAAATTGACGAAAAAAGAAAGTTTTGGAAGAAGTTTTGGAAGAAGAAGGAGTTTTGGAAGAAGTTTTGGAAGAAGTTTTGGAAGAAGACCAAAAAAGAAAGTTTTGGATGAAAAACTGTTAATTGGATTTTTCTTCCAAACAAAAGATCATTGTTGAAAAAAGTGTTTTTTGTATCCCTAATAATCTTCGCAGAAAATATCTAGAATTAATCGCATACAAGTTCTCAGCTCGACTAGTGAATACAGCTTAGGGGTATGAACTTTTAATCAATGCAATTAAACATGAGTGAAATTATGGTACGCAAAAGCCGAAGCGTGGCAACAATGAGTCACCATTGTTTCCTGAAAAGTTTTACAAATTTAAAAATATTAGAATTCGTTTGAAATTTCTCATTTTTTTTCTTACATTTAACAAGCAACTACGGCAAAGTTTTAAAAATAGTAGAAGAAAATGGGTCTTTTCATTTTGATTATGATTACACGATGTTTAGGAATAATACAGTTGTTCCTTTAATTCTTTTGTAAAAGTTTGATCGTTTGGTTCGGAAATTGGTTCGGAAATAGTAGTAGTAGTAGTAGTAGTAGTAGTAGTAGTAATAGCAGTAGCAGTAGCAGTAGCAGTAGAGGCAGTAACGGCATAAGCAGTAGCAGCAGTAGCAGCAGTAGCAGCAGCAGCAGCAGCAGCAGCAGCAGTAGTAGTAGTAGTAGTAGTACCAGTAGTAGTAGTAGTCGTTTTTTTTTTTTTTTTTTTTTTTTAATAAGAGGTTCAAAAATCTTCGATAAGACACCGACTGGGTGGTATTTGTCGGTAGTGCCAGATTTTTACTGGCTAAAAACATTCCTCTTTCCGCCCCTCCTGTTGGGAGGGGGCGGGGCTGGAAACCGCTTTCGCATTACTTCAGCCCGACCTGGGGTGCGCCACTAGGCGTTTTCGGTGGTTGGATGCTCCAGCTTTTTGGCTTTCAGCACATTTTCTGCGAAGCTCATAATCGCTTGCCACTTTATCTCAGAATTGATGATGTGGGGGATTATGTTTTCTGAGCTAAGCATGGCTCTAATGGCTCTTTCGGCTTTGTTTCTTTTTGTCACCCATCTATTACAGTGGAAGAAGGTGTGGGAGGCATCGTCGATGGTCTCCGGGCAGTATTTGCACATAGGGCTACCTATTTTTCCCATGCGGTGCAAGTGGGCGTTGAATAGGCCATGCCCCGTGAGCAGTTGCGTGAAGTAGTAGTTGGTCTCTGCATGTTTAGAGCCAACCCACGGTTCTATCGTTGGGATCAGTTTGGCCGTCCATCTCCCCGTGTCGGCGCTTTGCCATCTGCGTGTCCATTCTCTATACGTCTGTTTCCGCTCAAGCTCTCGGGATGCATCGTCGAGGGTGCCTGCTGAGCGTCGTTCTTGTAATCTTTTCCGTTCTTTCGCCATAAGGTCAATTGGTATCGTCTTGGTTATAACTAGGATTGCCGCTTCCGAAGTTGTGCGGTACGCACACGCGACTCGGAGAGCGGCTCGTCTTTGTATTGCGGCGAGTTTTCGTCTATATTTTTCCTGGGAGAGTTGGTCTGCCCAGATTTCGGCGCCATAGAGTATCACAGAGTGTACCACGCTCTGCAGCAGTCGCCTCTTGGCATATCGAGGCCCTGAGGTGTTGGGCATTATCTTCGACAGGCTCGCCGCTATTTTGTTTGCCTTTTCGGCCGTTCTGGTGAGGTGCTCGCAGTACGTTAGCTTTTCATGGAGCTGGAGACCCAAGTACTTTAGTGAGGGTTCCGCCACGACGTTAGTTCCACCAATTTTTATCGTAAACGGCTTCTCGAACCAGCGTTGTCTGGTAAGGACAACCATCTCGGTTTTGCTGGCGGCTAGCTCGAGTCTGTGTCGCTTCAGCCAGTCGCTTAGTCTCTCGACCAGGCAGTCGATTTTCCGGCGTGCGTTCTCGTTACTGTTAGCGAGGACGATTCCGGCCACGTCGTCCGCATATCCGACAAGGTACGTGTCCCGTGTTGATTTCATCCTTACGAGGTCGTCGTATCGCACATTCCAGAGGTCCGGGCCCAGGACAGAGCCCTGTGGGACGCCAGCTGTCATTTCGGTGGTGAGCGTGCCCTCCGTCGTATTAGATACTAGCTCCCGTTCGCGGAAGTAATCGTCTACCATGTACCGGATGTACTCGTCCACCCCAAAGTCATCCTTCAGTGCGTCGAGCACATCTTCCCAGCTCACGGAGTTAAAGGCGTTTCGGACGTCAAACGTGATGAGTACACCCACTCTTCGGGAGCGGTGGTTCCCTGCCCAGGCCTGTTTTACGATAGACGGGGCTTGGTCTATCGCCGAGACTGTGGAGTGCCGTTTTTTAAAACCATGCTGGTTATTGGAGAGTCCACCGGCTCTCTCCACCGCAGCGGTTAATCGTGTCTTGATTAGCTTTTCAAGTAGTTTGCCAGCGATGTCAAGCATGCATAGTGGCCTGTACGAGGATGAGGTTATCGGTGGGCCTTTGCCTTTGTCGAGCAGCACGAGGCGTTGTCGCTTTCATCTTTTACAGAAGATTCCGCTAGTGAGGCACGCATTGTACATCCCGAGCAGCATCTTGGGAGCCTTTTTAGCGATTTTCTTGATTACGCTCGTTGGAACCCCGTCCGGTCCGGGGGCCTTTCCTGGGTTGAGCGTGCGCGCGGCGTCTTGTAATTCTTCTGTTGTGATGAGTGGCGCTGCCGTTGTAGCCCGGTTCTTTTTGGGCGGCCTCCGTGGGTGTCGTGGGAATAGGTCCTCTATGATTTTCTTGGTCGTGGTCCGGTCCATAGGGGGTACGGGTGCTTGCTTGCCAAGTCCCTTGACCGCGATTTGGTACGCCTTGCCCCATGGATCCTCGTCTAGTTCTGCGCACAGGTTCCTCCATCCTTGTCTCTTGCTGCTTTTGATAGCCTTTTTAAGGGCTTTCTTAGCGATGTCAAATTCGTTGGCCAGTGCATTAGGCTGCCCTGGCTGTCGTCTCTGGTTGGCTCTGACAAGTTTTCGTCGCAGTGCCAAACACTTAGATCTGAGCTCACTGATCTCATTGTTCCACCAGTAGTTTGGCCGTCTCTTGCATCGGCAGGACCTAGCAGGCATGGATGCATCGCAGGCCGCCATGATGAGGCTTATCGTCTTCTCGACGAGCGTCTCAGCGTCCAAGGTTTGGTTATTTATGATGGCGTCAATGGTCGCCTGTTTTCCCTGGAGGAAGTTGGCGAGTTTCCCTTCGTCAAGCTTCTTCTCATTCCATCCCTTTTGCTGGTGTCTGGTTTCGGCTCTTTTTGGCTTAACGTTGGCGATCCGGAATTGGATATACTGGTGGTCGCTGGCGTTGTAGTCTTCCAGAACCCGCCAGTTCTGGATAGCGGCAGCGGTGTTTGACGTGGCGAAGGTGATATCGATGATGGATTCTCGCTGGCCGGGCCTCCTGAAGGTGGTGGTGTTTCCTACATTGGCGATGACCAGATCCAGGCGGGCCGCCATGTCCGACACCTCGTTTCCCCTGGTGTCGCTGCGGTCCATGCCCCACTCTGTCGATTTGGCGTTCAGGTCTCCAGCGATGACGACTTCTCCTTCGATGTGTCGCACCGCGTCTTCTATTTCGCTAAGTTTACGTCTGAAGGTATGGATGCCTTCATTCGGTGATAGGTAGCAGCTGAAGATGGTGTAGCCCTGGAGTTTGGCCCAGGCAAAACCGTCACCTTTCCCAGTGTCAATGACCTGCAGGTCCGGGTTTACGATCCAGATAGCCGCCGTGCCGGTGTTGTCTGGGATCCAGCGAGGGGTCGGTATGTTGGAATATTGTTCGGCCAGTACGCATACATCGATCCCCTTTTCCGTGATGTGCTGATGCATTAGGTTTTGTGCTGTCCACCCCCGTGCTAGGTTTCCTTGAAGAACAGTCGTCATCTTGCCTTGGCTTTTTGAGCTCTCCGATAGCCGTCGCAGTGCGCAGTGCCAAGGGTGTGGCCGGTGTTGAGTCCTTCCGTTTCTGCGCATAGCACACACTTGGGTGTTCCGTTGCAGGAGGCGGCTTTGCGATTAGCCTCCCCGTACTTGTAGCAGAGGTTACTGCGGTCGGGCCCGGAGCAGCTCCTGGAGACGTGCCCGTATCCAAGGCACTTGAAACATCTCTGGACGGCTTCGTGTAGTCTCACACGACAGACTATCCAGCCGATCTTGATGCGGCTAGAGGAGAGGATCTTCTGTGCCGTGTGGTCGCTGAGATCGACGAAGGCCATGCGTTGTCCGCGGGTGACATTTTTGGAGAGTCCTATTCTCTTTATGTCTGCATTTTCGCCCAGGTCGCGTATTAGCGCTTCTCGGATATCGTCCTCGTTGGATGCGGAGTCGATGTCGCGTATCTCGATGGTGATCGTCGGAGTGAGGTCTTTGACAGCCCCGCTGTTACCGACCGCGTTAGTGACGGCTTCCGTGAAGGATTTGCTGCGTTCGGAGCTCCTATCCAATTCCAGCAATATCCCACCGTCTCGTGTCTCTCTGATTGTGCGTATGCGCGTATTGTGTTGGTCCAGGTTGACCTTCGTATTTATATTCTTTAGGTGGTCGGCGTACGTTTTGCCTTCCGCTGGTTTGATGAGGACCGCATTGGAACGCTTGCTCAGTGCCCCTGTCTTTCTGTTTTTGGCCCTCGGGCGGTCTGCGGGCGTGGACTGCGCTTTGCCAGCAGCTATGGCAGTCTGTTGTGCGGTCGGCGCGTCGTGCGGCACGTTGGTACGCTGCTTCTTTTGTCGACGGGTGACTAATGCGAAATCACCGTCTTGGTGCCTTAGCGCGTCTTCTTCTGGGCCTACGGGAGGGCTGTTTGCCGGTCGTTTACCTCTCGTGAGGCGCGGTGTCGTTTCTGGGCGGCTGGCCCGGAGGAGTTCGTCACGCTCCTTCACTTTGCCGCGGAGGGCTTCCCGCTCCTCGGTTTCGGCGTGTGTGAGTCTGCGCTGGGCGTCTTTCCAGGTTTTTCGGCTGGCTAGCACGTCGGTGAGTAGCCCAAGAGCTTCTCTGACGCTTGTCGTGACCTCGTGACCTTCAAATGCCCCTCAATATTCGCATATTGCCATTACCGGGTCGCCCCTCAGCGTTTCTTTCGTCCAGCGCTCCAACTCCTCACCTTCCCTCCCTCGTCTCCAGGCGTCCACTCCCCTCCCCACACTTCCTTCATTGCCCCCTTGCTATTTCGCATTTCCATATATGCTCTAATTCCTCCTCCTCTTCTCGAGATATTCCACAGGTCCAGCTGGTGAATCCTTTATTTCCAACTTTTCCCACATTTCCGCATCTCAATCTTGCCAATCGCTCTTTCGCTTCCCCACTTATCGTTTTATTTTCCCAATATTTCTCCCTCTCAGACCCTAGCTTTATCTCCTTGTACCTGGCACAGAAGGATGAACTGTCCGCTTTGACCAAGTTTCCTTGCATGTCCTGATCCTTTTTCCTGTCTACCCCCTCGTTCAGACACGTCTCTATCCTCTTCCAGTTTTCTATGCTTGACCATACCGAATCAACCACCCTCCCAGCCCCTACCACATCCATCGCCTTCTTAAACTTTTTCCCCCACCCTGATGGTTGCCCGTTCAGGATACTTCTCATTTCCTCTCTTAAGCGTACCATTGGCCATCTTCCCCCTTCCATTCGCAGGATTTGAACAATGTAATGCCCTGCTCTTCTCCTTGCCACCACCTCGACGCTCCTCCTGCCTGCTTCCAGTTTCCAGAGGTAGCTTGGCGTGTTCTTCGCTACCCCCAGGGCCATTTTCACTAGTTTTCCCTGTAGTTTCTCTATTTCCTGCCTTCTTTCCCAACCCCAAATTTCCACTCCATAGAGTACTCCCGCCTTTGCCAGTGAATCGAATAACTGAAGCTGCTCCTTTAGGCCCTCCAGCTTTGCCCTTTTTATTACCCCCCCCCCCCCCCCCTACAGCATTTGCCGCTTTTTGCGCTCTTGCTACCAACTTCTTCATATGTAAGCCTCCCGGGTTTCTTGTTGCGAACCAATACCCTAGGTATTTGAACTCGTTTAACTACTTCTATTTCTTTTCCTCTGTAATCCCATTCTTCTCCACTTTTCCTTCGGCCCCCCCATTTCTTAACACCATGATTTTTGTCTTTTTCACATTTACGCTATGTGAAATAGCGTCGGAGTGAGCGGGCAACCCTGTCTCATCCCCTTTCCCGTCTCGAAGTTCTCCGTTACCCCATCTTCCGCAATCACCTCATTTCTCGTTCTCTTGTAAATTCCCCTCACCATTCTAAATATTTTCCCTCCCACCCCCTTCGTACGTAATTTAACAAACAACATGTCCCAGTCTACCATGTCAAATGCCGCCCTGAAATCGACAAAAGCTACGTATAGCTTCCTTCCCTTAATTTTTAATCTGTGATTTATTAACGAGTTCAGCACAAATACATGGTCCATTGTACCTCTTATCGCTCGGAACCCCGCCTGACCCTCTCTGAGTACTTCCTTCCTCTCTACCCACCCATTCAGAAGCTTGGCCGGGATACTCGTTAGAAGCTTGTACCCTATATGTCGAGCAACAAGACCCCTCTGTAGTTGCTCGCCACGTCCTCGGCCCCCGCTTTGTGGATTGGGTAAATTCTCGCCAAGTCACATCCCTCCGGCATCTTTCCCTCGTTCCATATCTGGTTTAGTATCCATCTCAGCCCCTCTTCTCCTTTTCCCCGAAATCCCTTAATAAATTCCGCCGCTATGCCGTACTCTCCTGCGAAATAGGAAAAATAATTTTCTCCCTCTCTCTTATGATTGCGCGATAACTGTAGCTCACAAAATTATTTTGCAAAAGATTTCAAACTAGAAACTTGAAGCTTGAAAATATTTTTTTTTCCACCTTGATACGACTATTTTTAACATTGATACAGCCTTTCAAAAAACGCTTTAAAAAGTGAAGAAAGTTCCTGTTTCTTTAATTTTTTGGGGTAGGGTATAAAAAGTGATATATTTTTTACAATGTCCAGTCAATCGGAAAAAGCGCTCATCTGCTAAAGTAACCTAAAAAACCACAGTTAAAATTTCAAGTCGATAGGACGAAAATTGTTCGAGTTCCGCTACGTCCCGATATCAAAAACATGGTCTTGAGAAAAACGTGTTTGAAGTCAACGGTTTCATAGACACTACAGCTGACGAGGTTTTTTTTTCCGTAATCTAATGCCACCTATTGGTCGAAAATAAAACTATTTTTAGTCGGTGACTGTCCCCACAATAGGCTTATAAGAGTTGAGAACTGCGCCTACCAGCATGCCATCGCCGAAGACCGTTTTCAGTGCCGGAGACTTCCTTAAAAAATTGGTGTAAAACGACTTTATAATTGTTTTTTCAGCTTTCTGAAAGCTCCTTTCTTTCAAGATTTCTTTAAAGTGTTTCCAACAAAACGGTTTTTCGAAAATTTTACACCGGTGTCCTCAAAACAATTCGCGATCGTAAAATGTTACCGCTCTTCTGTAGAGCAAGGCTCCTGCGATCGTCTTTGCTAGAAAATTCGATCCTTCGAGAAACCTGCCGAAGATAAATCCCGGCAGCGAGAAAAAAAGCTAAACGCAATTATTTAAACAAACGGCATTGTAAAATTTGTTAAGGTTCCAAGAATTTCTTAAAATGCTTCCAACAAAACGATTTTCCGATCATTTTCACCGGTGACCTCTAAACAATTCGCGATAGTAAAATTTTACCGCTCTTCTGTAGAACGAGACTCCTCCGATCGTCATTGATAGAAAATTCGATCCTTGGAGAAACCTGCCGAAGATAAATTCCGGCAGAGAAAAAAAATACTAAATGTATTTTTTGGGAGTAATGATAAAATTTTACCACTCTTTCGCGGAGTGAGACTCGGTCGATCTCGTTCGCTCGCGCAATTCGTCGGCCGCAGAAAACCTCCCATGTGCGAATACCGGTATTGCGCCATAGTTACGAATACGGTCCAGAGTTGTGCAAGTACTGGCAACCGACTCTCAATTGGCGGTACTGCCCCGGTATTGGATACCGAATGTATTGGTACCATCCCAGTCTGGGTTCCTGAATCTTGGGTGAAGTACTGGCCCAATAATGACCAACTATTTTATCAGTGAGGTGCCAGTTCTGGTTACTAAGTATGGTTGAGTATCGGCTGGAAGCACTTCGCCAGCACTGGAAACTGAACGTATTAGTGCCCTGCCAGTCTCGACCACCGATTCTTAGGTTGAGTATTGCCCCAGTATTGGTAAACAATTTTATTAGTACAGGGCCAGCCTTGGTAATCAGGGTTGGTTGAGTCTCGGCTGGAAGTACTTCCCCAGCATTGGCAACAGTACCATGCCAGTGTTGGTTACCGAATCTTGGGTTAAGTACTGCCCCAGTATTGGTAAACAATTTTATTAGTACAGTGCCAGTCTTGGTAACCTAGGTTGGTTGAGTCTCGGCTGGAAGTACTGCCCCAGCATTGGCAACAGTACCATGCCAGCCTTAGTTACCGAACCTTAGGTTAAGTACTACCCCAGTATTGGTAAACTGTGTGTGCTGGGTCGACATGTGATTACATATATATCATTGGCGTACCAACTATTTGACCTCACATATATATATTGAAAATATTTATTCACGATATGTTCTTTAAATTTCTCAATCATTCGAGATGCAAGAATGTTACAGCATATCTCCTTCCTTCAATAGATAATAGTATACATTTGTCATAACCGGTGCGATGGTCTAGTGGTTAGCGTGCTTGCCACTAAAACTGCCGTCTGGGAGATCCCGATTTCGAAACCCAGTCGCGTACATGTCGTCGTGAAATGTTTTTCTTCAGCATTTCGCGGCGAAATAAGACTAGTTCCACGACTGGGGGGCGAACTTGATGACCGGCTGTATTGGTATAGGTTTTTCGCAGTTTCCCTATACCCCGGACAGATATGTCATGGTGAATACGATACAGAGGGGAAGTCGTCTGCAGCCGCACATGGGGGGGGGGGGGGGGGGGGGTGGAATTGGAGGGAGACGGGAGGGAGTAGTTGGAAAACAGGCGATATCTAAGGAGGGGGTTAGTGAAATGGGAGGTGGGAAGTTGATGCGGATGGACCTCGCTAAAAGGGGAAGATCCCGTACGGCTGGAACAAAACCAATTTAAAAAAAAGTTTCGTCGAAGAAATTCGGCGTCCTATTCTATAAATGCCTAATCTAGAAGAAGCCATGGAAGTTGTAAAAGCATCTCCTTTATTTTTGAGAGCTTGTCCTTCCACAAATCGCTCTCGTGAATCGTTGGAAAAAATACGCGAGAGTTGAATAATCTCACCATTCGCTAATTTTATAATATTATCAGGTTATACACAGGCATGTACCGGCGAAGTACTGATTTAGGGGTTGTCTGAAGACTAGTAATAATATCTGGCCCAAAACTGGGAACTTATTCTGAGCCAATACCTGTAAACAGTGTCGGGACGATTCACGGCGCCATAAGTTGGACCGATGTTAACAAACCAAAGTTGTCGCAATACTGATTTTGACTTGTGCAAGGCTTGGCTCTTGGTATCCTGCCAGTATTGGCAGTTCTGGCATCAGTACAGTGTCTATACCAAGCCAGTTTGCAATACGTACATGGGCTGCTGAAGATAAGCCATGGCAGAGAAAAAATGCCGAACGCAATTGTTTAAACAAAGGCCGCTGTAAAATTTTACAACTCTTTTGTAGAGTGAATCTCGAGGGATCTCGGTCGTGACTCGAGATTTTAGCAGAGATCGAATTCGTCGACGATGAGCGACATCGAGATGCTGAATAGTTCTCGAGCTTGTTTGTTTAAATTAATTGGAAAAGAATAGGAAAATGCCAGCACCCTTCCACCATACGAGTCTTTAGAAAACCCCGTTTGCTAGAAAGTTCAACCATAAAGAAATTTCTGCCGATGACCACCGCCGAAAAAAAATCGATTCGAGGGCATTTGTTTAAACAATGCGCGATCGCAAAGTTTCACCGTTCTTCCGTAGAGCGACGCTAGCGATCTTGATTGTTCGCGTAGTTGACCAGCAAAAATGCTGCCAAATATGAACCCTGACAGAGATAAAAATGCATTTGTTTAAATAATGAGCATTGTAAAATTTCACCACTCTTTTGTAGAGTGAGTTTCGAGAAATTTCGTTCGCTCGAAATTTGGGCAGGGATCGAAATCGTTGACGATAAGCGGCATCGAGGTTACAAATAGTGTTCGAGCTTATTTGTTTAAATGACTTAAAAAAGCCGGTACCCTTCCGCAAGACGAGTCTTTTGGTGGTAGCCGTCGTCGAAAAAAAAAATCGCGCATCGCGTCGAAGAAAAAGAGCGCATGCTTCCAACAAGCGTACCATGGTCGCTACCCATAGTTGTGTGTATTGTGTGATACACACGTTGATGTAAGGTGTTGCGTACGACCGAACGGCGTGCGAGAATGTATTCGTTCTTTCTGCACGCTGCATAGCAAATACACACACACACACACACACACGCGCGCGCGCGCGCGCGCGTGCTCAGCGATCGCCGTCTGGTTGGCTACCACTCTTCGTCCCAGTGCAAAGCATCGAAACCGATCTCATGAGTGCTGCGCTGTCCGTCGGTAGCGACTCGTAGCTAAAAACTGCGAGATTTGCGCTTCCGACGTAACGAGAGGCCGCGTCGAAATTTTCTGGCGTGTGGCACATGGCCTCGAAAACCGTATCGGATTCTTTTAGATAATGCGGGATCCTTTAGGATTCAAATTGCATTCGTACATTGGATTTCATTGGGGGAATCTCGATGAGATTTCAATGAACGAGCGTAACGTTTTGGTGTAGGGATCCGACACGATGACCCATTGGATCCCCATTACGAAGTATGCACAAGTATGGGAATCCAATTTCCACGTCAATTTCCGCACGGGATGTCACCCGCTTTCCAACGCGATGCAACTCATCTTACGGTGCCGGAATTGCAACCGGGCCTAATTCTCGGAGGAATCTCGTTGGCTGCTTCTCTCGGTCGATTTTCTCGTCACTTCGACTGGCACGCCGTGAGATCCGGTTGGCAGACAAAATTTCAATCTAATCGTAAACAGAATAACGAAAACTCCTAGAGTGCACAAAAAAAAACGACAACAGAACTGAGATCGGAGGCAACTTAAGGCTGCCGAGACTTGGAACGAGACCTTCTTTACTTTGTGGCGGTGATCTAAGCCAATCACGTCACACCGTATACTTATTACGCGATATAAACCAATGGTTTCCCAAGTGGCTCCTTTGAAGTTATACACTACAAGACATTGATTTTGATCAACTACCATTTATCATAATCCTTCTTGGCACCAATATCCAAGGTACACATGTTAACCTCTCGAAGTGTGCAAAGTAGAGACTCGGAGAATTTCTGCAAAAATTTAACAAAAATCTTAGTGAATATTAACCCCGTTTTTTTTCATCCTGCTTTTACCCAAACATAGTGAATCCTCCTGGTCCCAAACATAGAGAAACTCAATATTTGAGTTAATGGGTCTGCATAAGCTTAGGGCCCAAAAAACCGCTCAATTTTGTATATTTTTTTCTGATGATAGTACTGAAATGTCGAGGTCAGCAATTTACACGCAATTAATACACAGTCTTGCCAAATTCGAGGTAAACAAATTGAAAACTATTGATGAGAACAAGCCTAAAAATGTACTTTTATTATAATGATAAAAGTGTCATATGACCGGACACTTTCTTGAAATTTTGAAAATGACAAAAATGGAATACTCTAGAAAGTTATTCGATTTTCGACAACAATAAAAACACCTTTGACAATTTCTTATTAACAAATGAATAGACATATGAAAAATGATCCGATCATACGAAGAAATTTTTTATAAACTATGCACTATTTGAATTTGAAGCCAATAGGACGAATAATATTTTGATATAAGTACGAGCATCACCGTTTCATAGAACACTGTATCGAAAAAAACGCTGAAGCAAAAAGGGTAAACGCGGAGGGGTGGTTCGTTCTAGCACGGGGAGCGTGCTCCATAAAAATCGTTATAATGCGGTACATTTTATGATTTTTTACAAAATCTCCTTTGCAAATTAAAGTCAAGCGCCTGAGCTCTAAAACTATGTAATATAAAATCCC
>OX632359.1:19001603-19078801 GCA_951751655.1 Ophion costatus | reverse complement strand
GTACCAGGTGACACACGTTTCTATTTTACTTTCATTGTTGCTTCGTTCGCACAGAAAGGATATGCTCAAGGAAATAGTCACTGAAGATGAAAGCTGGGATACGTAACCGAACGCAAAAAAGCCAATGGCTATCTCAAGGGGAAAAACCAGAACTAACTCCTAAACCATCCTGTGGAGAGAGAAACGTTTTACTTTGTTGTTGGTAGGATTTCGAGAGCCTGGTGTATTGTCAGCTACTTCCGCCTAACACCACAATAAAAGTCAAGTTCTACTCTATACAATTACAGAGGCTGTCTGAAATTATTAAACAAAAACGTTGTAAACGTCGCCAAGTTCGTATTTTTCACGACGGCCACATGTAGCTAAAATGACAAAAAAGCTATTTCAGAATTAGAATGGGAAGTATTGCCACATCCACCATACTCACCGGACTTAGCCCCGCCAGATTATCGTTGATCTCGCGCTTTGAAAAACTATTTACGTGATACACAATTTGATAATCGAACGGTTCTTTAGAATGCCCTCAAAGAGTTTATCAATTCAAGAGCTAAGGATGTTTTAATGGGGAGCTAAGGATTTGTTCAAGAACGACTGGCATTTAAAGTTTACCAGAGCGATGGACGCGAGTTGTAGATGAAGACTGTATTAGAAATTAATTTTATCTTAATACAATGTTATGTTTATTCCGAAAAGGCGCCGTTTGTGTCGCAAGAGCTTCTTACCATCCTAATGGAATTTGGAAAATTTGAAGCAGCAAACGGGAACGCCATAGGACTGTACTTACGAGTAGGGCGATCAATCTAAAAAGAATGTAGTTTGGATAATAAACGGCGAGGATTGGCGCCTGGCTTATTTGGAGCGAAACGATTTCTATATATGTGTGCATATGATCTCTTCTCAGTTGTATACGAACTTCAATATATCTGTAGATATTGTAGTGCAAAAATAGTAGTCGTAACTGGTTCAAGCACGCGTGCCGTTCCGCGAAGTATATTCATTGCTGTGACGAAATAAACCGAATATACGATATCCCTGAAGCAATAGAGGAAAACGCGCAACGAGGCATTCCTCGATTTCTCTAACACATGATTAGTATACACGCTCGTATAGATGATTGTGGAACGCGGAGTAGTTAAAATGAAATTCACTCTGCGAGGTCATTTCAGATTTCAGATACTGTCGAGTACTTGGTATACGTTCTCAATATGTCAGTACAGAGCTAGGTTTTTTTTAACGAGACGAATGCTAAAGTGGCCTCGAACTTCTTAGGACATTCGTTAACAGCTATCTTATTTATTCAGACTTAATTGTTGATATTTATATGTACGATATATATTCTTTGAATAAAGTGTATAATTCGAAAGAAAGATCGGCTGATCAAGTCTCGGGTCTATATTGAAATTGAAAAAAGACTCGCAATTAAAATGTGAAATTTAGTGAATGAGTGCATTCTCGATTAAGGGCTATACCAGTGTGAACGCTGAAAATTAGGGCGATTTTCGGGAATTTTCTGGACGAAAAGTACTCAATTAAATATTTCGGAAAATTAAAAATATATTTGGCTGTATTTGACCTATATTACATCATTTTTGCATAGAACAATATTGAGATCTAAGCGACTTATGCGCTGCCTTCGCAAGCGAAAAAAGTTCCTCCACTGCTGACATGATTCCGGCCGATTGAGTAGCCGAAAGTGAAAAAAAAACGTCGTTAAACTGGAAGGTATTTCTTGTACAATGGAGTAGGATTTTATAAAATAATCAAAATCTAACAAAATGGCGTAGTTATGAAAAAAGGGTTTTCTTGCTTATAAAATAGTCGTTTTTTTCAATGCTTAATCGTCAAATTTCATCCAATCAAAAATATCCTACGTCATTGTAGAGTAAATATATTCCAGAGTACTCAGTTCAAATTTCAAGTCAATCGGATAATTGCTCTGTAAGTTACAGTCAGCAAATTTAAAAAATATTTAACTGGGGCATTTTATACATACAAGCGGTTGATCTTTAGAAGGCGGCGATTCCGGAAGTATTAGAGATACGGCCTCGACATTTTCACAGGATATTCTTGAAAATATAAACTGTCGAAAAAGGCACAAAATCGATTTTTTGAAAGTTTCACACTGGTATAGCCCTTTAAAGTCTTGAATATAGCACGTTTCATGTAACTTTCTAATCCAACGCTATCCGTGTAAGGAGTCGGCACATTAAACTTGAAATGGTAACGTCTAATTTATTGTTCCCAGTGTAGGATAATGTTTAAACGACGAATCGTAGGATTTTACAAAGGCAGTTTTAATTAATATAGTTCTCCCGGTTGGTCGGAATGCTAGTGTACATTAGTCAGTTAATCAGCTTAACAAATATAGCAAAGACTTTTCGAGGGTGATCGCGACTGGACACTGCGAGGTCCGGAGACAGAATGCCCCTTCGTTGTCCATTCCTAGGCGCCTCGCCTAAGACCCTTCGGCCTTCGTCCCTTGTCTTCTCCCTTAGCTCCGGAAAACAGCCCTGGCGTTTATGACCCACTCAAGAGTCTCGTAACCTGACCTCCGACCGAGTCTCGTCGAAGCAAAAGGAAGAGGAATGAAAAACTTTTCCCACACCAGTGAACTTGTATTTTTGTAATATATCGATGCACTAAATACGAATAGGATTATAATTGTAAACGTACAAATTTCTGAATTTCAAAAACGAGAATATATTTTTGTAGGGTATTGAAAAAACCCACAAACGTTATAGCAGAGCAAACAACTTCGAGGATCTTTTCGTTTTCCATGATCTATTTTCGCTTCCAATGTTTTTCCATTGCGTGAAGCACGCCTCAAACATTTTTCTGCAGCCACAAAACGACAGTGCCTTTTTTAACATCCTTCGTTGTGGAAGTTATCCTCGAGGTCGTCTTAGAGAATTGCCGGGAATGAGGGCGACGGGGGGGGGGGGGGGGGGTGGCAGGTGTAAATCCTGTCAATCGATGTTTACCAATTACGAGCGAGTATACCGCAGAGCTCCCGAACAATTGAATTCCGTTGTAATTCAAAATCCGAACTTCAGTAAGAAACTAATCGGGGTTTGTCACTGAACTAAAATACTGTACATGCACGCACAATGGCACACCACTCAGATCTGGCGAATGAAATTGCCGATCAGTGAACTATCGCATATTTGAAATATCGCGATCCTCGGAATTCTCTTGATTCGACCCCAACGGCGCGAACCAAGCTAAAACCGTTTTTTGCAAAGAAAATCCGAGTACATTTATCAGTGTACCAAACAGAGTTGTACAAAAAGTTGCGAGTAATTGCGTTCTTTGGTAGAGAATTCCCCGCTTTTCCGTCGATCATCGAGGGACGAAAGTCAAGTGCATGAATAAGTTCCTTTGATCGTGGCTTCGACTAGACGGCACCGAAGTACCTTTTGTTTCTACCACGTATGTACAGGGTATAAACATTATGTGTCACCACTCCGCCAGGTGATTCTCCGAGTCACGTTCGGCGAAGATCACCCCCAACATAGACCCGCAAACTTAACCTTGACCCCAAAACTAAAGGTTACATTTTTTATTGGCTTGAAAAATTCTACTAAATGACAGGAACAAAAGTCAGAAAGGAACCATGAGTCGCAAATGAGCCCGTCACCCTGAAAATGAAAAATAAAATTTAAAAAATTCGGAAATACGAGTTTTCAGGATCGTGGATAGGAGAAACACAACAATAGCGAAATGAGCACCAAAATAAAGCCCTCCATCACTTTGCCAATTGATTTTATTATTCGAAAACAAAGAACTTCACTGTTGTCCGACTCTCACCACGAGAAGGTGGACGGATAGGCACATGGTAAATGACAACGACTTCTGAGGCCACTGTTGTCACACCGTCGCGCGCGCGTGCGTGTGTGTGTGTGTGTGTGTGAGTGAGAGAGATCAGGTAGCGGTCAGGTTTCCGTGGTTTGTCACTCCCAGGATATTTACCGACACCAAACCCTCGCTGCCGTCTTTTTAATTATCGCCTAATTAATTTTATCGCGGGCCACGACGTTGGCGTTGGCGTCGAAGGCAAAGAACCGATCCGGTTATACCGATGGCTCGTAGCATACGGGCTTGTTCTCCAGCTTCCACATGCCGACCTCCATTATGCAGACATGCTCGGAGCCTTTCCTCTAAATTGGTCTGAACTCTGGCCAAGAGTTGTCGGTTTCGTCTCAACTAGACTATTCCATCATCTATCCGGCCTCTCAGATCCACTGGCATTCTGATCGCTCTGCCAGATCTATAAACGATGGCTTTTTGGCTATAAACGATGGCATTTTAATTTATAAATAAAACGCATTATTTATTTGAAAAAAACGAATATTTTTATTTGAAAATAAGGTACAATTCCGTTACACATATGGAGGTTATGTGTAGAACTCAATTTCTCGTCCCTGTTTGCAAACGGTCACTCTTTGGACGAAAATTTCAATAACATTTTGGCATAATTGCGGGATCATTTCATTAATGGTGCGACCAATTGCTTCCTTAAACTTCGGAAGCGTCTCTGGATCATTGGCATATACTTTTCCTTTCGGAAAACCCCAAAAAAAGAATTCGAATGGCATCAAATTGCACGATCTTGATGGCCAACTCATATTGCCGTGGCGCAACATAACACGAACATGAACCTTCGTCTGCAATAACTATGCAGTAACAGTGCAACAAATAACAATTTCGATGCGTTGCTCGACCATGACTGAACGTCAATACTTCCTGATGTCAGTTGTCAAAGATTCGCAACAAAAAAATGTTCGCAACAAAAAAAAAAATTGCGGGCCATTTAAAATGTCAGATCATTTTGAGACACCCGTTATGTTGAGTATAGATGTACACGGTGTCAATGGGCCGTTGATACGTGGACTCTCTGAAAACACATCACTTCGCCTCAAAGTAAAATTGACTGTGAACGAAACAAGGTGTATTTAGATATAAAAAAATGAACACGCACCAAATTTGTTAACTGTCTATATTTCGCCACCAGCTTCATAAAGATCATGTCGTTGCCGTCTCTATAATTAGAATGCCAATAACAATTTTTTCCCCAAATGTTTTTTGGTACTTTACGTTCCAGGCGTCGCTGAAAAGCTTTATCTGGCGAAGGAACGGTCCGGGAGGTGCATCGAGTTACGGGCTCCCACTTCGCGTGCTTATAGTGTGAGTAGGTACTAACCAAACCCCAAAATTGTAGGTGCCAACTCGGCTTCGCTGTCGTGAAATCGCCGGTCAAAGTTGGGAGCCCGCTTACGTACCGTAGAGTTTGTATACGAACATAACCAGGCGAGCAGCCCAGGGGCAAACGAGTAAGACTCCCGTCCGGACGGCTCTGGTTCGAGTCCCGTCTATGATATTTTTTTTTTCATTCTTTCTCAAATTATTGTTGAAATTTTCAACTTAAGAATAAAATATTACAAAAAATTAAAAAAAAAATTACTTGCCTTTATTGATCAAAACTTACAAATTAAATGTCAATTTTTTTTCACATCTTGCAATTTTTTTCAATTTTTAAAAGAAATTAGCCGTAATTTATTAAACATTTTTTTTTCGATTTGATATTTCATTCCATTTTTGATATCTCTTTCAATGGGGCAGGGAATCTTTTAAAAAATTACCAAGGAATATAGTATTACGTCCGAAGACGTTTAGAAAAGATAGATATATTTCGAGGAGTTGTAAGCGTCGGGCGGTAAATGCTTTACTCAGATTACTACCCTAATAAGTCGCGAGTGCTCTACAGGGTAATAATTCGTGTGGGAACGCTTGTTGTGAGACCTCGAGAGATCTTGCTTCTTTTGTTAGTTTGGAAATTTAAAGGAAGGCTGGGATTTCATTCTTTAAGCGTCACACAATAGTTTAATTAATATTTCATGGTTTTTCAATTCGAGGCATTCAGAGTCGTATTACTAATGTCGTAAATATCTTTGTTCTTTGGAACGATGTCGTCGCTGTCAATGTCTTCTTTTATTCTCGTTGACAATTTATTTTAACATACACACAACGTATTCGCGGATTCTTTTCGATAGTACTGCCGATTCACACTCTTCTACGGATAAGACCTGGATTTCGGACAGAGTAACGACGTGTGAAAATTTCTGATTTAGACTGCTCATTAGATTATACGTCTGATACTACTGTCGGATCACTCTCTTCTACGCAAGACTTGGATTACGAACAGTGTATCAGCGTTAAAAACTTCGGCTATACTACTAGACGCTTGTTGTCGCGACAAGGAGGTTTTATAAGGGCGAGATGACTACACGAAGAGGGCCACCCTCTTAATTGGACAAGGAGAAGGGAACTATCTTCCGTCTGTTCTTAAAAATCTTCGAGAACCGTCGACCTCTTCTGAGAAGCAATTCAAGTTAGATATCTTTGATCTTTGCCATTCCACCTTGCCTATCCCTGTGATAGAGATAGATGCTTTGCCCGAAAACTTCTATTGCTGATCACATGCAGAGCGGAAAAAGTAGGGCGGCGCGGCCTTCAAAGCTATATGCATTTGGTATTGTGTGCAGTTAGCTAACAAGGGAAAAGTATATCTTCGCCTCGCTCCTGCGATACACGTGTCTATGGAGTGCGAGGAGCAATACAATTTGGAGATATCTGGAACACTCATATTTTCGGTTGCGGTGGAAAATAAAAATAGCAGACTCTATTGCTTCTCGCACGTGTACAATTGTGTCTGTTCTGGCCAAAAAGAAATAAGAAGAATCGTCGTACGTGACACCTCTCCACTTAGACAAGTCATCGTCCTTGGTGACTTCAAATTCATGCATATTAAAATATGACTGTACTGGAATATGTATAAATGGTACAAGAATCATTTACTCTAAGTTTGAAATATGGATTCAACATCTGGTTATCAAATTTGGGGTCGTAAAGAGTAGGGTACTAGGTTTTTCAAAGGGGATGTGGATTATGAATATCGATCCGATAGCGTTTCTCCATAGACTCGTCATCCTTGGTGCAGGTGACAATATATTTCGTGCGTTTTTGACATCTACCGAGGGTTTTGATAATGGGTTCGGTTGTTGATCGATCAATATTGGTTTTGTAAATTCCATCTGATGTGCATATATGTCCTCTGTCAATGCTCTCCTGACGGAAGGTACATCTAGACATTGCGATTGTTCAGAGAATTATAAACCGAGGCTGGACCTTGTAGCCGTTAATATTTCGATCAGAAATAGGCATATAAATATATGTATATACGTGTGTATATATAAATATTATTCTTTTGTTCGTGCAACGGATACTCTCCACTCGATGTTCTTGAATACGCGTCGAAATATGTTGGAAACTGATTTGATATTCTGCGGTATTTTCGGGATATAAGGATCAGAATGGAAAGAGGTGATGGCTGTAATAGTGGAGTTGAGTCCATTGGTAAAAATAGAAAGTTTAAATATTTTTACGTCCAATCACGATATAATTCTTCCTTGAAATTTAATATGCATTAATTTGCGTTCGTTATCGTTATCATTATGGTTATTAGTTAGTGTCGGTAATGTATTAATATGTATGAAAGGTTTTACAACATTCTGTCTATAGTATGATTTTCGATATTACCACTATTTGTTTGTTTTGGTAAACATACGGTTATCGTATGGTTATTACGGTTTTCCGTCTCGAAAGACATCATGAAGGGCTTAGGTTTGGTACTCCAGTATAGCAGATCGATTCGACATTTTTGCAGCGATCGCTTCCGCGGGCATTCTTGCAGTACTTAATGTTTGAACGCCATCGGCGATATTGTCTTTGTAGGCCAGCATCCAATGCGTCGAAGGATGTAAGTAGTAGAGCTAGGCCGGTTCTAACTCAGGGATCTCAGGGGGGAGCGGGGCGGGGGAGTCGAGCGCGGGGAAGCCGGGGTATGCATGGTGGCGGGGGGGGGGGATCCTGCATGCGGCAGCCGAGTGCGGGGTTCCGGCGGAGAGGGGGGGGGGGGGTGTTCGAGAGTGGGGAGGCTAGTTTTTCCGGGGTATGCATGTCAGTGGCGAGGGGGGGGGGGATCCTGCATGCGGCAGCCGAGTGCTGGGTTGTGTTGGAGGGGGAGGGGGGTGTTAGAGAGTGGGAGGCTAGTTTTTGGTGACGATGTCTTCCAGGCGATAGCTGGACCCGCGGTCGAGAGGGGGAAGCCGCTGTCGACTCTGTGGGGGAAGGGGCATCATAGAGTCGCGTTTCCTTGAAAACCCATAAAATCTGATAATTTATTATCAACATTATAGATGTAAGCGGAGCATTTTTGTCTAGACTATTCACAGGAGTATATATATATATATATATATATATATATATATATATATATATATAAAACTTAGCCAAATGTGTGCATGTGTGTGTGTGTGTGTGTGTGTGCGTGCGTGTGTATGTGGGGGGGGGGGGGAACTCCCATCTATGGCTAGGAAAATTTTCGGGAGTGAGATAACGATAGTTCCCATATGAAGGGTGGCCCTTCAAAGCCCATAAAATGCTTTATTTATTGCATGCAGCTGCAGCGTTATTCCAAAACAAGTTTCAACCCGTCGAGGTTTCATTCCACAACATTACGTCAAGATGTTCAGATGTGCGAGTATGTACGCAGTGCATCCGGCCAAGCACCCCCTGGACTTGACCAAAAACGAGCTCGAATAAGTTCCAAAGGTCTTGCTCCTAAAGTATTGGGGTAACTTTATTGGTTTACTGTGGGATCGTTTGCCGGAGCATCATCGGAACGATAGTGAAGTGATATCGTATCTTCCATGCATGGAGCATTATAATACGCCACAGATGAAGGATCACATTGATGGCCCCCCACCCCAACGTCGGGACTGTGGAAAGTGTTGCGAGGGGGGAAATGCTCTACGTGCGGGGTTCTTCGAACGTGTTTGAACCTGTTAAACGCGCCTATGATTGGATAAGTGGGGAGAAGTTTTAAAAATCTGAGTGGAGGGGCTACGAGGGAGCTTATGATTTCATGGACCAAGCTCAGACTGCACTATTCCACCGCACCATCAACTTCTCCGAAAAGAACTTTGAAAAAGAGTGAAAATGGATCTCTCAAATATCAACAAGGTCAGCCTGATGGCGGAATTCCTCCCAACGAAGAAGCTGTCAGAACTCCACGTCCATACGGATCATCAAATCACGGACATGAGAGCTGTACAGACCAAGTTTGGAAAACGCTACATCGTGGACGTTGCAAATGAGTGTGCCGTCTTCTTGCCAGCGCGGCTGGTAAAGGCCTTCGATCAAGATGTGAAAATGTTCGAGAGTATGCTGCAACTGGCACGCAATGGTCAACTCTACATGAAGTACATTGGTGGAAAATACAACAGCGTCGAGTTCCGTCGAGTCTGAGTATGGTGGAAAAGAATGCTCGTGAAGGCCCGGCGGAAACAGCGAGTTCAACAGCAGCCAGCATCATCATCACCATCGTAGAGTGCAAGGACTGTTTGCATCACAGTCATCATCATCATCATCATCGTAGAGTTTTCGACGCTCGAGTCTGAGTATGGTGGAAAAGAACGCTCGTGAAGGCCCGGTGGAAACAACGAGTTCAGCGGCAGCTGGCATCGTCACCATCGTAGAGTGCAAAGACTGTTTGCATCACAGTCATCATGATAGAGTTTTCAACGCTTAGTGCTATGTAAAAATGTACAAAAAAAACTTTTTCATCGAATATAATGTAAAAAAAAAAAAAGAAAAATGTCAAACTGTACTCGCCATAGATATAGGAAATAAATGGAGAGAACGATATTTGTTCAAAATGTTTTTATTCATTTAAAAAAAAAAACCCTCGCTCACACAACGCTTCGTATACACTCAACCAGCTTTTCAGTGATTTTACATTTGCATGGGCGCAATTGTATTTCATGTTGGAGGAATGATGCGGGCATTTGGATTTCGTGATTTTCGGCAACTTCTGCAGCGATGGACAGTCCAGAGTCTCCAGATCGATGACTTTTGTTGCTGAATCCGTGAATCTCGATAGCCATGAGCACTTCTCGAATCCCTTGGCATAGATGGTAGGAGCTCCTTGCAAGATTCCTCGAATTGTCGTTCTAGCTGCCTCGTACGGTATGCCGCTGTGTTCCCATCGTATTCCATGGAAATTGCGTTCCAACCACTTCTTTGTCATTATGTACTTGGCCGGTAGAGAGTCCCATGCAAATGGTGCGTCGAAGGTGAGCGTCAGCGGTTCAGCATCCTTGTCGTGGAGTTTGATGATGGACATCTCCTTCAGGACAAATTTGTTCGTGGGTCTCTTGAAGCCCTGTACATCGACGATAAGCTCCATGTTGACTGATGCGGGTGCGAATCATCAGCATGATTTTATACCAATTTTTTAACCCCACCGCTGATTGGATTGTACTCGACAATGCGATCATGGAGGATCATGCAGTAAGCTGAAGTTTGTGGCGGAATATTATTTTTCAATTCGAACTCAAGACGCACGTCAACAGGGCCGGACTTGAGAGAATCGTTTTGTTTTGAGCAGTCAATGACAACGAGGGGGGCTTTTTCTAAAAATTCAATCCTGCTCAGCCATGGTTCAGCCTCTTTGTTGTAATAGGTCAGTTGAAAGTTTGCGTACATCTCGTAGAGTAGAGCATATTGATTTTGGTCAATGTTCAAATTCAAATTTCCATATGGATAGCATTGTGAGTTGAGGTAAAGTTTGACATCGCTCAGGTTACAATGATCAAAGTGCCTGGCATTTTGTTGTTTCTTATTTTTCCGTCCCGTCTGCATGGCGAGTATGACATAACGTGGCTTCTCCAGTTGATTCGAAGTTTTCACAGACCACACGTGCTTAGAGGTAGCAGGCAGCAATGGATATTCATACAGTTCCCATGTTCGGAAACTCATGGAGATTGGTGCATCTTTGGCGAGAAACTTTAACAGCTGAATTTTTCGCTGATCCGAGACTGTTACATACGGTACGAGCCATTCTATTTTATGCAATACGAGTTTGTAGTCTTCGGCGGCCGTTTGTACAATGGCATTATCATCGGTCTTTGATCTCGTGAGAATCAACTCGTGCTTGGCATTTACGACAATTTTATGATAATCTTCGGCAAAGCCGAGGAGCATGCTGAGCGGTATACACACATCAAAGTTTCCCGATACATCTACAATCTGCTTGGTCTCTTCGACATCGAGCCATCCAGTGTTCTCGAGCATAGAACTTTTGGCCGGTGAGAGAGATGAATATCCCTTAATTACGCTCGTAATGCCAACATTCTTATTACGATCGATTTCTATGCCATTCAATTCATATCGCACTTCCTCAAACAAATGACAAATGGCATTGTTGACGAGACTTGTAGCAGCGGTTGGCATCCCATCACGCTTGGATAATTTCCCACATATGTGTAGGGAACTCTTGCTTGACAGGATGGAGAGGTCTTGATGTTGGATGGCAATACGGATTTCATCGCTGTTATTGAAGGTTGAAGATGCATATGGCTGATGAGCGTGAATCTCGCAATGGATGATGGATTCATCAAAGACCACGGGTGTCTGAATGTCTACGATGTCTTCTTCCATTTCACGCAGCAGATGCACAGAGCACAGACTAAATAATTTTTTACACGCTTTCGCCACGCACTTTGAGACCCAAACTCTTCAAGAGTAGCACGTTTTGAGGTGTTAGCACTTTGGGCGCTGGCCGACGACTGATCGTTTTTATCCATGGTTGTTTATTGTTATTGGAAGATCTATTGAAAACTATACCCATCACGACTTTATATGCAGGCGTATGGTGATTACTTCACCGCGGAAATTTACCAAATCACCGTCCTGATCCACTATGCGAAGCTGTATCGTATCAATCGTTCGACTTGTGATCGGCAGATAAATTACATGTGAGGGAACTTCAATGATCTTATAGCCCGGTGGCACAGATGGAAAGAATTCATGAATTGTGTGTACTTTTTGTCCGTTAATATAGGCACCAGCGGTAATGTTGCACTCAACGCGTAGGGCATTCACTTTGAGAATGGCTACAGGAAGGTCAGATTCATGTCTTTTATTGGCTTCCAATTTGCGTGCGGTGAAGCCTAGTAGATGTCCAATAGAATCTGTCGGCTCAAAATTTACATCATGATCACACGCGATCTCACTGCGTAGCGTATTATTATTGGGTTTAATGCTGATGCTGATGTTTTTACGCGAGAGCTCTGCTTGTACAAACGTCTCGATATCCTCTATTTCATAACTACCCGTAGGTATCGTCAACACCTCTTCTCCCACATACAGTTTATCGTGACCATCGTCGATATTGGGAATAGAGTTGAAAGTCAACAACTCCACGAGACCGAGAGTATAATTTTTGTGTGGCGAGAGTTCGATGGGGGGAAAGTATTGCACCTCGAGTATGGATGATGAGCCAGATATGGTCAATGTTAAACTTTCATCCATGATGCTGGTAAATTAACAACTGAATTCTCCACGTCATTTCCCCCCTATATATAGTGTATATTTGTCTTTGTGCTGTAATTGCCGACAAAGAAATTTGAGACACAAATGTCCACATTCAATCGTATCATACTCCTGATATCCAGTATAATTATAATTTACGCTACCAACACGAAAATATCTCATGAGTTCGGATGGTGGTGGAAGGTTGCCGAAACTATCAAAGTACAGGACTTTCCATCCAGTCTTTTTGTAAGCGACCCAGTGTGTTCCAGGACCAACATTTTCATCCAAATTTATGATTGCTGCTTCACATTTGAGGGGCCCGCTCGCTGGCAATGTATCGCGCATGTAAACTCCACGAAAACGTGGATTTTTTAGGATTTTCGCATATTTGAGACGATCGATGTCGGTGAGAGGTCGGTGAGGTAGCGTAACTTCTAGTTTTTTGGCTTAATATGAAGACCCAATCCCTGCTTATATGGTTTCAGATGTAAGCCCTTACCCAATGCGATCGCTTCAATTGTTCGATTATGGCGCTTACTTTCATCCAATTCACGTTTAGCTGCTTGAGCAGCATTTACCGCTTTAGCTATGCTCGCCGCACCACCTGACAAAGCACCCGCAGCGCTAAGACCCGCAAAAATGGGCACGAGGAACGGTAATAAACCACCAATTTTATGGGGTACAGGTAGAACTCGAGGTGTGCGTACTTTACCACCTTGCATCTTTACAGCTGCACGAGCACCCTTTAGAGCTGATTTAATAATCTTATGTGGATCATCACTTTGAATCATTGTCTTCTTCGCAGCGCCAATTATTTTTTTCAAACAAACGCCACCCTTGCGGGCCTTTATCCCCATACCAAATTTTCTCTTTGTCTTCATAATATTTGCCACGCCCCAAGCACTGGCTTTTTCACCGATACTAGCGTCTCGCGCACTAACTCGTTGCCAAGCCTGTTCAGCCAACACTTTATCCGCCAAATGTCTCGCTTCAAGATTATCCGGATTTTTCGAATATGCAATATCGTGTTGTTTGCAAGCTGAATCCAATGGATTAATGCCCGGATCACCACGAGCAAGACGCTTGGCCAACTTTGTGCCTGGTCCGCAATATTGATAACCAGGCAGATGCAATTCAACGGGTAGATTGTTGATTAGGCGATTGACGACACCTTTACCGCTATGAACGATCATGTCTAAAGACAATACTCGACTGACGGCGAATCCGTATAAAAATGCTATTTATATGATTTTTCCGTTAGTCCTGTGCGAGATGGCATCCAAGAAGCAAACTCACGGAGGTAGCCTTCCCGTGATAAATTTCGATGAATTTGTCGAAGATGGCCGGGAGAAAAGACAAAAGCGTCATGGACAGTTATTGCCGGATAGCATACGTGCGGTGTTTTGTGGTCCATCAAATTGTGGAAAAACCAATGCTTTGCTCACTCTCATCATCCATCCCAATGGCTTGAGATTTGAGAACATTTATTTGTATTCCAAGTCGCTGAAGCAACCAAAGTACAAGTTGCTCGAACAATTACTTGAACCTGTGCATGGAGTTACATATAATCCATTCAATGAGCATGAACAAGTGATTGCACCAAGTGATGCACGTCCCCACTCTATATTCATCTTTGATGATATTGCGTGCGAAAAGCAGGATAATGTTAGAGCATTCTTTTCCATGGGAAGACACGAGATTGTAGACAGTTTTTATCTTTGTCAGACGTACACCCGTATCCCGAAACATCTCGTGAGAGATAATGCAAATTTCGTGGTGCTTTTCAAGCAGGATGATATGAATCTCAAACATGTCTACAACGATCACGTTAATACGGATATGACTTATACATGCTTCAAAAACATGTGCATGAAATGCTGGAATTCCGACAAGTATGCATTTATCGCGATCGACAAAGATAGCAATATGAACGAGGGTCGATATAGACAAGGTTTTGATGATTTTCTCACCATTGATAAATGAATCGTCGCTGGTGGTTCAAGAGGCAGTATTGTGCACGCGTCGACAGTGACAACATGAAGAGCGAACAACTGTTGAGAGAAAAAAATGTATTGCGTGAAATTGCCAAGGCGAGCGATGCAATTAGACGAAAGCATCGAATGATGAAAATTGGCAAAGAGAGTGATGAGCAGAGAATGCGAGATGTCTTTAAGCCTATAGTCAGACCATTGGAGAAATTGGTGTCATACAAAAACGGTGAGCCAGCGAAGGAGGAGATCAAGGATGAAAAAGCCGACGATAAAGAAGGAGATGCGATAAATAGTGTGAAACATGAATTGAAGAACGAGACACACGATTCCTTCAAGAGTGAAACACAAGATTCTTTCAAATTGATATACGAGGATGATGATGATGATGAGTCACAAAATGTCGATGACTTAATCACCGAATATCTCCTGCTGTTACGAACAAATAGAAAAGCAAGCCTGGATGTATCATATGGTGTGCGGAATCTCTCAAACAACCGATTAATGATTGGTGATTCTCCGATAAATTTCGACTCTCAACATATTCGTGTGGGAGATGTGAATTATGCGAAAACTGTTGGATTAACTGAGCTGCTGTTTAAGAAAGTGCCCAATATCGAAACTCTCACACCAGACGATTTGAAAAACTATGAAAAAATTGTCATTGCGACGAATGCTCACAAAAAATTTTATAAGCCTAGTGCGGCCATACGACGTAATACCTGTCACAAATTCAACACTTATATTGCAAATATAGCCGATCACCACGTGGGAAAGGGTATGCCAACGTATAAGCTGGCTAGAAAAAACGCTCAATTGGACTATGTATATTGGGACAATCCCAATGAGCTGGTAGACCGTCTTCGTCTACTTCTGGCATCACAAGCAGCCGGAAATTCGGCCCATGCGAATGAAATTATATCGATTATCGAGGAATTGCGTGAAGCTGAAATAATTTATTAACTAGGCGTCGGAAAATTTATGCATTCTCATCATGAGTGTCGATGTGTTTGGACGCCAATTGCGTCAGAGTGTACTCCTCAGTAAGCAAGGTCCTCCAGGCCGACCTGGGATTGGGTTTAAAACCACCGCAGATGGTCATTATGACGTGGGGCAGAAACGATTGTGTAACATCGCTAATCCGGAAGGACAAGACGACGCCATCACTCTAAATACTTTACACAAAAGATCCCGAACTATCATTAAGAACATTCGCAAAGAAATGAACGAGAGTAATCAGCTGCTGGTTAATGGACTTGAAGCTACGATAAGAGATATTGCAAAGACACTCGAGGCCAATGTCAAAAATCTACAAGATTTGGTGATTCGTAATTCACGGACCATTGCTGCACTGGATGCGCGACTGAGTGGACTAGAAAATGAACGAGAAAAAGAGCGCTCTCGTGCTGGAGCTACATAAGCCTGCTCGACGAAACTATCCGCGTCGACATGTGGACATCCGCGGCTTGGATGAGACCTGGCAAGCTGATCTCGTCGATATGTCATCGTACGCACATCAAAACACCAAACATAAATTCCTCCTCACCGTCATCGATACTTTCTCAAAATTCGCCTGGGCCGTACCAATGCTGAGTAAGAGTGGTAAAGATGCAGCAGCCGCAATGAAGTCGATACTCGTTAAGGGACGCATACCACAGCACTTGCACGTCGACGAGGGAAAAGAATTTTACAATTGTCACTTTAAATCCCTAATGAAAAAGTACAATATTCACATGTATTCAACATATAGCAACTTGAAGGCATCCATTTGCGAGCGTTTCAATCGTACATTGAAAAATAAGATGTGGATGCAATTTAGTCTTCGTGGTAATTAGAAGTGGATCGATATTCTTGATAATCTAGTAGCTGAATATAATGATTCCGTACACCGTACCATTAAAATGAAACCGAGAAATGTCAACGCGGAGAATGAGAAGGAAATATTGCGGCAAGTTTTCAATAAGACTCAGCCGCCAATAAAAACACCACCGAAATTCACCCCTGGCGATAAAGTGAGAATCAGCAAATTTAAGAGTGTTTTCGAAAAGGGTTACACGCCAAATTGGACAACGGAAATATTTACGGTATCTCGTGTGAAGAAAACGCATCCAGTGACGTATCGTTTGAAGGACCATAAAGATGAACCCATCGCCGGTGGTTTCTACGAACAAGAGCTTCTCCGTGTCAAGTACCCCGATATCTATCTCATAGAAAAATTTTTAAAGAAGCGCGGTCATCGAATGTTTGTAAAATGGCTGGGTTTCGACAATGCCCACAATAGTTGGATAAGTAAATCTGATTTGTAGTCGTCAATAAAAAAGGCCAAAAACATTTAGACTTTTATGACTCTCTTTCTACCCGTCAACGTGGAGCGCCACAGCAGGCGTTTTCTCTCCCTCCAATCCCTTCTTCCCCCTACTCTCGAACAGTGTATGCGGGAATTAATGGGTACACATGGATTACAAAAGCCGTTTCCTTTACTTACAAAAGTCCATTTTTGCAAAATCAAATATTTACAACAAACAAGTTTTACATCGAGTTAATGTTTACAAAAACATACGCAATTTTCACAAGTTTTATACATCAAGTATTTACAAAAATGTACACAATTTTACATCGAGTTTATATGCATGATACTTTGTTACAACGGTATGCTGTAATGCCCCCATGGTAGGGTCTCAGAGGTCCCAGGTATGATATACCGCTTATCATCATGAGGACTTAGAGCGATTTTCGTCTCACGAATGGTGTAGACCTTGTGCAACTTCGATCGAATACACGTTTGACTACGCATCATTTCAATGTCTTCCTTCAAGCATAGGGCATAATCGTCAAACGTGATTGTCCTAGCCACAACACTGCTCTTGACACCTTTGACTTTTTTAGTGTCCTTCTTACCCTCAACACGTGCCGCATACATTTTCGATCGAAGTCCAATGAACTCGGTCATAATTGCACCATTACATTCGTCTTTCATGAGACCGGGTACCTTCTTGTTGACAAGCGGCATTCCATACCTATTGTCCACCGGATAATCGGTCGTATCGAATTTTACAATGTCGCGCTTCATGTCCATGTACATATCATCGCTCTCAATGTCATATATGAGACTATCTGTATCGGTATACATGATTTTACACTTATCCCGATACAGAGGCACCATATACTCGTGATGAAATCCATACAAGCACGTTTTGGATATGTCGAGGATGCACATACCCACATATATCGGCTTGTTGAATTTCACCTCGAGATTGCGCAATTCTACAGCAATAAGGTTTTCCGAAAAAACACTTCGGCTGTGGAAGTTTGGCTTCGAAATCATTGCCTCTGCGCCATACCTGCCCTCCCATTTTGTTAAAAGCTTTACATCTACATGATTGCGCACATTCTCCATCGTTTTGCCAAACACCGCATTGTTCATCAATTTGAATAAATTCTTTTCAAAATCGTTTTTGGCCAGCGTTCGAAATTGCGTATTTAACTCGATATATGAACGTAGCCATGGGGATTGTGTGAATTGTAATACCCTATGGATTTTCGTGAGGCAAAGTCCATGTCGTAAGCACTGCTGTAAATTTCGATAGTGAATGATGTAGCGTTTTTTATCACAGACGGTTGCTAACAGCTTTTCCCCCTGCTTACCCGGCGGTTTTTCATGTATTGGACAAAACGGCAGGTCTTTGTGCGCATCATGTAGAGATTGTGGATATTCCAAGTCGACTTCAAGGATGTAGCCTGTTGGTGAATCTAGCGCGATGGAAGATGGATCAAACTTGGACACGTCGTTGACCCATCGAAAATCTCCGTATGGCAAAGGTTGACACATTGCCCATCCATACAAATTGTTGACGTCAAAATACATCAAGTATGATGATGCTTTCGATGGATCAAACGATTCCATGTACTTGTTATTAGCGTGTGCATATCGGTTTGAGCATTGACTGAGACCACCGCGTATACCCCGCTCAACGAATAAAACCATGTCGATGTCGGTTAGTAATTCAAACTTGACATTCGAATGTTTCAGCATTGCATCCCAGGTATACCCCGGCAATGTGTAGTAATACGCGGGATCTAGGCCATAGCTCTCGATGCACGTATTTCGAAAGTTTTCGAAAATATCAGCTAATAACAAGACATCTGTCTTCAAGTATAAATCGCTATAGTCACCCAGCGTTCGAATGGAGAACCGCTCCCAAATTTTCTCAGCATGTGCATACTCACTCTCAGATACTGTAGCATCTGTCAGGGAACTATAAAATGCGTCCCGTGATGGTAGGCAAGTGTCGTCTAGCTTGGTCACGTTATCAATATACTCATAAGGGAAGACCCCTTTTCGCGTCAGCAAATTGAGATTGTCCGTCGATAGCGTTGGGAATTGCATGCGTAAAATTTTGAGTTTGTCCTCGGTCAAAAATGAGGCTAATTTGTCGAGACTGGTGTTGAGGAATTTGTATGAATCGATGAAGCGCAATTGGATCTTATGTTTTGAATCGTCTGTAATTTCAACATGCTTCGTGAAGGAGATGTATTTCTCCTTTGTGATTGGAAGCACATCGGTTTTTCCTTCGAACGCTGTGGCTACTTCCTTGATTATAAAATGTGCATCGTAACCGGACAAATTGTGAAAAACTATGGGAATGAAGAATGACTGTTTGTAGTTTAAATTGCAATTAGAATGTGCAGGGCCTCTATAGCGTCCAGTCAGATGGCAATGATCTCGAACGCGTACATCTTCTTGCGCGAATGGTTTCCTGCATATATGACATTGGGTCGCGTTGCGAAAACTGGCCCACTCGCTCGGTGTCAGATAAATCATTGGGACGTTGTCGCAGAAAATTTCTTTTATGCGCAATGCTAGTTTTTCAGTTCTTCGACAAACCACGAAACGCAATCGACACTGCGACGTGAGTGATATGAAGATAGTGCTTGATCATACGCACAACACACGTAGTATCCTATACTAAACACTTCATGATGTTGATACATATCTTTTGCTTGGTTCTTCTCATCAGTCTTTGCTAAAACACACTCCAAATCGGCATACACAATGAAGGGATGTCGCTCTTTCCGGCTAAAGTTGGTGAATTGGAGCCACTTGTTGGTGTCATTCGGTAGTCGGATCGCGCAGTCGTTTATTGCTCCACAATCGACCTCGTGCGACTGCAATTTATCCTCGGATCCGAAGTAATGCAAACACCTGCAAAAAAAAACATTGTTTCGTTCAATCGATCTAGTAGATGCCAACGGAATATAACTTATGTGAACTTTACATACCTATCACAGATATATTGTTTGTGCTCCTTTTTGCTCAGTTGTGCATTTACGAGTCTCGACAAGTTCTTAATCCATGTAAAATGCCCCACCTTGTTATCCTCGGTATCTTGCATGTACAACAAATTGATGTGCTTCTCCTTCTTCTCTTGAGTCACGCGTATTGGAACAATGTCCTTTTTGTTGGTGGTGGTGGTATACACGTTGATGGATAAATTGTTTTGCAGCTCAAATTTTTTTATTTGGTGTATGGTTACCGGGAATTGAATGCCCTGTAGATTCAGTACGCTTGAGTAATGTGGGTAAGATGACGGACGGTCACTGTTTCGTTCAGCTGGGTGTAGAGCAGCGCCAACTGCCCATGCGAAACATGCATTATCGTTCGATTTGACGTTAATCACAGCCCGCTTCATTATTATTTCCCGCGGCAATGATATGGAGCACCCAGCACGCATCGGATTATACTTATTCACATTTATCGTGAGGTTAAGTACTTTCCGCAAAGCCCAGCCACTATCTTGTTCTTGAAATTCATCGAGTTTGGTTAATAGCTCCATAACGCATTGCTGGTACCACTCATTCAAATCGCTTGTGTTAAATAGTTCACAGTTTCGCGTGTTGACACTTTTATTGGCATGTTTGTCTCCACTCGCGAATTCGCCATTAAACACTGTATTAACTTTAATACTGTTATGTTTGCAGATAGTATTTGTGCACATGTTGAAGCACTAGGTCGCGAGCATCGTTGAGAAATTGCCGTGGTTCGATGTGATTGCGATTGATTACGGAACCGGTCAATATTCGACTATTGAAGGATGTGTCAATCTCTCGCCAGATTAGCCCATGATGACCGTGTCCTGCACCCGTGTGTATAAAATGATTACGCACAGAATTCCTCAACCCTTCCAGCCGCGCTATTTGGGCTATCAATGACTGTTGAAGTCCAATTGATAGTCGCGGGCGCTTAATGCGGCTTTGCGTTTCCAATTCTTCGATAAACTCAACGCACCGTTGTTCCCACACAGCAAAATCTTCGAATGAACTTAGGAGCGCGGCTTGGTCGTGCAAGATTTGTTCTGACTTCTCCGCGTTGCTCTCCATATTTGATGAAACGAGGCTTCCCAAAAGAGATGATGTTCACTAACTGACTGCTCGATCGAAAGTGCCAACACTTTTGAGCGCAGCAGATCATTAAGCATGGTTTTCCCCTCTAGACATTTTCCGTCTTTCCCTATCATCTCGGAAAATATCACCAACCCACGAGAATGTTCTAATATCGCATTGGAATGCCGGGAAAAATAAAAGAGCATCTCAGTCAAGATGGATGTAGTGAAAGAAAAAAATTCATTGGCTCTCGGCGCTCAAGTGGTCCACGGTCGAAGCCTAAATAGGTCTCCGATCCATAGATCTCCGAAAGTTTATAGTTTTTCAACATAAACACCGCGTTATCGTATATGCTCTGAATAGCGGAGCAAAAAAAAAAATTCTAATAGCTTGGAGAGTGGTGTTAACGAAGAAAAAATCCTTAACCATGGGACTAACTTGTCCAGACCTGTATGATCTCAAGTGTCGGCATCAAGGTTCGACGTTGCACTCTCTGTATATATTTCCATTCAGAGATGAAAAACTAAAGCCCGGTAAAATGGAAATGCATTTTTTCCCCGAATCACTGTCTTCGTCGCTTGCTGTCGTAAAATTTTATGGGTTTTCAAGTGTGGACCTATGGAATGATGAGGCCCGAGTTGCACATGCGAAGCGATAGGGTATGACGGCCCCTGGCGCTCGACGTAAGAAAAAAAAGAGTCGTAAAATTTGAGACTTTCGGACGAGGTGGTTGAAACGTTGGCGCGCGCACACACACACACGCACGCACACACACACACACACACACACACACACACACACACACACACACACACACACACACACACACGTACACGCACGCACGCACGCACGCGCACGCACGCACGCACGCACGCACGCACGCACGCACGCACGCACACGCACGCACACATTTGGCTAAGTTTTTTTTTCATATATATAAACTCCTGTGAATAGTCTAGACAAAAATGCTCCGCTTACATCTATAATGTTGATAATAAATTATCAGATTTTATGGGTTTTCAAGGAAACGCAACTCTATGATGCCCCCTCCCCCACAGAGTCGACAGCGGCTTCCCCCTCTCGCCCGCGGGTCCAGCTATCGCCTGGAAGACAGCGTCACCAAAAACTAGCCTCCCCACTCTCTAACACCCCCCTCCCCTCCACCACAACCCAGCACTAGGCTGCCGCATGCAGGATCCCCCCCCCCCCCGCGCCGCTGATATGCATACCCCGGAAAAACTAGCCTCCCCACTCTCGAACACCCCCCCCCCCCTCGCCGCCGGAACGCCGCACTCGGCTGCCGCATGCAGGACCCCCCCCCCCCCCCGCCATGCATACCGCGGCTTCCCCGCGCTCGACTCCCCCGCCCCGCTCCCCCCTGAGATCCCTGAGTTAGAACCGGCCTAGCTCTACTACTGATGTAGCTTGCTTGTTGTTCGTCGACCTTATGTTTTGTTGGAAATGATGAGGTGTCAGTCAGTCGACGTGAAGCGAGGTTTAGCCTTAGGTTCGTGGTAGCGCCAGTAATGCTTGTTGGTCTTTGTGAGCGGGTGAAATACAATTTCCGAGTGGAAGCGTGGAGAGAAATGTAATTATTTTGTTTGGTTCCTTTGGAAAATAAGAAAAACGTGTTATTGATGCACATATAAAAAAAAAAATATTAGTGATATTCAACTATAAAGTATTAGTAAGTCACTCAAGGCAGTAAGATAAATTGTCATCGTATACAAGGTTTTAGTTTGTCTAAATGTTTAAATATACGCTTTCCGGTTTATGTTTCTAGTACAGCATTATGATTGTTGAGAAGTTCAGTTATCAAATGTGGTCTGGTGTAATGACAGTCGAATTTTCCTCGTCGCGGTTCTTTTATTACGTAGGCCATATCTCCCGGTTTGAAGTTAGCCTCGTGAATGTGTCTATCGTAGTACCGTTTGGAGCGATATTTGGATTTTAACAAGGATTTGGAGGCAAGTTGTCGCATTTCATTAAATCAGGATGTATAGTAAGGTCGCACCAGTAATCGCCATAAGTTTCGATTTTCTCCGCGGAACGAAAAGAGCTTGGGATACAGGCAGGTTTACCATATACGAGCTCGAAAGGGATGAAAATTAGTAGATACGTAGATTGAGGTGTTTTAGGAAAACGTTGCAAAAGGGATGAGTTTGTCCCAGTCTTCGTATTTGTCAACGTAATGCTTAATAAATTCGGTCAAGACAACGTGGCTTCGTTCTAAAGATCCATTGGATTGTGGGTGATAACCGGAAGTCATAACGTGCTTGATTTTAAATAGTTTGGCAAGGTGGTGAAACACCTGTCCGGCAAAGGATCTGCCTTGATCGCTTAGAAGGATTTTTGGGATTCCAAAACGAATTATGACTTACGAGCTAGATCGTCAGCAATTGTTTCAGCTTTTATATCGGGTATGGGTACAGCAATGCAATATTTCGTCCGATTGTCCTGTATAGTGAGGATATGTCGATGTCCGTTTGGCGTTATGGGCAATGGTGTCGATCGAAATTTTGTCAAAGGGTTCTGCTGGCGTATCAGTAATTGCCATAGGCTCGCGTGTTTTAATCCGAGTCAGTTTCTGTTCTTGACCACTGGGGCAAGTTCTCACATATTCTGTTACTTCAGCTTTGAGATTAGGCCAATAAAATCGTTCTCGAATACGTCGATAAGTTTTAGTTACTCCTTTATGTCCGCCTACTAAACTCTCGGGATACTCAGAAATTATCTCGCGTCATATTTCCTCGTCTGGTATTACAACGTTACCTTGGCAAAGAACGATAGAACAATCACAATCGTTTAAAAATTCTTCAAGTATTTCTGTTATGAAAGCGTGACTGTAAGTTTCTAGCATGTCTCCCGGTTTTGATATCCGTAATGATTTGATTTGATATTCGGTTATCATGTCTTTTACTGTATGGAGCACGTTTTCGCACGTCTCGAAGTGTTTTGATTGCATTTAGGCTTGATTGCATTCAGGCTTTTTCCACTTAATGTCTTGTGGGCAAATTTTATACGTTCCAATAGGCAATCGTGAGATCATAGTTGTACATTCATAGTCGGCCGAAATAAAGTGCAAATAATTTCCGTTGTGATCGGTCAAGTTTTCATTAGTAATACTTATTTGTATTCTCTTTTCGTCCTTTTCCATATTAGGGTACAATAATGCAGGTGGAATTGCACTTGAAACCATTTTATTGGGCCGTGTATTCGGGATATCGTTAATTTCTGTATTCTCAATTTCGATTTTGCTATCACTATCTGCAGAATCGGGATTCGGTATTAATTTATTGAAGTGAGGTCCGATTGGTGAATTAGATTCGTCTTCATTGGTACTGGTTTGTATGTTATTGTTTATTGCGGGAGTCGATCGACCTGTGGGATGTCGAAACGTAATTACGGAATCGCCATTGGTCGCTACCTCATCGTCAGCGTCGCCGGATTCAGTATGTTCGTCGGTTTGGGTGACACAGTTTTTATCCGCGCCTGAATTTCCGTTGGTGTGATCCCACCAACATCTAGCTGCATTACTTGAATTCTGTCTATCATTGACACCTACTTCAACTATGTTTTTGTGCCTTGAGGTCCCGGGTAGGTTTTCGTCTTCGGAAGGAGGTTCATCAGTCTGAAGACTTTCATCGATGCCAAAAGTAAATTTTAGGACGTCCATAAATCGTTTCGTCGGTCGAGATGATGGCTCGTTTGAACGTATTAGGGGTAACGTTCTTTTAGGCACGAGGCTAGGAAACGCGCTGTGTCGGCCCCGTGTGGTAGGGGGTGCCCTATCGTTTTTCGATGGGATAGAAGAAAAAGTTTGTTATTGTGTGGTTCGTGACGTTCGGATGGGTACTACCGGTATTTTGGAAGTAGTTTTACGTTTTCGCACTCCCTCAGCGATTGTTGCTCCAGAAATGCTTGGTTCCTCGAAAAGAGTAGGCAATGGCTTATTTTTACTGCCCAATGGTCGATCACGTCGGATTACTGGGTTTGAGAAAGTTGCGCTTCGCGGGTTTACAGTCGTTGGCGTTTTCTTTGCGGAAGATGAAATTGGTAATATAATCGTGTCAGTGGTAATGGGGTTTCGAGAAAGGGCATCGGCATTCGAGTTAAGTTGCCCTGATTTGTATACGAAGGTGTATTCGTATTCGCGTAATCTAATTCTCCAGCGGATTAATCGCTGAACGGGCAATTTTACTGAATCGATCCATTTCAATGCTTCATGATCACTAACGAGCGTAAAGTGTCGTCCGTACAAGTAAGGTCTGAAATGCAATATTGCATATACCACGGCTAAACATTCTTTTTCAGTCGTTCTGTAATTTCTTTCTGCTGGATTTCATAGTCTTGACATGTATACGATTGGTTTATCTTTCTCGATTTTTCCTTGGCTCAATACTGCGGCAATCACGTAATTTGAGGCATCGGTCGTTAAAATAAAAGGTTCTTCAAAATTCGCGTATTGCAAAATCGGCGTAGAGCATAAGGCTTTATTCAAATAATCGCAAATTTTCTGTTGTCCTGATCCCCATTTGAATTCTACCCCCTTTTTCAATAAATCTGTCAACGGTTTAGCTTGTCCCGAGAAATTTTCTATAAATCTTCTGGAAGAACCCGCTAGGCCAAGGAATTGCCTGATATTCGTCACTGTCCTAGGAATTGGGAATTTACTGACCGCTTCGGTCTTTTTAGAATCAGGGCAGACACCTCCGTCACTGATTACATGTCCGAGATAGATAACTTCTGTATTAAGAAATTCGCATTTATCTAGGGAAGAAGCGAAAACTACAATGTCATCGAGATAGACAAACAGTTCGGTGTCTTGCAAACCATGTACAACTCTGTACATTTATCTTTGAAATGTAGCCGGTGCGTTTTCATGACCGAAAGGCATTCTATCGTATTTGTAGTATCTATTAGAGGTGCTAAAGGCTACTTTCTGTCGGTCCTTGGGATCCATTACTATTTGGTGAAAACCTGAGGCAAAATCAACAGTCGAGAAATCTTTTGCTCCGCCGAGTCGGTCAAGGATTTCAACGATGTTAGGCAAAGGGTATGCATCGCTGATTGTCTTTTCATTTAGTGCGCGAAAATCGATAACCATCCTCCATCGTTTATTCCCTTTTGAATCTGGTTTCTTGGGAACCATCCACAAGGGCGAATTGTACGGGGCAACCGAGTCAATGATTATATTTATTATTTTCGATAAGTTTCTTTACTTGTTTATTAATTTCTTCTTTTTGTATTGGAGGGTATCGGTATCGTCGGATTGTAACAGGTAACTCGTCGGTCGTAGGTATGTTGTGTTTGATTTCTGTGGTGGCTGGTAAGTTATCATCAGGCAGATGGAAAAGATGTGAAAAGTCGTTTACTAGGTCGAGAACATGTTGTCGTTCTTCTGTATGGAGGTGATCTAAACGGAGAGATTCTTGAATGTCTTTAATTATTTCTTCGTGCGTCCTGTGCGTATGAGCATCAGTATCGTCGTTAATATCAGGATCGAAAGAGTCTTGTTCATCCTCGTAATAATCAAATGGCAATATCTCTTGTGGGGGTATTTCTATTTGCAAGTCGTCCTCGTAGGCATTAATTGCATATACAAAGCACGTGTCATTATTATTCGTAACAATGGCGTTTCCAATGAAAACGTGGTCGAATGTCGGTACTCGCGGTAGAAAACCCGTTTTTAATTCCGTTTTTAGTAGCCTTATTGGTACTTGAGTACGACTGCGGCCCTTGAGATTAAGGATGGTATTATTGTTTTCCTTTGGAAATTCGCTTAGTGAATTATAAATTCGCGGGTTGTTCTCCTTGACTCTTTCGAAAGGAATAGGTGTGATCGGCTTTGAGGAAGAAACAAGTGCATTATGGTGAAAGAATATTTCAACTTGTTTGTTTTGAAGGAAATCGATCCCGATTATTCCATCTGTGAGGATAACAGAGTTTTCATCGAAAACCTAGAATTTTTCGGGTTTCTCGAAAAAGGTCAATTGTGTCGATTTTAACGTGTAGATTTTATCGGGTGTTATACTTGATAGAGTGAGTGATTCGTGAGCTGCGATTATGCACCGTCCTTTCAACGATCTCATTTTAATTATATTTATGTCCGCGCCGGTATTAATAAGAAAGCGGCTATAACCCTTTTCGAGTTCGGGCGCGCGTAATGTAATTATTGGCGATCGTCTTTGTCCGTCGGTCCATTTAACATGTCGTCTACCGTGCAGAATTTTACATTCGAGGGACGCTGGGTTTGCGGTTCGCTCGTCGATGCGTCCATTCGGCGAGCGGTACTCGAGTTTAAATTCTCGCTAGAGTTGCTGGGCTGGAAGGTAGTTGTCTTTTCCTCGGTGTACTCTTCGCGAGAATATCTTTCGTCTTTAAGATGCTGATTTCGGTACACAGGGTAGGAAGGTGGATAGTAATTAGAAGGGTAGCCTGACCAATTGTGAGTACATCGGCGGCATAAAAGGCTTTGGAAGATACGCTTGCGGTGCTTAAAAATCATTCTGGGGAAAATTTCTGGGTGGTAGTCTTCTTGTGAATGATCGTTGTTGAGGGTACTCCGAATATTTTCCGAAGGTTCTATTACCTTGCGGCGGAATAAAATTCGGATGAAAGATATCTCATTTGTATTTTTATCTCGTTATCTCGTTAGTATTTTTATCGTAAGAATCTCTGTTTTCTTGAGGGTAGAAAGATACGTGCCGCGACTCTACGTTTCGCGGGCTCTGATATGCTGATTGAGTTTGGGTGAAACACAACGAGTTTGAGTTTCTTGCATTCGCGCCCTGCATATCTCTCTCGATGCGTTGAACTACTCGAAATGCTTGTTCTAGTGGTTGGGCGTCCTGAACGCTAACAGCGTATAACAGATCATCGGATAGTCCTCTTAAAAGATTCTAAAGCCAATCCGTCAAGCACAGGTAACATTTGGTTTGATTGTCCTTCACTAAATTTATCCTTTAGAGCAGCGACCGCACTCGTTCGTAGTTGCTGAATTCTGGTATAATAATCGAGAACGGTTTCATCGCGTCTTAGTCTGATAGCTTGAATTTTTCTACAATAAAAAGGGTATGATTTTTTTGGCGAAAAATATTATTTCAAGACGTCCGATAGACTTTTAATTGAATTAATTTATTTATCAGCGATTGCATCGCGAGTGGTTTCTTTCAATTTCGAACAAACGGCTTTGAAGAAGGCGTTGCGTAAGTCTTCGGGCACAAACGTAATACCATTTTCGACATCCTGAATAAAAGCTTTTAAAGGCATATTTTTGCCATTAAAATTTCGCACGTGAAGCAGTGCTTGCTGGAGTGCCATAAATCCACCCATATTCGTTAACATTGCATCAGTGATATTCTGATGATGAGTAAGATTTGCTATCATTTCGGCGTTTGCCGTTTTTGTTTAAATATAATACTTCTGTTCTTTTAATTATTTATTGCTTCCTTTAAAATAACGAAAAATTGTTCTTATTTATTTTATTTTCATCTTATTTTTGTATAATAAAAAATGAATTTATTTATTTATTGATTGGGAAAAGAACGTTTCTTTTATATATTTCACAAATCAAAGAAACGTTCTACACATCCCACTGCTGTCACCAAAGTTTTCTGTTACGTCCGAAGACGTTTCGAAAAGATATATATATTTCGAGGAGTTGTAAGCGTCAAGTGGCAAACGTTTTACTCCAATTACTACCGTAATATGTCACGAGTACTCTACGGGGTAATAATTTCATGTGGGAACGCTTGATGTGAGACCTCGAGAGATCTTGTTTCTTTTGATTGTTTGGAAACTTAAAGGAAGGATGAGATTGCATTCTTTAAGAGTCACACAATCGTTTAATTAACATTTCATGGTTTTTCAATTTGATACATTCAGAGTAATATTAGTAGTGTCGTAAATACCTCTGTTATTTGGAGTGATGGCGTCGCTTACAATGCCGTCTTTTATTCTCGTTGACAATTTCTTTTAATGTACACACACAACGTATTCGCGGATTCTTTTCGATAGTACTGCCGATTCACACTTTTCTACGGAAGACCCGGATTTCGGACAGAGTAACGACGTGTGAAAATTTCTGATTTAGATTGCTTATTATAATATACGCCTGGTACTACTGTCGGATCACTTCTCCGGAAGACCTGGATTATGAACAGTGTAACGGCGTTAAAAACTTCGGCTATACTAGGTGCTTGTCATCGAGACCAGGAGGTTTTATAAGGGCGAGATGACTACGCCAAGAGGGCTACTCTTCATTGGACATGGAGGAGGGAACTATTTTCCGTTTGTTCTTAATAATCTGCGAGGACCTTCGACCTCTTCTGAGAAGCAATAAAAGTTAGATTTCTTTGATCTTTGCCATGTCGCCTTGCCTATCCCTGTGATAGAGATAGAGGCTTTGCCCGAAAACTTTTATTGTTGCTCACATGCGGAGCAGAAAAAGTAGGACGGCGCGGCATTCAAGGCTATATGCATTTGTTGTTGTGCGCAGTTAGCTAACAAGGAAAAAGTATATCTTCGCCTCGCTCCTGCGATACACGTGTCTATGGAATGCGAGGAGCAATAAAATTTGGAGATATCTGGAACCCTCATATTTTCGGTTGTGGTGCAAAATAAAAACAGCAGACTATTGCTTCTCGCACGTGTAACATTATGTGTGTACGGGCCAAAAAGAAATAAGAAGAATCGTCGTATGTGACAATAGGAATGAAAAATCTGTTTTAGTAATCAAAAATTTGTTCAAGCAATGTTTTTTTTAAATATTCACGCGTACACTCTGACGGGTGGTAACTATTATAGAAAAAATTAAAACATTTATATTGTCGACACCACGAACATTGTATAAACGCCAACTCGTTTTCGTCGCAATCGCAGTTTTGTTTTCTCAATACCGCCGGCAAAGTCACTGCGTTGACGTTGTTGAAAAATTATTTTTCTGATGAGTCCAGATTCGCAGCACGCCCGGCATGTCTGTAACAAAATTAACGATAAACTTGTAGTATATTGTATTTAATACTTGATGCGATCCGCTGCCGCGTCTTTCGATGCAAGCTATCCGAAAATTTGTAATGGAAATAATGCGTTATTCACGTACCTTATCAAGTTTTTATATACTGGAGCCTATCAACAACGTCAACGCAGTGGCTGTTCCGGCGGAAGTGAGGAAGAAAAACTGCGATTGCGACAAAAACGAGTTGGCGTTTATACAATGTTCGTAGTATCGACAATATAAAGGTTTTGATTGTTTTCATAATGATTATCACTCGTCAGAGTGTACTCGTGAATATTAAAAAAACACTGCTCGAAGAAATTTTCAATTAATAAAACAGATTTTTAATTCCGATATTCCTTGGTATTTTTTAAAAATATTCCCTACCCCATGGAGAGAGATATAAAAAAATGGAGAAAAAATATCAAACAATAAAAAAAAAATTAAATTCAATTACGGCTAATTTATTTTAAAAAATGAAAAAAATTGCAAGAGATTTGAAAAAAAAATTGACATTTAATTCGTAAGTTTTTATCAATAAAGGCGTGTACATTTTTTTTTTAATTTCTTGCAATTTTTTATTCATAAGTTAAAAATTTCAACAATAATTTGAAAACGAACGAAAAAAAATTATCATAGACGGGACTCGAACCAGAGCCGTCCGGATGGGAGTCTTACTAATTTGCCGCTGGGCTGCTCGCCTCGTTGTGTTCATGTACAAACTCTACGGTACGTGAGCGGGCTTCCAACTTTGATCGGCGATTTCTCGAAAATGAAGCCGAGTTGGCACCTACATTTTTGGGGTTTGGTTGGTACCTACCCACACTATTAGCACGCGAAGTGAAAGACCGTAACGCGATGCACCTCCCGGACCGTCCCCGCGTGGGATTCCTATTAGAAAATTGACCCAGATGTACAGGATAAATGTGTGATAATTCATGATCACAACAATCAGGTCATGAGCTCCCTTGAAGAATCAGTGAAAAAAGGCTGCCAATTCTAACAAATTGTAGGTGGGCAGTAGTAGGGCTGGAGCGGTTCTAACCCAGGGATCTCAGGGGGGAGCGGGGCGGGGGAGTCGAGCGCGGGGAAGCCAGGGTATGCATGGCGGGGGGGGGGTCGAGCGCGGGGAAGCCGTGGTATGCATGGCGGGGGGGGGGGTGGATCCTGCACGCGGCAGCCGATTGCGGGGTTGTGGTGGCGCGGGAGGGGGAGGGGGGTGTTAGAGAGTGGGGAGGCTAGTTTTTGGTGACGCTGTCTTCCAGGCGATAGCTGGACCCGCGGGCGAGAGGGGGAAGCGGCTGAAGGGAAATTCTCGGGAGTGAGATAACGATAGTTCCCATATGAAGGGTGGCCCTTCAAAGCCCATAAAATGCTTTATTTATTGCATGCAGCTGCGGCGTTATTCGAAAATAAGTTTCAACCCGTCGAGGTTTCATTCCACAACATTACGTCAAGATGTTCAGATGTGCGAGTATGTACGCAGTGCATCCGGCCAAGCACCCCCTAGACTTGACCAAAAACGAGCTCGAACAAGTTCCAAAGGTCTTGCTCCTAAAGTATTGGGGTAACTTTATTGGTTTACTGTGGGATCGTTTGCCGGAGCATCATCGGAACGATAGTGAAGTGATATCGTATCTTCCATGCATGGAGCATTATAATATGCCACAGATGAAGGATCACATTGATGGTCCCCCACCCCAACGTCGGGGCTGTGGAAAGTGTTGCGAAGGGGGAAATGCTCTACGTGCGGGGTTCTTCGAACGTGTTTGAACCTGTTAAACATGCCTATGATTGGATAAGTGGGGAGAAGTTTTTAAAATCTGAGTGGAGGGGCTACGAGGGAGCTTATGATTTCATGGACCAAGCTCAGACTGCACTATTCCACCGCACCATCAACTTCTCCGAAAAGAACTTTGAAAAAGAGTGAAAATGGATCTCTCAAATATCAACAAAGTCAGCCTGATGGCGGAATTCCTCCCAACGAAGAAGCTGTCAGAACTCCACGTCCATACGGATCATCAAATCACGGACATGAGAGCTGTACAGACCAAGTTTGGAAAACGCTACATCGTGGACGTTGCAAATGAGTTTGCCGTCTTCTTGCCAGCGCGGCTCGTAAAGGCCTTCGATCAAGATGTGAAAATGTTCGAGAGTATGCTGCAACTGGCACGCAATGGTCAACTCTACATGAAGTACATTGGTGGAAAATACAACAGCGTCGAGTTCCGTCGAGTCTGAGTATGGTGGAAAAGAATGCTCGTGAAGGCCCGGCGGAAACAACGAGTTCAACAGCAGCCAGCATCATCACCATCGTAGAGCGCAAGGACTGTTTGCATCACAGTCATCATCATCAATATCGTAGAGTTTTCGGCGCTCGAGTCTGACAAGGAACATCCCTCAGGTGTCCGCCTCCGATTTTGTTGCAACTCATATATGTGATAGACCATCGAAAACTTTGAGGCACGTATTTTTTTTTATCGGCGGAAAAACGGATTTAAGGGGGGAAACCGCCCCTCAAAGAAAGGCGTGTCGAGGGGTGATTCTGCAGTTTCACCCAGAAGCAATCCACCGATCTGAATGAAACAAAAACGAAAATTCTTCTAATGAAAAGCGATGAAAAATCCACTATGAAATTGTTAAGAAAAAATTTAATTAGAGGGTAAACCACCCCTCAATTTGCCTTTTTTCACCCCACACTTAAGAGGGTTGTATGCAAATTAATAAAACAAGTATCATTTTGAAGGGCCATTAAAATTAAAGTTGACGGGTTTTTGCGTTTTGGCGGCATAGCATATTTAAGGGGGTAAACCACCCCTAACATAAATTTATTTATCATGGTCGTTTTTTCTGTGTTTAAAGTATATCCGCTGATTTCAAATATTTCTATAAGCTACAATTTAATGTTTTATCATATTTCAAAATGATTACATTCGTCTTAAGGGGTAACTACGCCTCTGACGAGAAACATCATTGAAGTATCCGCTCTCGATTTCGTTGAAACTCATATATGTGGTAAAGCATTGCAAACTATTAAACATGTTTTTTTTTGTATCGGCAGAAAACCGGTATTAGGGGATGAAACCACCCCTCAAAGTTTCTCCCACAAGCAGTTCACCGATCTGAATGAAACAAAATCGAAAATTCCTCTAATATTAAGCGATGAAAAATCCACTACGAGAGTGTTGATTAGAAATATAATTAAGGGGTAAACCACCCCTCCATTTTTCGTTTTTCACCCCACGCTTAAGAGGGTTGTATGAAAATTAATAAAACGAGTATCATTTTGAAGGGGAATCAAAATTCAAGTTACCGCGTTTTTGCGTTTCAGCGGAACAGCAAATTTAAGGGGGTAATCCACCCCTAACATAAATTTGTTCATCACCGTCGTGTTTTCTGTGTTTAACATGTATCCGCGGATTCAAAATATACTCCCGCATTTTTAAATTATTACGTTTCTAAATTTTTACATTTAAAGGGTAAACTACTCCTTCTAATTGCTTTTCGTTTGAAGTTTCGCGAAAGGTTTCACGAATTTCGTTAAAACTGTTTTCATTTAATCGGTAATATCAATTTTGTGTTTGTGTGTGCAGGCATATTCGTTTTGAGTTTTAGGAGCGGTACTTTGGGAGTGGGGACATGGGGCTACCCGTTACTGATAAGACTCATATTTTCGTGTCGAGACGCTTCCGATTTTAATATGCACATCCATTAAGCATCTCCATAGGAATAAACATACACTTCTACTATATCATTAATTATAATAATTTCCAGAATAAGTTATAAGGCTCACTTCGTATATTTCGGAACGATGATGCGCCTGGATCAAGCGATAATATAGCCAGCGACGTAGTTTTGTGGAGGAATGTATATTTTTATTATTTTACTGTTTATTTAATTAAACATATTAATGCAAGGGTAATGAAGGTTTTACAGTAGGTTAACGAACATGTTTTTAATATATTTTGACATATTTCAGTTGGGAATCATATCAGCCGATTTAATTAATAGTACTTGTGAAAAGTATCGCAGTCATATGCCGTCAAATCATTGTCTCGTGACATACTTTTTTCATATGATAACTATCAACAATCATGGCTCATAATTTCTGCAATACTGATAGTCGTCAAAAAAATGCTTTAAACACAACGACTTTTTGCACCATGCACATCTGATAATGGCCAAATTATTGCAACCGGGTATTTCACAATGTGTGTTCGATTCACCAAAACCAAAGGTAACAGGATTTTCAAAATCTTCTGGTTTTTTAGATATATAATTACTTTTATACCATGAATATTTAAAAAGATTAGAATACCGCGGTGATGAGAGTTGATTGTGTGTAAGTGATTGCAATTTAATTATATTATTCCTCAAGTGCAAATTCATATCAGATTTTAATAATATTACACTGTCTGAAAAATGTCGGACGAAATTTTTCCACACTCTGAATCCAAATACATCGAGCGGCTGAATTTTTCGAGTTGTACCTTTTGGAATAATCATTGGGATTATCTTCTTATCACGAGGTGTCGCTTCATGAACAACCTTAGGGCAGTGTCCACTCCAGGAGTCTATCAATAATACGCTATGTCTCCCGACGTTAGGAAAGAAAACCTTTTCCAACCAAGTTTTGAAATGCTCTGTTAACACAAAACACATTCAATATTTAAAAAAAATACTAATGTTGACATCAATTACATTTCATATTTAAAAAAAAATCATTCATCATAATATGTGAGCATACGTACCAGAAGTAAGTTTTCCAGATTTGGATGCTAATACAAAGACGTTTTCTGCTTGAAATGGCGCTTTCTCTACTCGTGGTCCGAATTCACCCTTCGTCTCCTTTAAAACGATGAAAAGTGGGGAAAGTAATTTCCTCTCAGCGCTTATAGTAGGCTGAATTGTATAGCTGTGAGTTATTGAAGAAACTGACTGTACAACGCATTCAACTTTCTTTTCTCCTTCCGTTGCAAGAGTTCGCGCCGAATGAATTTCCATATGAAAACCGCTTTGATCCGAATTATACACATTTTCCGATCCATACTTTTTTATCAGTGGTGCAACATCGGCGACAAATTTTTCTGCATTTTTCCGTAGAAGTTCTTCTTCTCCCGTAGTTTTGCGCGTTACAAATTTATTGATTTTTCTGGATACAATGCGATGCTGTTTTTTAAAATTCCATAGCCAATTATGAGAGGCCTTAAATCGCACATCATTGAAACCTATCTCCTTTTGGGCTTGTAGCGCCCACTTTTGAAGATCAATATCATGTATGATGACACCAGCATCTAGAGCAGTCTTCAAATTCTTCAATGTATATTCAGAAATTTGCGCTAGCTTTTCTTTATAAGTACCGCCTTTATTCAGCTGATGTGCCCAGCGCCGCAATTGTCTTTCAGACTTGACAGATTTGTATTTCTGTTGGACGGTTTTGAGGCTATAGTTTTTTGTCTTACCAGACCTCCAGTATTGAACTGCTTTATTTTTGTAATCGTAGTTCACCTCATCATCACTGGAACAGGCGTCAGAATCACTACCACCAGTATCCTTTTGCCATACGGTATCTTCTACAGCATTGGCTTCGTACTGTTTAAATGGTTCTTGAAAAGCGAGCGTTTCTTCCTCTATCATTTCAACTCCATTATAGTCTTGCATGGAACTGATCAATATTTGTTCAAAACCGTCCGCAAGTTCAATTTCCGCGTTGTTAACCGGCGTTTGTGAAATATCCATAGCTTCAAATGTAGCTCGTAGAAGTTTGATAACGTTTATTGGGTCGACTTTCATGGCTGATGAAATTTGTATTATCCAATACACAGTACACTGTTTGTAGCTCACTTTAACGTGAAATGGAAGAATCCGAATGCTAACCGTCTTATAAAGCAAGCGATAAAACTGCAAGCTATTGACAACTTGAACTGCCAGAGGCCAATCACACATTACCTGAAAATGTAAACACATTATCGGGTAATATATGATTAACGTCTTGCAGTTCAAGATGATAATATCGTGCAGTTTAATATTTGCCCAGTGTAAAAATTCTGCGCAGAATACAAATTTTGCGCAAATATCGTTATCGCATCATGACGCGATAAGAATATTCGGGCTGGAAGAATTAATTATTGCAGTTAGTCGAGAAAAGCTGATAAGTAGGCAAATAAACATCGGTCTCTTCGTTGATTGTATAACTTCATACACAGAGATAAAAGATTTCCGAACGGGAGCATTCTGGATAATTACGCATTTAAGAATCGAAGAGTAAACATTTATCTGCGTATGATTTTTTTTTACGCGGAATAACAAAAACGAAAAAACCAAATATATTTATATATACCATTTGAATTTTATTAATAGTATCGTTAATATATTTTTGTTACTGCTTTGCATCGTTGCATGGGAGATGCTTTCATCAAAACTTTTGAATTAGAGGAAGAATCATTTCGGTACGAAAATATATTTACGAAAATATGAAAATATGAGCCTTATAAGTAAGGGGTAGCCCCAGGTCCCCACTTCCAAAGCACCGCGCCTAAATCTCAAAACGAATATGCCTGCACACACAAACATAAAATTGATATTACCGATGAAATGAAAACAGTTTTAACGAAATTCGTGAAACCTTTCGCGAAACTTCAAACGAAAAGCAATTAGAGGGGGTAGTTTACCCTTAAAATGTGAAAATTTAAAAACGTAATAATGTAAAAACGCGGGAACACACACAGAAAACACGACGGTGATGAACAAATTTAGGTTAGAGGTGGTTTACCCCCTTAAATTTGCTGTCCCGTTGAAACACAAAAACGCGCCAACTTGAATTTTGATTCCCCTTCAAAATGATACCTGTTTTATTAATTTTCATACAACCCTCTTAAGCGTGGGGTGAAAAAGGGAAATTGGAGGGGTGGTTTACCCCTCAATTATATTCCTAATCAACACTCTCGTAGTGGATTTTTCATCGCTTAATATGAGAGGAAATTTCGATTTTGTTGCATTCAGATCGGTGGACTGCTTGTGGGAGAAACTTTGAGGGGTGGTTTCATCGCCTAACACCGTTTTTCTGCCGATACAAAAAAACATGTTTAATAGTTTGCAATGCTTTACCATATATATGAGTTTCAACGAAATCGAGAGCGGATACTTCAATGATGTTTCTCGTTAGAGGGGTAGTTACCCCTTAAGACGAATGTTATGATTTTGAAATTTGATAAAACATTAAATTGTAGCTTATAGAAATATTTAAAATCAGCGGATATACTTTAAACACAGAAAAAACGACCATGATAAATAAATTTATGTTAGGGATGGTTTACCCCCTTAAATTTGCTATGCCGCCAAAACGCAAAAACCCGTCAACTTTAATTTTAATTGCCCTTCAAAATGATACCTGTTTTATTAATTTGCATACAACCCTCTTAAGTGTGGGGTAAAAAAAGGCAAATTGAGGGGTGGTTTACCCCCTAATTCAATTTTTTCTTAACAATTTCATAGATGATTTGTCATCGCTTTTCATTAGAAGAATTTTCGTTTTTGTTTCATTCAGATCGGTGGATTGCTTCTGGGTGAAACTGCAAAATCATCCCTCGACACGCCTTTCTTTGAGGGGCGCTTTCCCCCCTTAAATCCGATTTTCCGCCGATAAAAAAAAATACGTGTCTCAAAGTTTTCGATGCTCTATCACATATATGAGTTTCAACAAAATCGGAGGCGGACACCTGAGGGATGTTCCTTGTGAGAATACTATTAAAGATATCGATATGGGGTTTAAACTGTTCAATAAATACACTCTTTAAGTACGTGAAAAAAAAAATTTTAATGTATTTTATTCATTTTTTGTACACGTACAATATGTTTGAAGCCAACGCCTCGAAAAGCAGGTACCGTTGGTCGTGACGTCTTCCCGACGGATGGTCTGAAACAAAAAAATCAAATAGTTTCATGTTCCGTGGTCGTGACGTCTTCCCGACGGATGGTCTGAAACAAAAAAATCAAATAGTTTCATGTTCAGTATGTCTTCCGGAACCGACCTAACTAGAATATTTTATATACGTGCAAAATTAACAAAATGGCGGCTAAAATACGAAAAAAAAAAATGCGTTTTTTTGGGTCTTTTTTTGCAATAAAAAAATAATTCTAATCAAAATTTTAAGTTGATTGTAGTTAGGTCGATTGGTACACACATATAGAATATGTGTTCCAAATTTCATAAGGATCGGTTCAGTACTTTTTGAGTTATCGCGACCACGGTACTTGAAAATGTCGTTTCGAGAAAAACGCGTTTAAAGTTTTGGTGAGTGATAAATCGTAGAAAAAATTATCTTACCCTCAATCAGCGATGCCTGGGCCATATAATATGCCTTCGACGTGTTCCAGGTGGGTGGTTTCATCCAATTTAGCCTTTTTTTTTAATTCTGCCCTCCTTAGAAGCCTCAGTCGAGCGGCGGTTCGCTCGAACGATGCGATGTTGGTCGCGCATAGTGGCGAACTGCATGACGGTTGGGCCGATTGTAATGCCCATGACTTCCATTATTTTTAAAACTGGGCTGAATCCTTCATTAAAAACGCAGGCAGCAGTGAGGCACGCAATTTTGACGATTTTTTTGCCATTAAAGACATGTTTCGGTGCCATAGCCCAAACTGTAGAGTTGAAACATTCGTTGTTATTTTGAGTGTTTCCACCCAAACATCTCTCCAGTAATTCCGTTTTTGTTAGATCTTCGTAGATCGGCTTCAGCACCTCTTGTACGTCACTAGCAAGAGCAGGAGGATGTTTATAATTTTTCAAAGCGTTGTTTGCTTCGGCCTTCTTATACTTGCACCAGCCGTCTGAACAGTACGTATGCTGTGGTTTGGAGTCTGTTGATATTTTGTGGTAATAGCCGGGCCAGATCTCGTTTCGCATGCTTTCTACTGAATTTGAATTCCTTTGAATTGCGAGACTGTAGTTTATAGATAACTCTTTCATTAATTTGATAGTTAGATCAGCAGTCTTCACTCTTTTAATCACGACTTTTGGTTTCTTCACAACTATCTTCGGTGCAGCTACTTTTTTCGTTTTTTTTTCTCCGTCCTTCAGTTCTGCACTCCCAGCTTTTCTCCTTTGAGTTAAAACTTTCTTCGCATCACTTGCGCGTTTGAGAATAGCGCGCTCAGGTAGGTACGTTCGAAAGGCGAAAAAGGATAGTTAGACTGCTTGGAACTTTATAAAATTTTGACCGAACATTCTTGAACATATTTACTTTCGAAAAATGTAAAAAAAAAAAATTTTTTTTTTCAAAGTTTCAAAGTAGAATCCTGCCTTAAACGTTTACCTTTCGAGAGGGGGACGATTGGGTGGAGGTGGCGAGGAGTGGAATTTACGAATATGCAATCGCATTATAGAACAAACTTATATTGACGCGGATTTAACCCGGAATGGCAAAAGGGTAGCTGATTATTCGATGCTTTTGTCTAAAAAAATTATTTCAACCCGTTAATTAACAGATATGGGAAAACCAAAAAATTCGTAACCTCTCTTTGTTCACCCATATATGTATGAAAATTAACATCCCAATCGGTTAAAAATTCTCGGAGATAGGTATGAAAAAATTGCATTTTTGCAATAAACAATATGAAATTCGTTGATATCTGCATCGTTCTCATTTCCAATGTATAGTATACGGAAAAAGAAATGTTGTTGCAATTTGAAATTTTCTTCATATCTCGTATCGTTAAAGAGTTATCGACGAAAATCATCCCTATTTTCAAGGGTGCGTTTCACCCTTAAATATTCGGTTCCGCAGATATAAAAAAATATGTATCGCCTATTTTTATCGGTTCTACAAACATGCCAAATTTCATCGAAATCGGAGGGGGACACCTCGCGACCTTGCCGTGTCAGTCAAACGTCACAACCTCTATTATTGAGGTTTTCCACAGTTGTCCGCTGCCCTCGCGCGAGGCAATACAGTAGCGCATACGTGGCGGTGAACAGCACTCTCGAGGTGGGGGGGGGGCGTCTTTAGGGAATGAAAAATTGTAAAGTGACAAGATGTCATTTAACTATTTCGAAGATAAGAGTATAGGGAAATAGGATAGGAAGCAAAAGGCTGCAAAAACATAGGAAGAAAAAAATAAAAATATATTGCCGACACGCAGAGTAAGTTATTTGACCAACTACTATTTCCCATTTGGACCAATACATTAAAGTACGTGCTCGTATAAAACCTGAGGCATAATAACTGAGGCCGGTCGAATGAATGGCGAAGGATCTTCCATTGCTCAATCGTACAAGAAAATGATACAAATTAATGCTCCGATTATTAGTATTATTATTACGCGTCCGTTGTGTATATCACAGTAGAACTATGATTTACGAGGAGGCACGTGAGTGTGCAGCCTCTCATCACGGTTGAAGCTCGGTGTCGATGTGTTCGAGCCTCGGCATTGACTCCATTCCGAAAGTGTATGTAGTTCTATACAAGAATTTAATTGGACAGATTAAATATCCGTTATTGCGCGGTTTTGTGTATAGATATTTATATAGATATAGAAGATACACTTATATAGATCAGCACGAAGATAAATATGTGTGTATGTATGTATAACAACCCGAAGAGCTGGAGACAAGCCTTTGAAGACATCGCGAACCTTATACAGTCTTATTCTTGAAGCCCTCGATAAATTCTCCATTTCATATATCGACGGTTGGCATAAGGTATACGTATACAGCGTTAGTTTACGTTTTTTTGTTATTGCTGGATTTTTATTTATTTTTATTTAGTCCTGACTCCAGCGCAACTACCAATTACAGCTTCGTTCAATCGTCCTCCTATAATCGAGAAAACCGAAGTCGAACATCTGTGGTTCTTCGAACCCTTGTAATTAAATTTGAGAAAAAGCGTTTGTAAATACAAACGCGTTGTTTCAAGACGTTTCACGTGTGTAATCGTGTCGCCGTTTTCAACACGGCAACTGATGTGTTGATGTCGTAACGGCACATTTTACGCGTGTTCTTTCAATACTCTTCAAACGTGTTTTAGCAAGTTCAAAGCGTGTTGTTTCGATACACTTTAGGCGTGTGAACGCTTGTCGCCAATTTCAACATGTTTAAAATGTGTTGATGGCTAAATCAACACACTTTTTATGTGTACTTGTGGACGCTTGGGAATAACATACAAGACGTCACGTAGATATACGTTTAAACACAAATAAAAAAAAGGTTTTTCCGTTACTGGTGGTTTATTCCGATGGTTTACTATCATACTTGATGATTTCCAGTCGTCCTGAAATCAATTCCTGCGAATAAATTTTACTCTCCACACCTGGTTTCGAACCTACCTACCCTAGTTACTTCTATACCTAATATACGTACGCTAACCATTATGCTATCGGCTATACTTGCGGTTTTTCATCAAGAAACGGAATACGTGGTTACATTGAACGAGAAGAGTAATGAAGACATTTTACATTTTGTGTATATGTGTGTGTGTGTGTGTGTGTGTGTGCACACTCAACACACATAAAATGTGAAATGTCTTCATTACTCTCCTATATAGGTGTATACATACATACATACATATATATATATATATATATATATATATATATATATATACATACATACATATATATATATTGTTACGTACCCAACGGTACCCCGGATAAACCGAGAGAAATATTATTATTATTGTGGGCTGCTCTGTTCGTCCCATACGGGCCCGAGTTTTCTGAGAGGATAACACGGGGTGGGGGGATGCCAGAATGAAATTTGACGCTTCCGATTATAATATGTTGGTTATTTATTAATACTAGCCGACTTACAATTTCGTTGACGCCTCTGCGTCGGTCCGCCTAAACGAGTACGCACACAACCACACCACACACACACACACTAATTTTGACAATATAAAACCTGTTGATCGATAACTAAATGATTTAGCGGCGCGGCTTTTCCTTATGTTATTTAGGTAGAACAGAATTAGATTTAATAATTTTGCGTCTCTATCGCGGCGGTTTCGACTTCGCACAAGTCTCACAGTCCTGTGCAACCACCTTTGCACCGGGTCCACAGGGAGATACTATCCACCTCCCAAGTGCAAGGGAATTATGGTTGCCGCGGAACGCTTTGTGCGCGAGTAGGGCTCCGTGCCCGGGAAGCAACCGAGGGACGCGGTACTCGCGAGACCGTTTTGACGACCGAAGACTGACGGACGTGACCCGTTAAGACGTGGGAGTCCGGGATCGCGACTTGCTTTCGATCAGAGTTCCACCCCAACACCAGGATACTTCCGTGGCCAGATGGGAACTTCCAATATTCACCGCCACCGGACCGATGTTAGCTCGGTGGCTATCACTCCGGTGGGGGCTTTTGACAACGTCCACGGAAAGTTGCACGCCCCCGAAGTCCCACGGTCGAACTCCGCGGATCAGGCTATGCTCGATCAGCGGAATTCGGTCGGGTACATCCGGTCTAATTCGCAGCGTTCGACACTCGACACCGCACAGAGGCACAAGGCGACGGAGTCGTCGGAAAATAATGAAAGATAAACCCGTTAATAAAACCCCAATCATTAATATTAATGAACAAAACATAAAAAGTTACGGACGTGACAACCACCCCCCCCCCCCCTTAGGAATAGTCGACGTCCTCGTTGACAATTATAATTTCAAACATGTTAGTTATAATTAATTAACCCCTTATGTTTTATATCGAGAGATTACAAATATCGGCGTTAGTTCGGTGTTGTGGATTCCTCAAGGCACCTGTGGTTCTTGGCGAGGAACGGATCGCGGAGCCAGGGTTGGCGGACTCCGAATGTGCTGACAGGCGATCACGGTACTCGGCCCCGTTGCCGCAACGCTTGATTCTGCAGTACGATTCGTTACCTCAGCATAAGTTGGGGACTCCGTTTCGCTCACGTATCCTCCGATTTTCCGTTGCGGACAGACCCGCAGAAATTCGCCCACACGTGTGCATGCGAACATGAGGCAACCGCGCGAGAGGTAAAATCCAATTGCCAGTGCTAAGCAGGCCTGGCTGGCATAGCTTGCGACAGTGTGGTAATATCGGGTATCATCCGCTCGCCGGTGTTTTCCGATGTCGTACAGCCTTTTCTCGATAGCGTGCAGAGAGTCCCCCACAGGAAGGGCCCTCGGGTATTGTCCTTCCGAGGAACCTGGGTTATCATGTCGGGTGGACAGAGGAGTCAGCAAGTCCTCCGTTCCTTCCGCCAGTAGTATCGGAGCGAGGACCGACACGTTGAGAGCGAGACCAGGCTGATAGTAGTACTGTTCTTGACTCGCATACACCCGTAGGCTGGTGAGGGTAGTCGTACGCGTCGTTCCGACACAATTAGGACGGAGTTGTAGTACTCCGGCCCCTTGTACGACTACTTCTCGCGGGGGCCTTCCCGAGCAGGCTATACGGAGGGTCGTCGGGTGAGAGAGAGAGAGAACATCCATCCTCCTTGGGTTGGTAGATACGTCCAGTAGTCTGAGTGATCCGGATGTACTCTTACGTCGCAATGTTGGAACGCCTTAGCCGTGGGTTTCATCAACAATTGCACCTCGCAGACCTTGGATGAGGGAGCAGTCTGTATCGGCGTCCCGCCAGAGCAGATTAGACGGCGTCCGCTCTTCCTACATCCTGAGTGATACTCCCGGTCGGCGAGGAAGTAAGTACGGTGGTCACTGGCGATGGCGATATAGGGAGCCACAGGGAAGACATGGGCAGACCCTGTCCCATTGTTGAACGCATGCGGCACCGGCCAGGCATGCATCCGGTAGAGGTCGTACGTAGTGCAGTCAAGTAGCGGGATGTGTGCTACGATCAACACCTTATCCCGATAGGACAGTAGGTCCGTTTGGACTAGGGCCGCGAAATTTTCCGGGCGCAAGTGGTCCAGGGGGAGGGGGAACTCCACCCCTCCGGCGTTGAGCAGCACCTCCTTGGCCACGGCTGTTAGCTGGTCCTTCGTCACCGCCTCGGGGTCGAGTCGACCTTCGGCAGCCGCGGCAATGGTCCGAACGTACCGGGAACACGCGTCGATGTACCGTTCCAGTTTTGCTTCCACTCGATTGGCGTAGTTCGTGAGAGTCAGATTGTACTGGCCCAGAGCAGATTGGTTGGTCAAGGCCTGCAATTCCCGGTGCACCCGTGCCACTAGTCCATACACCTCGTTGACACGGCGGGTCTCCTCGGCGTGTTCTCGCTGAAGGGTTTGCAGGTGGGTGGATACGATGTGCATTTGCTGTCCCACTAACTGTGTAATCCGACCCTGATCGTGGAATAGCTTGTCGATCTGTCCCGTGATGTAATGGGCATCGTCCTCATTGAGCGTCCCGAAAAGTGACTTACTCACGCTCCCGACGAATCCGAATGGAGCGGATCGCTTCTTCATCGTGGTGGGGGAAGGGGGCAATCGTACATCCGATCGGTCGGTTAGTTCCCATAGCTCGCCCACAAGATGCCTCGCGAGGGTGAAGCGAGTGAGAAGGTAGTCCTTCCGCAGCAGATGGTGACAGGCGAGGACAGTGTTATGTCTACGGCACTCCCTCTCTATGTCGCCGAGCTGTTCCTCGTCGTTCGGGAAGGACTCGGCAAACTTGGCAACTTCAACAAAGATTGTCATGCGCCAGTCTGCCTGTTGTAATTGTACCGGGGCTGTCCTCTCGAAGTACAGGCCCGGGCTGTCGGTGATGGAGGTGATTTGATGAGCTTCTTCCACTACCGACTCGGAGTGGGCGCAACTCAGCAGCAGAAGGACGGAGTAGAGGTTCCGCATCTAGACGTAACAGATGTTCCGGCGACTTATTCTAATTGAATATTCCTACGCGTACGCTAGCTTAACCTTATCGACATGTTTGCGGAATCTCTCCCCACTTTCGGTTTCCAAAATGACGTTACTCCTATCCGTGATCGACTGTATAGTATAGGGACCGTGGTATTGGCTGTCGAATTTTCCCTTACGCGGCTCCTTTAGAACGTAAACCTGATCCCCTACCTTTCCATTAAAAGGACGGCATCCTCTGTCGTAGTAGGTCTTTGACCGTTCTTTCGAGCGGTTCAGGTTATCCCCGGCGATCTCGCGAATCCCTGATTGGCGCTTAACGAGCTCGGCGACGAAGCAGTTTAAGGTGAGGAGCCTGTCATCGGTCGGGAATTGGCTCGGCTGTCGTGCGGGTTTCCCAAACACGATTTCATGCGGCGTGAAGTTTATTGCTTCATGCACGCTCGTGTTGTAGGAAAATTCGGCAAACGGCAGTAACCGGTCCCAATCATCGTATTTGTCAACGTAGTGCTTGATGTACTCCGCTAGCACGATGTGACTTCGTTCTAACGAGCCGTTCGTCTGAGGACGATACCCTGAAGTTGTCAAGTGATATACCTTATAAATCTTTGAGATTTCGCGGAGCAAGTTGCTCGTGAAGGAAGTGCCTCTATCAGTTAAAATAGCGCGTGGAGCCCCGAATTGGTTATAAAGGCGGCGAACAATCGCCTCCGCGATGGTTGCAGCCTTTAGATCAGGTATTGGCTCCGCGAGGCAGTACTTCGACAGCTGATCTTGCATTGTCAGGATATGCCTATTCCCATGCGGAGTGATAGGCAGTGGCCCTACGGTATCTAAAGATACCTTGTCGAAGGTGTCTACTGGCGTGTCCGTTATGAGCATGGGCTCGCGCGTTTTTACACGGACAAGCTTCTGCTCCTGGCAGCTTTTACAGCGCCGAATAAAGTTTTGTACGTCGTTCCGCAGGGTGGGCCAGTAGAATCTCTCTCGAATCCGACGATATGTCTTTGTAACGCCCTTGTGGCCTCCAATGAGACTCGAGTGAGATTCCGTAATGATGCCCTCCCTGTCTTCGGGCGACGGCACCTTCATTTTTCCGTAGCATACGGCTATGGTCATTCTCGCGTCCGAGAACACGGAATGAAGCGCTGGCAAAAAGGTGTCTCGAGGCAGATCGTCGGTGAAATCACCATGCCGCGAAATTCGGAACGAGGGAGCCGATGCTAGCTAGATCACCCGTCTTAAATTTTCCAGATCCAATTTGACTTTGGAAGGATCGATAGGATCATAGTAACGGAGTTTCGCGATTACCGTATACACCTTATGTCGGCCGTATTCGGTGACGGCCACCTGCCCTAGTCCCAAATTCTTCGCCCTCAAGGACAACGGATCCAGGATACCCAGATCGGATAATAATTTTCCAATCGGAGTTACCAGCTCGCCGTCGGCGGAGGTGAAGTGGACATAGTTATCGCGCTTGCCCGTAAGGCAGTCACGATCACCAACAATCCGGGACTTCGGCTCCTCGATATTTCCGGATGGTTCCTCCTTTAACAACGCCCTAGGGCCGCTTGTTGTCAGAGGGGATCCATTATATGCCCATTCGGTTGCGATCCCTCGTTTCGCAGGGTGCGTCGAGGGGTCCACCAGGTTGAAGCGCAGCGATGATGACGGCAATGGCGGCTCCTGGGGTTTCGGGGAAACCTCGCTCCCTCCTTCTCGTACGGGGGATAGCCTCGTAGCCCTAGCATGCGACCCAGAGCCCGTCGGTGTACGAAGAGGAAGGGAGGGCAAGTGGGGCTCGGCCGGCTGGCCCGTAGCGCTCGTACTCTCCACCGCATACGAGGTGGGAGCGCGCGCCGGGTTAAGAGCTAGCTCCGGCGGGGGCATCGCCCTGTCTTGCTCGGAGAATAGCCGATCGAGCAGTGCCGACGCGGCCTGCGGAGAGGGTAGGGGCAGGCCTACATGGGCCGTGGCTTCCTCTCTAGCGGAGTCGTGCAAAACTGTAGATGCTACCATAGGGAGTTCCATAACCTCGCTCTCGTCGTCCGCTTCGCTGTCCCCCTCGGTCCGCTTCAGTGCATAGGGAGAAAGCTGGCTAGTCCTTTTCAGGAGTTCCTCATCGCTGGCCGGCTGAAATCTTTCAGATAACCGTGATATGCGACGACTAAGCTCCGCATCCGTTCCGTCCTCGCCAAAGGGGTCCAACTCGTTTAAGACGCCTTGGACCTCCTCGTCTATCTCTTCTTCCTCCGAGATATGGCCCGGGAGCAGTATTTCTTCCTTGCCTGGAGAGAGGTCATCGGACTTGTGAAATCTAGTCTCGAGTTGCTGTAGCGATTCGTCAAATTTCGCAATCGAGTATTGTAGGGGGTCAAGGACCGTGATGTCTTTATCAGAGACCATTTCCTCTACGGGCGTGCTGTCTTCCGTATCGCTAGGAGGAGGACTGACTGCAACCACGTACTCGTACGACCGGGAGGGGTCACTCGTGAGTTGCGCGGGCGGGTCCTTTATTGCCCCGACGGGTGGTGCTGATGGTCGTTTTAGAGGTCGTTTTGGAGGGAGGAGCGGCGCGGGCAACATACTCCGGTGCAGTCGTTGTATCGGCCGCCCCTCTTCCCCCGAGCTCGCCCCGGATGTCTCCGAATATTTCGGGGCCGGCCGCGATGAGGTCGCGGGGGAGATTCGACGCCGCGTGCGGGTTGCAACGGCACTCACATCCAGAGGAGGAGGCAGCCTTCGATTCCACTGCGTCGAGGCTGACGTCGGATTCTTCGACGGCGGCCTCGGGTTCTGGGAATCGGAGCGTGCCCTGGGTCTCCCCTTTTGGATGGGAAGCACCACAGCCGCATCCTCCGTCCACTCGGAGTCGCTTGACTCCGAGGACAGCGGATTTATCGGATTCCGGGATAGTGCGTCAGCGTTCAGATTCAATCGACCTGGTTTATAAACAAACTCGTAGTCATAATTTTGAAGGCTCAGTCTCCAACGGACCAACCTCTTACCTGGATCGTTCATTGCGCCGATCCATTTAAGGGGCTCATGATCCGAGATAAGTTTGAACCTCCGACCATACAGGTATGGCTGGAAATGCTCTAAAGCCTTAATTACCGCCAAGCACTCCTTCTCGGTCGTCCCATAATTCACCTCGGCGGGCGAGAGAATGCGAGAAAAATAGGCGATCGGGAGATCATGCCCATCTCGCTCTTGGCCCAGGACGGCTCCGATTGCATAATCGGAGGCATCCGTGGTTAGGATGAAGGGATGGTTAAAATCGGGGTATTGCAGGGCTGGTTCCGTACACAGAGCCTTTCATAAGTCCCGGAAACTGCGGCGCTGATCCTTACCCCAAACAAAACCCTTCCCCTTCTTGAGCAGATCAGAAAGAGGCTTTGCCCGGCCCGAGAAATTCGCAATGAATCGTCGGTAGTACCCGGCGAGTCCAAGGAATTGCCGGATATTTTTCGCCGTTTTCGGACTCGGGAAATGTTTTACGGCCTCAAGTTTCCGCGGATCAGGTCTTACCCCATCTCGCCCAATTATGTGGCCGAGATAGCACACCTCCCGTTTGAGGAACTCACACTTATCCGGCTCGAGAATCAGGTTTGCCTCCCGCAAACGAGTCATGAGGCGACGGACCTTTTTCCCGTGTTCTTCCAGCGATCGGGCGAATACTACGATGTCGTCAAGGTACACGAATAATTCGGCACCTTGCAGACCTCGGAGTACACTATCCATTAATCGCTGGAACGTGGCGGGGGCGTTCTTTAATCCCTCGGGCATTCGAACGTATTCATAATGCCCGTTGAGCGTAGAGAACGCGGTCTTCTCGCTGTCCCGAGCGTCCATGGGAATTTGTTGAAAGCCGCTCGCCAGGTCGAAAGTCGAGAAATACCTTGCCTCGCCCAGCTGATCCAATATATCCAGTATATTCGGCAGTGGGTAGGCGTCAGAAATTGTTTTTTCGTTAAGCTTCCTGAAATCTATCACCATTCGCATCCGCGGCCGACCTTGTGAGTCGGGTTTCTTCGGTACGATCCATACCGTACGGGGACTGCGAAGGGGTGATGATTCCATTATCGAGCTTTTTCTGGATCTGGGTATCGATTTCTTCACGGTGGACCGTGGGAAATCGATACTGCCGAGTGTTGATTGGTCGGTCGTCCATAGTGGGGATACGGTGGGCGACCAGGCTCGTACACCCAAGGCCATCTCCGGGAAGTTTAAATTGGGTAGGGTTTTCTTCGACGATACTCAGAACGTGTTGGCGCTCGAGTTCGTTCAACCCGTCCAATCGCAGTGCCGTCATTACTGCTGCAACGCGATCGTGCGGTGGCTCGGCGGTATTATCGGTTGAGTCGTCATCACTGCACTCTATGTTGCAGAATTCGAACGGGAGTATCTCTTGGGGAGATACCTCAATATCTATGTCGCGAGTTAAGGTATTTATCGCGAGCACGTGACATACACCGTTCTTTTGACAGACTAACGCATCCCCAATGGAAAGGCCGTCCTCTGTCACAATCCGCGGCAAGTATCCTTCTTGTACCCCGGGGTTGGTGACAGGGATAGCCAAGGGTCTTCGAGTTCGTGCCCGAATGGTTAGTATTCTCCTCGATGGAGGGTTATCACTTGACCGGGGGTGTTCAGTGTCGGAAATTAGGAACCGACGCGGTCGTATAGGATCACTTGCTAATACGAGAGCGTTGTGATGAAAGGAGAGTTCTGCTCTTTCGCGGCGGAAAAAGGGCTTACCGAGTAGACCATTGCTTTCCGTTGCGAATTCGGAAACCACGTGGAAGATATGGCTTACACCGTTAATTGTTAGTTTAACGGTGCCCAAGGACCGCGACTTCTCGTTCGAAGGGCCCGTAAATTCACGCGATTTCGCGAAGTCATAATTGATGTCCCTTCAAAGGGCGCCAATTTTAATAAAATTGAGGGCCGAACCCGTATCGCAGTAAAAATGTTCAACTTTATTCCTAAGTTCGGGCGCCGACAATTTTATTACGGGGGACTCTACGTCCTCATCCGTTTCCGATGGCGAGCTCGGTCGCTCATCGTCCGCTTCGAGCCTTTCTTGAGGCTCTACTTGCGCTGGTTCCTGAACCTCACACCGGGATTTCCGGCTTGGGTGCTCAACGCATGCGGGCAGGTTTGGCTCGCCGCCTACCCGCGACGAGCCCCGTTGGAGTTTAAAGGCTCCGGGCTTGTCACGCGTGGTGGCTCGTCCCGACGCATGGATGGAATTCCTCCCCCTGCGTCGGAGAGTCGCCGTTTCATCCTGACCCACGGGCAACAGCCGCAGCCACTTATCCGCGCACAACAATAGCGCTGGTTGCAGCCGTCGCTCATCTCCGGGCTATGCGAGGCCCACCGATTCCATGGGCAGCAAGCGCAGCCCGAACCGCGACCACAGCACCACCGCTTATCGCAGTCCCTCCTCCCTTCCCGAGGGTTGGGACTGGGGGGCCTCGCAGGTGGAGACCTCCTAAGAATCCCGGCCGGCTGAGGGCGTTCCGGGTTCCATTGCTGAAGACGGGGAGGTGTCGATTCCCGCCGGTTGCGAGGTGAGGGGGAGCGTGATTGCGATTTATTTGGTTCGCCTTGCGCAATTAACGCGAGGGTATCGCGATTCAAAGACCGGCACCCCTCGAATTCTATTTGTTCGTGGGGACTATTTGATGACCCACAGTCTGATATTCGCTCCGGGAGTTCAACTGCGTCTGTTAACGTTTTGGGTGGCGCCACGACTAGCAGCTCAGCTAGACGTGTTGGCAAGGCCCGCTGGAAGGACCTGACCGCGGTCTTCACGATAGGGTCAACCGGCTCCGTCGGAATATCGTAACCATAGTCTGACTTCCATGCGTTGCGTGCCAAACCTGCGAGCGCTTTGGTACGGTTATACAATCCCCGTACCGTTTCACCCTGATTTAAGCGCAATCGCATAAAATCCGACATACAGTCGTCGTAATTCCGCGAACGCGAAAGCCCTTCTTTTAAGACGGATGTTAGCTGCGTGATTGACGCGATTGTTTCTCCCTGGACACAGAGACGTGCCTCCCCTCGCAATTTGTTTAATACGCCGGCGATAAATTCCGGTTCCCTTTCCGGCTCAATAAAAGCCGCTGCGTTCGCGATATTTTGAAGGAAGTCCCGCAACGATGCGGAATTCCCATCAAAATCGGGAATACCCGCCAGCCGGGTTGAGAGATTCATGCTGCTGATGACGGCAGACATGTGTTCGATCGAGGTGGACATTACTTGGGACATATCTCCCGGCAGGGTTGGGTTTGCCATGACCGGTCGCGAAGGGATTTCGACAGCCAATGGGGCGGTAATTTAAATTCAATACAAATGAGGGAAAATAAAATTGTTTACGGATTTATTTATTTTCTATTATTATTTTTTTTTTTATCTTTGAAAATTTAATAAATTTTGAAATATATAATATCGAAAGAAAATCAAGAATTAATCCGAACACGGAGGGAACACTGTTATTCGGAAACCTTACAATTCCGAACAAGCGAGGATTCTGACACCGATCCTCTCAGAAAACCACCAGTAGCGTATCCCACCGCTGCCACCAAATTGTTACGTACCCAACGGGACCCCGGATAAACCGAGAGAAATATTATTATTATTGTGGGCTGCTCTGTTCGTCCCATACGGGCCCGAGTTTTCTGAGAGGATAACACGGGGTGGGGGGATGCCAGAATGAAATTTGACGCTTTCGATTATAATATGTTGGTTATTTATTAATACTAGCCGACTTACAATTTCGTTGACGCCTCTGCGTCGGTCCCCCTAAACGAGTACGCACACAACCACACCACACACACACACACACTAATTTTGACAATATAAAACCTGTCGATCGATAACTAAATGATTTAGCGGCGCGGCTTTTCCTTATGTTATTTAGGTAGAACAGAATTAGATTTAATAATTTTGCGTCTCTATCGCGGCGGTTTCGACTTCGCACAAGTCTCACAGTCCTCTGCAACCACCTTTGCACCGGGTCCACAGGGAGATACTATCCACCTCCCAAGTGCAAGGGAATTATGGTTGCCGCGGAACGCTTTGTGCGCGAGTAGGGCTCCGTGCCCGGGAAGCAACCGAGGGACGCGGTACTCGCGAGACCGTTTTGACGACCGAAGACTGACGGACGTGACCCGTTAAGACGTGGGAGTCCGGGATCGCGACTTGCTTTCGATCAGAGTTCCACCCCAACACCAGGATACTTCCGTGGCCAGATGGGAACTTCCAATATTCACCGCCACCGGACCGATGTTAGCTCGGTGGCTATCACTCCGGTGGGGGCTTTTGACAACGTCCACGAAAAGTTGCACGCTCCCGAAGTCCCACGGTCGAACTCCGCGGATCAGGCTATGCTCGATCAGCGGAATTCGGTCGGGTACATCCGGTCTAATTCGCAGCGTTCGACACTCGACACCGCACAGAGGCACAAGGCGACGGAGTCGTCGGAAAATAATGAAAGTTAAACCCGTTAATAAAACCCCAATCATTAATATTAATGAACAAAACATAAAAAGTTACTACTAGATATATATATATATATATATATATGCGCGCGCGTGTGGAGTATGTACGCACGTGCGCGCATGTGTAAGTGTGTAAGTGTGTGGCTGAGTCGACGTATTATCTGCATTATTGAATACATACGAAAATCAAATTCTTGCATCAAAGTATTTATTTTTCTTTCACAATATCAATGTGCAAATCTACTGTTCATGTTCCATTATGTAAAACTAAAACACCCTTAAGGCGGGATATACATTCACAACGATACAAAAATCGACTTTTTTTTTTCTTTACACGATAGGTCTATTATGTAGAACAATTTCCAGAAGTATCAAAGCGAAATTCGAAAAACTTTGGACGATATAGCCCGTCAACGTTGTACCTCACGGCTCGGATTCGGAGCGGGCGTAAACTTGAAACCCCTTTTTCCCATAACTGCATTTTCGAAATTGGCGTGCAGAATTACTCAAACACTATAAAGCCGATTCAGTTGAAACTTGATAGGAATATTGATAATATTGCTACCTTCTACTTGACGAGAATTTTTTTTGAATCATTATTTGAAAAACGACTTCTTCAATGTCATTTTTACAGAAATTTTGCGTGAATTGTTCATTTTTTTGTAAATGCGTGCGATTCTCTTAAATTTGATGTTTCTTCATTCGAATTACTGTCAAATAAAAACTATACATGTTCTAACTGAATTTTTTTTTTTAAATATTTTTGCAAATCAAAGTTTACGGAAGCTAGACTACACGCCGATTCGCAACTGCCCTTGGATGATAAACGAATTTAAAAAAATTGTTTTGTGTACTTAAATATACTATTAAAGAATACTTACAGTCTGATAGATGTAAAATAATTATTCCTTAGTTTGAAAAATCGCTCAAAATTGGTTAATTTTTTCCCGTCTAAATGTATATCCCGCCTTAATGGCCGAATCAAAACATGAAGGAAAAAATGCAATAACGCGGGAGGATATGCAGTAGCCGACGCGAAATAGCTTCCCATGGCAGTCGACAGTGCCCAACATCTTTTCTGATTGACCTGTCAGCTTTGGCAATAGCGTGGGATTTCGTATGGTCCCTGGTCCAGTCGACATGGATTGTGACATGTGGGACGTTTTGAGTTTCTTATACTGTCCTTTTTTCGCATCCGTACTCGTTGCTGGTTGTTCCAGAACCTGAATAAGTATGATAAATTATTAAATAAGTATAAAAACATTTGGCTGTCTGTACTTTGATATAGTAAATTGAGAAATTCGTTCGGGAGAGAATCGCTATTCGAACTGATCAGAAAATCTTCAAAGCACTGTGTAGCGATCGATTTTAAAACCGGAATTCTGTCGAATGTCGTGAGATGTCTATTGTAAGAAATAAGTTCAAATTTCGAATTGGTCGCACGTTGTGAACGATCGGAGTTGGGAAATAACAGCAAGAGCTCGAGATGGAGCCACTGTCCCGAAAGTCGACGGCGACGTGAGAACGAAGGGTTCGATGGATCTACGGAAACACGAAAGACAGACGGGTTGCCGGCAAGCCTCGCGTAACGACGTGTCTCTTCGACTCTGGTCTGCGAAAAGGCAACGATGAGCGTAAAAAACCGAAATCACGAGTGAAATCAACGAGCCGGAGCGGACGTTCGCCGTCTTTTTAACCTCATCCAAACGGCACGCAGTCGCCGGGATGAGGTCCCCGTCGGAGCAAATCGAGACGTATCCATCGGAATCATAATCTGAGGGTCATCAATCGCCTCCAATAAAGACAACAGGCATCAAAAAAGGGGCCTGGAATCGGCAAGGGCCAAATTGTCATCCTTTGGGACCCATCGAACCAGCAGCCCCGCCGCTATCAAGACCTCCGGAAAATACGACGTCTCAGCTAAGAACATTAGTGAATAATAGCCTGTAATTCACGGACAGAGTGAGTACCCGGCCAGAATCGAACTTATTTGCAATAAAATAATACGACTAAAGGAAAGACATAAAGACTGTTACGATATAATAAACAAAAATGTATAAATTTATTAGAAATTACGTGTTAAATTGCGATGTGATATTGTAAAGGGTGTCGAGAAGAAATCACATGTTGGTGATCATTTAACGTTGAATAGGGTGAGAAAGGTAGGGGTTCGCGTGCCCGGAAAAAACCACCATCTTTCAAAGGGTTTTATATGAATATGTAATGTAAAAAAGAATATGGTATATTTGATACGCAACGAGGAACTCTTTGAATATGAAGAGACAAATGTTACAAGCGAGAACGTGATGTATGTTATATGAGAAACGAGCATAAATCTTTAAATTAATAAAATCAAAAAGAAAAACATTTTATTACAACTGAATAAAAAGTTTTCTGCACAGCAATTAGAAAATGCAGCGAGGAGAATCTTTGTACCCAAGAGAAACTTTCAATTTGTAGTGAACAGAACATTTTCCCCAAACAAGGAATCTCCTTTACAGAAAGAACATTGTGCTCCTCGTGAAAATACGTGTGCATAGAATAAAAAGTTTCCTTTGCCCCGACCAGAAATTTCGTTCACGCCGAACAGACAATTTCCTTCCCACTGGACAAAAAAATTGGTCCGCAAAGAATAAAGAGCTATCTTCGCCCCGAACAAGAAATTTCTCTCACTCTGAACAGAGAATTTTCTTTGCCCTCGACAAAAAAATTTGTTCGCACAGAAAACAAAAATACCTTTGCCCCGTCCAAGCCCTTTTCTTCACTCCGAACAGAAAACTTTCTTTGCACTGGACAGTAAACTTGGTCCGCACAGAATAAAGAATTTTCTATGTCGCGAACAAGAAATTTCTCTCGCTCCGAACAGACAATTTTCTTTGCCCTCGACAGAAAAATTTGTCCCCACAGAAAAAACAAATTCCTTTGGCCCGTACAAGCAATTTCCTCCATTCCGGATAGTAAACTTTCTTCGCACTAGATAGAAAAATTGGTCCGCACAGAATAAAAAATTTCCTTTGCCCCGTACAAGCAATTTCCTTCACTGCGGACAGAAAACTTTCTTCGCAGTAGATAGAAAAAATGGCCCGCACAGAATAAAAAAATTTCGTTTGCCCCGAACATGGAATTTCTTTCTCTCCGGATAGACAATTTTCTTTGCCCTGGACAGAAAAATTGGTCCGCACAAAATAAAGAATTTCCTTTGCCCGGAACAAGAAGTTTACTCCACTCCGGACAGAAAAGTTGGTCCGCACAGAATTTAAAAAAATCCTTTGCCTGGAACAACGAATTTCCCCAACTGGGCACAGAAAATTTTCGTCCCACTGAACAAAAAACTTGGTACGCATAGAATTAAATTTGCCCCTTGCCCCTAAGAAGGATCTTTTTTCACTCTGGACAGAAACTTTTCTTAACAACGAACAAATTATTGACCCCCACAATATAAAAAATTTTCTTTGCAGTGACACTTTACCAAAAAATTATTTTCTATATACGTCAATGAACTGAGTGTTGCACTTACCATGGTTTCACAGTAGTAGGTCTTCATTCATGTAGGTCTGCTCGACGAGCAGCAACTTCTGTGCATCGCTTTTAAAATAACACAATTCGCAATTGAAAAACTCTTTCGCAAGTCCGTGCATAACGTAGCGAGGTTATAAAGCCGCCACATTGTCATATCAACTCACTGGACGCGTGTTGTTTGTTGTACACGCGTGCAAGTGAGTTGTTTCGCGACGCTTTGTGTCGTTCGAGTCGCGTGTACCTACACTAAGTGTGTTGTTTGGCGTTTGGTGTGTTGTTTGGCCTACATTAAGCGTGTTCTACAGCAACATATTTAAAACGTGTTGTTACCAAGAATGGTACAGAAGGTATTGTTTCAACACGGTAAAATAAGTAAAACACGTTGTTTCAACGCGTTAACCATGTCCTACACACGGTGTAGGAGTGTTGTGCGTTGCTTCAACACACCGACAACACGCTTATTTTTTACAGTGATATTGTCGAGAATTTACGTGCATTGATTTCGAATGACAGATTGTGTCTGTGTGTGTGTGTGTGTGCGTGCGTGCGCGTGTGTGCGTGTGCGCGCGTAGGCGCGTGTGCGTGTGTGTGTGCGTGTGCGTGTGCGTGTGTGTGTGCGTGTGTGTATGGGGGGGGGGGGGAGAGATTGATTTAATTCGATTTACGTTTATTATGGCCTAGCACGCTATGGGGCAATTTGAGATTTACAGTTTGAAAAAAACAAAATGTAGCAAAACTTACAACTAGGAAAATTATACACTAATTACTAAAACTAATAACTAAGCATTTCTAATAGTGTCGTGTAGTGGCGCAGTGCTAATCGGGTTATGGGATATGGTGATTTAACGATTTAGCCATCATAGCTAATGGAGAGGTTGATTACAACAGCTCCGACCGAAGTAAGTACTCGTGGAGTGATTTTTTGAAACACTCAAGCGAAGGAGCGACCCTAATATTAGGCGGAAGGGAATGCCAGAAGTATGCAGCTGAGAGGCCAAATGAATTTCAATACGCTGCAGTTTGGTGAAGCGGAATCGCAAAGGTAAACGGTGAAAAACAAGAGGAACTTCGGAGCGAGGCATCCACAGGAAGAAGCAGCTCACGGAGATAGGTAGGAACCTATAGGTACAGAATGCGATAGGTAAGAGCGCCAAGAAAATAGTCGCCTGTTTGTAACAGTGAGCCAGCCTAAGCGATGCCGATGAGACGTGATAGGTTCATCCTGCCTAATGTTAAAAATAAAGCGTATGCAATTGTTCAGTAAGACTTGGAGTTTAGAGTTGAGTTCCGTGGTGAGGTCATGATAAACGAGACACCAGTAATCAAAGTAAGGCAAAATTAAGGTGGAAATAAGTTTGATGCGGAGTGCCGTGGATAGTGAATTTTTATGATACTTTAGTCTGAAAAGTGCGCAGTTGGTTTTCTGGGAAATCTCAGAGACGTGGCGCTGCCAGGATAAGTCAGAGAGGAAATGGACGTCGAGATTTCGAGCATGGGTGACGACGGGTAAAACGGAAAACCCAATAGAAATTTGAGGGGTGGAGGAAAGATCGAATTTCCTAATATAAGCTGAGCTGCCGAAGATAAGTGCCTTAGTCTTAGTAGTGTTGAGAGTGAGGCTATTTGCAGCCGCAAAATCGGAGATGACATTCGCGTCGTGTGAGATCTTTGCAATGGCGTCGTTTAAATCCGAAGGATGGCCGTGTAAATATAGTTGACTGTCGTCGGCGAAGATCATGATGCTACTGTGGCGAAGGTGTTTGCCAATATCGTTGATAAACAATGTGAAAAGAAGAGGGCCGAGAACAGAGCTCTGGGGGACACCCCTGGTGGAGGGCAGCCACCCAGAGCAATGGCCGCGGCCGTCTACCACAGCATGCGACCTGGCAGTCAGGTAGGAGAAAAACCAAGTTACCGTTTGCAATGAGAAGCCCATGGAGCGCAATTTAAGCAGTAATCCCAAGTGAGGTACCGTGTCGAACGCCTTACTGCGGTCGAACATTATAAGGATGGTGAGCATTCTCTGATCAATGCCACGACGGATGTCGTCAGAGATGCGAAGTACCGCGGTCTGGGTACTGAATGACTCACGGAAGCCTGATTGCCGTCCATTTAGGATGTTGTGCTCACGCAGAAACCCGGTAATTTGGGCGTGTATGATTCGTTCGAATACTTTAGAAAAGTCAGCGAGAAGGGCGATTGGTCGTGTACCAGCTGGTGAACTAGGCGAATTCGATTTTGATAGGGGGCGGATGAAGGCACGCTTCCAAATTGTAGATAAATGCGAGTGAGTTATGGAGAGATTAAAAAGGGATGATAAGATTTGGGAGATAGAAAGCTTGGCCTTGGAGATAGCAAAAGGCGTAACGCCATCAGGACCGGCACGGACAGAACTAGACACATTCGAAGAGAGGAATTTATACACTACATCAGGGGTGACAAGAGATAGAGAAAAACTGAGTGCAACTTGCAGAAGTGGTATGGCTGACAGAGCTCGTTGAAGATCAATGCACGATAATGGATTAGAGGTTCCAGTTACAGAGGCAAAGTAAGTATTTAAGGGAACCCGGTGGTCTAGAGCACGAAAATTGCACCTATTTTCGCGATTTTTTTTTCCATTAAAAATTAAAAAAACGATGTTTCAACTTTTCGGGCTTACTACTACGTTCGTTGAGCAGACAAAAAAAAATTTTTTTTCATTTTAAAAACAATATTTCTTATTATAAAAATGCCGCTGAAGATGACCCTCTCGAAAATTCGGACCCGGACGGCGTAGGTGATTTCGAGACTTCTACTCATCTGAAACACAAAATTCAAGAAGAATCTTAATCAGAAAGAGTGCAGTTATGATCGGAACTAGAACAAATCGAAAAAATTAAAAATTGACAAAATGGTGCGCTTTTGAAAAAAAAGTTCGTAAATTCAGGTCTTTTTTCACTAGTTTTTTAGTGTAAACAATAGGAAATTATGGAAATAAAATTGCGATTCTAGTTCCGACGATAGCCATACATGTTGTGAACAACATATCCAAATTTCAAGTGATTCGGTTGAATAGTTTTTTTGTTTTCACCACCGCCGTGCCAAAAAAAGTCGAAAAAAATTGAGCAAATTTTGAATACTTACAGTTAATCCGCGATTCCGGCACCATATAGGGTCCCTTCGTGTTGAAAAAAAAAGAAAACACCGAGAAAAACAGAGAAATCAAGAAAAGAGGAGAAAAATAAAAACACACAACGACAGCTCGAAAAGGTTATACCAGAACCTTCGAGATCTCACACTCTCATCTTCCTACTCTAATCAATCGAGAAACATCGAGACACAACACGACGGCCTTCTACGGCAAAGAAAAAGAAACAAAAAAAAACTAAAAAACAATCACCATTATCCAGTAAATAAGAACAAAATCATTTGCATCTGCATCTTCAACACAGTTCTCACTTCGACGCTTGTCTCGAACATTCGAGTTCGAGACTAGATGAGCAAGCTCGCCTCTTCGAACTTTCCGGAGTCTTCTATACCGACGGTCTACCTTAAACTTCGAGAGTCTCCCGTCGAGTATATAAGAGCGCCACTCCGCCGGAGAGTTAAGTTCTCATCGAGCGACGAACACGAGCTGTTCAAGCGCGCGCAATTCAAATCTCGAAACGATACAAACAATACTAATTGAGAGTTTTTCTATCTTATTTTAATCTTTTCTATTCCCTAGCATAGTGCACGTTATAATTGGTGTCTTGTGAATAAATTACGTTAATTTTCTACTTATTTCGTTTTGTTAATAAAAGTGATTGGGTTATTTTGTGCTTGTGGTGTTAGTGCATCCTAGTTTTAGTGTTTTTTTTTCAGCGTTGCTTCTGGTTGAGAACGTTACACCGTTCTTGAGACCACGAGAACGTTACGGTTTGTTGGGCCCTTTTTGTAGACTCTCCTACACCCAACAAACCCCCGGTCTCTCGAACGTTCCAGAAGCCCCTATAGCTTGACCTCTAGGCTGAGCGTTACGTGCACAGGTCTTGGGATTGAAATTTGCACCTCGAAGAACCTTCGAGTTGACCTTGTGCACCCCACAGAGGTTTTCAGGTTGGACATTGAGCTACACTTACGCCAAAGGGCGAAACTTTTACACGGCTTTCCTGCTAGAGTCGACACTTCTACAGACTATTCAGAGTTGACTCCTCTACAAGGGTCTTCAGCTTCAGGTTCGGAACCTTCTACAAGCTTCTTCTTCCACACCAACGAAAATTCTACAAGATTCTCCCAGAATCATCGTCAACGTACACCGAGTCTCCGAGGCTTCGCACTCATGGAGAATATTCACCAAAAACAGAACTTTCGAGATTGTACCATCCCTACTCACAATAAAATAAGTGACGCTGTTTGCCAGAACCAGAACATTCTTCGTACACTTGTACTAACATTTTTGGTCCTTCGAGCCGGATCTGGTACAAACAGCAGCCATGAGACCTGAACACATTGAATTTCGAATTGAGCAACAGCTCAATACTATGGACTTCATCAAAGATGCTATCAAAAATCTGCTAAAAATGGATCATCTAACGTCTCAACATATCGAGTGGAAACTCGTCTTTCGGCTCTCCGAGAGTAATGGGAAAAATTCTCGGTTACTAACGATGTTCTTGGCATGGCAATGATTCAACTACAATCCAGAGACAAGGAAAAATCCTTAGACATCGATACTTCAAAGATAAAATATTCAAAGTGACACAAGAGCTTTACCTGGAAACTGAGGCGAAAATGATGTCACTACTTCACGACAATTCTCGTAACGATCGTCGTTCTAGCTCAACGTCATCACTCACTCAGACGTCAACTCCATTATCAGTTCCTCATTATGGACCACGACTTCCAAGAATTGATCTACCAAAATTCGACGGAACCCCATCAGAGTGGCTTCCTTTTAAAGATCTTTTCGATTCACTGGTTCTATCAAGTCCGGTATTGTCATCAGTGGAGAAACTTCAGTACCTAAAAACAAGCGTGACCGGATCCGCTGCATCTTTACTAAAAAACACAACGCTTACTGCTAACAATTTCAACAAAGCATGGGAAGCTTTGGTTTCCTTCTACGAAAATAAACGGCTTCTTGTCAATTCGGCACTATATTCGCTCCTCAACCTCAAGCGAATGACGAAGGAGTCCGGTAACGAGATCGAGCAGCTTTATACAAATATTATGCAGATTTACCGTACGTTGGAAACATTGCATCGACCAATCGATACTTGGGATGATTTCCTTGTCTTTATTGCTGCTCAGCGTCTGGATTCTGAATCAGTAAAGGCTTGGGAACAATACTTTGGCTCCTCTAAAGACCCCCCAACGTGGAAACGGCTCACCGAGTTTCTGATGACACGAATGCTTTCATTGCAAGCGTTCGAGAAATCGCGACACGGAAGATTGAATTCGCAGCCCTATCAACACGCAAAGACTCAATACGCTGATCAAGACGCCTCAAGGCAATCTGGAAGCTCCAACACTTGTCCAATCTGTTCAGAAGGCCACTGGATTGTGAGATGTCCGCAATTTACCAACAAGACAGTGGATCAAAGAATCGAGTTGGCTACGAAAGAACAGCTCTGCTACAATTGTCTTGGACAACATCGAGCCTCACCGTGTCCTTCAACTAGAAGGTGCCAAAAGTGCGGAAATAAACATCATTCAATGATTCACCAAGCCAAACCTTCGAAACCGGACGCCTCCACATCTGTTACGGCGCCCGCAATCAGCCAAGTGAATCATGCAGCCAAGGACAACAAGCGGTCATTCTCATTCACTCTGTTGGCAACTGCCCAAGTAGTTGTCATATCAGAGGAGGGAGAGAAAGTAAAGGCAAGAGCATTAATAGACCCAGGCTCCCAACTTTCTTTCATTTCTGAACACCTCGCGCAACACCTTCATTTGCGTCGTCAACAGTCCTCAACCAGGCTTCATGGAATTGGAGCCGTAAAGGCCGGACGAACAAAAGGAATCGTCTCGGTCACATTAACGTCGCACGTTCTACCGCAGCTGACATCAACAATTCCCACAGTTCGGGCAAATAAAAGAAGTTTGCCTCATCTTGAAGGTTTAACTCTCGCGGATCCTGACTACAATATCCCGGGACGTATCGATATTCTCATCGGCTCAGATTTCTACGGACAAATCATAGAGGAAGGCCTGAAAAAGGGAGCAAAGAATGAGCCTATAGCTCAACGAACGATCTTTGGTTGGATCATCTCCGGTTCTTTGACGACTCCCTCATCTCCTGATAATGTACAAGGGTTCCACACCTCAGTCGACACCGAATTACAAGATCTACTTCAAAAATGTTGGCATCTCGAAGAAATTCCATCGTATAACAAATCAAAACTATCATCGGCTGACCAACAGTGTGAGGGTCATTTCAAATCTACGTATTCCCGTGACTCAACCGGACGATACATCGTGAGACTACCATTAAAACAATCTGCAGACAAACTTGGCGACTCTCTTCCCAACGCTCGCAGAATGCTGTATTCGTTGGACAGGAAATTCAAGGCAAATCCAGATTATCACAAAACATATTGGGAATTTCTCGATGAATATGAAGCACTGGGCCACATAATCGTGTTTTGCCATCAAAATGGGAACCCAAGCACGTCTACTATCTACCTCATCATGGTGTGATAAGAAAGAGTAGCCTCACCACGAAACTTCGAGTGGTCTTTAATGGATCAAGCCAAAAGTCGTCAGGAATCTCTCTAAACGACATTCTTCATACCGGAGCTAAACTTCAAAACGATCTTCACGACATCCTTCTATGGTTTCGGCAGTTTCGATACGTTTTCTCGTCAGACATAGAGAAAATGTACCGACAGGTCAAGGTGCATCCAGAAGATTGGGACCTCCAGAGGATTCTATGGATCACGGATTCATAAAAAATCATTACCTTACAATTATCTACAGTCACGTACGGATTAGCCTGTGCGCCATTCTTAGCTCTTCGCACTATGGCTCAGCATGTCGAGGACGAGGGAAGTCGATTCCCTTTAGCTGTCGAACCCCTAACGCACGGAAGATACGTCGACGACGTATTCGGAGGAGCGGACACCATTGAACAAGCTCAAATTATTGCTGAACAGACAAATCAGCTTTGCATGGCGGGCGGATTTCCACTCCAAAAGTGGATCAGCAATCACGACGCAGTCCTAAAAAACATTTCACCTGACAAACGCATCAACCCACCGTCCGTGGTCATCGACAGGGATTCCACCATTCACGCCTTGGGAATTTGCTGGAAACCTACCTCTGACACTTTTCATTTTGTCATGCTAATTCCATCACCAAAAACCTTTACGAAGCGGAGCATTCTTTCAGCCATCGCACAAGTTTCCGATCCGCTTGGATTCCTCGCTCCAATTATCATGAAAGCAAAGATTTTTATGCAGGAGCTATGGGCGATAAAACTCGAATGGGATGACGCCTTGCCACTCACTTCTTCAAGTAAATGGCTTGACTTCTGGAGACAACTACAAGACTTGCCACAACTATCATTTCCACGATGGCTTGAATTCACGAGCTCAACATTGGAACTTCATGGATTCTGTGACGCTTCACAACAAGCCATCGCAGCCGTTGTTTATATTCGATCCACGACCAACGGCAAAACACGAACAGCCATAGCCTGCTGGAAAACTAAAGTGGCTCCACTAAAACGAATTACTATTCCCCGACTGGACCTATCTGGAGCAGTCATCTTGTCCAAACTCGTCGCTCAAGTTATCAAAGTTCTTCAACCCGAGAAGGTGCCGATTTATATGTGGACTGATTCATCCACAGTATACACGTGGCTTAATAATCACCCTGCCAAATGGGAGCAGTTCGTGCACAACAGAGTATGATACATTCAAGAAACATTGCCACATGCAGTTTGGCGTTTTATCCCTGGAAAAGAAAACCCAGCGGACTGTGCTACAAGAGGATTAACGGTATCCCAGTTTTCCCAGCATACAGCTTGGTGGTCTGGTCCTGAATGGCTAACGCTTCCACCATCAGCATGGCCTCAGCACCCTGCAAGAGTGACTGCAAAAAAGGACGATCTTGAGGAACGTTCAGTCCAAGTCACGACGGCAACATCAATGAAATCTGCTCCCATTTTTGATCTTCTATCGCGCTACTCTACATTAACACGACTATTGCGAGTTACTGCAACTTGTCAACGCGTCATTGCTCGATTCCGCAAAACTCCAGGAGCTTCATTAGCAAATCCACTAACTACTGGAGATATCGAACAAGCAAAAAACTTTTGGATTGAAAAAATCCAAGAAGCTTACTTCCAAACCGAAAAGGAACTTCTTACCAAACATAAGCAATTGCCAAAATCATACCCTCTTCTGCGACTTACACCATTTATTGACAAATTTGGCCTCCTTAGAGTTGGAGGGCGATTGGAAACATCGTCACTCAATCCAAATACTAAGCATCCTCGTATCCTTCCCCGGGATTCGTTGCTCACAACATTGATCATTGACGATGCTCATACACGCACTCTTCATGGTGGGACACAATTAACCCTTTCTTACATCCGTGAGAATTTTTGGATCATCGGTGGACGAGCTCCAGTTCGCTCATTTATTTTAAAATGTGTTCGGTGTGCAAGATTTCGGCAAAAACGAGCTGAACAGCTCATGGGACAGCTTCCATCAGTCAGAGCAAACCCATCAAGATCTTTTCTACACACAGGCGTTGATTACGCGGGACTTATTCTCCTCAAAACTTGGCGAGGACGGAACGCACGATCCTATAAGGCGTACATCGCTTTATTCGTTTGCATCTCTACATCTGCTAATCACATTGAATTAGTCACGAATTACACCACCAGTGCGTTCATTGCCGCCTATAAACGATTTACAGCGAGACGAGGCATATGTGCTACGCTAAGAAGCGACTGTGGAACCAATCTCAAAGGAGCAGACGCCGAACTTCAAGCCCTTTTTTCATCCGTATCAAAAGAATCAAAGCTTCTCGCTTCATTACTCGCTAACGATGGAACGCAATGGATCTTTAACCCACCTGCTGCTCCGCATTTCGGGGGCAAATGGGAGGCTGGAGTAAAATCTGTAAAACATTATCTTCGTCGAGCAATTGGAGAACACACACTCACATATGAAGAAATGAACACTTTACTGACCCAAATCGAGGCAGTCTTAAATTCAAGGCCACTGTGCCCACTAACTGATGACTCTGATGATCTATCAGCCTTAACGCCAGGACATTTCTTGATTAGGCATTCGCCCAGCCTTATTCCAGGACCCTCCCTAGAGGCAACAAACACCTCTCGCTTACTAGATGGCAACAAGTTCGCCAAACGCTCGACAGCTTCTGGGCAAGATGGTCCAAGGAATGTCTCCAGCGATACCAAGCAATTTACAAATGGAAACATTCTACTGACGAAATAAAAGAAGGATCTCTGGTTCTCCTTATTGACGAGCGATATCCGCCAGCAAAATGGCCAATGGGCCGCATCATCGAGTTGCATCCAGGAAAAGACGGTCATTCACAAGTGGTAACTATTCTCACTCAAAACTCGACATTAAAACGACCAATCACGAAGATCTGCCTGCTCCCGGTTGACACCACTACTCTTTAAAAAGGTTCGTTAATTATGATTAACGAAGGCGGGCGGAAATGTTGAAAAAAAAAGAAAACACCGAGAAAAACAGAGAAATCAAGAAAAAAGGAGAAAAATAAAAACACACGACAGCTCGAAAAGGTTATACCAGAACCTTCGAGATCTCACACTCTCATCTTCCTACTCTAATCAATCGAGAAACATCGAGACACAACACGACGGCCTTCTACGGCAAAGAAAAAGAAAAAAAAACTAAAAAACAATCACCATTATCCAGTAAATAAGAACAAAATCATTCGCATCTGCATCTTCAACGCAGCTGTCACTTCGACGCTGGTCTCGAACATTCGAGTTCGAGACTAGATGAGCAAGCTCGCCTCTTCGAACTTTCCGGAGTCTTCTATACCGACGGTCAACCTGAAACTTCGAGAGTCTCCCGTCGAGTATATAAGAGCGCCACTCCGCCGGAGAGTTAAGTTCTCATCGAGCGACGAACACGAGCTGTGCAAGCGCGCGCAATTCAAATCTCGAAACGATACAAACAATACTAATTGAGAGTTTTTCTATCTTATTTTAATCTTTTCTATTCCCTAGCATAGTGCACGTTATAATTGGTGTCTTGTGAATAAATTACGTTAATTTTCTACTTATTTCGTTTTGTTAATAAAAGTGCTTGGGTTATGATGTGCTTGTGGCGTGAGTGCATCCTAGTTTTAGTGTTTTTCTTTTTCAGCGTTGCTTCTGGTTGAGAACGTTACACCGTTCTTGAGACCACGAGAACGTTACGGTTTGTTGGGCCCTTTTTTTAGACTCTCCTACACCCAACAAACCCCCGGTCTCTCGAACGTTCCCGAAGCCCCTAGAGCTTGACCTCTGGGCTGAGCGTTACGTGCACAGGTCTTGGGACTGAAATTTGCACCTCGAAGAACCTTCGAGTTGACCTTGTGCACTCCACAGAGGTTTTCAGGTTGGACATTGAGCTACACTTACGCCAAAGGGCGAAACTTTTACACGGCTTTCCTGCTAGAGTCGACACTTCTACAGACTATTCAGAGTTGACTCCTCTACAAGGGTCTTCAGCTTCAGGTTCGGAACCTTCTACAAGCTTCTTCTTCCACACCAACAAAAATTCTACAAGATTCTCCCAGAATCATCGTCAACGTACACCGAGTCTCCAAGGCTTCGCACTCATCGAGAATATTCACCAGAAACAGAACTTTCAAGATTGTACCATCCCTACTCACAATAAAATAAGTGACGCTGTTTGCCAGAACCAGAACATTCTTCGTACACTTGTACTAACACTTCGGAACGTTCGTATTCCTCGATTTGCTCACTCCATTCATTTTTTCGAGCTGTACGAGCCTCTTTGGAGTTGTCGGTGCTCCTACGGTTGGCGCTCGATACTCGCCGCCCATCTCGGTCTCACGCGAGTTGCTCCGCGTGTGGCCCAATTGTGATGCCCATGGTCTCCATTATTTTTAATAACGATGCGAATCCTTCGTTGAATATGCAAGCGGAAATATAGGTGGTAATATCGATGTTTTTTTTGCCGGCAAACAGATGTTTCAGCGCAAGGTGCCACACACAAGCGTTGAAACTTTCGTTATCGTTCTACGTATTACTGCCAATACACGTTTCCAATAAATTCTCTGCTGTCAATTCTTCATAAATAGGTTTTAATATTTCTTGTGCTTCATCGTCCAGAGCAGGTGGATGCTCGTAGGTGTCTAAAGTACCTGCAGCCTCGCTTTGACGCCACTTGCACCACGATTCGCGCTCCGAGCGCTAGACCCATTAGGAGCGCGCGGACCGCTCTCTACCGGGTTAATGGGCTGTAGAAGCTATAATATTGGGAATTTCCGCATGAAAATTTCACAGTATATTCTTAAGATACTATACTTTCGAAATATCGAGAAAAAAAATCGATTTTTTGAAATTTCTAGACTACCGGGTTCCCTTAAGGCACGAGCCCGTACAGCGAGGCTTGACCGATGAGGGCGTCAAGGATGAACTACGGGCTCGATTGTTTACCGCATTACATAGTACGGAAGTATCGGTGCAAGAACTTCGCGAGCAATTACGGCCAGTTACGGGTAGTCACTTTCACGAATCGGAAAAGCCGTGGGGGGAGAGGTGTCGACCGCGTCGTAGGGAGCTATTCCGTGTAATACGATCTCGCGCGTATCATTTGATTTACCTCTGCGGACACAGCCTTTGGGGAACGGTCATCGTCGCGAAAGTTTTGCTTCTACCGCGCAGTATGGCGAATCCACCTCGATTGGAGGCGCCCCGCGGCATTCTTCGCCGCGCAGAAGACGTTCCTCCTCGTTTAGCGAAGCTAAAGCGTTAAAAGATACGTATGACGCGATGTATAAATGGGATTTAAATTTTGCGGGGGAACCGGACGAGGATGCCGAGGGTTTTCTTCTTCGTTTACGACGCGGTCGGTGCATGTTACCAGCGGGCGACGAGGGAGTTCTCGATTGCCTGGAATTCTTATTAAAATGCAACGCGTTGTGGTGGTATAGCACACAGCGTGCCCAATTCCGCTCGTTTCACGAACGCGAGACCGCTTGGCTACATCGTTTTGGCGACCCGGACTATCAGATAACGTTGCGTAAAGAAATCATGCTACGCGTTCAAGGCCCGGACGAATCTTTTTCGGTATACTTGGCATGTATGCGAGCCTTGCTCGATCGAGTCAAACTACCTTATTTTATTGAGGAACAGATGACGTACATACGACGTAATATGCAGCCGCACTTGCGTCGTTACATACAATGTCGCGATGCTGAGACTCTCACAGATCTGGGCAGACGGGCGGTCGAGGTTGAGCGTAGCTATCGCGATGAGCGAGGCAAAACGCCCGTGCCGCCGGAGGGAGCAATGATATGAGCCCTCGCTTACCATCCTCCGCAACTTCTTCTCGTCGACTGGGGCCAATTTATCCGGCCATCGGAGACTCAAAGGCGCATTCTCCGCCCAAGCGATTCCGCGCGTGAGTCGCACCAGAGCCGTATCAGACAAGTCCTCAAGCGTATGCTCTGCCGAGTGAGTCAAACGGAGGCTTCCGTTATCCGCGCGACAGAGATAACGCTAATTCCGGGGTGCGCCGATCCTCGACATATCCGGTGAACACTTGGGGAGGTCAAGCGCTTCGCAATGCGAAGCAGTACCCATCTCGGGCAGCTCAAGGTACTGCCGTGGCTAATCTGGAGGAGGGTGGTCCCTCGAGCCAGAATCCGCCCCCGCAGGCCGAGAGCCACGTGCACAAGCGAAGTGCTGGAATTGTGGAGGCGAAAATCATCGCGTCAAATTTTGTACCGCGCCAAAGTCTCGTTATTGTTTTCGTTGCGGGAAGAACGACGTAACGATCCGAGACCCGCATGATTGTTCGGGAAACGGGGCAGGAGTCGCCAGTGAGGTCTAAGGCGTCTCCACCCGTTACCGGGGACTGCCCTCCATGATGGCTCGGGTGAACGAGTGTCGAAGCAGGACTATCTATGCAGCCCGTTTAACACGAGGCGCACGAAAACGATCCTGTTAGCCCGCATTAGAATCGGAGGACGCATGGTGCCTGCTCTTGTGGATGGAGGTTCCACGAGTGCGTTCGTCGGTAAGGAGGTCCTGTTGCAGGCTGCACGCCTTGGTTTGCGTCGGAGACAAACGCCCTCGAGGTCTAGCACCGTCACGAACGGCCATAAGATTTTCAGTGACGAAGAACTCGAATTTCTAGCTAACCTTGAGGGTCGCGAGTATACGCTCGTAGGTAGAGCTTTGTAGATTTGCCCGTGCCGTTGATTATTGGTCTCGAAGCTCTCGAGCAATTTAAGGTCCTTGTCAATTACTACACGCGTGAATGGTTTTTCCACGACGATCCCACCCATCCTCGTGAATATCTTAAAGGCGATAACCCCGAACACACGAGTGTGGCAATGGGTATTTCCGGGCTCGAGAGGGAGGAAAGCTCGAGGTTATCCGCATTTCGCGAGAAAGAATTGGCAATTTTGTACGAATCGCCCGGGTGAATAAATATGATTGAACATCGAATCGATGTCGGCGATACGCGGGCTATTAAACAACGATATTATCCGGTAACTCCGGTAATTCGTGCCGCTATCGACGAGGAAGTCGATCGGATGCTCGCGGACGATATCATTGAACTATCAAAGAGCGATTGGTCGAACCCGATCGTCATGATCAGAAAGCTGAACGGTACTTTACGTTTTTGCCTTGACTTTCGCAAAGTTAACAAAGCCTCAAAAAGGGATGCATATCCGCTGCTGTATATGTCGCAGATTCTGGATCGCTTACGTTCTGCTAAATACATCTCCACTGTCGATTTGAGTCAAGCCTTTCACCAGATCCATCTCGAGGGAAAGTCGAAAGAAATAACGGCTTTCGCAGTCCCTAATCGAGGGCTGTTTCAATTCAAACGGATGCCGTACGGTCTCACCGGGCTCCGGCGACCTTTCAGCGTCTTCTGGAGCATTTGATCGGTTCAGAAATGGAGCCTCATGCCTTCGCGTATCTGGACGATATTATCGTCATTACGGATACTTCTGAAGACCACCTTCGTCGGCTGAAACGGGTATTTGATCAAATCCGTATGACGGGGCTGAAAATCAACCCCGAGAAATGTGATTTTTGCTCTCCAGAGGTCAAGTATCTGGGTTTTCTCGATAATTGCAAGGAATTGCAAGTGGACCCGGAGAAGATCGCGCCGATTAAGAACTTTTGGGTACCTTCAGGGATGAACCCGCTGCGACGTTTCTTGGGCATGGCATTCTGGTGTTGGCGGTTTATTTCGCGTTTCGCAGAGATTGCAGAGCCACTCACATGCCTCACGAAAAAGAAACAGCCGTGGACCTCGGGACTGGAACAGCAGAAAGCATTTTCAAGGTTGAAGGACGTTCTTGCGTCACACCCTACTCTCGCGTGCCCGAATTTCGCGGCGAAATGTATGCTGCAGACAGACGTGAATAATACGGGAATTGGAGCTGTTTTGACTCAAGAGGTCGATGGGAAAGAGCACCCAATCGCGTACACGAGCCGTACGCTCTCGAAAGCCGAACGCAACTATTCAACGACCGAGCAGGAATGTCTGGCGATACTGTGGGCCATCCGCAAATATCGACCGTATCTCGAGGGCTACTGATTTACGGTTATTACGGATCATCACAGCTTGCGGTGGTTACAATCTCTACGGGAACCAGCGGACCGCTGGTTAGCTTGCTGGTCTCTCCAGCTCGCTCAGTACAATTTCGAGATCGTGCATCGAAAAGAGACGCTAAATTATGTTCCTGATGCGCGTTCTCGAATGTTTGAGAACGAAAACTGTGATGATACAACAGGAACCCTCATAGTTGAATTGTTTGAACTAGTACTCGGTCGAGGACGATACGAGGACCGTTGCTCGGCTGGTGACGGAGGCAGACGATCTCTGGTATGCTAAGAGAATGCGAGAAATAATATCGCGGCCAAAGCGCTTCCCGATTTATAAGGTCCTGGAGAGTCGACTCTACGTGTTGCGTCGCACAACCCGACGGATGCTCGCAGAGGGTGACGATTGCGAATGGAAAATGGTGGTTCCGCGATACTCTCTCTGAGACATACTGACCGAATGTTATGATGCGGTTGAAGCCGGACATCTTGGGGTACAAAAAATATATGAGCGGGCGTTTCAACCGTATTTTTGGCCGCACATGTACTGAGGCAGAACGTTATGTGAGACATTGCGAGGTTTGTCAATGCACGGACGTCGACCAACGATCACCGCTCGGTCTGATGGGTCGTCGCATCGTGGAAGAACCATGGGCCGTAGTAGTAGTGGACATCATGGGTCCGTTCCTGACAAGTCGCGCAGGCTACACCTACATTCTCGTGATGCAGGATCTTTTTAGGAAGTGGGTGGAGATTTGCCCTCTTCGCCGCGCGACAGGCAAAAATATCGGCGAGGTTTTAGAAGATCTTGTGTTTTTGCGTTTGGGTACGCCGCAAATCCTGCAAACTTGATAACGGCACCGAATTTAATAATCAAAGTATTCGGGCCATCGCGGAAGAACGTGGGCTATACTACACCTTACCACCGCCTTACCATCCCCAGGGGAATCCCGTTAAGCGGGTGAACCGCGTCGTAAAAACGATAATCGTAGCATTTTTGGAAAACGACCATTGCGCTTGGGGTTTACATCTCTCAAAGTTCCGTTTTGCAATTAACACGGCACATCATTCGTCGATCGGGCACACGCCCGCGATTTTGAACTTTGGACGTTAACCGAAACCTCATAATTTTTATCGTCGTCGTGAAGAGGTGGAGCGCGCGTGGTCGACGCATTTCCAGTCGATAAATGGTCTAACAGAATGAGAGAGCTCGCGACGTCATACGCGAAAGTCGGTCATGATCTGGAGGAAGCGCAGTAGACAGGCCGCGCAGTTTAATCAACACCACCGCGACATAACCTTCAAGGTAGGGGACTTGGTCTTGCGGAGACAGCGAATATTGTCCTCGGTGGCGCAGACGATCGCCGCCAAGCTCGCGCCAAAATATCACGGGCCGTTCCGTATTATTTGTGGATTATCCCCTGCTTTCTATGAGATTCGAGAGGGCAACGGGGGGAAGACCTATAAAGCGGCAATCGGCATTCGTTACTCCTACAAAGGACTATGGAACGAGTGGCCGAAAGGAGGGCCGCCACCCAAATAAGTCTATTCTATTTGAAGATATGCTATGGTTATCTGTGTGATGTTTTATTTAGTGAGGTGTATAGTTCTGTATGCGATTGGTGGAGTGTGTATAGTGGGAGAAGGTTCGTGGTGAAATATTCAAAGGCATGTCCGCAATTGAGAGCGATATTGGTGATTAGACGCGAGTATGATGATTGGTGATAGACGATAGTAAATCGCTAACATAACGAATGAAGAACCCATATAGACCCGAGAATGACGTGACCCTTTTAGACGGCCGGGGACGGCCTTTTTTGTAGGGGGAAAGGATTTGTGACGTGGCAAATCTGCACGCCACAAAGTAAGGCTTGGCAGGGTAAGATGGCATCTTCCGTCGGCGAAAACCCCTCTTTGCGGTCCAACAGCACGCTCCGTTAATCGCGCTACTCTTTAATATATATTAATTTGTTATTTCGAACCGCAAAATTTCACATATACGATCATGTGCGAGCGGCCACGGGAGAAGACCTAGCGAAGGAAAAAAGCGGGAATCGTCACGGCGAATAAATGGTGGGGCAGATCGAGCGTCGCACATGTAAAGGTCCATCCTCCAGATCGACGTCCAGCGATGGGTTGCCGGCTCGAAGTCTCACTCCAAACCGTCGTACTCACGGTAACGTCGCCGTGAGTAGTAGTAGTCTAGGATTTTTAAACATTCGCTCCGCAAACATTTCTGATAGTTGATTTTTCGATTGGATTATATCAGAAAGTGTCTCCTAAGTATAAAACCAAGTTTGTGTCGTCCGAAACCGCGAGCGTTAGCCGCCATATTGACAAACGCCTTTTTACAAATATCTCGGAAACGGCGAGTTTTACGTTAAAAATCGTAAGAACCTTTTTTGTAGAGGATGAAATTTCCTATCTGTGTTATTCGAAACTTTTTTCTCTATGTTAATATTTACTGAGATATAGTCTATTAAAAAAACCAAATTTTTGTTTTTAGAAAATATCTCGATAATTTTAAGAAAAAAAGAAAAAAATGCGACGACAAAGTTGTAGAGCGTAAAATTTTCTACAATTTTTGTATGAGATTTTTTTTTGTAAAATCAATAGTTGCTGACTTCTATCGCAATGAAAGTTGCCGTCAGGTAAAGAAAAACAGCGATTAGTGGTAATACGTTACTCCAGCATGCCAAAAAAAAGTGGAATCGAAGAATTTTATAATAGAGACGGTAACAATAATATTTATCATGAAAAGGAGAGATATGGGCGATAGAAGGAAAGTTTGCCCAATAAAAACATTTCGACGAATTGTTTGAAAAAGACATGAAAATTTATTCATTTATTCATATTCATTATCATTTGCGCGATTTGAGTCGCGAGTTACAAATTAGGATCGCATCATCATCATAATAATAATAAAAAAATTGTTCTTGTCAAATGTTAAACGTCGATGATAAATTTAAAACAATTATATTACGAGTCTCGTTCTCGAGATTACAAATGTAGTACCGTCTACTTTCACACGTTAGAGCCACATATTCAGAGCTTATAAAAAAACAATCGAAGCCTCTCAGCCTGATGCTCCGATCGTTCTCCATCCGTTGGTATAACGTTTTTCGTGCGCGCTGCTTGCACACGTGTTTAGAGCTTCGTGTTTATTCCAGAAGTTTGAAAAAATGAATAAACACAAGAAAAGGAAGAGTAAAAGTCAGAAGCACGACGGAAGAATCCTGAAAGAGTTGAAGAAGTTAATCGAATCTATAGACTCTGCGACAGAGTCGAATTGCTCGGAAAAGGTCGAGAACGTTCCACATAACATGGCCGCCCTCGCTCGCGACAACTCCAAGGAAAAGGAATCATCCGAGAAAGGTACAAAAGGTCGTATACTCGACATACTAAGGCACGCAGATTTGGCGGCATAGCCGTTCGAATATAACCTCTAAGAGAGTTATCTTGAGTCAAACACAACTTGTACACGGCGCGAGCGTGAAATTTTTTCATTCTGGCCAAGACTCGGCGGTGTAATCCGTACGAAGGTAGTCTCAATGAGCACAACCTTGAGTCAAAAATACAAATCGCAAAATCGTTGAAACTTTCTTCTTGGCGATTACAACGGCCTTAGACTCGGCGGTCTTATCCGTACCGTAAGGTAGTCTCTATAAGAGCACAACCTTGAGTCATAAGTTGCATTAACTCAAAAAATCTACTTACAAGGCTCGGCGGCCTCGTCCGTTCGGGGATAGCCATACGTGCTATCTTGAGTCAAAAATGTGTATCGACATGATTTCAGGTATCAATGAAAATGTCGAAAGTTTATCAGCAGCGGAGATACCAGCTGCAGAGGGTCAGATGTCAGTAACGTCAAAAGGGACTGCGAACCAGACGGCGCAGATCTTCGATGAGGAGACAACGCGAATTCTGGGCATTGACGCAAAACCCGAAGCACCGGCGTTACAATTAAATACGACCTTGGCAACGAATTGGCAAAAATGGATTGCCGAAGGGCTTAAGAAAGGTGATCAAGCCGACTTGTTGGCAAAATATGCTCGCTCTGGCAACTGTGATTTGGAAGCACCCAGATTGAATGCAGAGGTTACGGCCTCTCTTTATGACATAGCCATCAAGCGAGACAAATATTTGATGAACGCCCAAAATATGCGCGGTTCGCCATGGCAGCATTGGGTATCGGTATCACAATGCTGCTTGCCCCGCGCGACGAAGGCGTCGACGAGTACAAACTTTTGGAATGCCTCGCCGACGCTGGACGGCTGCTGACATGTGCACATCGCCTTGACACAATTTCTCGCAAATCTTTTATTGTACCAACACTTGACAAAAAAGTTAAAGGGACCTTGGACGAGGCGAAGCCAGGCGTCCTCTTATGCGGAGACAACTTGGGAGAAAAAATGAAGTCAGCAAAATCAATCGAGAAGGTGGGCCTCGAGCTCAAGTCGCAGTCGATGACTCAGAATTTGCAGCACGGAACTAGTTCGGGAAACTGGAAGGGCCCGTCTGCCAAAGCCAACAGGGGAGCATTCCAGGCGGGCTTCAACCAGGGAGGAACGCGAAAAATCGTCCGATTCTCGCGGAAACCGTTGACACAGCGGGACAACGATCGCGATCGCCATTGGTCTCGGAGTCAGATTCACACGTCCCGGAGGAGGCACGAAGAGACATTAGAGGTAAATCGATCAGCAGGTCGTCTGCGCCTTTTCGTGGCAGAATGGGAAAAAATTACAAGCGATCGTTTTGTCTTGGATTGCGTTGAGGGATATAAAATTTAATTCGACGGTCCGCCCTATCAGGTGGGACGGCCGGCAATTCCGCCGTACGATTGCCAGCAAATGAAGCTGGCAATGCAAAAACTACTCGCGATAGGGGCAGTACAACCGTGCTTCCCTTGCGCAACTCAGTTTGTCTCCTCATATTTCCTCGTGCAAAAATCGAACGGCTCGATGAGATTCGTTCTCAACCTGAAAAAACTCAACATTTTTATTTCATCGGAGCATCTCAAGATGGAAGATGTTCGAACCGCAACACAGCTAGTCTCACGGCATCATTCCATGTGTAGTATCGACTTACAAGACGCGTACTTCCTAGTGCCTATGCATACAGAAAGCCGTAAATACCTAAGATTTTTTTTTCGAAGATCGAATGTACGAGTTCGTTTACCTTCCATTTGGCTTATGTACAGCTCCCTTTGTATTTACAAAGGTTCTAAAGCCCGTTGTTAACCTCTTGAAGGGGAAAGGTTTTATCTCGACAATTTATCTGGACGATATCTTATGCATCGGGCGGAACGCAGCAGCCTGTGCAAAAAAGGTTGAAGTAACAACGCGAACGCTTGAATCCCTTGGGTTTTTAATAAACTATGAGAAGAGCAATCTTATTCCGACGACGAGTTGCATATTTTTGGGTTTTGTAATTAATTCACAAAGGCTGACGCTAGAGCTGCCAACGAAAAAGAGAGAACAAATATTACGATTGATTGAAACTTTTAGCAAAAGGAAGTATTGCACCATTAGGGAATTCGCGCACGTTATCGGTAAATTAGTCGATGCTTGTAAAGCCATAGAATACGGGTGGTTATATACGAAAAAGTTCGAACGAGAGAAATATTTTGCCTTACTAATAAGCGGAGATTACGATGCCGAACTCGTACTCTCGGAAGACCTGCAAGACGACTTTGCATGGTGGCGCGAGAATATACCGAGATCGGTCAACCCAATACGGAGCTTGAGATTCGAGAAAGAAATCTGCTCTGATGCGTCTAGGTCGGGCTGGGGTGCCTTCTGTGGAAACGAGGGTACGCATGGTTTTTGGAGAGCTTCCGGAAGAGAGCTCCATATAAATCGTTTAGAATTGATCGCTGTTTGGATGGACTTAAAATGTTTCGCAAACGATTTGCGTAATTGCGAAATCCTTTTACGAGTCGACAATACGACGGCTATCGCTTACGTTAACCGCATGGGGGGCGTGCAATATGCAGGGCTGAGTAAAACAGCGCGAGATATCTGGCAGTGGTGCGAGGCACGAAAAATTTGGATTTTTGTGTCCTACATAGCATCTAAAGAAAACATAGATGCGGATAGGGAGTCGCGTGTAAAAAACAGCGATACGGAATGGGAATTACCAGATTCCGCTTTTAAAACCGTAGTGGCGAGTCTTGGAAGTCCAGCAATTTACCTGTTTGCGAGTAGGAGTAATGCAAAATGCGATTTTTATTGCTCGTGACACAGAGACCCGGATGCGTTCGCTATTGACGCATTCACGCTCGACTGGGGAACGGCCGATTTCTATGCATTCCCCCCTTTCTTCCTAGTATTAAGAGTCGTTAGAAAAATTATATCTGAACAAGCTTGTAGGATCGTAATCGTGCCAAACTGGCCGTCACAATCCTGGTTCCCCATATTTACGGAACTGCTGGTCGAAGAACCGATCGTATTCAAACCCGAAAAATCGCTATTGTTATCACCCTGTAGGTCCCTTCTGCACCTACTCGGGAAATCGTTGGGACTGATTGCCGGGAGATTGTCCGGGAAGCCTACCGCAGGAAGAAATTGTCACAAGCGGTAATCGAGGTGTTGTTCGTCTCTCTTGCAGAGAGCACATGGAAACAGTATGCCGGACCTTTGAAACAGTGGACTCAATTCCGTCATGACAGCCACAAGAACCCTTATGGCGCCGACGAGAACGAAATTTTAGAGTTTCTTAAGGAACGATACAATGCGGGCGCGTCCTATGGTACTTTAAACTCAACGCGAGCAGCGATCTCGCTAATTTCTGTCAGGGACGATACAAACGATAAGGTGATAAGTC